>OW121748.1:36605606-37805606 GCA_933228765.1 Miltochrista miniata
TAAGAACTGTTCTTGTCTATGTATGGCTGAATTCGAAGACGCTGACCAGACGCGTTGGTTGAGTTTTCCTTCGCTTTCCTCATTATGTCACCTAGACCTGCTAGCTGGTGCACAACTTTGGCTACAAGATCTTGTTAGGGCTTCTCCATTCCACATTAAAAGCATTGTGTACATGTACTTTTCGTGTTTGTGTATTACTAGCAGACGTCACGCGGTTTCACCCGCGTTACTTCCAGTCCGGACTACGGGAATAAAATATAGCCTTTGTTCACCGAGGATAGCCTAGCTTCCCAACAGTGAAAGAATTTTATAAATCGGTTCAGTACTTTCACAATCATCATCAACTAACAATTATTATTAATACCTATATTGAAAACGACACCTGTACTATTCCACAATATTTATTATTATAAACCTGACCGGTTTCGCTTTACAGCATCTTCAAAGGTCTAGATGGGAGAACAAGGTATTACTGTCTCGAAAACACACCAACAATAAATTATATTGGTGTGTTTTCGAGAAGAGTTTTAGAAACCGGTCAGGTTTATAATAATAAATATTGTGGAATAGTACAGGTGTCGTTTTCAATATGTGCAGCAAGTTCCACCAAGTGCCGTCAATCAACAGTATAAATAATATTATTAATACCTACTTTCCTCTTTAAAAATCAGTTATATTTATTCAGATCCATCATTCGTCCAGCCTCATTGCTTGATTGTCATATCGAAGGTACTTCTATAGCAAATATTCCATCAATGTCACAATATTCTATGGAGTGTGTCGAATGTACAATGGGTGGGGAACCCGGCTACCAGGCGAGGCTGTGACCTTAGCTGTATGGTACAGAGGCGGTATTTGTTATGAAACAATGGATACGAGTACAAGATTGTTAATACCAATGTTTGACAGATACTCTTTGGTATAGGAATTGTTTATCCCAGTTCTCAAATGGATTCTATGTACATACATATACACATACACACGCCTTAATCCCCGAAGGGGTAGGCAGAGACATAGTATACGCCCAAATTTCACCTTATAGTTTTATTTTATGTCCCACGTAATAGGTGGTGAGCCTATCGTCGTGTTGAAATGGACGGGGGCAGGTTGCAGTTGAAATTTTTCACGCCGCCCATAATAAGGCCTTCTACTTGACTTAACGATTGTCATTTTACTGACAGCCGGGTTTCATTTCGAGTTTTCCTTCTCTACGCAATGGATCTTTTTGCGAAAGTGTTCCCTTAGTCGCCTCTGACGACATCCTCGGGATGTATTGGGGTGGCGACATTTTGTACTCTTACTCATTGCAATACGGGATCCCGTCGCACTCGCAAACGGGACTTCTATGTTTAATGCCATAATTCTGTACTTATACTCTGAAACCATAGGATTGTAAATCTAAGAATGGAATAAGAGTTATTTGAATGCTAGTAACTCGATTTCAGAGCCTTCCTTTTAAGTGTTTATTACACTGCCCTATCGAAAGATATTAATGTCTTTAGAATAAAGTTATGGCTATGGAGAGATTCCGATTCGCCTCAAGAGACACCACTTTGTATTTTGCTGCACACGAAAGCCTTTTACAACTACGATATTACTACTGAAACCACTGGCTTTTTAAAGCACGCTAGCCTTGTAAATGAAAATGCAACCGACACCCACCCATTTCAGGACCGTATCTTAAGATGCTAGTACTTTGTTATATTTAGCCCACCAAAATGATGCCGCCGCCGCCGCCTGATGGAGAGCCATCACGACATGAAGCGATTGGGGGACTGTCACAGTCTATAAGACTATAGATAGTGGTCTTCAATTGACGGCCATGTGATGTGCCTCTTCACGCTCCACTTGAAGAAACTTACTAATCGAACAAAGATCAAAAGGGGAAACGAGGGTTTTTGAATAAGGTTCCCTTCCCTTAATGTCGTGTTCAATACCTTAACTTAATGTACGTGCGTATGCCTTGCACGTATAAATTAAAAACCGGCAACGCTCGCTCACTGTCTGGTTCCGCGACAATAGAATACGACTAGTCGGTTAGGCAACGACCCGAATAGCCGAACTCGTATTGTCATCAGTCATGCGATGCAATAATTCGTTAACAAGTCTGATGACTTCGACTTGTGAATAGAATTAAAAGTCCTTTTTCTTACGTGAGGAAAATCCCACATGGAAGCTGTGCCGGACTCCTGGTGCTCCTACCGACTAAAAACCACACGTATCCTCCCTAACAGCCTGCTGTTGGAAGAGTTTATAGTCTTAAGGTTTGGGACACAAGATAAGTACCTAAGTACCTGTTTATTCTTATGTACATAAAACTTGGAAGAAACAGGTAGCATTTACTCTGGGACATAATTCCTTACCCGGGACTCCCGGCGGTATCTAAGCAGTTGTAAAGCATCTTGTGGATTTAGCTGATAAGAATCCGACGTAGTATCTAAGAGGAATTCAACACGTAAAAAAAGCAAGCAAATAACAGGTGGCATTTGAACGACATGATACAAAATTACACTACAGACAGAGAGGTAGGTACTCTCTTTTGAAGTTTAAAGATTTTACAGTCAGTCGCAATTTACCCGATAAACACGGTTATCTGCCTTCAATATCCAGTGTCACCCTGCGTTCTTCTCTCGGCTGTCAGTCTAAAGGACACCCTCCTAGGTGAGGCCGCAGTGGCAGCCGTAGGTTTGTTGGGAGTCCTGGGGGCATCATACCGAAGGCTTACCCGGGGCTCCCAACCGTAGGCTGTAAGGTAGGATACGTGTGGTTTTTAGTCGGTAGACGCCCGGCATAGCATCTCTGTAGGATTTTCCTTACGTTACAAAAAGGGCTAAAGGGCATCGTCATAGTCACAGTGTTTGGTATCGTTACAGGCCCCCGAAAGGGCTTTCCGACTGCAAAATTTTTTTTGTGTTTATTTGATAGGTCTGAGAAATATTTAAAATACTTTTTCTTTTTTAATTAATAATGTTGGACAACGCAATCTTTGCCCGCACACACATTAAGTATTAAACATCAAGTAGTCAAAAAACAAGTACTGTTGTAAAGTTTAACGTTTTTGTAAGGTTGTAACATCGAGTAATCATGGCTGTAGATAATTTAATAGTTAGATGTAAGCATAGCAACATTCATGGACTTTAATCATTACCACAATAATAGCTAAGGTTACAATTGTATACGGCCTTAAGATAGCCTCGCGTGTCTCAACCGACTTCATAAAACGTTTAAAAGATTTTAAAATGTCTAATGTTTCCGGTAGTTATTTCTCAAAAGATAATACTCGTACGTTATTCTATTTAAATTATTGCCGCTGCCCCTAGTAATTCCTGTGAAAAAAATGTTCGACGAGAATCTTACTAATATTATAAATGCGAAAGTTTGTGAGTGTGGATGTTTGTTACTCTTTCAAGCTCAAACCGTTGAACGGATCGGGCTGAAATTTGGGACAGAGATACATTATAGTCTGGAATAACACATAGGCTACCTTTTATCCCGGGAATACCTTCCCGCGGGAACAAATTTTACGCGTGCGAAGCTGCGGGCATCAGCTAGTTCATAATAAAATTCAAATCAACTCAAGCCCAACACTGTCCTTTTGTTCCACATGCCTCTAAATTTTATATCTTGTTTGTAATCTCTTGATTTGTTATTTTTGGTTTCGGCGGTTTCCAATATTTAAATACAAGCTCAGTATAAACAAACTATACATACCATTTGATTGACTAAATAATACTTGAGTATTGAGTGAAATTAGTGCCGTCTCTTTTAACCGCTCTTAAAATCTATACTTAAGTATAATCAATCAAACCAACCTATCACTGTCCACTGCTCAATGTAGGCCTGCCACTTTCGTCATAGCTCACACATGTACGCCATATAAAAAAAAAAGTTTTTGGCATAGTGACCATTGACCTTACTGTACCAGTTGACCAAGCTTGCAAGACTGGTTGATACCTACAGGGCTTGCTTACGAGTTTTACTTCTTTTAAATTCTATATTGTATCAAGTGTGCCAACTGTAGGTATATTTATTAACGGGACCACTATATTTACAGTTTGTTGCTTGATACTTTGATTTATCATATAGTTTCTCAGAAACTAATCTTCTACGTCATGCTGTATCTGAGTTCTAGAATGAACGAGAGCTAGGTAAGAAAGGGACTTTTATAGGAATGTAGTTTGCTTTTATAAGACTTTTCATATATTACAGTCTTTCAGAAGCGAATCTTCTACGTCATGTTGGATCTGAGTTCTAGAGCTCACGAGAGCTAGGTAAATAAAGAACCATTAAATGTAGTTTGCTTTTAAGTCTTTTGTCTCTCTGAAGCAAGAATCTTCTACGTCATACTGTATTTGAGTTAAAAAGTGCACAAGAGCTAGGGTAAGGAAGGGACTTTAAAATGTAGTTTGCTTATAAGTATAAGACTTTTCATATATTACAGTCATCTTCCCATATCATCTTAGTAAAAATTATAAACTCTGATATCATACTGCATCTAAGTCCTGAAGTTCACGAGAGTTAGGTAAAATGGGATGTCTCCCGTAACACAGGACTTCCTAGCACGGGAGGCATCGATCCATAAAAGGAAAATTCTCTGTAATAAGTCATAATGCTATGTATCAAACAATATGTAAGATAATGATGGTACGCTAATAAAATATTATTAAAAAAAGTACTACTACTAGGTAAAGAACTACTAGGTAAAGAATGTAGTTTGCATAAAAGGCTTTTCATTATTTTACAGATTCTCAGAAGAGAATTATTCTGTATCTGACAATCATAATCATAATGTATCTGAGTTGAGTTCTAGAGTGCACAAGAGCTAAGCTAGGGAAGGAAAGGCCCATTAAATGCAGTTTTGTTCTTTTTGGTACTCCTGAACACCATAGTACAGGCTGTTGCCGGCTTTGAACTTCAGGTGAACCAAATATATCTAACTTAAGTGCACCATGTACCTAATAGTTATAAGACTAGCTCCTAAGTTTTTTTTTGAAATAAAGATTGTATGATTTAAAAAAAAAGTTTTCTTTTAAGGCTTTTGATGTCTTACAGTCTCTTTGAAGCAAGAATCTTCTACATCAAACTGATTTGAACTCTAGAGTGCATGAGAGCTAGGTGAGAAAAATCTATTCAAAGCTACCAATGATTGTCACAATAGAATCATAAAACGACATCAAGTCTACATTCATTTCTATTCTCATTACTGTTACGTACCTACTTTGCTTTCTCGGTTAAACGAATGAATATAGTTTTATGTCGATGGGGACAGGTGAAATCTTTCGTTCTACAAAAATAACCAGTTTGGACGAGTCTCGGTATCTCGTTTCGACGGGGAGATGAGCAGTTCTACTGTACTTTTTTTTAAAGCCTTTTGGGAAGGTCGCGATGGAGCGTTGAGCCGTTCAAGTGTAGTTGGGACAAAAACTTCAGGATGTTTGTGTCTCAGAAAGTGGGTGACGTTATATTTGGGTTACAGAGACCTGTTTCTGTCGTTCATTTCGATTTGTTGACAGGAATATAAAACAGTTCATTATCATTATACAACGGTATCCATACTTTATTCCGTTGCAACTGTCTTCTAATTTTGAATACCGTACGTATGCCACATATTATTATCGAGATCATTTTAGATATAAACATTTGAAAATCGAATCTTGATCAAACTTTTTTTTTATTTTAAGTGACCTCGTGGAGATCAGCGTCATACTGCCATAGTTGAACTATTGAGTGAATCCTTCAGCAATCATTTAAAGTCCTTACATTGACTTACTTTTTGGGAGACAAATAAATATCGATGTCCATAAGTACTTACACTACACCTACACCATCCTTGAGCTCTGCACAGGATAACATTAATTTCTTACATTATGGGTAACTGAGTTGACATTCACCAATATTGCTAATTGAAACAGCATCTTGTGAATCATGCCTGAAAACAATAGTATTCTACCAACTTCATAATACCTAAGCTAATTACAGAAGTAGGTACTCGAAAGGGCCCTTATTACAAGTCCGATCGCCATCTTGTCAGAACAAAGACTTGCCATTGTGAAACGTGGAATGTTGTCCTAGCTTTGTCTCCTTAGATACAGTCTGACTCATTGTCCACCTGTTGAAAGTGTCAGAAACTTGCCTATTGAGGCGACACCGCATTACAAAGAGCAATTGATCTCCCTCAATATGGGCCGAAAACTGGCAGGAATAGGAATTGTAGGTATTATAGCTGTTCCCCGCGGCTTCGACCGCGTAGAAGTCGTTATCGCGTAATATCATAACCCTCATTTTGCGCAGTCGGTTGAAAAGTAGCCTATGTCCTTCCCAGGACTTCGAACTATCCCTATACCAAATTTCATCTCAATCGCTTCAGCCGTTTAGGCGTGAAAGCGTAACAGACAGACAGACAGACGGATAGACAGACAGACAGACAGACAACAGTTACTTTCACATTTATAATATTAGTAGATAGGGATAGGGATTACTAGATAATGCTCGCGGCTTCGCCCGCGTGGAATTCGGTACCCCTTCCCGCTTCTCGTGATTTCATATTAACGGGATGAAAAGTAGCCTATGTGTTATTTCAGACCATAAGCTATCTCTGTACCAAATTTTAGTCATCCGTTCAGCCGTTACAGCGTGATTGAGTAACAAACATCTAAACATCCAAACATCTTCACAAACTTTCACATTTATAATATTAGTAGGATGTATATGAGACAATCTAAAAACTTGTCTCATTCTTTAAAAAAACAAATAGTTTTTGAATAAGCCCTGTTCCTCACCAGCCAGGTCTGCAGTTCCGTGTTTGGTATTAAATACTTCTTCCTGCTAGCTCTCACTCCAGCGAATCCTGCATGACGTAAGTACCAAATTATGACACAAGTATCACTCAAACAATTAAATATTACCTCATTAGTATGACAACCATCGTATGGGGATTCTTCATTTTAAATAAAACATTCATTGTCTTCCTATAGGTATATCCAGTAGCCTTTTTGGAGTTTGAAAGTCTTTTATGTCTAGATCTCATATCACAAACTTAGTTTGGGCTACTGGCACGTCAAACTAATTTTTTTTATTTAGAAGTCAATACAATGTCTATCTATGAACAAAGTTACTTGTTTGTTTATTTACTTGTAATGTTCAAAAGGTCAACGTACGATAAGCACTGTGACCCATTTTTATATTTCCCGTACAAATAGTTACAACAAAACCATTATGCTTCTTTATCACTTGATAATTTACTGTAGCTACTTATCGCCTTCTTTAACACGCATGGAAACACAACGGGCTTCCACTCCAATCCTTTTGGGGCTAACATGTGAGAATAAAACTGATAAAATGCACATCACACACCTTCATTATTGCTTGGGGCTGAAGAGCTTCAAATCAAATTAAAATGGCATTATTTCGTTTATCCTACTCCTACTTATCGCCTTCTATAACACGCATGGAAACACCACGGACGTCCACTCCACTCCTTTTGGGGCTAATTTGTGAATAAGACTGATAAAATGCACATCACGCACCTTCATCCTTGCCTGGGGCTGAAGAGCTGCAAGCCAAATCAAAATGGCATTATTCCGTTAATCTTTATATATAATCATTTCAAGAATAGCCTTATGCACTTCTATTTCATTATACACTTTCGTGGTCCGCATGGATGAAATTTCACGTTCATCCATTCTGACCACGGAACAGAAAATTGCGTGCTTCGGACAATTTTTCTAAAAAATTTTTCAATAAAAAATAAAACCGACTTCCAACAAATCCTGAAAAATTCAATTTACTTAGCACAAAGTAATATGTATTTTGATTTATCTGATTTTATTCAATATCATATTGAAGTCGGCGCCAAGTAAACCCATAGGTTCATGTAGGTATTATTCATGGCACCAACTTCAATACTATATTGAATAAAATCTGATAAATCAAAATACATTTTACTTTGTGCTAAGTAAATTGAATTTTTCAGGATTTGTTGGAAGTCGGTTTTATTTTTTATTGAAAAATTTTTTTCCAGTATCTTAAGTGACGGGTGAACCAAAAAATATATCTATCTAGTAAAAGATTTCATCAATACAAATCAATCAAGCCCAAACACAAGGTAGCTGCTGTAAATCGTTAAGGATTTCCCTCGACTGTCTTTCGGTTCCATAATCAGATCGACTCCAGATATTCATTAAATTGTAGTACATTAAAGCACTGAATTAAAAAGTTAACAAATGCACTGGTTGTCCCTAAAATTTTCGGTGGTTGCCCTGGATCCCATCATCAGATCCTGATCTGATTAAAATAGGACCACCTCAGAAGTAAACCCTATTCAAGAAAGAAAACAATTTAAATCCGTTTATAATTGACGGAAATATCGGTGAACATACATAACACATTGAGAAATTCCTTTTTTTTTAAAGGCGGATCTATCAATCTAGGTGCAAAGTTCTCATCAATACAAATCAATCAAGACTAAACACAAGGTAACTGCTGTAAATTGTTAAGGAATGCCCTCGACTGTCTTTCGACTCTATCATCAGGTCGACTCCAGACCTTCATTAAAGTGTAGAACATTAAAGCACTTAATTAAAAAGTTAACAAGTGCACTAGTTGTCCCTACAATTTTCGGTAGTTGCCCTCGTTTTCTCCTGGATCCCATCATCAGATCCTGACCTGGTGAAAATGGGACCACCTCAGAAGTAAACCCTATTCAACAAAAAAATAAATTTTGAAATCCGTCTATAATTGACGGAAATATCGCTTAACATACATAAAAAAAAATACATACAGACGAATTGAGAACCTCCTCCTTTTTTTGAAGTCGGTTAAAAAGGAGAACTTACAATGTTTTGCGTAAGTGACGTCTCTCAGGCGTCATCTGAAAATCAGCGCTGCCTAACATTAAACTGTTAGTGCAGCAATAGCTGAGATGACGACCTTTTCGGGCACGCACACTGTACCTACACGTACCACATTTTTTGTTGTTATTTGTTTTGCATATTGTCCGTGCCGAATAAAGCATTTATTATTATTATTAATATTTTTCGCGCCACGTATATCGATTTTTTGTGTAACGCTTTTTTTTTGTACGGAAATTCCTCATGGATCCTATGAAGGACTCTTACCGACAAACCATACGTGACTTAGCACTGCCTACGGTCGAGAGTTCTGGGTAAGCCCCCAGAAGGATGTACCAGATTTCCCAACAGACCTTGGCTATCATTGCGGCCTCACCTGGGGATTCTGGTACTTTCTCCGGTATGCTTCCGTAAGGATGGTGAACAGGCCCCTGGTATTGGTGTAACGCTGTCGCTATTGTCTAAACAGTAAATATCTACTTTATTACTCTAAATAAGTACTAGTAAGTTCTAGTAAGAAAACAATATTAAACAATAGAAATGAGTTTCTAATAAAATCCAGGCATTAGTATTATTTCTAATTATACAGGGTGGAATTTAAAGACGGTATGTAGTGGGAGGTAAAGTACCCTTAATATTGATAATGACAAGTTATTTCAATAAAACATATTTTACTTGATCTTTCTTTAATAAGATACTATTTTGTTTTAAATAAATTGTTCCTTGATAAGTACTGGTAAGCTCTAGTAAGAAAACAATATGAAAACAATAGAAATGAGTTTCTAATAAAATCCAGGCATTAGTATTATTTCTAATTATACAGGGTGGAATTTAAAGACGGTAGTTGGAGGTAAAGTACCCTTAATATTGATAATGACAAGTTATTACAATAAAACATATTTTACTTGATCTTCATTTAATTTAAGATACTAGGTATATTGTTTAAAAGAAATTGTTCTTTGTTAAGGAATCTTTTGGTTGGTATCATAAAATACAGGATGTTTTTTTTTACATCTCCCAGGTTCCATTCCCGGCTCAAGCAGATGATTTTTCAAAAATCATGAAATGCAGTTTTACTTACTTTAAAAATAAAACATTGTTTCCTTTCAGCAAAACTTGCCAATATCAATATTAAGGATGCTTTACCTCCAACTATCGTCTTTAAATTCCACACTATATTTATAGGAAGCATAGGTATCTACCTACATTAAAGGATCCCCACTATTATTAAATTTACTATGAATAAATACCTATCACCATTGTCTTGTCCCAACACTGATCTGGTTCATCAATATTATAATATTATGGTTATTTACAATTTCCTTTGTTCTGATCTCTAATATATTGGATACGTGACATTACCACGTATCTGTCATCTTAAAAGACACCCACATGTACCAAGGTATTGACGTCAGATTAACATAATATGAACACGATTCATGACAGCAAAATTAATATTGATAATCACATACTTAACAATAGATCGATTTGATAACTGACTCTGACATAATCATAAACATAATACATAAACACGAATAATTTCCACCAATCATTCCATCAATTCATTCTATGGCAGTCCTCTGCTGGACGCAGTCCTCTCTTAATTTACGCCATATTATAAATAATTAAAATAATAATAATTCTCTTAACCCATACAATATGTCCCATTCCATTGTCATGCTTTTGTGTTTTTGTAGGCACATGCCGAGTATTGAGTCTTCTAATATCGAATACTAGAAGACGTCACGCGGTTTCATCCGCGTAGCTCCCGTTGCCGTGGGAATAAGGGAATAAAATATAGTCTATTTTCACCGGGAAGAGTGTAGCTTCCCAACAGTGAAAGAATTTTCAAAGTTCAGTAGTTTCGCCTATTCGATGCAAACAAACAATCAAATCTTTCCTCTTTATAATACTAGTATAGATAAGGGCTATTTTCCTTTGTATACTTTACAATGTACTGCTTAGGATCACGTGTCACGCTCGTTCACCTTGGTAATGATGTCATAATTTGTTTGCCATGGTAATAAAGGATCATAACTTAGCAAATAGGCTTAGCGTATCGCCGGCCTTAGATGAATTTATTGGCCATTGTTTGTTTGAGAAAAATATACCTAAACAATTTTGGACTAGTGACCTACTGTAGCATCACTTTTACTATGGCGTGCCTATATACCTACCTGTTGTATGTAAATTAGAACCTTATCGCTTAAACTTTAAAGCATAATTTTCTAAAGCTATTAATTGTCGTGATTAAAGAGGCAGAAGAGCATGTTACATTCAGTGACAACTTGCCGACACAAAATAACGATCAACTTCTACAGGTGTTCAAATATAACGGTTATGTGGAGGGATATCAGTGGTACTATAGCTAGCATAGTACCAACGATCAAGAAGTCGTAAATTACAGGGAATAACTATCTTCTGGGCTACATTTTTGTTTAGAAAACGTAAAAAAATATCCGCTAGGTAAATTACACATCCATTCTTTACCGGTAGTTTTGCATGGCAACCGTAAATTGCTCTAAGAGAACGAGGACTTTAAGGAAAAAATCCATAGTAACCAAAATCCCAACAGATTGGACAGATCACTCACTAACAGGTTAGGTTGTGGTGGAGGTAGTTACACATCCACAAAATATACAATCTTAGTAGTACGAGCAAACAATGCAAAAATGGTGGGCAACTTCACGCATACGCCAGTTGCTAGCAACTACTAGTAATTGTATAAATTGGATACGCACATCCGTACACATAACATCTAAACGTACCTATAAGGAAATGGAAGAAAGTACCTAGTTCCTGCTCTTTAGTTCTGTGCCCATAAATCGTATACTTAGGTACGCAATTCGCTTCCACATTTTAACTGCATTTTTCATTACGTTACATACTCTGTATCGAAATGACGTCACTAGGCTGATAGCTAGTGGCTACATTGATTTAGGAAAATCACAGCTAATAAGAAAAAAATCCAACATGAAGACTCTGAAAGAGGATTGCTACAGCTCCTGTAAGAACTTAGAGTTCTTACAGGAGAGAAATATAGGTATAACTTTACCAGTAGGACACTGAAAAGATTTGATGAGCAACAAGTCTGCACCGCGTAATATACTGGCAGAATAAAAAGAATACTTTGAAATATGTCTTTTGAACACACAATGTATTCTTTTCTTTATATAGAGTGTGGCGTAAATAGTGGTTCAAACGTCAGGGTGTGATAGAACAGGTGCCCCACTATAACATACTACAATTTCATACAACTTACCCAAGGGTTACAGAAAAAAAGAACTTTTTTTAATAAATCGTCCCATTTTTGTAAAGTTACATATGTATATGCTTACATACATACATACATATATGCTTAAGTATCAAGGGTTTGAGAGATAAATAGAAGACGAAAAGACGAAAGATGCACTGCCTGAGAGTGTGCTACCTGCTGAATATCGGAGAAGTCATGGCGAGGCAAGAAAAGATAAACTCTATATTTGAAGACCTTGTACCAACCCATCTAGCTGGCGCATTCTTCAACCCTCCCTAGGTGAAGCCTGAGGTCATCTTTACGAGGGCTTCCCGGGGCTCCCAACCGTAGGCCGGGAACGTGTGATTTTAAGTCGGTATAAGAGACCGGCATAGCATCTATGTAGGATTTTCACGTTAAGAAAACACACAACAAGACAAGTTAAGCGCAATCTGTACAGAACTAAGAGCATAAAACGCCTATAGATTAAAATCTGCAATGCGATCATCGCGTGACGTACATTAATTATGACGTTATCATGACTGTACAATAAAGGAGTAGGAATTCGTGAGAACCTGCTATGACCTCGTAAACAGGCACTGAGGAGGATGCTTAAGACCTGTCAGTGATGTGATTAACTAATGACGTAAGGATCATAAATATCCGATACGCTAATTACTTAAGAGATTTAGTACTAATTATTTATAGATTAATTCCTGTATGGGTAAGGATGGAGGCTTCAGACTTCTTAATATATCTAAAAGCAATTAATAAAATTTATGAAGCTCATAACCTAATTATAGCTAACCCATGATGGAAAGATATCAAAAACCGTTTCATTTTTTTTTTTGCGTAAGCTTATTTCGGTCTTTAACTTTTTGAAGTCTTAATGGTGCCTTATAGAGAAGGGTTCACGTTTGATACGAGTCCGACCCCTCCTCGCTGGTAGATCACTGGGAGGCGAGGACAGTGATCACGGCAATTTGAAGTCTATGATGATTCCGCACATTAGAAAAACCAGCGAAGTGCGAGTCGCATCCGCGTACAGAGGATTCCGTTTCAAAGAATGGCAATAAATCACGTTTGTTGTACGGAGTCTCCCCTTAACACTCCACTTTTACTTGACTGCCGAAGAAAGGAGGGTAATGTTTTTCGAGACTATGTATGTATGTATGTCCATTTATTTGTCATGCCCTACAGCCTGGACGGCTTGACGGATTTTGTCATGCGAGGTGTCATTGGATTCGTAGTGATTGTGTGAGTGACACCAGGCATAAGTAATAAAATTTCTAGAAAACCAAAATGGCGGATTTTTGGCGACAAAATCTTTTCAGTTGTATTTTTACTTTGCAGTCGGAATTATTGTTTTCTTAATAATTAATTTCTTCTTAATGATTTTAGTATTTGTTGTTATAGCGGCAACAGATCTGTAAAATTGTCAACTCTCTAGCCATCACGGTTTCTGATACAGCCTCGTCACGGACAGACGGACAGCGAAGTCTCATGAATAGGACCCTGTTTATACCCTTTGGGTACGGGACCCTAAAAAGGAAGACAATTTCAGTAAAATATTGGCTTACATTTGACCATGGTGAGACTGAACCAATATTTATTTAAATATGGCAAATTATGTCTGTCAGTATCATAGATTTAGAATTTTTCGCTACTCTCAATAGATACACCTAGCGTGCGAGCGAGACCTCATTTACCAGTACACATAGCTGGAGAGGAAAAGAGATAGCAACATGTGTAGGGTAGACCGGGGCTGGTTGACTAGGTTTCAGCTTAAAGGCTTATATTTTTATTTCTTTATAGAATATTAATTCAAAAACAGGTTTATTTCATAGGTTAACTATTAAGTTTTTGAAAAATATAGCAAAAAGCACCTAATTCATTATAATATAGGGTACAGGCTAGATCTTATACAATAAGAAAAACTGGTCAACCTGCCCCATGCTTGGGGTAGGTTGACTATTCGCCTGGGGTAAGTTGACCTATGGACTTGTAAAGGCAAAATCTACGAGGAAATAGGATAAAAGGCAACATACATAAACAGTTATTATTTTTATTATTTTTTATTGAAAATAAAACACACATACAATAAATCACCGAGAGAGCGGCGTCGCGCGCGCACATCATTTGAGTGAAGGAATTTAAAGATAAAAAATAACGTATGTAAGTAATTATTTTCATCGTAATGTTTTTGGAATAATGCCTATATATTTATGGTTACTCTTATTGTCAAAAAAGTCATAATGGATGTTTGATTCATGTTCTTTTTTTTATGTACGATTATTGGTCATCCAGCCCCGTTATACATTAGTCTACTAGCCCCGAACCACATTTTTATTTTCAATCACATGACATACCCACAAAACTGCTAAGAAATCAAATAACATCATACATAAAAGAAAGAACATGAATCAAACATCCACTATAAATTCTTTGACAATCAGTAATCATGAATAAATAGGCATTATTACAAAAAACCTTACGATGAAAATAATTACTTACCTACGTTAATTTTTAACTTTAGTATCCTTCACTTAAACGGTGCGCGTGCGCGACACCGCGCTGCCAGTGACTGAGCGGGGAGAGGTAGCGGACTCTCGGGTGTCATCGGTTGGCTCCAAGCCATTGCTTTGGCCGAGTTATTGATAGTTAGTCTACCTACCCCTATAGTCAACCAGCCCCGGTCTGCCCTACTCTTAATTTTATCACCCTAGCACCCGTGGTGATAATATGTCATTCATATTTTACAATATTGTGTAGTGATCTTACGAATAAAATGGAAAATTTAATATTTTCTACGATGGTGTCGAGTTCAGTGTGTGAATTTGATATTAAATAACTTATATAGATATTCATATATAGATATTCATATATTCATTTTCACACATAGATATTTCTTTTTTGGTTTCGTTTTCTATCTGACACTGTTTATCTTGTACATTTTAAATCTATGGTCAGTATCATCTATGACGAGCGGCGGAAGCCAAACCCATTTGTAAAAGTATAGCCTATAATTTTATAACGACTGATAATCTCCTGTCGATTATAAGTAGATACAAAACCGTTGGTCATACGTGTAAGTAATCGCCATGTTTCACAACTCAACTACATTATACTCAGTATAGAAGTCCGTATCAAGAGTTTTGCAAGCCGCAGTTTACCGTGAAGGAATGCCAGTCAATGATGTACGAAGCTTCGTGTACGCCCATGTTTTTAAAAAAAGTTGCGTCATATTATCTTTGCAGCCGTTTGAAGTATATTTATGAAAAGAAATATAAGGCAGGTGATGATGAATAAACATCTTGAAAATTTTAACGTGGAGCACTCGATCAGGGGTTAACCTTATTTTTGGATTTCAAAATCGAATGGTTGTTAATTAAAGAACTGAAGCGCGTTGAACTTTTTTTAATTTAATAAATTATGGTGTTGTTACTGGTGGCTTCCAACAGTTCAATCTGACAGTGGAGGATATTTTCATAGATGAATGCAGTGGAGCAATCTAAAAGTGAAATCGCATTGATTACCTACTAGCTACTAGGACAGGATCAAAATAAACACTTTTTTACTACTTTTTGGCAGCGAAAAAGGGTTCATCTCAAATCCTTTACTCAAAAATTTCTTTCTCATCGTCATGTTCAATCTAAACATTTATTATAGAAACCTATTGGTTATGATTTGAATGCAAGGAAGCATAGTAGACAAGATTTTTTTTCCATTTTATGTCCTGAGACATTCTTCCGAGGGCTCCCAACCGTAGGCCGTTGGGCGTTACATGAGGTTTTTAGTCGGTCGGAGTCCGGAAGGATTTTCCCTCACGTTAAAAAACGCCTCACTTTTATTTAACTTTTAGTCCTAATTTTATTACACAAGATACCTATCTACGTATGTGATCAACCTATACAAGATGCGGGTGCGTTTATATTCCGTGTAGGACATGGCGGTACCGTTGAATGACCGTACACGCAGCTAGTGACGGCGAAGCGCATCACTCACCGGAAACCGTTTTATGCAAGTTTTGCAATGTGCTCATTTTGAGAAGTGCCCTTTATGAGAAGTCACACATTATGTATTATGAGTCTGTAGCATTGAACTAATATGAATACATTATAACTCAATGGTCTGTATTGCATAAGTGCAGAATGCAGATTCTGTTCCGGAGGTAGGACATATCGGCAAGGGCTACAAAGAGCCTCATTTTTAGAATGTGGAGATACTTCATAGACGTTTTACCGGACTCCTCTCCTACCCGCTAGAACCAAACGGTGCGCTACAGCTGCCTCTTCGCAAACATCTGTCTAGATCGCTTGCAAAACCATCACAGTGTTACTACGTAGCCGGTTACTGCGTTAGCTCGATCTATTATGCCTATATGTATAGGTATATTGAAAAACTTCACTTGTACATACTGTTCCACAATATATATTATTGTAATACCTAACCGGTTTCGCCTCTCAGCATTCTCAAAGGCTATTTACTTATTTTGATGTTTATGTGTTCGAAGTGTAATTGTGATCTAAATAAGTAAATAAAATAGCCTTTGAGAATGCCGAGAGGCGAAACCTGTTACGTATTACAATAATAAATATTGTGGAACAGTAGGTACAAGAGAAGTTTTTCAATATGTGTAGCAAGTTGAATCAAGTGACTTCAATAATCAGTACATCAATAATATTATGCCTATACCTACTACTTAACTATAGGTATGTACCTATAGTTAAGTAGTAGGTATAGGACATATCGCCAGATGTACCATCAGCCAGATCGGTTTAGCCGTTAGAGTGTGAAAGAGTAACAAACATCCACACTCACAAACTTTAGCATTTATAATATTACTAGCTGATACCCGCAGCTTCGCCCGCGAACCCGTTCCCGCTTCCCCTGGGAACTTATTCCCGGGATAAAAATAGCCTATGTGTTATTCCAGTATACAATGTATCTGTATGTACACGAAAATATATTTTTTCTGAATTTTCAACTTTTGTCTGAGCTTCGTGCAAAAAGTCAACATCGATTCTGACCTGCTGATGTAGATCGTATAGATTTATAGTGTGATTATATTTAAGTAGGTATAGCGTCATAAGATTCCAACGTTCTCCAAAATTCTATCACAAACATCATAAACACTGGCTGTCCATTACGTAAACTAAATTAGCATTTTTGATTCATAAAATACCATTTAGCTGGTATATTTTATAGTAGATAATGTACACAAGCATATTATACCGTTTCCTTTTAATTTTATACTCGTATACCGTTCATTTCATACGGTATTTAATGTTAATATTTATGTAAGTCTACTCAATTGTGTCTATTTATAGTTATATCTCCGGATTTCATTTGTATATTTCAATAACTGGGTAGAATATTATATGAATCGCGGTGATCAAAACAAAATGGTTCCCATTTTGAAGCTAGAAATCAACAACATTGAAACGGTTCATATATTACGAGTAGGTATTAGGTATGTGCTATCTGGGACTTCCCTCCGAGGGCTCCCAACCTTAGGCTGTTGGGCGTTATGTGAGATTTTTTAGTCGGTAGGAGTCCGGCATAGCATCTATGAAGGATTTTCTCACACGTTAATAAAAAAAGGTATAAGGTGCTATCTCAGACTAAAGTTATTCTAGTCTGAGTATGCTACATAAAGAAATCAATGGTGACCTCCTGGATATGGTAGCCTGATATACCTACCGCTTCTATTTCTTTTCAATATCAGTGTGGCACGTTCCAAAGCTGAGTTATAGTCTTCTGGCTATTCGTGTCTAGGAGCATCACCGACTACTGACTAACGTAGCAAACGTAGATTGTATAACGTTCCAAAGCTGAGTTATAGTCTTCTGGCTATTCGTGTCTAGGAGCATCACCGACTACTGACTAACGTAGCAAACGTAGATTGTATAACGTTCCAAAGCTGAGTTATAGTCTTCTGGCTATTCGTGTCTAGCAGCATCACCGACTACTGACTAACGTAGCAAACGTAGATTGTATAACGTTCCAAAGCTGAGTTATAGTCTTCTGGCTATTCGTGTCTAGCAGCATCACCGACTACTGACTAACGTAGCAAACGTAGATTGTATAACGTTCCAAAGCTGAGTTATAGTCTTCTGGCTATTCGTGTCTAGGAGCATCACCGACTACTGACTAACGTAGCAAACGTAGATTGTATAACGTTCCAAAGCTGAGTTATAGTCTTCTGGCTATTCGTGTCTAGCAGCATCACCGACTACTGACTAACGTAGCAAACGTAGATTGTATAACGTTCCAAAGCTGAGTTATAGTCTTCTGGCTATTCGTGTCTAGCAGCATCACCGACTACTGACTAACGTAGCAAACGTAGATTGTATAACGTTCCAAAGCTGAGTTATAGTCTTCTGGCTATTCGTGTCTAGGAGCATCACCGACTACTGACTAACGTAGCAAACGTAGATTGTATAACGTTCCAAAGCTGAGTTATAGTCTTCTGGCTATTCGTGTCTAGCAGCATCACCGACTACTGACTAACGTAGCAAACGTAGATTGTATAACGTTCCAAAGCTGAGTTATAGTCTTCTGGCTATTCGTGTCTAGCAGCATCACCGACTACTGACTAACGTAGCAAACGTAGATTGTATAACGTTCCAAAGCTGAGTTATAGTCTTCTGGCTATTCGTGTCTAGCAGCATCACCGACTACTGACTAACGTAGCAAACGTAGATTGTATAACGTTCCAAAGCTGAGTTATAGTCTTCTGGCTATTTGTGTCTAGGAGCATCACCGACTACTGACTAACGTAGCAAACGTAGATTGTATAACGTTCCAAAGCTGAGTTATAGTCTTCTGGCTATTCGTGTCTAGGAGCATCACCGACTACTGACTAACGTAGCAAACGTAGATTGTATAACGTTCCAAAGCTGAGTTATAGTCGTGTCTAGCAGCATCACCGACTACTGACTAACGTAGCAAACGTAGATTGTATAACGTTCCAAAGCTGAGTTTTAGTCTTCTGGCTATTCGTGTCTAGGAGCATCACCGACTACTGACTAACATAGCAAACGTAGAATTGTATAAGATTTTAAACGTCTAAGAAACTCCTGGTCAGATCGTCCTACACCTGATTATGCTGGAAACCTCTCAACCATCTATATTTCCAAAAGTATATATTTTGAGAACTGGTTGAACATTTATTGTTTTAGATTATCTACCAGTTTATCCATAAATTATGGAATTTATTTTATTACGCGTAGGCAATATTCATTGTAATTTTAATGTACTTGCCAAAGTTCATTATAAGCAATGATAGCAGAAAAGCCCCGTCTCGTTGAATCATTTTACGCATAAAATTGTTTAGTAGGTATTCAAAACGAGAACATTACTTTTATGGGTTTATATAACTAATTAGCTATTAACATGAAATGCTTGCTGTTATTAGTGTAGGCGTGACGTAACAGATTTTTGCACGTCTCACGCCCAAAGAAGCGGGATAGCACCTGAACCACAGTATAACTATTATACTGTGCCTGAACCAATCCCCAACTTTTATTCACAGGGTGTAAAATTCGCAGCGGTCAGTATGGACAACACCTGCCTGCCCATACTGACCGTTCCGAATGATACACCCGGTATACCCAAACAACACCCAAAATTACTACGGTCTTTCACGGTAAAGTGTTGGAAATACCGGAATATGCTTGGTCGACCTGAGAGACCTGGCACTGGACTGATAGCAGGGGACCCTGTGACTGTATAGTAGGTTTGAGTAAGGCACGACATGACATAGGTGTGGCGTGGATGTCTATACTTTAAAAAAGTTACTAAGCATAACCTCAAAATTATACCATCCACTTTTTAGTTCTATAGTTCTACTAGCCCAAATAGTTAAAATAAATCTACTAAACCAGTGTCGCGGAGGTCAAACTTAACATATCTGCCAGCGCAGATGTTCATTAGTCACCGTTTCTAAGTAGGTTCACAGCGAAATAAGAAAGTGAAACTGACCATTAGTAATTGGCGGGAAAAGTGAGCCATTGAAGGGAGCGGCCATTCTAGTTTTCTTTCCTGTCATTTGCTAAGCATTCGAATGTTTTATTTAGGGTTCCGTAGTAAATATGGAATTTTACAGTAATTAGGTACCTTCTTTATAGTTTCACCATATCAATCCGTCTGTCTGTAAGTCCATCCGTAGCCTAGTCCTTCAATACTAGAAAGTTGTAATTTGACTATAATCACAGGGCGGAAACTCCATACAAAAATGTTCGTTTTCACCCACACCAATATACACGTAATGTGAATGCTTGAATGTGTGTGTGAGTATACTAGGGACACTAGCTATGGATACAAAATAATAAGGAACAGAACGCAATCTCATGTATATAGGTACTTTTTTTCAAATCTACCCTCGGCTAAGCACAAATTAAATCAAAGCAATAGCACAAAGTACGTAGGTAATACGTAGTGCAACGCAGTGACACTCTCAAGTACTAACACGGCAATAGACACCTCAACTTTGGTGGGGGGATGGGGAAGCTTACTCAGGTGGGAGGCAGGGAGTTGCCGATCTGTATGTAATACTATTAGCTATTAGTAGGTATATTATCTTTGCTGTAGGTACTGTAGGTCGATAATACAAAATGACCCTTAAAGTGGGGTAACAAATATTTTTCATTGTTTCCCTATCGTTAGATAAATCTTTCAAAACTTATTCTCAGTTTGTAATAATAAATATTTGTCGATTAAAGGAATTCGTTTGACAGACTTTAAAGTGCACATTTTTGTCCGGAAAATTTGTATGCTACAAACGTGCGTGGCATAATGACATGCAAATATTTCGCGTTAGTGCCTTTATGCATCAGGTTTTACTCGAGTAATAGTCACCTAACTGAGAAAATGTACTTTTTCAAGGATACATAGCAGCTACGGAATTTTTTTCATTATTTTTAAATCACCGACCTAAGTTATAGAAAACGAAAGTGATGCATAAGTATGTTGGCGTTTGGTTTATTTGGGTAATTAGTTATCGGTTTTTTTTTTCATTTAATTGGCAGGCAATGGTGTCTAGCTACGTGATATGATAACATTTCAAGGTTAATTCATTTTGTAGGTAGGTATCTGTTTGTCCTGTTGTAAACTATATATAAGTTCGTAATATGTATTAGGTGCCTCTAACTTATTTACATTTAATTGATAGTAAGTAATAAACGGTAATATATTCCTTATCAGTCGAATACGAGTTTAAATCGAAACATCACTTTGTTTGATGTTGTTCATGTTCATAAATAGATAAATACCTACATTAGTGTAATATGTTTTGTTACGGAAAAGTTCGTATGTTATTGGAAATATTGCAAATATTCATCAATCTCAGGGCCAACCAGAGTATAGAAGTTTTACGTAGTAGCTTATCTTTTATAGAATAAGTTTATGTCAGTAAGCAATCTTTATTGACTTAAACATTTTACATTGTTAGAGGTACCTACTTAAATTCAATACGACATTCTACATCTAGCCGCAAAGACGTTTGGGTTTGCCCGTACCATTCCCATTAGAGATAGTACAGATGGAAACCTACATACCTACTAAATTCGCTGCACACATAGACAACTCATTCACAGACACGAGGTCAGGCGGTCTCAACCGAATTTTCGATACTGATTTGTGCGCGAGTGTGTGTAGCAGAGGGTAGCTGTGAAAAAAAAGTACATACATGAGTTTTCCATCTGTACTATCTCTAATTTGTGGTTAAACTGTGTTGCAGGTAGGTTATGGACAACCCCAAACAGCGCAGTTGCGGCCATCGCAACCAATGCCAATTTGTACTGAGCTAGCGAACTACTAGCACTTCAAAGCTATGATTTGGTAGAAACCCTCAATCTGTAGACGTCACGTCATGTCGACGACTCATGGGCGTGGTCGAAAAGGCCTTCGAATTCCTCTCAATCATAATTCTAACTATCTATATCGACTATTCCGCTTAGAATTCGAATTGATAATTATTATGAGCGATGTCCACACCTGTCTAGTAACAACAAGGACATACTAACTTTCTAGTCAGTCGCCTACGGATCGACGAAATGTCGCGGAACCCGGTCACCTATTTGCTACCTCTCTGTATTTGGGTTTGGTCCAAGCGATGCGTGCAGCGATTGTTAAATGCGGCTAGAATGTGAAGGAATGTGTTCAACCGTTATTGTATGATATACTTAGTGTAAAAGGTATTGGTTGACGCTAAGAAAAAGGTTCGACTCCTCGATTGTTGATCTGGTGTCATCAATCGAAGGATCCAGAGGACACCCCAAAGCCTTTATCTTCAAGCAAATAAAGATTCTGATTCTAATTCTGTAGCACGATTTCGACTTCTTGATTCTGCAAGGGTTAACATATTTCAAATAGTAATAAAAAAAATCTCTCCCGGGATATTTTATGTTATTTCTGTATATTATTGTCACAAATCTACAATTTGTGACTTAGTCTTTTGGTTTATTATGGTCTTACAGCAAAATATTATTGTGTATCCTACATTCCGCTAAATTATGTGAATATTTGAATCTGTGTGTTTGATATGTTAACGGAAAACATTAGATTATGAACTTAGACAGAGAAATGTTTAAATTTGTTAAGAAAATCGATTGCCATGGCAGATATGGTGGCTTAGAACAACTAGAAGATACCTTGTGCTTTAGTGTATTTTAAAAGTTCACCGAGGTCTTTTTTTTTCTTTTTTTTTACGTGAGGGAAAGTCCTTCATGGGTGCTATCTACTGACTAAAAAACCTCACGTATCCTGCCCAACAGCCCATGGTTGGGAGCTCTTGTAAGGATACCCCAGGACTCCCAATCACTGAAGCCTATAACTTGTACCACACATCTCACTTGGCAGTTAACAAGTGTGCACTGCATACCATCACCATAGCGATGTAGGTAGAACAATGTGTCGGTTCATTCTATTAATATGGATGCTTGTTGCATATTCGAAGCAACTTAATAAGCACAGGACAATGAAAGGAGTACGTACCTAGTTGATGGCACCTACTGGTTATGTTGACCTTGTGCGTCTGATGGTGAACACTGTCATCATATTAATATTGTACTAAAAGTAGGGAAACAGCTCCGGGGGTTCTTTAAGCAGTTGAAAACCCCCCTTTGTGAGAGATAAGCAGGCAGTGTCGCTTAAAGTCTGTCTACGTTACTAAGCTGTAAAGGACAGGCTTAATAAAGATTTTATAAATCTGCACCTTCAGATTCAGTTCTGCAAATTGTTGTGTTCCACAGCCCCGTCTTGAGACTTCCAACATATTAATAAAATAATGACATTTTAAATTTCGGAATTACATTTTAGGATTCATTCCAGTTTACACTTTGGGATTAAATACATTTAAAAAGTTCGGTTGCCGTAACCATGTCATGCCGGCAAACCAATGCCCACTTTAATGTCATGCACCCAACCAGGGTCTGTGCCGACCGGTAGGTACCTATGTGATCTTTGTAATGGCAGTTCAAGTACAGCAGTCGGTTTTCGTCATAATTCATCGCGAAGCCGTTGTTCAGAAGCTCGTTCCACGGCTTTTTCAAAGTTACGTTGGTCATAAAAATAATTGAGAATATTTATTACCAAAAAGCTAATTAAATTACATACCTACCACAATGTATACAAATTGCTAGCATCTGCTCGCTACTTCCTACAAAGTTATTTATAGTTATCGAAATAATTGTTGATTCATACAACATTTGCTTACAAAATTCACAATAACATTTATTTATTGGCACGAGTTGCCTGTTGCTGAAACGGAGAACTGTTTTTGTGACTAAGTAAAACTAACTTCAGAGTGTATTGTTTAAAATATCCTGCTTCCCTGTTTACCTCTTTGTCTATGTAGGTACGCATTAAATGTGTAAGTTGGTGTTATTAGTTAAAGGAAGCGAACTCAAAGTATTTGATGATAGTTATACTATGTAATTATATACGTACCTGAGTTCGAAACAGTTATCATCATTTGTATTTGAGAACAAGCCGATGAAAATAAGAGACGTTTAGAAGACTACATCAGAAATTAGCTTGACCATATGCTTTCTCTTTTCCGTGATTTTTCCATACGCATAGACCCCAATTGATACTTTTTTTTTAAGAATTTAGACGAGAAGGTGTGCTTACTGGTCTTGCCACTTAGGTAGGTACCTGTACCAACCACAGGGCGGAAACTCCATTCAAATGATTCTTTTTCAATTCTGTCACCTACACTAAAACACGTTACATCTGTACAGAGCTTGAATGTGTGTGTGACTACTAAAGTTAAGTTAACGTTGCCTCAAAATACCCTCGAACTATCGGCAATTCTGACTGCAGAAAAAGTCGAAATTTGTTTATTTTTAGTTTTTAGTTTATTTTTTGTCTATTCCATTACCACTCGTTAAATAGGTTTTTTTTATGACTGCTGTAGCGGGAGTGGGGAAGCTTGCTTAGTGGGAGGCAGGGAGTTGCTTATCTGTATATAATATTATTTTTAACCGACTTCATATTATCAAAATAAAATAAAATAAAATAAAATTTATTCCCTTTGAAATTTTTAAAAAATTATTTAGGTTTGTCAAAATTTTTGTGACTCTACCGGGGGTTCGGAAATGCTACAGACTGAGAAGAACACCCCAAGAAACTCAGTCCGGTCCCTCTTATTCATCTTAGTATCTAATACAGTTTTTTTTTAATGTAGAAAGGAGCAATTCGTGTCACTGCCAGGCAGTCTTGTCTTCTAGAAAGTCTTTAATGCTATAATAAGCTTTCTGGCACAATTTAAGTTTTACTAGTTTTTTAAATTTATTAACTGACAAACCTGTTATGGCTGTCGGCAATGTATTGTACATTCGAATACAATTGCCCGCAAAAGAATTGCTTATTTTATTAAGCCTAAATCTAGGTACAGCCAATTTATTCTTATTTCTTAAGTTTAGGTTATGGATATCACTATTTTTAATAAATTTACTGTTATTTTTATGAGTATATAATAAGTTTTCATATATGTACTGTGAATACACAGTAAGGATGTTGATATCCTTAAACTTTTCTCTTAATGACTCCCGAATAGGGCTTGAATATCGGACGCTTTTTCAGTTCCGGAATTGGGTTTCGATATTCAGTATTTGAATTCCGGAATTCCGGAATTCCGGAACTCAATCAAGTTTCGATTTGTACAAAATAGTGATATGTAAAAAAAGAAACGGGAGCTGACAGTCCTACTACGTGATTAGTGATAAACTACTTTAATTCCCAGTAAAATTACTTATTTTAACGTAACCAACTAAAAACCACACGTTTCCTAACTATTGCCTACGGTTGCCCCGGGTAAGCCCTCAGAAGGATGACCCCAGGATTCCCCACAGACCTTGACTATCGCTGCGGCCTCAACTAGGAGGTTCAGGTGCTATCCCGCGTATTTGGTGCTTGTTCAGGTGTTATCCCGCATCTCAGGGCGTGTGGTGTGCGTGAAACTTTCACGTCATGCTTTCGTCTTGGGCGTGCTTTTGTAAGGACGTCGATTAGTACTCCCACCGTCCTCAGGCCCCCGATTATGGATCCCGATAGTCTTGGGCAAGGACATGCGGAATTCGGGTAGGAGCGTTCTCTCTCGATCACTTTTCACCGCATTAACTGATCACAGAAAGACGCAGTGGCGTCCCACTTACTCCCACTGAAGATCATAACTCGCGCAATGGTCTCCAGCGAGAGAATGTCCACGTCCAGACCTACCACGAGGACCGGGCGCTGTTAAACCCACGCTGTGCACTCCACTAATGTGTGAAGTACTGTGTCCTCACTGCGTTCCTCGCAGTACTGGCACTCAGGTGTGGTTTCCCGGTGTATTCGTCACAGATACTTACTGAAGCTCCCGTGCCCGGTAAGCATCTGTGACAACCGGTAGGACAGAGCACCCGCACCGTGGCTCCTCTCTAGTCACTCGCCCATGACCGGTCTGACCGCCGTGATTGTGGCGATTCGGCGATTCCCCCTGTTCGATAACTCAGTGAGCTAGTGGACTGTCTTTTGGTAGTTCTTGCAGGCACACAAGACGACACAAGAAGTTTCGGAAATCGGACCGCCACCAAGAATGATTCGCCACTTTTGATTCCCGGTCTTCCTAAGGATGCTCCGAGGCCTTGAGATTCTTTTGAGGTTGTTTCCGAGTTGCCGTGTCCACCGAGGCACTGACACACAATTGTATCGCGCACGATAGTTCCGAACCGCGTCCGAGATTTGACTGAACGGTCGATGCGAAATTGGCCGCCCGCCTGGCAAGGCAGCGCGGGGCGGGGGTTAGCCAGCCGAGTGACGAATTCTCCCGATGACCGACCGTGTCGCCGAAACACCCCCCTTGTGTGATGTGATCTGGCGATTCGGTTTGTTGCTCAAGTCCACGTCTCCACGGTTTCCTTGTGGAGCTGGAACTGCCGAACCTAGATTTCTGGAGACGTAGGCCTATGACCCCGCTCCAGTGCCTCCTTGCACCAGAAAAGAATAAATTAGAAATATAATTAATTTATTATAATATTTTTTTTTTGTCAATCAATTTATTACAAAACTAGCTGACCCGCGCAACTTCGTTTGCGCCACATAAGAGAGAGTATTACCTGTTCCCGTCGCATTTACTCCCGTCGCATTGCGTTTACTCCCGTAGCATCTCGTCATTAATATTCAATACTACGTGAGACAAAAGGAATAACTTTCCCCCCGTTTTTGAAACATTTACTATTACTGCTCCGCTCCTATTCGTTGTAGCATGATGCTTTATAGCCTATGACACTCCACAACAACGTTGCTGTCTATTGGTGAAAATTTTTTTAAAATCGGTTCAGTAGATCCCGAGATTACCCCTTACAATTTAACAAACACACAAACTTTACTTCTTTATAATATTAGTATAGATATCTGATAAATCAGAATATACAAATTTTGTGCTAAGTAAATTTTATTGGAACGAAGTTCCTTATCGCGCGTTGTGAAAGGGGGCTAGACGGAAAAAATTCTTACGAAAAATGGTCACGACACTTTTTTAACCGACTTCAAAAAAGGAGGTTACTCAATTCGGCCGTTTATATGTTTATGGAGGGTAGAGGTACCTCTACCCTCCTTTAATATGGGGGTAATATGGGTGGGGGGGATTTAATATGGGGGGAGGGAGGGAGAGGGGGGGGAAGGGGGGTGGAAAGGGGTTGGGGGTTTGTTTTTGTTTTTGTTTTTGGTTTTGTTTTTGTTTTTGTTTTTGTTTTTGTACAATAAAATTTTAAAATTACAATAAATTTAAAATTTTATTACAATTCCTGCACTAACTCATTGAAAGGAACTTCGTTCCATTCGGGTGTCCCTTGACACCTCTCAAGTTTTTTTTTCAGGTTTTAGTTTTGTTTTAAGTCGGTTTCTTTTTTGTTAATTTATTTTTTCACAATTTTTAGTGTCGTGTGGACTTAAGATCTATCTATCTAGGTGTAAAGTTCTCGACAGTACAAATTAATCAAGCCCAAACACAAAGTAACTGCTGTATATCGTTAGGGAATTATCTCTACTGTCTTTCGTCTCCATCATCAGATCGACTCCAGACCTTTGTTAAGTTTTTTTTTTACGTGAGGGAAAATCCTCATGGATTTTATGCCGGTCTCTTACCGACTAAAAAACCCTCACGTAACGCCCAACAGCCTATGGTTGTGAACCCATGGTAAGCCCTCGAAAGGATGTCCCAGGACTCCCAACAGACCTACGGCCGCCTCTGCGGCCTCGCCCCGGTTCAGGTGCGAACCCGCGTCTTTGGGGGGTTTCGGGTGTGATCCCGCTTCTAAGTTGAAAAATGATTGCAATATCGTTCATTGATATCAGAGTTGCTAAGTAGCTCGATAGATGGCTCTGTGCCATACTCTTAAATGGCGGTTACAATAAGGTGAAGAATTTCAACTTGTATCAGTACGGCTCCCGTAGCTCAATTGGTTAGAGCATTGCCCTGGATTAGGCAAAGGTTGCGGGTTCAAGTCCCGTCTGGGCCAAGTTGTCTTTTTTCACTTTATAATAAAATATTATAAATAATATTAGTCACGCAGCACACGCAACGAAGCTCTCAAAAGGAATAACTTTTCCCCCGTTTTATGAAACATTTACTATTACTGCTCCGCTCCTATTCATTGTAGCGTGATGCTATAATAGCCTATGAAGTTGAAGATGAAGTTAAGAATATTAAAATACAAATTACCATATAAAACTCTCAGAATGCTATATATGGCCCTTGCGGACACGGTGGTCGGCTATGGGCTCAGTAGTTATGGACAAACTTATCATACATATTTAACCGAAATTTATAATTTGCAATTAAGAATATTAAAGACTATTACGCCAAAACATGTAAAAGAAAAATACAAAAATAATTATGAAGAGCTCTTCAAATACTGTAATGTGATGAATGTGTACAGTAAGGTACAATTCCTAACACTTACGGAGGTGAATAGGCCCGAGTTAATAAACAAAAAAATAAGACCTAACTTTCTAAGACCTGTGAGACATAAAAATAAATACAGTCTACCTAAATATAATAACAAGTATGGAACAAGAGTTGCGGAGTATTTGATACCAAATTTTCTGATTAAACTGCCAAGACAATTGCAAGCATTATATTTGAAGGGTTCGAAAAGTTTTAAATATAAATCAAAGCGTTATTACATCGAAACCAATTCTGTGTATGTTTAGTTATGGCTATAGTAGTTATGTGTGGTGGAAATATACATTGTAAACAAGTGAACGACTCGCCAACACACAGATAAACCCTTAGAGGTTTGTGTTTGTGGCAATTTATATTGAAATATTGTAAAGTTACTGTTGTGTGAATAAATAAATAAAACGTAATAAATGACACTCCACAATAACGTAGCTTTCTATTGGTGAAAGAATTTTTAAAATCGTTTCAGTAGATCCCGAGATTACCCCTTACAATTTAACAAATATACAAACACACAAACTTTACCTCTTTATAATATTAGTATAGATAATATACAATAATAAATACCACTATCAAATAAATAAAATCTAAATTGTCAGTAATAAGCATAACTTATCAGTCAAATAACCCACCCCTAACCGTTCCCGGTGCAAAGGTGCCCATAACACTAGCGGCATTACCACGCTGAATGGCTATGGCCAGCCTTTGGACCAGGAACGATTTGGAGCGGGAGTCACCCGTTTTTTCCTTAATCCTTTGTCCCAACTCATTTATTATATTTTTGGCTTCTGAGCCCCAGCATCCCATAGTCTCCACGGCGATAGGTGTAAATAAATAATGTGGCTCCATCGCAGCGTACTTGTGCTTTTTCTTTTCGGCCGCATCCTCTGCAGCCGCCGACGGTGAATGCACAGTGCGACCCAAGTGACTGGCGGCCACCGTACAGACACACGTCGCATCCCACACCAGGCACTTTCCGTTCCTCCACGGCACCAAGGTTAGGCCGTCCGGCCTCTTGCCATCAGACCTGCAGAGACCCGGAGGCTCAAGGACGCAAGGGACACCCGCCGAGACAAAAGCCCTTCTCACAACATCATTGAGGGCATGGTGTCGCGAAAACCTCCCTGTACAACGACGACAACTCAAAGCGTGGTGGCCGTCAGCCCCCACCATGGAGCCGCAGGTGCATTTATGGGGCTCACACACCCTGCAGCCCAGGCGGAGAGCAACTGCCACACGCAGAGAGTCATCGTCTAACAATGTGCCAAGGTGAGGCGACGGCAGCGCACGCAGCCATGCCCCCGACTCCGGCTGTGACACAGCAAGAAGTCTGGCCCTATCGGTCGCAGTGGCACCTTCCAGCAGCTGTCCCCGAACTCGCTTCGAGCCTATATCGTCCCACGCCCGTTGACTGGACAGGGTCCCGGGTGTCACCACACTCACGTCCAGAGAAGACCACGCGGCCAGGGCATCCGACACAAAGGATATACCATCCACGCCACCATTAGAACGGAGTATGGTAGTGACGAGGCTGGCTACCCCATGCGCAGAGGCCAGGAATGCCGGCAAACCAACATCATGAGCGCGTCTCACACCGAGACCCCCGCAACGAGTCGGGAGAACAGCTTGAATCCACTGGGGCCCATCCAGGGAGACGTTCAGGACAGATTCGAGAGTTAATTTTGAGTTGAGTTAATTTATATTGAATGAGTTAATTTATATTAATTTATTTAAACAAGGACGCAAGTTGCCTCGCTGCCAGATCCTCGAGACATGCTGCCTCTGAGCAACGGACCACGCAGCACCCAATCGTAACCGATGTTCCACAGAAGTGGTCTTAAGACTGATCTCTGCGGAACACCGCACGACGTGTCTCGCTGACCCGGCTGGGCCCTAGCCTAGCTAGGGTAAGTTATGGCCCTCTCGGAAAGATAGGCCCCGACAATTCGACGGAAGAAGGGAGGCACTCCATGATAAATAAGCGCCTCCCTAATCCAGCTCCAGGGCAAGGTGTTGAAGGCGATGCCGTTGTTTCTTGACATCGCCATCGCTTACAACACCACCTCACCCTGCGATGTTACTTCCTGCATCAGTCTTCTAATGCGCATGATCGCATCCACCGTGAAGCGCCCTTGACGGAAACCAAACTGGTTCCCGACAATTCGACAGAAGTAGGGAGGCACTCCATGATAAATAAGGGCCTCCCTAACGCAGCTCCAGGGCAAGGTGTTGAAGGCGATGCCGGTGTTTCTTGACATCGCCATCGCTTACAACACCACCTCACCCTGCGATGTTACTTCCTCCATCAGTCTTCTAATGCGCATGATCGCATCCACGGTGGAGCGCCCTTGACGGAAACCAAACTGGTTATCCGCCAGATCTGGCCCCACGCATGTGAGGTGCCCGACTGTGCGCTGTGCAATGATACGCTCAAGGAGCTTGCATACATAACGAGGTATGCAAGCGTATCATTGTTGGGGATCGACTGATCGGGGATCGGCCGGAGTTGCTCAACGGAGCAACACGATCGGCCGATCCCCGGATGGGTAGACTGCCGACCACCTTGCCTTTCGGATCAGAACCAGTTTCCCTTTTTTTTTATATACCACTAAGGTGGCAGACAAGCATACGGCCCACCAGAAGGACCGGTGGTCACCACAGCCTATGAACGTTTGCAACACCAGAGGTGCAACACTCGCGCTGCCGACCCTGCAAAAACCTTCTAAGACCCCTTTTGAAGAACCCCATACTGTAGGCGTTTGGGAAAACCGAGGCAGGGAGGTCATTCCACAACCTGAGCGTGCGCGGAAGAAAACACCTATCGGATCTAACCGTGCTGGAACGCACCGGACGCAGAGTGTGAGGATGAACTCCCTGTCTGTGGCGAGCGGTGCGATATATCAAACAATTCCTCAGAGCACATACCATTGTACAGGCGGTAGAACACGCATAAGGAGGCAAAGTCTCTCCTGTCGCGAAGAGGTTCCACACCAGCTGTAAGTACAGGGTCGTTGACAACTCTTACAGCTCGTCTTTGCTTGTCCTGCCCTGTCTTCCAGACCTTGGGAATCTGGCCTTTTTCGAGGCATGCACTAAAGAGCCCCGTCACTCGAAGCCCGAGATCCTCAAGAGATAGGACCCACGCTCGGCCAGGAATACTGTAGGGTCCAGGGACACGGTCCGTGCGGAATCTAAGCCGCAGTACAGTCGCCGCTAACTCACCTTCAGTGACTTCGAGCACGTCGTTCTCGCTGTAATCAGCGTCGGGCGCCTGAGACGGAGCCATGTGCGACGGAATGTGTTCCTCCGCCTTGATGAGAACAGGGAACCCAGGTCCCTCCTCACTCTGGGTTAGTGGAGCGCCTTGGGACAAAGTTTGCCCCTAATAATAAGGGACGGGCCCCATGAGTTCCGTCAGAACTATTAGAACTATGCTGAGCGAGACCTCTGTCAAATTCTTACAGCGTTTCTATCAAAGTTAAATTTTACTCGTAGCATAAGTCAGAGCTAAGTCTAAGTTCGCACTATAAATTGAAGTCTAAATGTAAAAAAAAATACAAAAACGTCATCAATAATATTATTTAAATAGTATGTTTTCTATCAAATACTATTAATTTTATGGATTTACATTCTTAGTAGGTTTTAAAAATATCATCAAATAAAATGATTAATACCTAAGTACATAATCGAATTAATTTGTCATTAGAGAAATCCTAAATTATCAACATTGTAGTAAATACAGGTAATTAAATTGCATAAGAAGCTTATAATCTACATTTTTGTTTGTAATGAAATTAAAGAAGTGAAAATATATTTTTATTTTTCAATATCGAAATACCGGTATTGATCTCGCCAATTCCGGAATTGAGAACGATATTAGATTTTATCGGAATTCCGGAATTATGTCAATTCCGGAATTCCGGAGTTCAAGCCCTACTCCCGAAACCCCATACCATAGATAGCCCGGACAGCCCTTTTCTGCAACACAAAGATACATTCGATGTCGGCAGCGTTACCCCATAATAGTAAGCCATAGGTCATGACACTGTGGAAATAGCTAAAGTAGACAAGACGCGCTGTTCTAATGTCTGTCAGTTGTCGGATCTTTTTAACGGCATAGGCTGCAGAGCTCAGTCTGCCCGAGACTTTCTCGATATGAGGCCCCCACTGCAAGTTGGAGTCTAACTTTATGCCCAGAAAGACAGTTTCATCGACCAATTCTACTTGATATCTTTGCCTGTACCGCGGCATGACAGCATAGGAGTCAGTATTATTGTCTGTTAGTGGCAGCCTTCTTTCTAAATATATTTTGATACTACGCTGTTGCCCGCGACTTCGTACGCGTGAAAATTGTTTTAATGCCAATTTAATTGCTCTCTGCTTAGCCCCTAGGATATGTGGCGTGATAATATATAGCCTATTCGAAGACCCTACCCTGGATAATATTTGTGCAAAATTTGAATAAAATCTATTGAGTACTTTTCGAGATCCTTCCGGACAAAGCAAAGCAAACAGACAAACAAACAAAGAGACAAACAGACAAAAAAATTTCTAACTATATTTTCGGCTTCGGTATCTTATGTTGAACACCCAGCGAGTATTTATTTTAAATATTTCCGATGTACAGTTTTGACTTTTCTATCATTTTATTATAGTATGTAAATAGATATAGATAGATATGTATAGATGACAATTTGGCAGTTAGGTATGTTATTTAGAAATACAGACGAAATCTATACGAGACGGACATTCGAATAAGAATTAGCCAGTTCAGATTTAACACCAATGAATAAATTTAATGTTAAAAAGTGAGTCACCATACCCTTACCCATAAATTAATAAGGAAATCAGCAACATAATAATTAATTCTCGTAAATCATGACAAAAACATCATCTCCTTTGATTATATACACTCATCAGCTCATAAAACAGACAGCCAGCCTCCCATAATAATTGCTCATTGTATGATAAGACGGAAATTGGAAGAGATCTACGTTCAACAGTAACCTTCTTTACACTTCTTTATTGATGGATTCAAGGAATGTTATTATTTTTACATAGATTTTGATCTGACACAATATTGATGGTAATAGCAGACTTGAGTTGATTACACTCGCGCTGTCGTCTTTATTGGCGTGTTGAAACGAACATTATTTAGTGTATTAGTAAGTAAAGAACAAATTTACAAAATTATAGATAAGCATTTAATCATGACAGTGTATGGTCGAAGTCGAATTCAGAAACATAGTTATTTTTGAAGTCTGTTCCAAAATTAATTAACAACACAAAACAATTAGGTACACAAAGAAATTTTGAGTAATTTGGCATTTTGAATAATGAAACAGCAACAATTGTACCTAATTACACAAATACAATAAACATTTATGTCAGTTATATAGTTAGGTACTTATAATAAGTTAGACTAGTCGCAAGTGTGGATTTCACGGGCAAATATTTAACACTTTCTTTATTTTTCAACAATGGCTATTTGCTTAAAATATGAATATGAAACACTTTATGACTACGGTTACCACGCTTACGAAAATTATTCGGACATTTCTGAACTTTTACGCTCCTAAACAACTGAAAACCGTGCCTACAAGTTTTGGCTTATAGATGAGCTATTAATAAATGATGTCCGAGAGCTAAAGTACGACAAGTAAATTCAAATTTTATTAAAAGCCAAGCTCATCTGCGTAAAATATTGTTAAAGGCAGTTTAAACATATAAACATGGTTTCCGTGAAATTAAACCGTGCAAATTTTACTGTCTAAACTACAAAATTGTCTTCAAGCAAGAAATCAAAACAATTTGATGTTTCCTTGATGTGAAGGGTTTGTTAGTGCCTGAATGGATGGATTTCAATGCCGTTTAAAAGTAAAACATAAAGCCTTTTTAAGCTCAACCTCAGTAAATAACAGTTCCTATTACCTACATTCATAGTCACTAGAAAGAAATGGACAAGCAGCATTTGACAGATGCGTTTATTTTCGTCGGTCCGTTGTCCTGCGCCGTCGAAAATGTTGGTGAACCTACTAATTAGCGAGAACGTACTGTACAAACACAACAATAGAGTTAAGCCACAGTATACATAATTATAGTTCAACTCTGTATTAGCTGGGATTTTTCTACTAGGTAGATACCTAGCATAAAAAAATCTGTAAAATTGAACCCTTTTATATTCTCTGAGTCTTTTTGCCCAAATTATGTAACCTCTAAAACGGAACTCATGAAAATAAATAATATTGCTTTTCAAGGCCTACCAAGAGGTACTGATTACAGAGTGTGGTGCCGGCACTACACATGTTGATCTCCTAAAGAAGTGCATGCCTGTGCACGAATAGGTTACCTTTATGAACTCACCGCAGAAAGGAGGATAGATACTCTTACACTCCCTTTAAGTTTCCTCCTGGCTTAACTCTGCGCAGGAGACATTAATTCCCACACGCTCGTAGTCACAGCTTAACGCGATCAACGAACAAAGTCGACTCACGTGCAATTCTAAACTATTCTAATTTTAAAAGTCTTTAAGTGTAAACGACCTACAGTTTTTTTTTCTATAGTACCTAAGGCCTTACTAATTTGACCTTTTTTCTTGTTTTAGTGGAAATTTATCTATCGCCAGTGGAAACACACTGCAGCAATGTGGACTACTTCATTCCGGACGAAAATAACGAAACCAAAGGACTTTCCGACGATGCGATGAACAGGTAATTCTTACTTATTTCTTTTTTTTAAAAGACAGTCTTAAAATATTCCTATAAATAGGACTAGCATAATCTGCACAATAATTAGCGAGTAGGTATTTGCTGAGAGAAGGTATTATCAAAAGTTTACCTTTGATAATGCCGTCAACCGGTCAGGTATCTATATTAATAAAAATATTGTGGAACACTAAAACCATAGTAGAAATAGATTAGAAATATATTAAACTCTGCTAAAAGTGCCGTTTTTTCAATGAGCTGTGTTATTCCAAAGCTATTTAGGGTCTTCTTCAAACGCTATATTTGACTGGTCTTCTAAATACCACTTCAATCAAATCAGCCTATATCGATCCACTGCTGGACGTAGGCCTCTCCCAATCTACGCCACAACACACGGTCCTGCGCCTTCCGCATCCAGTCCCAGCCTGCGACCTTTACCAGGTCGTCGGTCCATCTGGCGGGTGGATTAATATTTTTATTCACACTTAGGTACACTAAATCAATTGCAGTAATATCGTATTTATACACACGTTTTTGCTCAACGCTGTTCAAAATGCTGTAATGCGGTATCGTGACTTACTAAAAACTCCACAGAAGGCATTGTTAAAAAGAACTAACGTAACTTTGTTTTATCAAGGAAGTTTGGTCTGGAAAATTTGTTGGGTTTATTTGAAGACTAAGTTGCAACTTATTTATATAACCTTCAAGTATGCTTTACTAGATGGTGGCCATCCTTCCGAGGGCTTACCCGGGACTCCCGGCCGTAGACAGTTGTTAGGCATCGTGTGGTTTTATTCCGAAGGAGTCTGTTATAGCATCTATGTAGGATTTCCACACGTCAAAAAATTGCTCCGCCCGAGTTGAATTTGTGTTCCAGTTTCCGTAACCATATACATAGGTATGGTACATATTCCAGACTATAATCTATACCTGTCCTAAGTTCAGCTGTTAAAGCGTGAAAGAGTAACTAACATCCCTACACACAAACGATTGCATTTATTAACACTTAGTAAAGATGTCAGTCTTCTACCAGAATACCAATCTGTAGACCTTGTAACAAATGTATCCAAAGTGTGTCAATCACCCGTGATTTCATTGAAATAATATTGTCTCGACGACTACTTGCAATGCGTTGCGTTGCGATACTCGCGAACAATAAATTATAATGTTGAACTATTAATCTTTAGACCGGCTCGCAGATTTGTTGGTTGAGTAATTTCTTTGTGGTTAGTTAGTTAAGAAAGCTGTGCTCTTCGGTTTGTTTCATCAAATACAAATGCTCTTTATTTTCTCTCTCACACAGCAATAATTATTACAAAATACAGCTAAAGGTAGGTTATACTTTACCTAGAATACATTCTGCGTGAGAGACTGGTATCTCTAGAAGTAATTATCGTAGAGGGGGTAGGTAGACGTGAACTAACTACATATCCACACTGCCTGTGGTTTTGTTAGTGCCACGTAATAGGGAACAAGCCTATTATTATAACTATAGCCTTCGCCGGAAACAATACATAGGTACTCGTTAGATAGGTACCTACCTACTGAAAAACATGGTCATTTAGTAATACAAACCAAAATTCCAATAGCCAGGACAGATGTTATCCATTATAGAGCAGGATATCCCTGATTCATTGTTTTCATTGATTATGTACCTACCTACCTACTATCAAGCTAATTTTCCTTGAATATGGGATTGGCGTGGCACCTCCGCCCCGAACGCGTGGTTATTTACAGTGAATTGAGGTTTTTTATACTACTAAGGTGGCAGGCAAACTTGCGGCCAACCTGATGGAATGTGGTCACTAGAGCTGCTGTACTCGTACTTTCGACCCTGCTAGAATCTCTTAAGGCCCCTTTTTAAGAACCCCATACAGTAGGCGTTTCGGAAAATCGAGGCAGGGAGATCATTCCATAATCTAAGGGCCTGTCTGTGGCGAGCGGTGGTTTGATTGCCCGTAAGATTTGTCCACTTAGTCAGTACCTACATGTAGATCATGGAACAAATATACATGTGTCAATACACCACTACATTTTTTTAAAATAATAATTAAATAATATTCTCACACAACATCATCTAGCCCAAATTAAGTTACCATAAGCTTGTGCTATGGGATCTAGACGACTGATAAACATGTATATTTCTAAATACATACATATTATAGATAAATTACACATAGACACAGAAAAAATCAATGTAGGTACTCATCACACAAAGAGATTTGTTCTGAGTGGGAATCATAACCACGACATCCAAACCGTAGTCAGGCACACTGACTACCACTGGACCACGACCACTCAATTACACCATCCTAACGACTTAGTTAACTAATAATATCCTACCCATCTAATTCCAGGTTACACATGGCGCGCTCGACAGTCGCCCTCTTCATCGTGGCATTCTTGTCGCTGTTCATCGCGTTCTGGACAGGCGTCGTAGGCTGTTGGAAGCGAAGCCCTGGGAACATCACCGCCACCGCGATACTAATGCTTGTCACATGTAAGTTGTCACAAAGTCCTTTTATCATTGAACTTTGCACTCTTCATCGTGGCATTCCTGTTGCTGTTCATCGCGTTCTGGACAGGCGTCGTAGGCTGTTGGAAGCGAAGCCCTGGGAACATCACCGCCACTGCGATACTGATGCTTGTCACATGTAAGTTGGCACATTTTTTTATCATTGAACTTGCACTCTGCATCGTGGCATTCCTGTCGCTGTTCATCTTGTTCTGGACAGGCGTCGTAGGCTGTTGGAAGCGAAGCCCTGGGAACATCACCGCCACTGCGATACTTATGCTTGTCACATGTAAGTTGTCACAAAGTCCTTTTATCATTGAACTTCGCACTCTTCATCGTGGCATTCCTGTTGCTGTTCATCGCGTTCTGGACGGGCGTCGTAGGCTGTTGGAAGCGAAGCCCTGGGAACATCACCGCCACTGCGATACTTATGCTTGTCACATGTAAGTTGTCACAAAGTCCTTTTATCATTGAACTTCGCACTCTTCATCTTGGCATTCCTGTTGCTGTTCATCGCGTTCTGGACGGGCGTCGTAGGCTGTTGGAAGCGAAGCCCTGGGAACATCACCGCCACTGCGATACTTATGCTTGTCACATGTAAGTTGTCACAAAGTCCTTTTATCATTGAACTTTGCACTCTTCATCGTGGCATTCCTGTTGCTGTTCATCGTGTTCTGGACAGGCGTCGTAGGCTGTTGGAAGCGAAGCCCTGGGAACATCACCGCTACTGCGATACTTATGCTTGTCACATGTAAGTTGTCACAAAGTCCTTTTATCATTGAACTTTGCCCTCTTCATCGTGGCTTTCCTGTCGCTGTTCATCGCGTTCTGGACAGGCGTCGTAAGCTGTTGGCGCCGAAGTCCTGGGAACATCACCGCCACTGCGATACTTATGCTTGTCACATGTAAGTTCGCAAAAAGTCCTTTTTGTCATTGAACTTTGCGAAATACTAGCTGTAATCTAGAATGTGAAAAAATAACTTAAGTGATAATGAATTCAGCCTGATAAACGATGTACCTTTACGAGAAAATACCTATGACTTCACCTGCGTGAAATTTGGTTATTCTACAAATGAGTCTTCCTATGAGATGGTATTGTGCAACATATATGGCATACCGCTTACTACAGATCCATCCCTATGGTGCTGTTAAGAAACTTATAGGGTCAGGCATTGGCTGTCTGATGATGACACTTTTGAAACCGCTCATTAGGCCTTCAGTATTGGTATCGAAAAGTGTGGATTAGCTCATACCTGCTTAGTATGGATAGAAGAGTAGGTACTATTACCAAACTTGAAGCTTGCCCGTTCCCTGAACCTTTTCCCTTGAAAGCAGTCATTGTAACGCGACCCGCCCATTTTATGGCTGACAATGGCTGACCAATGGTGTTCACTTTTTTTGAAACAAAAGAGCATTTTTTTGACAAATCGTAATGGTAACCATTTCTTTACATTGACGCACACGCATTAGTTTCATCACAATACATTTTTGAGAATCTGATGAGTACATAAATAAATGGATAAATATGCACATGTAATAATGAAGTATTCTGTGATTTTTTCAGGTTTGCTCGCGGCTGGTGCGATGGCGTTATGGCATGGAGTAGAATTTTACGAGAAAGAGAAAGTTGTAGGAGAGGAGTTCTATCAGCAGTGGCCCAACGTAAGTAGTAGACTGATCAACTTAACTTTATAGTAGTATATACCCACATATACAAATCTCGCCAAATTTGTATACCTATGCTCCAAAGTTTCTGACTAAGCCCTTCAGGGGTCAATTCACCCTTGTACTAAAAGATCGCCATGAGCAGGGATAAGTCGCGCAGACTATCTGGATCTTTTAATCCCCAAGACCCACGTTCATAGTGGAAAGAGATTGCACTGAAATCTTTGGAGACCAATGTCTCTTCTGCGGCACAGCCGATTGCTATGCCTTTCACGTTTATTTCCACCGCCGTCGAAGTGTAGTGTGGGACTTTCGACCTTGGATCTATAGCGTATTGCCAGCGTGTCTCTCTTTCTAACTATAAAGACCAAGTTTCGTGTACACAGGTATAGCTTAGAGCGCTGAAGAAGAGCTACTCTTAGCTCTTCCTCAGTGCTACTGACTCTCTCTTTCAACGTAGGTACTATACTAAACCAAACGCTATCCACTTTTGTACTTTGCTGCAGTATACACGACAGGGCATCAGGCCTTACCCCCAATTATCTACCTACTATTATATCGCCTGATGGATCAAAAGCAGTCATCAAAGGAACCATCGCCATCGGGTGGTTGGAGATCAATGTATTGTTATTTGATAGAACAAGGGGTTGCTCCTGTAATCAACTGCAAACTGACGCCTGAGAACTTGGCCCTGTCTTACATCAATAAACTGCTAAAAGTCGCAATTCACAGCAGATCCCGGATCAGGTTCTAGAATGAAGATTGTAACAACTACACCAAAACATACGTAAAGCTAAAAATCTAAAACAAAACAATCCAGGAATTAGTCATGTAATACCTGTTATTCCCTGAAAACTAGGTACTAAAAGACAACTCGTCGATCTGGTACGATTGGTCGTACATTCTCGCGTGGCTGTCTGTCGGCGTATCCTTGGCCAGCTCCGTATTATTCTTCTCCGCCGCCATCTGTCTGAGCAAAGAAAAGAGACGAGAACAACAGAATAACGTGCAGTATATTATGCCAGGTTAGACCGCCATTTTGAAGAAGCGGCCATCTTGTAACGCTTGGCGGTTGAGGTTGAAGGATGACTCAAAACTCTTTTGTACATTTATTTTTCTGTATTAGTTTTCAAAGAATATGTGTGTTGGAGGTAATTTGTTATTTATTGGATGACCTACGCCATGATTAAGTTAATTTTAACACTTATTACCTCTACAAATATATTCTAATAGGCGAATAGCCTTATAACTTAGTTTTAAGTGATTATATTGTAAGTATTCCATACTAACAAAAAGCTTTTTCTCTTTTTTTTTTCATGATTCTATGAAACTTGGCTACTGCGTATAACTTGGCGGCAATGCGACCGGTCGTTAACGCAATAACAATAACGCTACCTCATAATATCTGGTTTACGCCAAACTCAATACTATACTAACATGCTTACAACGAAATTAACATTGGTGATGTACATACCTACCTAATAACTATAACTACAATTATACTAATACGAAATAAATATTAATGTACTACACATAACCACTGATCTAAACACAAACACACACTTCTAAACATTTACACATGACTCCTCATTGTCAAACACAACTTTTTTCTAACTACCCACCTTTTACATTCTTCTTCGACACACAATACATTTTTCTTTTTCTCTACATACCCACACTGTCACAAATCAAAATTCGTCCAAAACTCGGTATAAACCAGATATTACGTGACAACTCGCGCGTTTGGTACGACTGGTCGTACATGGTCGCCTGGTGCGGCGTGGGCCTATCGCTGGTGTCCGCCATTTTGTTCTCATCGGCAGCCATTTGCTTGCGCGGCGAGCGGGAGCGGGAGGAGGCGCTTAACATGCAGTACCTCATGCCGGGTATGCTTTTAAGTCTCTGCTAATGCCATATTTAGTTGTATGGAGTCAGGCTTGCTATTTAGGTACATATTACCTATTATTTTTACAAAAGTAACATACATTTACGCTACATTCAGTGTTTAAGCTCAAGGTGTTAAATTTTCCCTCATAAACTAGGTTAAACCTGTGCCTAAGAAATAGAGCCCCTAATAATAGACATTTTGTACACAGAATTATTTTAAACACTTAGATAAAAGATCTAATACCTATCTGTTTATTCTAATCATTGATTTCTAATTGAATAGTAGGTTTTTAAAAATATGGGGTGTGTCTAAATTCTAATTCAAATGAAGTGTTTAAAAGTTTAAAAATTCAAATATATTGAATAGAAACTTCAGGTTTAAAATACATTAAAATGTACATAACTTAGTACCTCACACAAGTAACTAATCGAATAAGTTAATAGTAGATAATAAACCTTTGTCAAGTTAAAGATTAGGTAGGTTTAAAACTAGTAACACTGACAATATTTATACTTCTGGTAATACAAAGGCAAGACAAAACTCTTGTAAATATTTTTCAAAGTTATCTGACTGCATGATTGGTTGGAGTTACTAAACTATCTAAATTTAATTTGAAACAAACATATTGTTTCTATATGCATTTTGTATATGAAATCTGACTCATGGGTATTATAAGGGTTAACCTGGTGGATCAAAACTAAGGCATGGCCACATATTATATGCTATGTCTTAGGGGAGATGGGTGTGATTGTATGTACCTAGGTATATAAATATGGAGAAAACCCACCCACTTAAAACTTAGCTATAGTTTAGAAATTTAACAGTAGGTATCTATTCTGATGTAGACACTTTTGAGATATCAACCCATTAAAAATTTACCAACACATTTAATTTTTAACGACTCTTCAAGTTTTATTTAATAGTAAAAAATACATCATTTTTGTCCTGATAGGCAAAGTAGCGATTTGAAGTTCCATCTAAATTAATTTGTCTTTTTATTTCACTGTAAAATGTATTCAAGCAATTTACCTAATGATGTTTTATTATTTCCACAGTGTACCCCCAGAAGCAGCAATATGCTTACGCAGGCTACCCTCCCCCCCAAGCGTACCCGGGCCCCTACTACCACGGGTCGCAGTACGGCCCCTACAACTACTGAGCAAGTGACCAGATGAGGGAACTCGGGGCCGCAGTCTTCAACAACGCCGCCCCGCAGGCACCCGCGCGCAATCCTAGTCCCACCCTCCCCCAACATCCCCCTTCCGTAGACTCCTCCACTGAAACCTACAACTCCCACCGCAAGATCAAACGTCCCAAACTCGGTGATAGAAAGGTCTACAGACCTGTAAGACGAAACACGCTATCGCGAATAGACGAAATGCCCCACACGATTAGACCTCGATCGAAAAGCTTGCAAAATTCCAACGATTTTTCGTCGACTCGTCCCGCTTTGCGATCAAGGTCTAACATCTCGGCTGATACTAGTCGAAGTGTGCCGGTTTGCAATCAAAGTCAGGACGTCGAAACCCAAAGAGAGAACGTGAGTCCTCAGTACGCGGAACCGAAAGATATGAGTGATTCGCGAAGTTCGTCTTTCGATGTGCCAGCTTCGATGACGGATTTGCCTATTGTGGTTCCGCTGGACCCCGTTACCGGTGCATACATCCCGTTGCCTGAATATACGTATTACCACGATGATGGATGTCGGTTCGGTCGTTATGGGCAGTATAACAGAAAGAGGAAGTCTTCTAAACATAGTAATTTGTACTTAGCGTTTATGTATTGAGTAGATGAACCGCGCGGGTGTAGGTGGAACATAGCTGAGGTGTAATGGTTACGAGTTTCGATTATTGCCGTACAGTGTATGTAACCACGACCCGTGATTCTTATTTAAAAAAAAAATCTTACATCTATCGAAGTATCACATACACTGTTTTTTTATTTACTACAATGCGTGGCCCGAATCTGGTTGAAAGATGTAAATCTGTGACTATTGGCACTTTTGTATCGCTTCGGCGTTCGTTCAGAGATATCGACTTGGACGCCTTAGCCCTGAGCACGGCTATACGGAACTCTGACACCACTGTTATACACGACAATTTATCGAACAAATCTTTGCTACGAATTTTAGTTAATTATCAAAATATTTTAACATTATATCGAGAGGTATATGTAATTAGGAGTAAGTAAGTAAAGACTCCGCCATAACATACAGAAATGAAACAAACTCTTATAGTAACTAAGTTAAAATGTAAGAACTCATGTTTTAGTTTATATAAAATTCAATATATATTTACCACGAATCTGAAACTACGGATCTAATGGTTCTAATGGTTACCTATTGAAACTTGAGGTAAATGAAAATAGCTACCTATCAATTTGAATGTGTGCTTCCATAAAAAACAAAAGTACAGTCACGAGCCTTAATTTGAGACCCATTTCCATTAAATGTTGTTAGAACATTCTTAATGCAAGAAGGTCGAAATTCATTTTAGTTACCCTTGCTCCAGTTGACGCAATTGCACGGTTGCCCCTAGAAACGTAAACATTATGCCATTATTATTGCGTTAAAATATTAGCTCTAAACAACGTAAGCTTGCTACACGATATTCATCCTAAGGTGGATCCCAAAATATAACTCGTGGCTGTACCTACGTGTCACTTGCTGTAATGCAAATTAAAATCTATTTTCTGTGTGAGTGAAGTTCGTGTAAGGTAAAATGAAATACTGACACAGTTATAGATTCATATCATAATAACACTGCGTCCGTATTTTAAGTGGTATTTTTTTTCTATGAATTTGCGAGAGAAGACAGTCGGTTTCAAACGCATGATCTGAAAATTACATAAGGTAGGTACCTATATTATACCTAATGTGTTCGAAACCAGCTGCCTACAAAATATTCTAATATTCTTTACACTGTTCAATATGATGTATTGTGCCTTCTATATAATAAATATTGCTCACTTGTACTGTTTAAACATATCTTATTTAATATTTAGGTAATCTAGATAATATTTTTGTACACAAAAATTTTTAATGCAAGGTTGAGCTGTGGCTTAATGAAACAGGGTGTATCATTTTGATATATGCTGATTTCTATAGGGTTAAATGTTTATAGACTGTAGGTGATCCATGTAATTATATACATGGTGTTGTCAAATCGCGAAAACCGTCCCTTTTGTGATTAATGCTAGCTTAACGGTACATTCTTTCGGTTTTTGTATGTTGTACTAAGTCAAAATCGGTAGATATAGTACCAATGGGTTAGAGATGAAATAATTGTAAATTAATCAATTTAGTTCTTATTCATTACAATAATTTGGTAGTTTAATTTTAATTGTATTTAAAAACTTCTTTAATAAAATAATTTAAAATACGAATTTGTTTTTTTTTAACGACTCATTAGGAGCAAAAAGATTTCTACCCTGGACTCAGATCCAGACATGGGATATACAAGATGGAATTTAAAGACGGTAGTTGGAGGTAAAGTGCCCGTATTATTGATAATGACACATTGGATAAGAAAACATTCGTTTATATTCAAAAGTAAGTAAAACTGCATTAAAAGATTTTTAAAAAATCAACTGCTTCAGCAAAACTTGCCATTATCAATATTGAGGGTACTTTACCTCCAACTACCGTCTTTAAATTCCACCCTGTTATATTCAGAGTTAGGTATCCCGCGGAAGCGCTCGTGGCCCCGCGGACTGTGTGTTGTAAACGATCATTGTAGTAAGCAACATTTATTATAGCCAATTATGGATGGGACCACATGACCACTTTGTGACATTTATTAGCGAGCGTTTCCGTTCTTCGGAAAGCACAGTCCTGGTTGCCCGTAAAATGGCAGTCGTTAAGCCAAGTTAAAGGCATTTATGTGCGGCTTGAAAAATTTCATCAGCAGGCAGTCACATCACAACCTGCGCCTGTCCATATCAACACGGCAGTACTAGATGGCTCACCACCTATTACGTGGGACAAAAATCTAAAAGGTGAAATGTAGACATATAATACGCTTGCCTCTGCCTACTTCTTCGGGATAAAAGGCGTATGTTTGCATGTATGGTATCCCGCAGACTATTTGATGCAGCAACAGGTTATCACCGCCCGCCTGATGGAAACTCATCAGGACATCTAGCGATTGGGGGCCAGTCTCACAGTCCATAAGACTTCTGACAGTGGTCCTCAAGTTGACGGCCCGGTGCTGTGCCTCTTCACGCTCCACTTACGTAATGGTTATTGAATTTCTACTTTAGTATACACGGCAATATCACCACACGTGGGACATAAAACTATAAGATGAATAGTGGGCGTATACTATGCCGCCGCCTATAAAGTATATATGTATGTATATACTTAGTACCCCGTAGATTATGCTTGGCTCCTACTACGTGTGACCAAAAAACACTGGCAAAGAGTGGAAGTGTCACTTCTGTCTACACCCTTGAGGATATATAAATGTAGGTCGAGAATGAAAAACAGTTCTGCTATAAAATGTATAATTAAATCTGTACAAAAAATATTTAATATGGCGTTGGATGGACTTTACAATGGATGGAATGATTTACAAAATTGTGGTAATAATAATGATTAAATAGGTATTTACTTTTATAAAAAAAAAATTCAAAGGCATTTTAATGCGATACCCATTATAAGTATGTACTTAATAAATATAATAAACCATTTTGATAGAAAGTCAAGTTTTACATTATATTACTTCAGGATGCATCTATATATAACTGATGAGCAGAATTGTCAAGAGCTTCAGTAAGCTCTTTACTAAAACGAATATATAAAGCGGCATTGATAGGATCGTACCAAATCTGGTTAGGGAGAGAGAGGAACATAGTGAACGATGGAAGGTGAGCGCTGACGCGTCTTAATGTGGTGGAAACGGTCTCTAAGGGACCCCACGAAGGTGCACCTTTACGGGCTATAGGTCTAGCAAAGTTGATATTGCGACGGAACCTTGTCATAATGACAGCTAAGTGACGTCATCGTGACGTAGCGCTAGCGCGGGCTGACCTCGCGAATTGCGAACGGTATTTTTTTTGTACTGACGCCTCGACGGACATACGTCACCAAGATGGCCGCCAATCGCAATATCAACGTGCCGGGCTAGTACCTGCATGTGGTGCATATATGCTAAACAACAGGCGAGACACTAGTGCAGGTATCCATAGGACGATCATGCAGCATGCATGCACGAACGTTTAGATGTGTTTATTAAAGTGATTGACATGCAAACTCCGTACTGTTATGCATGATGATCATAATTGTACTGATTGATGTGCACGATATGCCGCATCATGCTGCATGATAGTCTAGGGACCGCATTACATGGTTGGGTCAGAACGCAGTCGCTTCTAATGTCACAATTGGTCCAGCAAATAGCAAACATTTTTAAGGAGCGAACGCGATTATGACCAAATACGATATTCTTTATAGTATCTATATTTTAAAACCACACAAATCTATGAACATATTCTAGCGATAGAAGTCAAAATCTCACAAACACACATTGAAGAAGTCATAATTTGTCTAATTAATCGGAATGTCAAAAATGTTCAGCAGTGTTTTTGAAAACCCTAGCTTTATAAGAGTTGGTTAACAATAACAGGGGTTACCCTAGCGACTTCGATCCTTTTTACTAAAAATTTTCTACAAAAACACGACATCTTATTAAAAAAAGCGTTGAAATTATCACATTTCTCATCAACTACACTTAGCTACATTATAATGAAGTTAGCTACAAAGCAGTATCAATCATGGCCCCTGGATGTGACAAGGCCTGTTTTCTTTCTTGCACTGCAGTCACCAGTTTTCTATACGGGCCTAGAGGTAACCCTAGTGATTTCATATCACTTATATTATTTACTAAAAACTTTATTAAATCCAAATGTCATCTAAAAAAGCTTACGAACTTCACTTATCTACATTGCAATGAAGTTAGCTACAAAGCAGTATCAATCATGGCCCCCGGATGTGACAAGGCCTGTTTTCTTTCTTGCCCTGCAGTCACCAGTTTTTTATAAGGGCTTAGAGGTTACCCTAGCGACTTCTACGATATCTACTTTAGTAAAAACTTTCTTAAATACAGTCATCTATTAAAAAAAAAATCGTTCAAATTCTCACATTTCTCACCAACTTCACTTAGCTACATTACAATGAAGTTAGCTACAAAGCAGTATCAATCATGGCCCCCGGATGTGACAAGGCCTGTTTTCTTTCTTGCACTGCAGTCACTAGTTTTCTATAAGGGCCTAGCGGTAGTCCTAGTGATTTCATATCACCTTCAGTAAGCAACATGAGAGCATCCAAGTCTATTTGTTCGTCTTTGAACTTTTGCACGTATTGGGATAGTCCCCATGCGGTTAGGAAGCGTTCTAGTGAACCGTAGCCTGATTCGTCAGCGTCGTTTTCTTCGTCTGAAGTTACGGTTGAACTTTCTGAAAGAGATTTTTGGTTTTATTAGTTTAAGTTAATGATATATTTTTTTTATACAACATTTTTTTATACAGATATCTAGAACTGCAGATTATACTTGTATATCTATGTGTTGTGTTATAGATTTTCTTTGATGAGGGCACATGTAGTCGAGTAATTCATCACAGCTAACCCCTGAGAGGTTACTAAGGTGGCAAACAATATCACACAAAATGTATGTAGCCTTTGGTCGTTTGCAACACCAGAAGGGCTGTAATAATAATAATAATAAATATGCTTTATTGTACACCCTGAAAAACATTGTTCTAAGAAGAAGATCTTAATGATTATATGTGCAATGGGCGGCCTTATCGCTAAGAGCGATCTCTTCCAGGCAACCTTTAACTGTACTGCTGCTGTACGCTGTACTTGCGCTGCCGACCCTGCTGTGCTGTAAGCTGTACTTGCGCTGCCGACCCTGCAAGAACTTTCTAATACTCCTATTGAAGAACTCCACATTGTAGCAGTTCGAGAAGATCACGGCAGGGAGTTTAGTCCACTATTCAAGAGTGAACGGAAGAAAACCTACTATCAGACCGTACGCTGCACGAGCTGTTCTATGATAGAAGTAGCCGTTCACATCATATCAAACAATTCCTCAGAGCCTAATCCATTGTACAGGCGGCACGCATGCTGGCGCATGGCGGCTCCATACCGCCTAATTAGATATCAAGACTGACTGACATTTCCATAAATATGAGAATGCTAATGGCAAATACCTTCAAACCTATTTGATAGTGTCATAGATATGTGGCTGCTGATTCTATAGAAAAGTCTTGGAGCTGCCCCGGTTATTCTCAAAAAGAGTGAAATTGCTCACAGCAAATGGTTTCAAACCTGTTTCCTAGTGTAGATGTGTAATCTTACCTGACTGCGCAGAAGTCCAGTCCACAGGTCGGTAAGCTTGGCGGGCGGCCAGAGAGCCGGCTGAGCCTATAGACAGGTCTTCGCCTGGAGTAGTCCCGGTTATTCCGCCTGGACCGCCCAGGGCGCTTAGTGTTGCTGTTATAGACCGTCTGGAAAAGTATAGTATTCGTGAATGCAAAACTGGAGTTCAGTATGGGACGTCACTTATAGCAGGGGAGCCCTCATTAATTTCTGAAGTTAGTGATAGTCAAGGTTTACTAATGTTTGCCATAATTTAAAATGCCATAATTTCATATACCATACTGGTATTTGCCATAATTTCATTAGAAATAACGCTTCAGTTGCCATAATCGTGAAATGACATAAAATGACTTTCACTAATTCCATTGGTCATAACCTTAGACCATATATCACGGGACTAGCCTTTGCGAACCACCGCATACAAAAATATTCTGCCAGTTTTCATACAAGTGAAGGGGGAAACACAAAGACATATAAAATTTCATTGCATTTAAAAATGTATTAATCGACAAACGCGTAATGGCTGTTGTGTGTTAATTTTTATTGTACAGTCAACTACAATGAAATGTACTAGTTTAATCATATAAAATGATGTACTGATGTACAGTGCTTTTATAAAGCCAAAAGACCAAATGGTCATGTGCAATGGCAGAAAACAATGCTTAAGTAAGGCGCATCCTGTGGTTAGATGATCTAAGGTCATAACCGATCAAGTGTCATAATAATTTAAATCCATAAATGTATTTGCCATAATTTTCGTTATCAATAATGCCATTTTCCATAACTTTTATTCACCATAATATACTTCTGGGTGGTTTAAAAAAAAACCACGAAGACTAAGGCGGGAGCTCCGCTTCGCTTCGCTCCCGCCCTAGTCTTCTAACCTAACCTATCCGAGTCGGATTGCACTGAGTCGGGGTGTTAACAATAATTAATTTTGACCTAACAATATTATGTATTATTTTCATAATTATATCAAATTTTGGTTATGTCAAGAGTCGAATATGAGATGTGTTACTTATGGAAACTAATTATTATGATAAATGTTGTTATAGAAAGTCATTTTATGGCAAATAAAAGTTATCACTGTTGAGTTGTTAAGGCAAACGTTATTAGTATAAATGATAATAGTGCAAGTAAATATTATGATCGGGGATGATTATGGCAAACAATATTATTGCAAATGAATTTATGGAAAACGAGAGAAGACCGATAGTCAAACGCATCAGATTAAGATATGAAAGGCATCTACATAGAGTTCCAAAAGTCCAGTTCTAGTGAAAGGATTAAAATCGCGTGCACATAAAACATCTATAAGGGTAGGACAGTGTGAGTGAACGCTGAGTGGACTGTTAGTGTCGACTGCACCTTATACTCACAAACTTGACGAACGAAAGAGAAAGTTTCTGAGTATGGATGTGTTTTTTTGTTATTCTTTTACGTTCTATCGGCTTAACAGATCTGGTTGGAATTTGCTACGAGGTCTAAAATGTCTGCAACACGCCGGCAATTTTTATCCCTGGCATTCCTTCCCATGGGATGTAGAAACGGGAAGAGAATTCGGGAACCATCTATTAATATGATAAACCTGTTACAGTGCACGGCATCTAACTTGGCAAAGTTTTGGAGTAGTGGGGGTAAGTTCACGCATCGTACACTTAGAGGCACAAAGAAGTGCTCCACTCACTCCAAAAAGTGCTCCGCTCTTTCCAAAAAGTGCTGCATTCACTCCAAAAAGTGCTCCACTACTCCAAAAAGTGCTCCGCTCACTCCAAAAAGTGCTCCGCTCACTCCAAAAAGTGCTCTGCTCACTCCAAAAAGTGCTCTGCTCACTCCAAAAAGTGCTCCGCTCACTCCAAAATCTTGCTAAGTTAGATGCCGTGCACTATATAAAAAACGTTATAATACCTGAACGCCACGCTGCCAAAGCCAGGCCTCTCAAATATACTAGCAGGTTCCTGCAACATCACCTCCTGACCAATGCCGCTGTCTTCGTTCACCATTGCGAAGTCTGGCTGGCTTGCTGACCTGTTACAAACATAATCTTTATTATTCAATGGGAAGATTTCTAGTAACGGGTACAATTATCCTAAAATGTACCTAGTGAGAGCCGCTTTGGGCGCTTGAGGAGGCTTCTTTCAGCAAACTCATTGATCATGCTGTCCCTAGGGTGCATTCATTGGTATGCGGATGATTGTACTCTGCATAGGAGCTTTTCTGGCCGTCTAGTGGAGGGGAGACATGAGGGTTGAAAAGAGAAGGCAACTCGTGGCGGATCTCGATCGGGACCCGAATCGTATTTCCCAATGGGGTTGAGATAACCTGGTCAATTTCAATGCCAGAAAAACACAGCGTTTCCAGCTAAGAGTTCCCTTTCCTACCCCTACTCTCTCTTCAGACCGTCACAGTTCCACTAAAGGACAACCTCGGCATAGATGTCTGGCAACTGAGCGACGTCCAGTAGTTTAAATAACTTACCTAGTGAGAGTCGCTTTGGGTGCTTGGGGAGGTTCCTTTTCAGCAAAAACATCGGCCACCGGCTGGCTCTGTTGTCGGCCGGCGCCGAAAGTACCCACGTACATCACTTTGCTATCACGTCGCACAGTGACGTCACTGAGTGACGCCCTTCGTTTAAATAACTTACCTAGTGAGAGTCGCTTTGGGCGCTTGAGGCGGTTCCTTTTCGGCAAACACATCGGCCACCGGCTGCCTCTGTTGTGGGCCGGCGCCGAAAGTACCCACGTACATCACTTCGCTATCACGTCGCATGCCACTAAGGGAAGTCACTGAGCGACGCCCCGTCGTTTCTACTTCTCCTACCTATAAGGATGTACACGAGTTTTATTTTCGTTTTATACAACAACAATTATACTGTGGCGAAATTTGGGAGAGGTATAGGCTGAATTGATTGACAACAATAAAAAGTTCATAAATAACAATCAAGCTGTTTCAGAGGTGTATGATAAGAAACTAACGTAGAGTCCTGAGATTTTTATACTACTGAACAAGTTGGCCATATTTACGACTGTTTACGTAGGTGGTACGGCAGAACGCTATCCCACCCATGACACATTAATTGAAATCTGCGCGTGGACACCCCAAATCCAGCGGCAATGACGTAAACAGCCGTAAATGAAATGCTACAGTGGTCACTTATCTCAAGATCCACTATAGCAGATGATGCTCAGGGCTGTCTATTAGGAACGGTGTATTACAGAAAAGCTGCTTTAGCAAATACAAAAAAGCGTAAATCAAAAAGCTGAAACGGATTTTACCTTGAAATCATCATTATTGAGCGTGTTCCGTCCAATGGTGTTGTTCCGCATTTTGCTGGCGAGCGCTTTCTTGTAGACCGCGCCCCGACCTCTCGCGCCTGAGTTGACTGTACCTACCAATGCACTGTATGTGGGGCGGGGTTGTTCGTCCGCTAGAAGGTTACCTGTAAAGTACAGTCGAATACAATGAAATGTACTAGTTTAATCTTACAAAAAAATTGAGACGAATTGAGAAACTCCTCCTTTTTTGGAAGTCGGTTAAAAATGATGTATCCCTGCGAGTGCCACAATGAACTTACCAAGCATTGTATCGACCTACCCCTTCGGGGATAAAGGCGTGACCATATGTATGTATGTATGTATCGACCGAACTTGACAGTAACATGTATGCGTGTAAACAGCAATAATTATGCATCCCAATACATTTATTTTTTATTTTAAAGTTGACTGAGAAAGAGCAGTAGGTGTCGATTGACTGATCAATCGACACCTACTGCTGGGAGTAGACCAATAATATTGGGGAGTAAACATACATACATACATATCATTACGCCTTTTTCCCTAAAGGGGTAGCCAGAGGCATAGTATACGCCCACATTTCATCTTATAGTTTTATGTCCCACGGAATAGGTGGTGAGACTATTGCCGTGTTGAAATGGACAGGCGCAGGTCCCCGCGACCCGACGTTGAAATTTTTCAAGCCGCCCATAAATAAGGCCTTCAACTTGGCTTAACGATTGTCATTTTACTGTCAACCGGGTTTCATTTCGAGTTTTCCTTCTCTACACAATGGATCTTTTTGCGAAATTGTTCTCTTAGGCGCCTCTTACGGCACCCTCGGGATGTATAGGGGTGGCGACATTTTGTACTCTTGCCCGTCGTAGCACAGGACCCCATTTTCACGCGTGGCGTGAACAATACAATGGGGTTTGAACATACATACATACATATGGTCACGCCGTTATTCCCGAAGGGGTAGGCAGAGGCATATTATATGCCCACATTTCAACTTTTTATTTTCATAATTTGTCCCGCGTAATAGGTGGTGAGCCGTTGTGACTGCCTGCTAATGAAATTTTTCAAGCTGCCTAAAAAGACCGTCAACTTGGCTTAACAACTGCCATTTTACTGACAACCGGGACCAACGGCTTAAATGTCACAAAGTGGTCACATGGATGGTCACCCATCCAAGGACTGGCCATAGTGAAAGTGAAAGTTTGAACAATACACCAATATCTCAGAAGCCCATGCGACATAGCATGCTAGCAGTGCATCTGCTGACCAATGGACAAGGGGTAGAGAGATCAGACAGCAGTAGACTAAAAGCCGACGGTCCCTGCCCATCCCATAGAGCCGGGCGCCCCAGGTAAGTCATAGGCAAGATGTCCCAGGGTTTCCGGCAGACTTTGGCCATCTATGGTTTCGGGAGTTACCCTGCTTCTTTGGGAGTTAATTCTTGCTGTTTGGGATGTAAGGCATACTTGAAATACTCAATTCCTCGACCTCGTCGTCTCAGGCCTGCTTCTGTAAGAACAGTCCACCATTGTTCTCAAGTGCCTGGTCCTGGAAGCTGATGGGGACTAAACTTACCGTGACTATTAGACCTAGTCATCTTCTGTTTAAGCGCCCACAGCACATTGCTGGATCTATGCGGCATGGTGGGCACCTCCTCGCTGTAGTCCGGGTCCCACTCCTTGGCTAATTTCTTTAGTTTCTTCTCCGCCATCAAATCGGCTTTGCTCTGACGTTTCACGTACTGTTTGTGGGATTTCTCGTAATCTTTTTTGGCATTTTCTTTCAGAGATTTCGCTTTTTTCCTGGAATAATTACATACATACAGTTAGACAGATGCATAGTCTCATATCGCTCTCAATGTACATATGATAATGTCTTATAAGTACTCGTAGCTTAGTCTAAGCGACCACCATATTACTGGCAACCACCAGCAACGGTTTAAAATGCAATAATGTAAATGTCAGAAAGTGGTCATCTACCAGAAGACGGTCCAGTGGTTGTTTACAGAATACTGAGGTAGCAAGTGCTGTAGATCTAAGGAAATATATTTCACATTTCATCAGTTGTATTGCTGACATGATCTCTCCCATTTCGAGAGAGTTTCAAAGTTCTAAAAAAAACTGAACAACCACTGCATAACTTACTTATCACTGTTCTCCAACTTAGCAGTAGACTGATCCAGGAACCGGAGTATATCGTCTCGACTATTGATGGCAGCAAGCTCTTGAGCAGTGTGACCGTCCACGTCCATAGAGTACATGTTAGCTCCGAAGTTTACGAGGAAGGTCACGCATTCTTTATGTCCTCGCGCGGCTGAGAGGTGTAACGCTGTGTTGCCAAAGTAGTCGGCCTTATCTGGTTCACCACTGAAAAAAAAATCAAAATTATAAATTGTATGTTTCTTTTAAATTTTTCGTCAAAATGTTGCCGACCCTGTAAATACCTTCTAAGGCCCCTTTTGAAGAGCCCCATACTGTAGGCGTTTGGGAAAACCGAGGCAGGGAGATCATTCCACAACCTAAGCGTGCGCGGAAGAAAGCCCCTATCGGATCTAACCGTGTTCGAACGCTCCGGACTTAAAGTGTGAGGATGAGCACCCTGTTTGTGGCGAGCGGTGCGATGATAGAACGTAGTCGTGGGCATCATATCAAACAATTCCTAAGAGCACAAAACATTGTCCTATCGCGAAGAGGTTCGACACCACCGGTAAGTATAGGATCGTCGACAACTCTCATAGCTCGCCTTTGAACCGAGTCGAATGGACAAAGCTGATATTCAGTACCACGGTATACCATTGGGGGTCGCTTGCTTGCATAGTTCACAAGACTATTGAGGATGGCCCTATTCTTTTTTCCGTGGGAAATACCACGATGTGAAAAAATAAAAAAACATTTTTTTGGTTTGACTAAAATCACATGGTCAGAGTCATCCGTCTATGGCCAGAGGCTCCAAGTGAGATTGGACCTCAAGTTAGCGGATCTATGATATGCATCTTCACACGCTGCTTGTAGAAAACGGAGGGTTGTAAGAGGTGGAAATCTCACTAACAGAGTTTTTATAGCACCGAAAATCACCACTGCCATCATCCTTACCTACATCGCAACCGACTAAAATAACACAATAGTTGTTCCCGATTATCTGCGGTTAGGGCTCCAACCCGATAGTCAGTCGAACACACAAGAAAACGGTGCATACCGTTAACAGCATTGACCACGAACTATAATGACAAAAATACGTTACTTTTCCAATACACTTAGGTGAGCGTTCGAAATCGTGTGATAAATTCTGGTGATATAAATAAACCCACTTCAGATGAGATTTTGTTATATCGACAATCGATCACTTTCAGCTAAGCTGATAAACCAAGATTTAACGGTATCGCTTTTCCGGTGATACATACAATGATATTTATGAATCACCGGTAAATGGGTTTCGAAATAAATTATAAAGATATTACTGTGCAGCAGAGTAAAGAGATTTCCACGGTTAAATTAACTTTAGTGGTGAACTATTAACTGCAGAAGTGAAAGCGTGGAACTAAATCATTCGCGGTTGATTTTTAGGGTACCGCTTACTGTGGTTGAATCTCAGTTGAATTTTGATACAAGTAAAAAGAGCACATTGCATGAGACGAACATCTTATCGGACAACGATGTCTTTTTTTTTTAACGTAAGGAAAATCCTACATGGATGCTATGCCAGACTCCGACCGACTAAAAACCACACGTATCCTACCTAACAGCATACGGTTGGGAGCCCCGGGTAAGCCCTCGGAAGGATACCCCAGGAATCCCAACATGATCAGCGAATGTCTTGCCGACTCAAATGAACGTCCTAAAACCGTACCACTGAAAAGAATATTTTGTTCTGTGGTCTCTAACTATCCCGTCTAGCTCTGGGCGCTCCGAGTAACTACAAGGATGTCCCATGTATCCTGGGTCTGAGGTATCCTTCCGAGGGCTTACCCGGGGCCCCCAGCCGTAAACTGTGTTAGGCAGGATACGTGAGATTTTTAGTCGGTAGGAGCCCGGCATAGCATCCCTGTATGATTTTCCTCACGTTAAAAAATACGCTGTTAATACAAGTCATTGAAGGTATTCACCATATATGAGTAAATTACTTCATAACACCAATTATAAATGTTAAAGTTTGTGAACAGCTACTGCAACTGCAGCTGCGCTCTAACAGCTGAACGGATCTGCCTAAAATTTGGTACCAGGGGATAGATCATAGTCTGGAATAGCATAAAGGCGGAAAATATCATAGGAAGCGGGAAACGAAGCCGCAATCATCATCTAGTACTTAACTATTAAATAGTACCTAATTACTGTATCTGACTTCATTTAGTATGCCTCTTTTCATCTGAACTTTACAAGTTACCTGAACCGTATAATATAATTAAGTAACGGTAAGAAACTTAGCGCAGGTAGTTCTACTAACTTGCATTATTTATAATGCTTGTGTTTTTACTGTTTCCCTAAAGTATCACAAAAGTATATGGTCCAAGTTATAGAAAGTGGCCGCCATTACCAAAGACCTTAATCCTACGATACGACAGAATTTCAGAGAACAGGTCATATTAGTCCAGCGATTCGGTAGGTACCTAACTGCAAAGAGTTATTACTACAATAGTATCTAATTACCTGGGGATAGTGCGAAGTATGGCCACAGATTAAATAATAGTTACTACGTAAGTATGGCCCTATACCGAGAAAAATTGGCTATCTAAAAATTGGCTAAAGGCTATCGGCCTCCATGATCGGGGGCCTGAGGTCGATGTGTGGGCTGCTCAGAGTCCTTACAGAAGCAGGCCCATGATGGCAGCGTGATGTGAGGGATTCACGCTCGCTCCCCCCCCCCCCCTAAGAAGCGGGATCACACCCGAAAACCCCCCAAAGACGCGGGATAGCACCCGAACCACCCCCTAGGCGAGGCCGCAGCGGCGGCCGTGCGTCTGTTGGGAGTCCTGGGACATCCTTCCGGGGGCTTACCCGGGGCTCCCGACCATAGACTGTTGGGCGTTACGTGAGGTTTACAACATTGTTTTCCTTTTCAACATCAAGAAGGTACATGATCAGGCAGAGAGACTGAGAGAATTGCCACGATTCTTGTCAAATGATTGCAGTTGCAGTCTGCATATATTATCTGTGATACAACTAGCACGAGATTCGCCTCCAGTTTTGAGGAACTAGTCTCTTACCACGCCGTCTCCAACTCACTACTAGTATTAGAGAAACAGAGATTGTATCATTTTCTATACACAACTAAGTAGATTAACAAACATAATATTTGACAATATCTATCAAAATTTGATGCAAAATTTTGTAATCTAATCAGTGACGGTAACGATAATTCCTTACAATCACTTCAAAATTGTATTATTTTGTAATGTATAGGTACTGCGAATTTTCTTATTGTATGTTATTTGCCCTTATTTCTTTTACAGAACAGTCTGTGTAATATAAGAGCGAGGGCCTCTGTTTTGTGTCCTTGTCCTCGCCCTGGAGATCACATGATCAAATGCCATGGAGGTTACCAGATAGAAACCTTGATGAAACAACTTGGGCTCGCTGCAATCCTGATAAATAAGGCTTGTCACAGTGCCCATGAAGAAATTAAAGAGATGAATCGTTCCGTAGACAGATGTTTGCCATTATCAGCATTCTGAATGAATGAAGTACAGTGAAAAGGTACTGAGTGAGGCTGTTTCCAGGACTTTAACGTAGAGTCCTGAATGATCAACAAAGCTCAGTATTGATCGAGCTGCGTCAAGGAATTGATTGGTAGTTTCAAATATGCGGATCACAGAACTTCATTCATTTGCCTGAGGCGCAGTGTAAAAGAGAAGGGACAATCAACATTCAGTGGCAGAAACAGAGTGACAGCGTGTCTTGTTTCCGCAAGCATTGAGAAGACAACGCGCTGATTGCCAAGATTAGTCACAATTTCAAGTGCTTCCATTTCTGAGGTACATCTGTATTACGAGACTAATAAAGAAGCAGTATAAGTACAGTTTTTATCTTTTTTACTATAGCACTTACTTCCACAGTGGAAGGAACAAAAGTGAGTTCTAATGTAAGTGCCGATCAGAGATTGTAATTTGGCCTCATAACTCGAGTTTTTGTCCAACAAAGAATGTTCCGGTTAACCAGTGCTGAGAACCGAGGGGTATCACTCACTATCACTTTCACGCATTGTTATACAATGTTACTATTATGATACATAACCGGCTACTTATAAACTACGGTGTTTATAAAGTTTAAATATAAAATATGGTAATAGTGATGAGAATTAGATACGAATGTTTTAAGCAAAATAATGTCACACTTGCCGTGTCCGCGGCTCAGCCAAGGTGATGAGCTTGTTTCCAGTATGAAGTAGCATAATGTCCTTTCCTAAGCTCTATATGATCTTTGTACCAATCGATTAGTGGTATAGTATCAGTAGTTTATGCATAAAAGCCTAATACATCGACAAAGTTACAAAAGTAGGTAGAAATTAACAAAACACTATGATTGTCACAGAATGTAAATGGAATTTAATCTACAACACACGGTTCTGCGCCAGCCTGATGGTAAGCAAATCTATCGCATCGCATCTAGCGATTGGGGGCCACTCTCAGAGTAGTCCTCAAGTCGGTGGCCCTGTGATGTGCCTCTTCACGCTCCTCTTGAAGAACCTGGGATTGTAAGATGGGGGAAACACGACCTCTTCTAGTTCCTCGGTAAATCTGACAATTGGAGGTATATATATATATACTAGTATAGATTAGTAAGGTAGTAAGGTACAGCATATCTGATCAAAAGTGGATATCATAGTCTATGCACGTTTGCAACATCAGAGGTGTCACACTGGCCATGCAGACCCTATTACCGTGTTGAATGGACAGTGACAGTCTGTGGTCACCTGCTGTTGAAATTTCTCAAGGCCTTCAACTTGGTTAAACGACTGTGGTGTTTTACTGGCAACCGGAACCAACCGATTATCATACCTTTCGAAGCACAGCAACGTTCGTAAATAGATAGAATAGACAGGCCAAAAATGGTAGTCATCTTGCTTGATATCCTTTGAGAAAGTTGTGCGGCGAAACCGGTTATGTTTAGTTGTGGAATACAGTACTTAAGTGAAATGTTGTGGAACAGTAGGTAGTGGTACTATTAGTGGTTTCTTTAGTACTCCGATGTCCGTTTGCACTTCCCACAGAAATTTGTTTCTCGGGATAAAAGAAGCCTATATTGTATTTTCTCAAGCTCTATTCTATATCTGAAGTGTGGTTAAAGCGTGTTTTGACCGGTCGTTAAGTACGTCTGCTTTTATAAATTTACTTAATACTTAAGTAGGGTTAAAAGTTCCTCCTGGGGTCATCCTTTCGAAGGCTTACCCTGGCCACAGATTAAATAATAGTTACTACGTAACAGATACCTACATCACTCCCATACTTAACCTCAAAAATATTAGCTATAACGTATTGCTGCAGTGGAAAACATTCCCTACGACGTATTCCGAGAGTCGAGATTCGTGCGCACACCGTATGATTGCGTCATCGAATGACAACTATTGACAACATTAGGGTTGTAAGCAGGGAACAAAAATACATTTAACTACAGAAAACAATAAACACAGTGTCTGAAAAAAAACTTTATTATATTTTATAACTTCTTCTTTACATAAGAATTATATTATAACTAGCTGATGCTCGCAGCTTAGCCCGCGTAAAAGTTTGTTCCTTTTCCCGCTTCCAATGGGAACTTTATTCCCGGGATAAAAAGTAACCTATGAGTTATTCCAGACAACAATCTATCCCTGTATCAAATTTCAGCCAGAACCGTTAAGCCGTTAGAGCGTGAAAGAGTAACAAACATCCACACATCTACACATCCGCACTCAAACACTTTCGCATTTAATTTTAGAATATTAGTAAGAAGTAAGATGAAAAAAAAAGCAAGACTAAATAAAGCGAAATATTATTTTACGCGGGAAATGTACATTGACTGTGCGCACCTCGCTCGGTCTGGCGTGTGGCAGCCCCCTGCCGGTCGGCCACGTTAGTTCTGCTACATAATACTTTTTTTTTTTTTTTTTAATTTCCGTCCTCTCTACCGTGGGCAGAGGCTTACTTTCTACAATTTAGTACATGGATTACTTTATAAATCTAGCCTCTTGGGCTATTTCTGTCTCTACTTTTCATTTCGCAATATCCATGCACCCTTTCTCTCTATCTTTGCTCTTATTATGCTCCTGTATTATTCACTATATATTTTTATTTTCTATGCTTACATAATTAATCTTGCCACTTGGGCTAATTTAATCTTCTATTTCCATAACTATATTCATCCTTAGATAATATTAACATTATAAACATTCTTTTCTTCTTTTATTTCCTTGTCTTCCACTCTACAATTTCTATCTGTCATTCTTCGTCTTGCACTTTATCTACTTTCTTTCACATTCGTTCTTTCTTTCGTATTTCGCACTTTCATGCAGTGGGAGGAGGGATACCTATTTTTATTTCTTGTATCTCAGCTACCTACTTAAACATACCGTATATTTATATATATATATATATATATATATATATATATATATATATATATATATATATATATATATATATATATATATATATAATACAATACATACTTAACACGCTAATACATACATACTTATACTTTTAATACAGATACCATTATAATACTATTACCGTTATTTCGCTAATTTAATTTAGTTGACTCTTGTTTCATTTTCTTTTTCTTCTTCGTAATTTAACCAGATTATATAATACAAATAATACTCCGCTTTTTTGAATTCCTAATTACAATATAATTATATACATTTCCAAATAGGTACATAAACAACTATAATTTCCTATTTACACTATGTCTGTCTACTGTTTACCCTAAGTATGCCGCAACTATATTAAAATCCTTTGCGCTCGGTAAGACTAATTCGCAGTACGCCTAACTCGCGTTATGACTAGTCAAAAGGAGAAGTAGGCATAACGCGAATTAGACCTACTGCGATGTAGGCCAAAAACTTAATAGGTCAAATAATAACTAGACCTACTGAGATTTAGTCTTAAGCCTCTTAAGTTGGGCTAAATATTTACATGTGGCATCGAGGTCAGCCCACCTGATGGAATGCGGTCACCGTATTCTAGGGACATTTTGCAACGCCAGAGTGAGGTGATTTTTTACGCTTAATGTCCACCGACGTAGGGGTGGGAGTGGGGATGAGGGAATGGATGTGAGGATGGAAAGGGTGGGAGTGACGCCCTAGGCACTGAGTTCCCCCCAGCGATACATCCCATTGCCGGGCGTGAGAGCGTAAGATTCGGGGTAATTTTCATAGAGGCTTTCTTCCTCGCAACTCCAGAGAGTCACCGTGCCCGTCTGTTGCCAGGCGGGATTACGGCTCGGCCGAACGATAGTCCCCATTGGACCGTGTACTTCGCCACTGATCGCTCAGTGGCGAAGTACTCGTCGCCCTGAAAGTTCTTCGCTAAGTACGCTCTGCGTAACAGAGCGCATGCGGAGAACTACAAACCGGCCATTAAGAGTCCATATGACGCCAAATAGACTATTACCTTGATCTAGATCTCAGGACTTTTGAGGTCTAATGAATTAAAATTTTAACACAGACAACTTCAGTTCATAAACTAACTACGCACTAGGCTAAAAACACGATTGCTGATAAAATCCTCGATAGATTTTTGAGTTGAAAATACATCGATTTCTTGAAATTTTAACCTAGATCTCATAAGTTTTAAGTTGTTTTTGTAATATAAAATATTGATAAGAAAGACAATAGTAAAATCTTCATTTGCACTAGACCGCTTTTTTAATATTGGTTATAGTTTTTTTATAATTAATTTATTTCGTTAAAAACGCACAAAAACCGATCGCATCTCTCTCTGTCTTGCACGCTAAAATGTATATCTTCTATCTTCTTTCGACAATTTGGCGTCTGGTAGGCTCTTAAGGTCCCCCCTCCTTGGTGGACTATTGGCCATGGGCGACGACGTGCGCCTCGCGCGAAGCTCATGTCGTCCACGTTACCAGGATGCAGAACGTGGAGGTTGTCCTTCCCAGCACCCCTCCTTCCGAGGGCTTACCCGGGGCTCCCAACCATAGGCTGTTTAGGTGTTACGTGAGGTTTTTTAGTCGGTAGGAGTCTAGCATAGCAACCATGATGGATTTTCCCTCACGTAAAAAAAATAAAGTATAGATAACATGAAACTGATATTATTCATTAAAAAGTAAAAATATCCTTACAGCTAACGATTTCATCTATGTACAAATTAAGAATTTAAGAATTCAACTCAATTAATATTTTAGGCATAACGCGATGTAGACCAACTAAGATTTAGGTATATGCCGAAGTAGTCCATATACGAAATAGACCGACTGCTATATAGGCATACAGCTAATTAGGCTGAAAGCGAATTGTAAATGACATTTAGACGTAACGCGAGTTAGGCACACTACGAATTAGTCTTAACGAGCGCAAAGGAATTAAAATTCCTTTTTCCTTTTACATCATTCTATTGCTTGCAGCCAATATGCAATCATATTGCTTTAAACAATTCCCTACGCTCTATTCCTTTCATTAACGATCTTTATTATTTTTGCGGCATACCTCAGGAAATGGTCTCGGGGATCTTTCAATAATAAGGGTAGGCCTAACTGGTCGCTCTTTATCCCCGTTCTAATTTCCAGATCCGTTCTGTCCGCGAGGTGTATAGGGCAGTCGGTCAAGAGATGGACGACCGTCTCCTCCACTCCAGCCTCGCAGGCACACGATGGGTCCTCCTTACACTTGAAACGAACCAAGTATCCGGAGAACCCACCGTGCCCCGTTAGTAGCTGGGTTGTGATGCCGGCGATCGTCATCTTGCGGACGATGCTGTACGCTTCCACTGCACATGGGAGAAAAAGTTTTGTTACGGAGGCCGTCTCGCCCTCTATGTACCTCTTGTTCCATTCGTCAAGCGTCCCCTGACGTAGGAGACGCTTCACGAATGAGACCGGGTACAGACCGTAGTCCGGTGCCTTCTTCAACTTCAGAGCCGCTTCCTTTGCGAGTTCATCCGCTCGCTCGTTACCCTCCAATCCTGCGTGGGCCTTGACCCAGAATAAGGATATCTCCTTACCCTGGGCCCTGCCAAGATGAATTGCGGCTCTGGCTTTCACTGCCAGGGGATGGAGGGCATGACGGTTTGTAACCGTCAAGAGAGCGGCTCTGCTGTCGCTGAAGACGCCGAACGTGGACGCGCCTCGCCTGAGGATCTCACTGGTCGCTTTGCATAGCGCCAGGAGTTCGGCCTGGTATACGGTGCAATGGGGCGAGAGAGCAAGTTTGAGGGCCTTGGTTTCGGTCTCCCTATTCCAAAATGATAGGGCAGCGCCGACTCGGCCCTCAATCTTGCTCCCATCTGTGAAGATGCGCACCTCAAAGTGGTTTGCATCCTCCAGCTGCCCCTCGTTTACCAGGCTGGTGAACCCCAAAGACGCATGCTCCGCGGGGTGAGGTGCCTCTATCGCTGGGGACATTCGCTCGACCTCCCAGTCTCCCAGCCATGACTGGCCCACCCCTCTCTTGGCCTCATACAGTGAGGCCACCTCACGAACTCTGAGGTCCAGAGGCAGTAGACCAGCCAAGACTAGCGCCGAGTTCAGGGAGACCGTGCGATATGCCTTGCACAGCTTTTGGGCGAAACCGCGCTGTACCACGTTCCGTTGTTTTTCGACACAAACCTTTCTCGCCGATGTGTGCCAAGCACTGGCTGCGTACAACATCGTCGGCTCCACGGACGCGGTGTAGATCGTCCGGATCACCTCGGGGTGAAGCCCCCAGCTGATCCGGGCCATCCGCGCCAGCTTCCTGTAGATGGCGATGGCCTTACTGCATATGTTAGAGACGTGTGTGTTAAATGTGAGTGCGTGATCTATGGTGCGCCCCAGGATTTCGATGTGATCGGACATTCCAACGTCTATCCCGCCCATGCTGAGGCGCGGAACATCGTACTTCAGCCTCCGCGTAATCACCATCGCACAAGTTTTGTGCGGTGCGAAATTCAGCTTATTTCCGATGCCCCAGGCATTGGCCTGTCCCTCAATTTCTAGAGCCGTATCCCCATCGAAGACCAACACTACATCGTCCGCGAACGCCTGAACATACACTCCCTTTCGCTCAAGCTCTTTCAGAATCGGATCCAGAAGTAAGTTCCACAGTAAGGGACCGCCGATTGATCCCTGGACGCAACCTTTGCCCGTCGAGCGGCTGCACTCCTCGCCGGCATACCTAACTCTTACCTTTCTCTCGCTTAGGTAGCTGCTGATTACTCGCCTCAAGTTGACCGGACAATTTTCCTCCGCCAGTCGTACTTTAATGGCAGGCCACCAGGCGCTGTCGAAGGCCCCCTCTATGTCCAGGGACACCATAGTGACTTTCACTCTTTTCACGGAGTTTAGCCACTATGCGTCCCATTAGGTCATAGAGGGCGTCTTCGGTGCTCCTCTGGGGCATGAAGCCGTACTGGCGAGTACTCATTCTCGTCAACAGATGGTATTTGAGGCGAGAAACCAGCATCCTTTCGTACACCTTCCCCAGGACAGGCAACAGCCCAATCGGTCTGTACGACTTGGGAACGGTGTACGAGTCTTTACCTGGCTTTTTCAGCACCACCACCACGGCTTCCTTCCATATTTTAGGAAAGTAGCCGTGATGGAGGCACTGATTAAGCAGCTCCAGAAAGTGTAAGGGGTCGGCAGCGACGGCGTGGCTACAGATATCGGCTGCAAAGCCGTCCGCTCCCGGTGCTTTTTTCGGGTTGAATTTGTGAAGCGCATCAAACAGTTCGCCCACCGTAAAAGGTGGGTCATTGTTACAATGACCCTCTCCATCTTCGACCTTTTCCGCTTGTCTGCGTGTCTGCTGATGCACCCCAGTATCCTCCTCGGCCAGGTCCTCCGGGTAGAAGGTCTGGGCGAGGAGTTGCACTGATCCCCTAGCGTCCAGATAGGTACCATTTTGGATTAGTAATCGGTCTTCTTCCCTTACTGTGGCCCTCCCAATCACACGATAAATCCCCTCCCAGATGCCCTCCCTGTCCTGTTTTCCGCAGAAGTTTTTCCAACTCTCGACCTGTGCCTTTTTTACTTCTTGCATTCCAGGTACCGCGAGATCACCAGAGCCCGCCGGTCGGAGGCTGCACACCTGATTCGACGCCTTTTGGTGTTGACCTTCTTCTTCAACAGGGCTAGCCTCTCCGACCACCACGGCATAGTGAGTGTCTCTTTCTTGCGTTTCTTTGGGATGGCTTCATTACAGGCTTCCCCCACAGAGTCCGAGTACTCGGCAACTGCGCTTTCCAGTTCTTCTGTACTTGCCAGCTGCCGAGCACCCGGGCTCGGCCAGGACAACCGTTGAGTCAATCTGTTCTTGAAGCCATCCCAGTCCGCCTTTTTGGTGTTGAAGAGCCGGGTGGTGCGCAGGATGTGCGTACCCTTGGCTCGCTCTAAGTTAATGTTAAACACTATGCCGTTGTGGTCGGAGCTGACGATACCCTCGTCAACCCGCCAGCCGTCGATCAGGGGCAGCAAATCGCCCGTGCAGGCCGTGATGTCGACAAAACTGCAGTACCTCACACCCGCTCTCACAGTATCGAAGGTCGGAATACTCCCACTGTTCAGGACATGAAGGTTCATCTGTTCGAGAGCATCCCTTACCTGCTCACCCTCCGAGTTTTCGGTTCGACTACCCCACCAAGGGCTCCAGGCGTTGGCATCACCTCCAAGAAGAAGACGACGGGACCCTGTCTCACGCTCGATCTCCTGCAGCCGCTCTAAGCAGGGCTCGAGCGGGGAGGTTGGTTCAGAGTAGAAGGACACCAGCGTGATCTCCCAGGCGCTGGTTCGGATCCCCACCACCACGATGTTATCGGTGGTGAGTTGCGGGTATTGAATGACGTCCAACGCCGCGTCAAACACGACGATGGCCGCCTTCACAAACCCTCCCCGTTGCGCAGCGTTCTGGAAGACCCTTACGCCCTGGTATGCCTTCATCCTCTTCACGTCCCCTCCCCCCACGTATGGTTCCTGAAGTAGAGCGACCGAGGCTTTGCGCTTTGCAGCTGCAAGCATGAGCTCATTCGTCGCTAATTCCTTCTTCTGGAGGTTCGCCTGGAACACCCTGTATGGGGCCACAACCCCCGGCTCGCCCTTAGCAGTACTGGGTTGATGCTCTCGCTATGTTATCCCACCTCTGTCGTACTGGGCACGCTTCGCTAAAAACGCCATGCCTCGTGATGCCCAAACCCTCCTTTCGGCAGTTACAGCAGTCAGGCTCTGCACCAACAGCATACTCCGGGCATTTCGCCCGCATATGCAGTCCACCGCAGTGACTGCAGATGGGCTCCGTCTTGGTGCAGAGCTTCCTACTGTGCCCGTACCCTAGACATAGGGAGCATTGCACCAGAGGAGACTAATCTGCAACCCTAATTGGCTGCAGATCTATGTGCAACCTTCCCATGTCCAGCGCACGGGCCCATACCTCCGGGGAGACCCTGAGCACCACGTGGCACACTAGAGGGTTTCTCGCCGTCCTGCGGTACTGCACGGCCATCCTGTCCCGATCCTGATTCAGGCCCCTGAACAGCTCAGTGTTCCTTGACCTGATCAGTCTCAGGAGGTCTTCGTCCTTGTGGACTCTAAGGACGCCGTACAGCACCAACAGTGGGTCCCTATTCCTAATCATTTCAACGCGAAGGCTCTTCTCCCTCTCTTCGAGCCTTTGCAGTGCCCTCTTTTTTTCATCCTCACTCTTATAACCTACTATCACCTTTCTGTCTTTCGCCTTTCTTACCTTTTCGACTTGTATCCATCCATCATCTTCACTCGCTGCCTTTCTCAATCGCTCAATCACTTCATCGCCCGTATCTTTTTCATTCGTCGACGTAATTACCATTGAGTGCAGTGCCGTTCCCTCCGGGCGTTGGGCGCTCGGCCGGTTTATCACTGCACTCGCGTACGTCGTGCATACATTCTTTACTCTTTCCTCTTCTCTTTCATCCTGTTTCACTATTCTATCGTTCATCTCTTTCAAAACCTTGCTGTTTTCTAACAGCAGGTTTTCACTCATACATCCCTTTTTTTCCTTCTCTTTCACTCTCTCTTCTTGCCTCTCAAAGTTCTCTTTCAGTTGTTTCTACATAATACTTAGGAGTAGGTGCTTATAACACGACTTGTAGCGAGTGACGGAGGACTGCCCTGGGCTCCCAATCCTAGGCATGGCATTACGTAAAGTGTGTTTTTTAGTAAGCAAGAGTCCGGCATAGCATCCATGTAGGATTTTCCTCATGTTAAAAAAAAAGTTTAAAAGGATCAAAACAATCGCTTGTCTTCGCCAAATAAAGTAAATGTTTATCTTAAACTTTTAATTTATATTAATAACTAAATGTTTAAATTACTTACTTAAATGTTTATTCGATTTCGCCTCACAATTGTTTACGGCTGGGAGTCCTCGGTAAACCCTTGGAAGGATGTCCCAGGGTTTCCGGCTGACTTTGGCTATCACTGCGGCCTCGCCGGGAGATATTAGGCTAGACATAATGTTAAAGCAGTTGTAGTAACTTACCCTCGACCGCATAACAGCCGCAGTGCTTCAATGTGTCCCTCGAAGGCAGCCCACAGCGTGGGCGTCATGCCCGACTCATCCTTATTGTTACATTCTTTACGAGTAGCCTCCCGAAGGACCTCCAGTAAGCCGTCTTTGGCTGCTCTGAAAAGAAAAATAGGTTTTATTTAAATCTTTGATCATGTTAATCAAGAATTCACCAGAACTACGGCGAGAGTTCTGAAGAGCTCTTTGCATCCTCTCCTTTTCGGACGTGCTGTCATTCTCAAAGAGTGGAGAGAATCTTTGGCAGGACGTCTATAACGTTACATAGTAACAAGAGGTAGGCAGTATCAGTTACAAAGCCCTAGGGTTTGCACTATGTTACGAGTGAAACCATAGAAATCGGAACAACACATTGCTCAATATATTTGTGTAAAGCCAGTCGTTGTTGTCTAAATCTAAACTAATTCAGCGTGAGTTGCTGATTCATCGACTATAAAATTGTGCCTTGCTACCTTTATCAACTACCTATAGTAAATATTTTATTGTCTATATTGTGAATACAATAACTAGGTGTAGGTACCTACATAATATAATTTTACAACTTCTATTCTAAGCAAATTATTAACAGCAGACTTATCAAAAATATATCCATCTTATCATTAATACTTTCGACGTCATAATCTAACTTTGATAGAGTCACCACAACACAATGCATATTGATATGCAATTAAGTTCTTATCCTGCAATTTTTAGACAGATTTTTATCTTCTATCTCTCTTCTTCTCTATATTATAAAAATCAATGTCACTTTTCGTTGTAATTTTATAACTCAAGAACGGGTGGACCGATTTCGCTAATTCTTTTTTTGTGTTAGTTATAACCCGGGCTGGGTTTGTATCCAAAAAAAATCAGGAAATAATTATAAAAAAATATATCGGGTCAGCTTCATATGGCGGAACCAAGTTCACCAGGTTAGCTAGTGATTTTTAAAAAAGCTGTCAGTAGGCAATGCATTTAGTGGTTCTAACTCCTTATTTACGCACGACCATGAGTAAAGTTTCCTACGAACATTCAGCAAAAAGACATGGCAAATTACGCGATTAAAGTTTCTGTAGAAACTATGATAGGCATAATGAAACTTTACTAATAGTTATGAAAACTAGCGGTAGCCCTAATCAGATCGATATACGTAGGTAGCCTATTTCTCGAAGGTATTCCCTTTATGACCAAAGTCCCAAACAGAATGTGTTAGGTTTATTTAACTTCAATAGCCGTCATGTCCAGCAAAAACGTTGCTGTCTAAAGTCTAAACAACTACGAATTATTTTTTTTACCATCAAGGTAGCAGACAAGCTAACAGCTAAAGCCTACCTGGCCAAAGTCGTCACCGTAGTCTATGAAGGTTTGCAACACCAGAGGTACCTAATACATTAGTGCTGTGTATTGGTAATTTGGTACTGGTTTTAAGTAAACTGTTATGTTGTAAACAGCACTATCTCTTATTAAAAAGTGACCCATCTCTCTGTAAAAGGTCATTGAACGAGTATTGCGTTGTCACTCACCCAACACCTGCCTTCTAATCAATATATTGATAACGTTATACACAAGCAGTATTGACCTCTATTAACAGGGCAAAAGGTGTTAGAATATAGTGTACGTTTTTGGCACGCAGCGCATATTGTTTTTTGAGGTGTTGAGCAGCCACGCGTAACGGTGCCAGTGCAATATTCTATGCCGATGGAGTTTTAAATATTTATAATATTAATTTTATAGTTTTGGTTTAAATTCAAGTTTCATGGTAGTTATACCTATCTTGCGGAAATAACTGTATTGCACGGCCATAGCTCAAGACGAACGCAAAGAAGGGCCGTCATCTTATATTTTTAGAGAACTATAATTTTTTTATTTAAGGCCGTGGGTAGGCCTGACTTTGACGACCTTGACCATACAAAACACGCGTCCTTCAGGCTAGGAAATGTAGCATTTTATACCTTATTTTAGTTGTAACAAGCTAATACTTATACTTATTCAAAATCGAAGAAAACCATTTTAAAGGTGTACTTAGGTATATTTTCTTCATTATGTTGGCATATTTTTTTCTTTCGCGTCGATAAAAATTGAAGTCCTAAAATGGAGGTGACTCTACGATGTTTTACACACTATGTATAATTTAATATACAAATTACAACAAAACCATATTTTGACACACATCTTGTAGGTAGATTATAATTATAGCCAAAAATAGATGAACAATCTATTTTTGGCTATAATTTTCCGTCTACTTATGCAGACAAAAACGCTTTCATTTGCACCGCTTTTCGTCATTTTCTAAACCAGTCCCCTTAATTTGGCTTGCCAGAATGACACCGCCCGTCTGATGAAAAGCCATGACGATATCTAGCTGAGTGCTACTCTCACAGTCCGCTAAACTCTTGGCAGTGAGGCAGTGACCCTCAATTTGAAAACCCAATGACTTGCTTACGCAGCGTGTGGAGGGCCTCTACACGCTGCGTTTTGAAGGAACCTGGGTTGTGAGTTAGTCATTCTATACGGCTTAACTTAAGCCTACGAACAAGTTCCTGTGGGAAAAAGGAGGGCAACGCCAAGAATCAGTTAACCCCTTGGCTATAGACTTTTCACGTCAGTCTACCTAAAAACAGAAAGTAACTTTATTAGGTACCTACTTGTTGCGCACCATTTAACATAAAAAAAGTGTTAATTTTTGAGAGAAAGTAAAATGGCGTTTCCTGTAAGTACTTACCTATATTGATACAGGTTTGGCGATAATATGAGATTTGGTATGTTACCTATATGCATAGTTGTCCCTCTAAAAAGTTCTAGTCCAATTTCACTTTCACTGGTCTCTGCTTGTGGATTTCATGTAACTGTAAGCTATCGGCATGGTGAGCAGGACACGTCGAGCATCGGTCTCAAACCGTACAGTGTCATTTTCGGCTTGTATGGGAAGCCCCCAAGATCTCGAAGGCAAGGCTACCTACTATATCAGATAGCCAGCGCCTTGAGTACCTGCTGCATCCAGGAATTGAACTGCTCCTTTCCCACAACTATTTTCACATGCAACGTGGAGGAGAGGGATCCGTATGGAAGTACCTTGGGTTTGCGAAACACACTTCTGACCATGGCCAAAAAAAGGTTAACAGTGTGAGGTTCACTTCACACTCACTCGGAAGCAAAATCTCTTGAAATACCATGCCTAAATGCAAGTCTTGTATCGTTCAGTTCACAGACTTTGCAAAAATTCAGTAGATAATTCAATGACAGGTATTGTTCAATGGATATAGTGTAAAAACATTGATTGTGTTATCAAAGAAGTGACAATGGACATTCCTGTTGTATTGTATTGAGCTTATTATTGTAGCAGACATTGTATCATAATCTCCTTTTTTGTCAGACACTGGGGCTAGGGAATGCAATACCGGGATACCGGGATCCCGAAATACCGGGATCCCGCAGTATTTTTGCGGGACCAGTCCCGCACGTAAATCGTGCGGGATCCCGCGGGATTAGCGGGATTGTGCAAAGGTAAACGCCATGTGTTATTCTGTAAGCGGAAGCGCACAAACTGATTCGGTTTGAGAAAGTTTTTTGTAATTGTGACATAATATAACCTAATAACGTACTTATTTGATTTTAGTGATTTAATCAGGGAGATTTGAGTTTTCTTGTACTATAAAAGTATTCAATTATCTCGTACATTGCTTGCTGGCTATCTGACATGTAAAGTTAGGAGTCGTTTGGCAGACAAAAATTTTGACATGCTATTTTCTGCGCTTCTAATATTTAATAATAGCTATTTTATTACTTATATGTATATCGGTTTAATAATCTCAATACAAAAGTAATATTAAATAATTTATTTTTCCTTGACCCCGCGGACTCAGTGTTCTGTAAAAGATCACTGCAGTAAGTTACATTTACTATATTTACTACAGCGGGATGACACCCGAACCCCCCTCCCCCCCAGCTGAGGCCACAGTGGTTGCCGTAGGTCAGTTGGAAGTCCTGGGGTATCTTTCAAAGGGCTTACCCGGGGCTCCCAACCGTAGGCTGTTAGGTAGGATTCGTGTAGTTTTTAGTCAGTAGGTAGAAGTCCGCATGTAGGAAAAAAGGTGGTAGGAACCCCACAATCCTAACGAGTTGAATTCCATAAGGATTTCCAGAAAAATACTCCTCACATGCTGATGAAAGATTTCATTCAGTTTGCAGGTCATCTCGTATAATTTTTAAATTTCGCTCTCACGCCCATGCATTTACTTACTCTCAAAACATTTGTCCGCGAAAGCTTCTGTTCTTGTGAATACGCTATAGATTCAACTCTCACAGCACCCCTTGTTTTACATAAGAACCTACGTCTTTATGATAGCAGGTATATCAAACACTATGGATATCAATAATACTCAATTTGTATCTTGGTGAGACAGACCAAAGGGCAGTCATTTTTAGCCATAGTTAGGTCTCAAAGTGGAAATCGGAATTTATTCGATAAAATGTGTTTGGTCTCATATTAGCAACGGCAACCATGATAAGAAAGACTAGAAACATGTTGGATTATTAATCTCAGTCAGTAAAATGACAAGTGCAACTGTCACTGATACCAAAAAGGGTGACCCGCTACAATAGTGATGTTCGACAATCAATAGATTTAGACATTTTAGTCATTCTAATTTTATTAGGTGTAAAGGTGTTTTTGTATTGTATTTTAAATTTTATATTGTAATTATTATATAATATCTATCTATTACATATCATCAATCAATATCAATCAATACATATAATAAAATCGTAACAGGTCGCTGTCTGTACATGGAAGATAAATAAGATAAAATATTATAAGGGGGCTTTATGAACGCAATAGAACCCAAAAAAAAGATTTTTAGAATTTTTGTCTGTTTGTCTGTATGTCTGTAAGTATATCTGTTTGTCTGTACGTTTGTGCACGCTTATCTCAGTAACCGCTTAACCGATTGCAACGCGGTTTTTTTTATTGTGTTGAGGTTTGCTCCACTTAACACTTAGCGTTTGTTTCATGTCAATCAGTTTATAAATAAAAAAGTTATAACACTTTTAAGAATCAGATGTTTTGAAAATTTTAATTGTTGGGGGGTTTTTTGAATGTTAGTGTAGGTAAATCTAAACTGGAGTGTTGGCTTCATCATAAATGGTACTGAATTGTTTTAAAATAGACTTAATCTTTAAGCTCTTTTATGATTAAGCAAACAGGGCAGTTTCACACGCTGCTTGATGAGTCTGATGAAGAAATACCTCTCCTTTCATACACCTTTTGTGACGTAAACGAAGTTGCGGGGTCAGCTAGTTTACAATACGTATACCTACATATAATAAAATTGTAACAGGTCGCTGTCTGTACTTGGAAGCTTAATAAGAAAAATTAACATAGGAGGGCTTTATGAACGCATTAGAACCCAAAACTAGATTTTTAGATTTTTTGTCTGTTTGTCTGTATGTCTGTATATCTGTTTGTCTGTACGTTTGTGGGCGCTAATCTCAGTACCCGCTTAACCGATTACAATGCGGTTTTCTTTATTGTGTTGAGGTTTGCCTTACTTAACATTTAGTGTTTATTTCATGTCAATCGGTTGATAAATAAAAAAGTAAACACACACAACAAGTAAGGTAAACACTTTTAAGAATTTATTATCGAAGATATTTTGAAAATTTTATTTGTAGGGGTTTCTTTGAATGTGATGGTAAATCTAAAATGGCGTGTTGGGTTAATCATAAAAGAGATTAATGATTAAGGCTATTTTAAAATAATTGACTTAATAATTGAATTGACTGGAATGTTTTTTTTAGAATAGACTTAATCTTGCCGTGCACTGCACTGCGAGGACCGCAGCGCTATGTCGTCGCTGCGGTCCTCGCAGTGCTGTGGATTCCCGGTGTCTTCGCCACAGATACTTACCGAAGCTACCGTGCCCGGTATCTGTGACAACTGGTAGGAGAGAGCACCGTCTCTTCTCTCCAGCCACTCGTCCATGTCCGGTCTGACGGCCGCGATTGTGGCGGATCCCCCTTTGGTTGCTCAAGTCGCACCTTCCATATCACCACGTTTTCCTGGTAGAGCAGGGACCGCTGGGCCTCGATTTCTCGAGACGCAGACCCTTGGCTTTTGCTTCCAGGTCCCATGGAGGGGTCCCAGCTAGGAGGCATGCCACCTCACCTGAGATCGTGCGGTATCCCCTTATCATCCTATCCCTATGCGGGCTCAGCTATCTAGCCACATTGCTGACCATCAGGGTCTCCGCCCATTCTTCCGACTTGTGGTTATGTAGTATGCAAATTACCAAATGGTCGTAGAAAATAGTAGGTTGTATAACAAGGGAGCAAAATAGTATTTTGACGACGCACGGCGCTACTTTGAATCACGGAGCGAAGCGAAGGATTCTCGAATAGAATCCCGAGCTCAGCGAGGGATTCTAACGTAGAATCCTTTACGCAGTGAGGGTACACCGCCCGAGGGCAAAATAATTTGCTCTTATGTAATATATTCTACTTTTGATCCACTTTCTATGAGAAAAAATGAGTTTTGTACGACGTAGTTAGCTTCTAATAGTCATTCAGGAGTTAATGCATGGTCACTGTCATAATTCGACGTAGAACTCAAAATTATGTAGGTATACTGATTACGTTATACTTATACTATTTGCGTTCAATTTCTATGAATGTTATAAATTCAGTTCCAAGTTCCAAATTCAAATCACTTTGCCGCCCGCTAAAAAGCTCGTAACAGAAAAGATTATTTATATTTTGCGCCCTGTTATCGTGGTGCAAAGTGATGCTTTTCGAATAGATGGGATGAAAAAATAATTTAAGGACAAGCAAAAATGACAGTTTTAAACGAGCGGTAAGAATTTGGCTGTCTGATGAGTAATCCTTTGCGCGGAAGAGATTGAAAAAGCGAACGGAGTGTTATAGTACTTTTCATGAAATTATGTTCAAGGTAAATTGGTGTAAAATGTTTGTATAAAACAAACTATGGTTCCTAGAAAAGTGATTATATTTAAATGTAGGGAAATAATTATGGAGCAATCGAGATCCAAATTGTGTGTTTACTGCATTATTTGAATGAGTGGAAATACTATTTGAATATTAACTTTTACACTGATTTATGAGTGTTTATCTATTCAATTTGTATTCAAAAAATCTAGTTACGTGCAACTCATAAGTGACAATGTTGTTTTCCAAGATTATTAACAGTTAGTGAAGATATAGTGATATCAAGTGATTTTCAAACAATAACAATAAATTAAACGTAAGCCACACCAAAATCAAATTATGTGCAATAAATATTACATGGAACAATAAAACAGTATTTGAGGACAGTTATTATTAATGAAACAGTGCCAAAACGGAAAAAAGTTTGCGATAAGATCGTTACCTTCATTTATTTTTCAAGTTGGACTCATTATGTCAGTAGGCGATCACGAAATACCAATCACGTTATCGATGCATACAGACACTTATTGAAACAAATCGGCTATTTGACCAATGTTGTTAATTGCCCCCGTGGCTGGGTGGTTTACGGCTCGGGTAACTTGAAGTCACGAGAGACGTCGTTTCAAAACCCACTGCGCCAAAACACTTTTTGTAAATTGTTTTAAAGTATTTTAATAAGTAAATTGAAATGGAAGATGAATATGTAAATATTAAGCAAAGAGGGCCGAACAAACATAATATAACAATCATCGACAGTGAATGTGAATTGGACTTGTCATTCCAAAGTCTACCGACTGCAAACGAAAACATCATTGGACTAAAAGATGAGATAAACAAACTAAAAATAGAACTGCAGGCGGCGAATAATGAAATAGATAACTTGAACATAGAAAATAATACCTTAAAAACTAAACTGCAGACATGTGAAAACAAAATAAAATTATATAAATCAGTTGGAGTACGGGATAGTGGTAACAACATGAGCCCTGAGGCATCACATATGAAGTTTTATTCACCACAATATCAACGACGGTTTCGCACTTGTGTAGCGAAAGCAGGCTATAACGTCATAAAATCAACTATGATACCTAAATACGATAATACTCGTATAGAAAATATGGGGCAATCTATCTCTAGCACGACGCCGCAAAAAACGAGTTCTGTTAAATACACGTCTGAATCCCAGAATAAAGAAAAATTAGAAATTAAAAAAATTACTACAGTACCAAAAAAGCCACAGAAGAACAGGCAGGAAGTCGTTCATATTCGAAATCCGTCTCTGGCGTTTAATCAAGGAATTTATAGTAGCAAAAAAGACCTTCAAGTAAATGAAACTTTGCTCAACGTGGATTCCAAAAACACCAATCCATTATCGTGTAACCAGGAAAAAGCCCCGTGTCCAGATAATACTAAACCTAAAATTACAATACTTGCAGACCAGTATGGGCGTGGTGTTCGAAAAATATTGCAGGATTACGTCGGGGTCTCGTATAGTGTAATTTCATTTATTAAACCAAATGCACCGATGAAGGACATACTAGCGTCATTTGCATCTATATGTAAGGATCTCAGAGGTGACGACTTTGTTGTAATAATGGCAGGCGCAAATGACAAAAATCCTTTGAATCTTATGACATCTCTATTTGAAACTTTACAAAGCGCTAACAAAACAAATGTCATAGTCTGCAACGTTTATTACAATAAATTCTTAAATGTAGAAAAATTAAACAGCACCTTAAAATTTATTTGCACAAATAGTAAGAACTCATCTTTTCTCCCTCTAGACAATCATTATAACGTAATTTACCAATTTAATTTGTTGCAAGCTTGTCGTTTATTACATAGGCAAATATTACATTTGAGCTATAAACGTAAGCATTTTAAATATATAAATCAATCTAGTAAGCTTAACAAAGAATTAACTTCTACAAAAAATTTGAAAGATGCTAGTACGCAAACCGTAAACATAAACGGTTTAGAGGAGGAAAATAGTATAACACAGCCAAGTCCTGTATTACAGTCACAGTTTTTTCTTGATTAATGGAAGGGATTCATTACTGTGCATGCCTGACCAACCTTATTCTAATTATAGTTTTCTCAAAATCATCCATCAGAATGTATGTGGAATTACTAGTAAGAAATTAGAATATGAGCTATATATACAGTCAATTGACAAAAAAATAGACTACTTATGTATTACGGAACATTTCTTAAATAGCAAGTCAGTAAAGGCATTTAGTTTCAGTAATTTTATCTTAGCCACATATAACACAAGAAGTAAGAAAGAACGTGGAGGTAGCCTTATTTTGTGTGACAAGAATAGGGAGTTTGAAAATATTGAAGTTGTTAATAAATTATATAAATCCGAATACTTTGAAATATGTTGTGTAAGGGACGTGGAAACAGACCTATATATATGTTGCTGTTACCGAAATCCATATAATACTAACTTTGAAGGTTTTGCGCTACAATTAGAAAAGCTATTGACATATATGTTTCACAAGAGATGCATTATATGCGGTGATTTTAATGTTGATGTCCTTAAGGAGTGTAAGACACTGTCCGAGTTTATATGTATTTTGAAGTGTTACAACTTTAGGTATCTGATAAATAGCATTACATTCATCAGAAATGATGCCCTTTCATGTCTGGACAATTTTCTAACCAATTTGCCTGATGAGTCTATAACGCAATGTACTGTGGATCATAATGGTCTTTCAGATGGGCATGGTGCAATATTCTGCGATATGAAATTGGAAAAAAGAGATGCAAAAACTTATGCTGCAAAGCGTATAATTAAGCGGAGAAAACGAGTTTTTAACAAAAAAAGTAAGTCTTCATTCACAATGGCGGTATCGAACCAAGAATGGCATGAATTAGGCATAAATAGTTTTTTAAGGGTTTTTTCTACTATTTTTCGAGATTGTTACAAGAAAAAAATAGTTCAAATCAGGCCAGAAAAGAGTCTTTCTATTAAATGGATTACTAGAGGCATCAAAGTCTCGAGTAAAATGAAAAGATTTCTTTCAACACAGGCCCAAATTGAACCCAGCTTTAAAAAATATAAGACTCACTACATTCGTATTTATAGAAGAGTTATTAAGCAAGCAAAAAAACTAGCCATTGAAAAACATCTGAATTCCGCAAAGAACATAAGCAAAGAGACTTGGAAGCTGGTCAATGAATACAGTAACAGAAGGCGTCTACAATGTAAGAAGAATATTGTTTTGCATGTAGATAATGAAATTATAGATACTCCACGAGAGGTTGCAAATACTTTTGCTGAAAATTTTGTATCCAAGATTAAGCATGTAAAGAAAGACTCTACGCTTGCGCTGAATTATCTTGTAGCGTCAACTGCCAAAGTGGATTCAGTTTTAACTTTCAGTCCCACAAGTCCTGGTGAAGTCACCAAAATAGTAGACCAAATGCGAAATACAACGGCATCCGGATACGATGATATACCAATTACAATTATCAAAGAGAATATCGATGTAGGTACTTGCATATCCGCTTTCATGCTTTTATAATCAATGTTTGGAAGAGTCGGTTTTCCCAGATCAAATGAAAATGGCTAAAGTGATTCCAATATTCAAAAAAGGTTCCAAGACTGATCCGAACAATTATAGACCAATTTCACTACTACCTACGCTGTCAAAATTGTTCGAAAGGATCATCAAAAGTAGACTCGTGTCCTATCTTAATTTAAGAAGAGTGATTAATAACAGACAATTTGGATATCAAAGGGGAGTTGGAACTGCAGACGCCATCAACACATTAATATATGACATTATTGCAAAAATGAATAAAAAGATGAAAGTAGCAGGACTGTTCATTGACCTAAGTTCTGCTTTTGATGCGATTGATCATGTGCTACTTCTGGAAAAACTTGAATACTATGGTGTAAGGGGAGATGCATTGCAACTAATGCACTCTTACCTGCAAAACAGAAGTATGTATGTTGAATTAAAACATATAGATGACGAAAATAATGAAATAGTTTGTACGTCCAAAATAAAAAGCACAAATCGGGGTGTACCTCAGGGATCTATATTGGGGCCAATATTGTTTATCCTATTTACTAACGACTTGATAAATTTCATAGAAAGTAAACAACCAGATGCGAAAATTACTGTTTATGCAGATGATACTAATGTTGTTGTGGGAGCTGATAATCTAAATAATTTGACTACATATATAAAAAATATTTTAATAATTTTAGAGGAATGGTTTACAGCCAATAATTTAATAATTAATACGAATAAAACAAGTATCTTATTATTCAAGTCGACTTCTCGAAAAAATGACGAAATAGATATTATATTTAACAATGACAAAATTGAGACAGTAAGCAGCACAAAATTTCTAGGAGTTCATATAGATTCTCAGTTGAATTGGAGGGAGGAACTAGAATCATTGAACTCATCAGTTTCTTCTGCATGCTATGCGTTAAGGAGTCTTAGAGATGAAATTAGTTGCAAACAACTGAGAGCTGTCTACTTCGCACTGGTTGAGTCTAAGATAAGTTACAGTATAATGTGTTGGGGCAATAGTTATGATTATAACATACAAAAGGCTTTTGTCCTTCAAAAACGGGTTATTAGAACCATTGTTCGAATTCCGCAGTGGGAGTCCTGCAAGGACCACTTTAAGAACTTAGGTATATTGACAATTCCCAGTCTGTATATATTCACATTATTAAGTTTCTTTGCAAAGTACATACAAGAATATGAAACACCAGATGAAAGGAAAATTAGGGAAAGAACACGACGAAAGGTTATAATGAATATGATAGCACCTAAACTGGACATAGTGAAACATTGCGCCAGATATCAAAGTGTGGAACTATTTAACAGATTACCAGCGTATCTAAAGGACATAGTTTATAGCAGATACAAGTTTAAAGCGCAATTGAAGGCCTTCCTGTTGGACAAATGTCTATACTCCATAGATGATCTTAAGGCGGATGGTTAGCCTGTAAGACATCAAGATAAATTGTACAGGGTTGACTTAAATTTATATTTGCACTGAAAATGTGATATTGACATTTAGATTTAATTTTATATAATACAATTTAATTTTGCGTTATGAAGTGACATTATTGACATGATTTAGAAATTGTTATTGTGGTATTATTTATTTCTTTATTTGACATGTCTTCTTTTAATTGTATTTCTTTATTCTTGACATTTGTTATAATTTGAGTATAATTTTAATGTGCATTTGTATTGTGAATTTCAAACACAATTTATTAATTGTTAGTGAAATAAATGAAATGAAAAATGAAATGAAACGGTATAGGTGGTTTTATGTAATATTTAATTACTGTTTGATATGGAATTAAAAAATATAATCTCGACTAACTTTTAATTGTAAAACTCGATTTAACCACATCACTATTTATTTGTGACAAAAATTCCGCAACACTGAAAATGTCATTTTACTGACTCGAATTAAAAATCGTAGTATACATCACATTTGTATGGGTGGGAATTGGCAGAAAAACTTCATAATAGAGGGTTTCAATACGATAGTGTGTATATCCCGTTCGCTCTAAGATTGCCGCTGGCGTAGAGGCTGGTGTAGAGAGACGTAGTATGGGAAGCGACCGGCAAACTTAGAGTGAACAGGTAGTATGTAGGTAGATACCTACCTATGTACCTAAACGTAATTTTAAAACTTTCGCGATGTCCGCTCACATTTATGAATATTTTGTAAGTACCTTGTACTTTACCGAAATTTTTTTCGAATTGCATCAGCTGCGAATAACACCCTAATTATACACAAAATACATAATGTGTTTGACCTTCTAACATGCATGACAAACATCGTAAGTGTCGTAACCACATTAGCATAACAAAACATCAACCTTCAAAAGTTCAAAGCCCATATGGTTCAAGTTCGGTTCGCACTTCCGATACAACATGAGTCGACACTTCCCCATGCCGCTTGACTTTCCGTAGTGTCCCATGTAGGAGATACGCTTGGTTGCCGCTCAAATACCTAGTTCAATGTCCTGCCAAATGTAGGTACATTACGTAGGTACATTCGAGTGAGCGATTAGGGTAAGTACTTAGTGATGTAAAACTGTCGAAAGCGATAATGGTACTGACACTTCCATATTATTTTTAATGTCGATTAGGAATAGGTAGACACTTTATTTAGTGAGGAAACAGTTCAGTTATAAGTGGCTAATTGTGAATCGAATAGAAAAAATATCATGAATTCTTTATTGGACATTTCCAAGATTGAAGCCATTTTGAGATATACAGGGTCCAAGCAAGCCTCATCTGCATCTTACGACTATCGGGCTGGCAAAGAGAAGAAAAAGCGGTAATAAATTCCTGTACCAATCAGTCCGGCCAGCATGGTACACTGATGAGTCACCCTCCCAAAATGGTTGGAAAAGGCCTACCTACAGCAGTAGACTGATAGGCTGATTTGATTAATTGATTGCAAGGTTTGACAATCTTGTCTTGACATCTGTCAAGTAGCTATGAAAGTCAAGAGCGTATTTGTGGCAAGTGAGAGGGCTAATATTTTAATGCCGCAGTTTCTAAACACACATATATAATATAAGTAGGTAGTTAAGAAGGCCTAAGAACGACGGGTTGGCTGCTCGCCCTTCTTATAGAAGCAGCCCAAGACACGGTGGCATGTCTCTTCACCCCACGTAGTGTAGGATAGTATCCCCAAAGAAGCGGGATCGCATCCGAAACCTAAGCCCTAACCCGCCACGGGGAGAGTCCGTGACGCTAGACCAAGTGTAACGGGAGCCCTGGGGTAATACATTCCCTCCGCGGACGAACCCGGGATTTACGACCATTGGCAGATAATTGGGCACCGTGTGGTTACAAATGATTGGATTTGGATTGGATTTGTAGCTTTTTTTCTTTTAACGTGAGGGTAAATCCATCATGGATGTGGGTGAATATACGGTATTTGATATTTTTGTGTCCCACAAGAAAATGTTATCTGTTCCATTCAATATCGATAATTTGTATATTTTACAATATTTGCCAAGTCCTAATAATGATGGCCAGAAGATTTTTCCATTTTTTTGAATTTTATAAGCGCCAGAGGAAAATATGTTATCAGAGGAGTGACACTATGGCACAATAGTGACAAATTAAAGCAGAGTAGTGACATGTCTTTGATTATTAGCTAAGAAAAGGGAGAAATATTAAATAAAACATTTAATATACAGTACTAGCTGATGCCCGCAGCTTCGCCCGCGATGGCGCTGTATGTGAAAAATGATTTTCCCGCTTTTCTGTTGAAAATTTCCTGAATTTTCTTTGCTATAAACCTCACGGAGCCCGAGACCTTTCCAACGAATGCAAAACCGTGGAAATCGGTTCGTGCGTTCTGGAGTTATAGCGTCAGGAAGGAAAACCCGACTTATTTTTATATAATAGATAGGTTTCGAATATTTTTAGTATCCGAGAGAAATTCAGTCTTCACAGATTCTAAACGCATCATTATTTTTAATATTTATGGTTTGTTAATGCTTATGTTTCGTTTCATCAATCAATCATGAAATCAGCCTATGATAGTCTACTGCTGGACGTAGGCCTCTTCCAAATTATGCCACAATACACTCTGCCCACCACTTCGGAGATAATGGCTTGCCCATATGTACACGGTCCTGCGCCTTCCGCATCCAGTCAATCCCTGTGACATTTTTAGGTCGTCGCTCCATCTGGCGGTGAGTTGTCCTACCCCACCTTTACCAAGTTAAAGTTCCAAAACTCGTTTACTCCATCGGCCATCGGTTCTTCTTCTGATGTTGTCAGCCCACTGCCACTTCAAAACCGATACTCTGCGGGCTATGACGACCACTATGATTCCCTGATAAATGTGATCTAATTGTTTCAGATTTTTCCCTTTGTATACACCCCAAGCATAGCTCATTCCATTGCTCACTGTGCCACTTTAAGGACTAGACCCACTGTGAGTGTCCAGGTCTCGGCACTGTAGGTTATAATTGGTAGAACACAGTGGTGATAGACTTTCGGCTTCAGGCATTGCGGTATAGGCAAATAGAAAACACGACGCAGTTTGCTGAATGATGCCCAGCCCAAGCGGATCCTTCTGACTATTTCCTAATCCAGATTATTCTTTCTTAGTATGATAACCTGACCAAGGTAGGTATATTCCTGGACAACCTCAAGGCTCGCTCGTTCCTTCGACGTAGATTGGTATCGGCATGACACGCTCACTGAAATTACCTTGGTTTCATCCAAGTTAATGCTGAAGCCAACACGTCGAGCCTTTCCATTAAGACTTTACAGCACACTCCTCAACTGTTCCAGCATTTCCACTACTATGACGATACCTCGTCATAATAGCACGACGCATCTCGAAATTCGGTTTCTCCATGTCATCGGCAAATCGGTTCACCGTTTGTATTCCCGCCCCATCTCAGACCTGTGACTAACAGAAGTCCTCAGGCGTATTGGTGAAGAGTTTAGGGGATATTACATCTCCCTATATCACACCTCTGCGCCGTGCTATAGGATTTTACTTTTAATCCTCCAACTGGATAGTCATGGTAGTGGTATGTTAAGCATCTCAACACCTTGATACATCATCAATCAATACGACATCGCTACAAAGCGTCCAGGGCTGTACAGGTTTGGATAGAGTCGAAGGCTTTCTTGTAGTTCACGAAAGCCATACTTACACAGTGGCTGATTGTACTCCTCTGTCTGCTGTACAATCCACCGAACAGTATGGATGTGTTCCATGGTACTAAAGCCCTTTTGAAATCCGGCTTGCTCAATTGGCTGAAACTCGTCAAGTTTTCCGGTGAAGCTATTTGTGACAATCAAGAGGACAACTTGTAAACATGAATTAGGAGTCAGATGGGGCTGTCACATTAGTTCTTTAGTAAGATCTAGTCACCTTTTTTGAAAAACAGAGCCACCGCACTTCCACATCACGCTTTGGATGTCTGGCTCTGCTGCAGAGTGGAATTAAAGATGCTCGTTAATTCTCTAAGGACTGGAGTCCCGCCTGCTTTAAGGAGCTCAGTGTAATTCCGACTTTTACGGGGATTTGTTATGTTTAAGTCACTCGAGAACCACCCTAACCTCGCCCTGGTCTATATCCAGTATGTCTTCCGTGTAGTGGCCAGTTAATGGGGATCTATGGTCATTATAGCTTGCCATGATGTATGATTATGCTCGAGTAGCTAGAACAAATGAATGGACCTCTTAATACATTAAGTATTAACGAAAGTTACTACATTATTTAATTTTTGTCACTTTCCTGGCGCGCATGTTTTTATCTGGCATGAAATATGCCAGAGTAATGACGCCAGAGAAGTGACAAAATCGCACATTATCTATAAAAATAGCATCACTCGCATTTCTGACTACGCTTTAACTTAATACATGACATCTACACATAATAAACATTGCATTGCTCAAATATACAGTTTCGTAACTTTAAAATAAAAAAATATATACTTACCAGAGGAAATATTCCAACGACTGGCACAAACCCGCTTTCCTGCAGTCAATCGCAAACTGACGCAAAATTATTGAAGCTTTTCTCAAAGATTTTAGCTTACTTCTTACTTTACACTGTGACCCGCGCATACATTAAAGTCAAAAACATATCTTTGCGCATTTAAGTAAAATTTTAGTTCTTAGGGTTTCGCCAGATGAAGGTGACATTTTTGTAAGGGGTTAAAAAATATAAGTTATTTTTTTTATATTAATAAATGTTTTTACAGTGTATTTTATTAAAATATGTTTCAAAATTTATTAAAGCATTATTTGATCATCTTAAAAAAGATCATAATGGCATACAGATTTAAAGTATCTGACCATTTATCCCTACTAATATTATAAATGCGAAAGTAACTCTGTCTGTCTGTCTGTCTGTCTGTCTGTCTGTCTGTTACGCTTTCACGCCTAAATGGCTGGAGCGATTGAGATGAAATTTGGTATGGGGATAGTTCGCGGCCCTGGGAAGGACATAGGCTACTTTTTAATCGACTGCGCAAAAGGAGTGTTATGATTTTACATGATAACGACTTTCACGCTGTTACGCTTTCACGCCTAAACGGCTGGAGCGATTGAGATGAAATTTGGTATGTGGATAGTTCGAGGCCCTGGTAAGGACATAGGCTACTTTTTAACCAATTGCGCAATAGGAGTGTTATGATTTTACGTGATAACGACTTTCACGCGATAACGACTTCTACGCGGTTTAAGTCGCAGGCACAGCTATCCCTACTAATATTATAAATGCGAAAGTAACTCGGTCTGTCTGTCTGTTTGTCTATCAGTCTGTCTGTCTGGTACGTTTTCAAGCCTAAACGGCTGGAGCGATTTAGATGAAAATTGGTATGGAGATAGTTCCAGGCCCTGGGAAGGACATAGGCTACTTTTAACCGACTGCGCAAAAGGCGTGTTATGGTTTTACGTGAAAACGACTTTCACGCGATAACGACTTCTAAGCGGTCGAAGTCGCGGGGAACAGCTATTTAATATAAATGAGCTTAAAGATTAAGTCTGTTGTAAATATTTAATCACGCTACTAAACCTAGGGGCTTGACAGAGAAGGATTAAAATCTGTAGGTATACTAGGTATATGGGCAAAAGACATGCTTACGAAATAGGTTAAGTTCAATTTTATAGGTATATAGGTTTATATAAGGCTGAATCCCTCGCGTCACGCCGTCGTCTAGCTAGGGCCTGCTTCTTTAAGGACGGTGAGCGGCCTCCTCATCCACCTCAGGTCCCCGGTCATGTAGGCCGATAGTCTTAGGCGAAGACATTCATGTCGCCGGCGCTCCCGCCGCTGATGCGGAACTCGGGTAGGAGAGTTCTCTCCCGCCCCCTCCCCGCCGCCTCTTTCACGAGCATGACCTGCTCGCAGAAAGAGGCAGCGCACCCACTTACTCCCGCTGGAGATCATGGTCTCCAGCGAGAGAGTGTTCACGTCTAGAACTGCCACGAAGGCCTGGCGCTATTGCGCTCGCACCTTGCATTTCACCAATATGTGGAGCGCTGTATCCTCGCTGCGCTGCTCGCATTGCTTGCACTCGGCCGTCTTTTGCTAACTTTAATACCAATGAAAGGCAATCTCAACATCTCTGTTTGTTTGTTTATTAATTCATCAACAATGTACATCATATATGAATTCAATAACATAATAATACTTTAAAAGAATACAGTTCATCGGTAACAACAGTAATAACTGCTTGGTATTGTTAGATGTGCGTGGTGTAACAATAACATCTGTATTGAAAGCTGTATTGGGCCAGTCCCAACTCCCAAAGAAACTAGAAATGTTGAATAAGTAAAAACGGGCCAAGTGCGAGCTGGACTCGCCCATGAAGGGTTCCTTAGCAGAAAGTAGCATAATATAAAAGTTTTTGTAGTTAGTTGTAACTTTGATTGATATTTTAACACGTTCGCAGTGGTAGTGATTTTTACAGGCGAAAATTGCGGTATATGACGTATTAACAAAAAACTACCAACTCGATCTCGTTCAAACCAATTTTCGTTGGTAGTTTTTATAGCAATGTACATTATATATATTTTTTAGATTTATCATTCTCTTAGTTTAGAAGTTAGAGGGGGGGGGGACACTCATTTTTCCACTTTGGAAGTGTCTCTTACGCAAACTATTCAGTTTAGAAAAAAATAATGTTAGAAACCTCAATAGCATTTTTGAAGACCTATCTATAGATACCTTACACGTATGGGTTTGAAGAAAAAAAAATTTTTCAGTTTCGGTTCTGAGTATGGGGACCCCCAAAATTTACTGCTTTTTTTCTAGTTTTATATAAAAATCCTAATGCGGTTCACAGAATATATCTACTTACCAAGTTTCAATGGCATAGGTCTTATAGTTTCGGAGAAAAATGGCTGTGACACACGGACGGACAGACAGACAGACAGACAGACAGACAGACAGACAGACAGACATGACGAATCTATAAGGGTTCCGTTTTTTGCCATTCGGCTACGGAACCCTAAAAAGGCAGCAAATTTTTCATGCCGCACAAGACAAAGTCTCCTGTACATTGCGCAGATTCGTTATTAAGAATACTGCTCCTCTCAACTTTTGGATAACTCCCAGCAGTGCTTACACTCCGTCTGTACATGCAGCGATGTGATATTCACAATAAAGACTGTCCTGAGGTAACTGACAGCCTTGAACCACTGGTGCAGAGTAGAACAATAGTATTTTTTTTATATTAAGCTCGCCAAATTGACGTCGCCACTGATGGAAAGCCGTGTGGCGCATCTAGCGATCTAGCGATACTTTCACAGTCCGTAAGACTTAAATTCAATTAATAGACCGAATCTACCAAGGTGAGGTAAAGAGCTCTTCAACTTAACTCCACTTAAATAACACGGGCCCAGATACAACTCGCATGCATTGAAAAGACTCTTCGCCAGAACCCAGCAATGCAAAAATCGTTTCTCTTTCGAACCATATTCGCGTATTCGCGCTTCACCATACTACTTATGTACTCTTTTTATTAATAAAGGGGCCAATTAATAAACACGTACATCATACCGGCCTTGGACCGCTAAAACCATGAGGTCTCTACCTATCCATCTAGCGCAGTCCTGGGGTATCCTTTAGAGGGCTTACCAGGGGCTCTCAACCGTAGGCTGTTAGGTAGGATACGTGTGGTTTTTTGTCAGTAAAAGTTATAGTATATTCATGTGGGATTTACCTCACATTAAAAAAAAACCATGTAGCGCATAGCTCCCCGGGTAAGTTGGAGGATGTCCTAACTTTGTCCCCACATTTTGGTTACGACTTATCCTAGAGGCTAGATAGAATACAGTTCAAACTTTGCTTATAGCATAATTTCCACGCGAACGAAGTCGCGGGTAACAGCTAGTTTACCATAAACTGGCAAGCGGTAAAGCCAGAGGAGTATACATTTATGACTATTTTAGACTATTAATGCTAAAATAAAACAAATTATTATAAATAAACTATGTGGTCCAAATAAAATAACATTTTCTTTATTGTTTAAGCATACGGAAACTATAGTATAATGGGGTTAACATAAAATTTCTCTATGGGCCATTGAAATTCAAATAGCGTATATTCACCCATGTCCGACTCCTACCGACTAAAAAGCATCACGTAACGCCCAACAGCCTATGGTCGTGAGCCACGGGTAAGCCCTCGGAAGGATGTCCCAGTACTCCCAACAGTGGATTTGTAGCTGCTAAGGCGTCTTTGTCGCAAACATCATTTACTAACCCGTTCGCTCTAACTTTGCCGCTGGCGTAGAGGCGTTTACCCGAATTTTTAATTACACGAAGTAAATTGACAGTAGCTAATGTCACTTCGTCATAGAAAATAAGCAACATTGTATGAAGACGTGACATTAGTTGCTGTCAATTTACTTCGTCTAATTAAAAATTCGACTTTAGTATGGAGCCAAACGGCAAAGTTAGAGCGAACGAGCAGTACCTTTATTTTTTTAAATCTTCATGGGTCGTCGCTGCACTAAAATGTGAACCCGATGCTCGCTGACCTACCTCAGTAAAGGTGCCGAAAGAAGGTTTTACATTCTTACATAAAATAGGCATGAAAATACTGTCGAACGTCATCAATGGCGTGAAATACCGCTTGGACCGCAACAGCAACAGGCTGAGACAAAAGCCGTACCTACAGCTACTGAATGAGACAGACGAGTGCTGGAGATTTGAAGGTTGAGCTGCTGGCGCCTAGTCAACTCAACGCCTAACTTTGAGAAAATCTGCGCTGAAAAATGTACCTAGTTTCTCTGTTCCAAATCAAACAGCTATTTTAAACTTTGCCTTGACTTGAAGAATAGTTTTCACTTTCAGCCTTCCAAGTTAATGATAAGTAGGTAGGTGGTGTTGTGGCCTGATAAAACATCTTTGGCCTGGTTTTGTTTGCAAAAAGTATGGTAGGTACCTAGCGTACCTACTATGGTGGAAGGTACCTCCTACTTTCAAGTTTCAAACAAACTCTGCCAGCACATTCCTTAAGTGCAGCATGAAAATGTATTCTTTAAGCCATCTGCTTCAGAGCCCAGATCAATAACCTCTGAAACTATGAAAGTGTTCTTCGACCTCTGGAACCTCGTGGACAATGACGTACTGACTAGCTATGCATAAAAAAGGTAATGTAGAATAACTTGTCATTAGTCTTTCCCGATAGCATTTCCAGCTGGTGACGTGTGTGACTCTGGGACCACAGAGGACTGGCCTGACCAGTCAGAGTCAAGCAATGGACGTAAGACGCAGACAAGGTGCGTCCGATGACTCTTTTAAATCCCTTTGTATATCTCAAAAGGCGCAGATAAGACACGTCTTCTCGGTACGTTTTAATAAGACCGCGTCGCGTCCTCGATTTGCGATTCTCTGTACGTATATCCAGAACCTTAGGGTTCGCATTAGCAGAAGGCTTTAGTTGGCGTCCTTTGCTCAGAGGGGTCGGTCTAACGTGTTACGCCGACGACACCCTCGTTAAGGCGCGGGGAGCAACGCACCGAGACGCAGCACTAAAGGCCATGGCAGGGGTTGCTCAAGTCGTGGGTCGGATACGGCGGCTGGGTCTCGAGGTCGCCCTTCACAAATCCGAGGCTCTGTGCTTCCACGGACCTCGGATGGGGCCACCTGCGGGATCCGGCCTATAGGTAGGGGGCGTCAGCATCGGCATCGAGCCCTTGATGAAGTATCTGGGGCTCGTACTCGATGGCCGATGGAACTTCGGACATCACTTCCGAAGTTTGGTCCCAAAACTGCACTGGCGCGATTGATGCCCAACATCAGGGGACCCAACGCTCGCGCTCCCTACAGGAGACTGTACCTGGGGATCGTGCGAAGTATGGCCCTATACGGGGGCTCCCGTATGGGCGGAGACCCTCACGGCCAGCAATGTGGCTAGACTGCTGAGCCCGCAGAGGGCGATGGCCGTCAGGGTGATAAGGGGATACCGCACGATCTCCGGTGAGGCGGCATGTTTCCTAGCCGGGACCCCTCCAAGGGACCTGGAAGCGAGAGCCCTTGCGTCACTGTTTAGATGGCGCAAGGAGGCGCTAAAGCGGGGCCAAAGGCCTGCGTCTTGAGAAATCGAGGCCCAGCGGTCCCTGCTCCATCAGGAAGCCGTGGAGACATGGAAGATGCGACTTGAGCAACCAAAGGGGGAATCGCCACAATCGCGGCCGTCAGACCGGTCATGGACGAGTGGCTGAAGAGGAGACACGGTGCTCTCTCCTACCGGTTGTCACAGATACTTACCGGGCACGGTAGCTTCGGTAGGTATCTGTAGCGAAGACACCGGGAAACCACGGCCGAGTGTCAGCACTGCGAGGTCTGCAGCGATGACACAGCGCTCCACACTCTGGTGGAGTGCACGGCGTGGGCGCAAAAGCGCCAGGTCCTCGTAGTGGGTCTGGACGTGGACATTCTCTCGTACGAGACCATGGTGCGAGCCATAATCTCCAACGGGAGTAAGTGGAACTGCACCGCCTCTTTCTGCGAGCAGGTCATGCGCGTGAAAGAGACGGCGGGGCGAGAACGGGAGAGAACTCGCCCACCTGAGTTCCGCAGTCGGCGGCTTGGGCGCCGCCGACGTGTCTTCGCCGAAAACTATCGGCCTCCATGACCGGGGCCGGCAGAAGCAGGCCCATGACGGTAGCGTGACATGAGGAATTCACGCACGCCTCCCCCTTAGAAGCGGGATCACACCCGAAACCCCCCGAAGACGCGGGATAGCACCCGAACCACCCCAAGGCAAGGCCGCAGTGGCGGCCGTGGGTCTGTTCGGAGTCCTGGGACATCCTTCTGAGGGTTTACCCGGGGCTCCCAACCATAGCCTGTTGGGCGTTACGTGAGGTTAAAGCTGCTCCTGAAGCTCATGGCTCGTACCAATATAGATTTAAGGTAGGTAGATAGGAACCTACGAATAGCATAGTCTATTGTGATATTCGTAACTAAGGTAACAAACCCAAAGTAAAGCAGTCCCTATACGATGATGCGACATGACATGCATTAGGTACGTGCTGTCATGCATGCACACACATGTCAGAAATGACTGTTTTCTGATTTCTGTGTGCATGCATGATCGTTTAGTTGTGTTGATTGAAGTGTGATCGGAATGCAAACTACTTATACGTGCTATCATGCATGCATTTCATCATGCATGCAGTTAAATTGTATTGATTGAAGAAATTGCTAAGATGCATGATCGTATTGGACCGCTTTAATTACGTACCCAAAACCTACCAAGTAGTAACGAAAAACAACAAAGCACGTCCAAGTGCAGAAAAGCGTGAAAACGTCTAACGTTTTTGAGTAATTAAGACGAGTAAATGAGATCATATTTTTAAAGCAATAAAACCATCGCAATTTCCATAAAACCATTAGCAAGTATACATTGCCAAGCTTTGAAAATAATGTATTTCATATTTTCTTATCTTGGCAATAAATTGGGTTAGAATTAAAAAAACCGGCCAAGTGCGAGACGAACTCGCTCACGGAGGGTTCTGTAGCAAAAAAACGGCAAAAAAACACGATAATTGTATGGGAGTCACCCCTTACTGTCGTTTTTTTTTTATTTTAAACTTCAAAAAATTATCTAGCACAAACACGGTGGTGGACAGTGAAATCTCATGACTAAGGTCCCGTTTTTAGATATTTGGATACGAAACCATAAAAGCTAATCATTGGAATACGTAGCAAGATAGCACAAATAGCTAGATTATCTTATCTATATTTCTGCAATATCGGAGTTAACACTTTTTTATAGGTGCTTGACTTACTTGTGAAATCTGTCTGTAGTCATCCTTGTTTTATTTTTCAAGTCCTGTGTCACAAACACCTCATAACAGTCTCCAGAAAGTCTGTTCAACTCATTTTTACTAGTTCTCAACCGCGAAATTGATAAGCGAAAGTTTCGTTTACTGTTTTGTCACACTTTACACCTCAGCAAATTATTACTTTACTTATGAATTACACACCGTCCTTATTATAGTTGTATTAATTATATAATAACAAATAATCGTCAAAACAATTTATGTTTAGTCGCTACGTATACAAAAATAACAATAAAAACACCTGTTCCACAAAAAACATGTAAAAACAGCACTTTGCTCGCTTACTCACTAAACTTGTACGACCGATCAACCAACCAAACCAGCCAGTACCAGTCTACCTGGAATTTCCAACCAATAAGCGATTTGCACAGATACAAAATGTACAAACTTGAGTGAATGATATGAATGAACTATTTATTAATTCCTAAGTGTGCAGTGACCCTTTGACGAACCAAAAAGCAGCGGCATCTGTTGGTATAAACAGTAAACTTGTTACAGCGCCATCTCTTGTGAAATAGACTAAAATGGTAAAGGAGGTTCTCTAAATTTTAGTTTTGCTACTAACTAGCAGATGGCAGCACCATAACTTAACTCTTAATGAATAGAAGATAATACCTAACTAATTATTTCTAAGATAAGGTACCTTGGAAAGAAATCAAGTTTGACAATACCAAACAAACTTTTACTTTACAAACAAGTCCTGATGCCGGTATGGACATATGGTGTACAGCTGTGGGGCTGCACTAAACAGAGCAACAGAAATATCATACAGCGTTTCCAAAATAAAGTGCTAAGGGGCATAGTTGATGCACCTTGGTACGTTCGAAATGATGACCTTCACCGGGACCTTCAAGTACAGCCGGTTGACAAAATTATCCAACGTTTCGCAGAAGCTCATGAAAAGAGACTGCTCCACCATGACAATCCGGAGGCAATTCAACTCCTCGATTGGACGGACTTAAAAAGAAGACTCACAAGAACTTAGCCCTTTGAGTTGTGTAGTGCCTAGTGAGAATAATAAGTGTCTTTAGTGATTAGTGTGATTACTGTTTAAGAACACAAGAACAAAGTGTATTAATTTATCAGACTCTAAGATTAATCAATGGATTCTTTTCTTAGAATAAGTATTATATAGAAGTTTAAGTCAGCATAAAATTACTTATTAGCCTATAAGCTAGATTGTAATAGTCTAAAGTGTACCTACCTACCTAAGATAGCGTACACTTTATACAAAAAAAAAAAAGATAAGGTAGGTACCTACCTATCTAATGTTTTAATGGAGAATCTATACATTTTTTTATTCGATAGTGCAGATATATAAGTAGCGTTACCTATACTATTACCCTGGTTAAACTGCTTCCTCTGATGGTTTCGTATTATATAAAAAAACCCAGTGGATACCTAGGCATAATGTGGCCATATCCGACAGTCTGCTCATTTATCCGCAATCTTATACAGAGTCCCTTGGGACTAGAAAGCTATAAGTTGTCACTGCTAATAAATAACGAGTCACGCCGACAAGACAGTAGAAATGAACACGCATGTATTTCACTGAGGTTTTGAACCTACTAGAGATTTTGAAAAATATAATTTATCTCTACTTAGGTACATATTATTAACTAGCTGACCCCGCAACTTCGTTTACGTCACATAAGGTGTATGAAAGGAGAGGTATTTCTTCATCAGACTCATCAAGCAGCATGTGAAACTGCCCTGTTTGCTTAATAATAAAAGAGCTTAAAGATTAAGTCTATTCTAAAACCATTCAGATAGATTTTTTTTTAGTTTAGATTTACCCATTTTTAGATTCATAAGTCTATGTATGATTCTTTAAAGTGATATTACTTCTTTATTTATTATCCGATTGACATGAAATAATCACTAAATGCTAAGCGGAGCAAACTTCTACACAATAAAGAAAACCGCATTGCAATCGGTTCAGCGGTTACTGAGATTAGCGTGCACAAACGTACAGACAAACAGATATTATACGGACATACAGACAAACAAACAAAAATTCTAAAAATCATTGTTTTGGGTTCTATTGCGTTCTATATTTTTTTTAATTTATCTTCCATGTACAGACAGCGAACTGTTACGATTTTATTATATGTATTGATGTTAAAAAGAGGATAGATTTGATTGTTAGTTAGTATGGTTTTTTTTGCATCGAATAGCGAAACTACTGAACCGATTCTTTCACTAGGTATTAGAAATCTGCGCTATCCGCGGGTATCGTAGGCTATATTTATTCCCGTATTCCCATGGGAATGGGAACTACGCGGGTAAAACCGCGTGGCGTTCATAGACCCTAACATATTGCGAATGCTAATGATGCTTTATTTGTATCGCTAGATGTAGAATTTCGATGCATAGCTCTTTCAAAAATATATCTACCTACCTACTAGAAATAATTTTGAAAAGCAAATACACTCGAGAGCAATGAATCCGGGTCACTTAAAGAATCCTAAAAATCTCGGAAACTAAAAATGCTAGGTTAATGCAATAAATTGTATTTAATAGACAATGTAATACTCCTTAAATGAAGGTATTAAAACTTCTTAGTTATTGTAAAGTTATATCATAAAAAAATCAAATTTGAAAAAGGGCCACTTTCGAAGATGGAACTACGAAATTACAGCATTTGGTGTTGCTTTTGTTTGTAATCTGTCATTTATGTGGGTACATAAACCATGTTGATAGTGCTCTATATTCATTAATCAAGCTGAAATTATGTCGCTTACGCCTGAAGAATGCACCAGAATACTTACAATGCTGGAAACCGGCCGGAGTCAGCGCGATACAGCCAGGACTGTCGGTGTGTCGCTGTCAACAGTACAAAGAGTTCTCCGACGTTACGAAGAAACTGGTTCTAACCTACGCAGACCAGGAACGGGCAGAACCAGGTGTACCACAGCACGAGAAGACCGATACTTGGTGAACACCATGCTTCGAAATCGCTTTCTCACAGGAACTGAACTCACCAATCAGTTTCGACGCCTCGGAGGAAGTAACCCAAGTGCATGGACAGTAAGACGTCGGCTTGCTGAATCTAACTTAAAACCCCTTAGACCTGCAAACGGCCCTAAACTGGAGCGTGGGCATCGTATTTCGAGACTAAGGTATGCCCAGAGCCACGTAAATTGGAGTATTGAAGATTGGTCAAAAGTTATGTTCTCCGACGAATCAAAATTTATGCTCTACAAGCACGATGGAAGACACAGAGTGTATCGAAGACCAGGGGAAAGATTCAAGCAAGCATGCATCGAAGAAAAAGTAGCCTACGGTGGTGGGTCTGTACTTGTGTGGGCCGGAATTTCTTCTGAAAGTCGCACAGAGCTGGTGATCATAGAAAACGGCTCTTTAACTAGCGTAAGATATGTGGAAGAAATCCTCAATGATCACGTTGGTCCATTTATGGTCAATTTAGGTGAGGATGCTATATTTATGCATGACAATGCCCGACCTCATACAGGTAGGATTGTGAATGACTACCTTCAAGAGATGAACATTACTCGTATGGAGTGGCCAGCGCGCAGCCCGGATATCAACCCGATCGAGCATGCTTGGGACGAGCTAGGCAGATGCGTAAAACAACGAAACCCTCCCCCAATCACGCTTCGTGAGCTCAAAATTGCTCTCACAGAGGAATGGGAGAATATTCCCCAAAATCGTATAAGGAACTTGGTGTACAGCATGCCAAACCGCGTAAACGCAGTAATGGAAGCACGAGGAGGCAATACGAAGTATTAAAATTCAAGAAAATCGTAATAAAGTTCAAAAATTTCATGTTTCCTATTTTTGTTTTAAGGAGAGATCGGCAGTTTTTTCTTTATGTAATTTTGTGTTAATAAAATGTATGGTGACTCATATTTTTTTTACTTTCATTTAAGGAGTATTACATTGTCTATTAAATACAATTTATTGCATTAACCTATCATTTTTAGTTTCCGAGATTTTTAACATTCTTTAAGTGACCCGGATTCATTGCTCTCGAGTGTATGTATGCTAACTAAATAACATAAGGTAAAAGAATCTATCAGAAGTCTCGATGGTTCAACGGTTAAAACATCTGGCCCGGCAAGCCAGAAGATGCAGGTTTGAGTCCTGCTCGAGACAGAAAAAATATTTCACATCAATTTTGGAAAATAAAATTAATAAATATAAGGATCTCGACTCATCGTATTGTTTTTGTCCAGTCGGTGTCGAGACCCTAGGTCCATGACGTCCCAATGCGCAAAAATTTTTCAAGAATTTGAAAAAGCGCCTTGTGGAGTCAACTGGTGACCCAAGGGCTGGCAGTTTTCTCGCTCAACGAATAGGTGTTGCTATTCAAAGGGGGAATGCTGCTAGTCTTTTGGGCACCATGCCACGGGGTCTTATTTAGGTTTTTTTTTTTTTTTGTTGACGCGGGGAACGCATTTACGCGCCTTCATCCCAGCTGCGGGGGCATGCTGGGATGGTGTGTGGGACTCCCGGCCCGGTCCGGAATGGACCGTCCTACCCACTAAACCCCGCGGTGTTCCTCCTCACCCTTTAGCCGGGCCGAGGGATATCAAAAGATTATTCACGTCGACCCGGCTAGGGGCGCCCCGTTTATTCGGGGCTCTCCTCGGGGGAGCCAGATGGGCGGCTCCCCAAAGCTCCCTAAGGAGCTGAAGTCCACGCCTGCACCGCTCTCGAGCGCCCCTCTGTAATAGAGGAGACAGAGAGCGGCTGGCGCAGGCGTGCGCTAATGGGCACCCCTGGAACACGGAAAAGGTGCCCACCGCCATGTGACCGTTGGTGGGCGGGGTCCCCCGACCTTACGCCTGTTGGCAACCCAACAAACCTAATTATTAGGTGTGGCAACATTTTGTAAGGTAGTAGAACTTCCGGTGTCGACTGCCATGTACGAATCGCAACGTGTACCACCTAAGTTTATAAAATAGAAAAAATAAAGTGCTGTTTAGTTTACGAGTGTTTTCTCGCCTACCAAACCTCCTCGACGGTCCACAATCTCACAACGCCCACGGTCAAGAAACAATCGGGGGCGCGCAGTAACTCCTCACCGCGGCGCCCCCGAACTGCACGGCAGAGCGGGAGCATTATCGGTTACTCCCGCTCCCCCGCACAGTGCACCTCCCGCTTTGCCGCCATCACCTCGTCAACTGGCGAGGTGACAGCGGCCCAGCACTGTTGCCGCCGGTCGCGCCGTTATTCACGGCCGGCAGCCCGAACTGCATGGCAGGGCGGGAGCATCTACCCAAACTCCCGCCCCCCACGCAGTGCCTCTCCCACTTTGCCGCCATCGTCTCGCCAGCAAAGGAGGCGAAGCGACGGCGACCCATCATTGCTGCTGCCGGCCGTGAATAACGGCACGGCCGGCAGCAACACACACCACCGAGCAACCCACAGGTGGGTTACTCCCGCCTCGGCCGGAATTAGCCAGAGTAGCACAACTCCCCCACAGAGGAAGGGGAGTGGTCGCTACTCCGTTGCCCAGGATGCACCACGAGGAGGATCCGACCCATTGGGGTCCTTAAGATGTTAGTAGGACCCCGCATCCCGGTCTTATTTAGGTTTAGTTTAGATAGTAGATAATAATGTAAATATAGATATGTAATAATTATATTTCTCTGTAATTTTTAACAATAAATGTATTTTGGAAAATATGTACATTGTATACCAAGTCTTACGGACCGTGAGACTGGCTCCCAATAGCTAGATGCACCACCATAAATATTTAAAAAAATGTTCTGTTCTTCGCAAGCGGCTTAAGGATCCTTAAGTCAATGCATGCTTCTGCTAAGGGTCGACCATACAGTGACTAATTACTTCGTGAATGCAGCCTGCAGATTTGAGCAATATTCTACGCAAAAGTCGGACACAACTGTACGTCTATACCGAGGATACATAAGACTTATACAATTTTAATTAGGTGCCAAGTAGGTACGACTTTTTGTTTACCTGCAGAGTTTATTTTGTGTTCTAATCTATAATCTTTATTTAGGAACTTATTGCGCAAGTGTAGGTAAACTTCGATATCATCACAGCACATTCAGCCGCAAGGATTAGACGTCAAATACGACATTCGAGCCTAGCTATCATTCCAGGTGATGCTGGAGATAGGTTTCTCAACTTCAGAGAGTGTTTGGTCTTGCTGGACATGGGCCTGATTAATTTAGACTATGGTTAATCTATGATTCTATGAACATGTAATAATATGATCCTGAGGTACATACTTACACAATCTTGCAGAGCTCTTAATAACGTTCCTAGGGCTGATATACCTAGTAAGTATGCTATACAGGTATTACCTACGAAAGGATTTCAGTATCTATATACCTATATTCAAAGCTGGATGCTCTGCCATCGAATTTATAGAAGACAGATGTCGGCTGCTTATTAATACGAGTAAAGTCTGTAAAGAGTCACAAGGATACATCCCAGCCCTGGGGTATTCTTCCGAGAGCTTACCCGGGGCTTCCAACCGTAGGCTGTTAGGCGGGATTCGTGAGGTTTTTTAGCCTGTAGGAGTCCGGCATAGCATCCCTACATGGATGCTGATTTTCCCTCACGTAAAAAAAGGATAGGTACATCTCAAGACCGTTTGGATCAGATATAGATCTGCAGGCTTACAGACTAAACAGTACTTATAGGTGTATGATTTTTGTACTGAAGCAATAATTTTGATTCTGTTTATAACTACATACGAGGCTATGAGCAACATTTTTGGAAAATAACTCATAACATGAGCTACGTAGAGAAAAATCAATACAACAATAAGCAAAAATATGAAAAAGCTATTAAGCAACAAAAGATAAACCTGTCGAAATCAAATACCTAGTATTGGTGACCCAATTCAAACACACATGCATTATCCATCAGTAATTACTTAAATACGAGTGCCGATGGCGCGATAATAAAATAAAATGACTAATAAAAATATTCCCGTGAAGCTTCGATATTACCTTTGTACATTAAAAGCATTATTTGATAACAAAATGATAGATAAGTTATACCTATTAGGGGACTGGATTGCTGGCGTTATCATAAAACGCACCGCAAAAAGCTCACCAAAAAGTGAATTATACTATGTCAATCTCGAGTAGTGGTATTGAGAGTGTGCGATAAAAGGGCATTAGTACTGCATTATATCTAATGGTTTCATAGCTAAATAGAATAAATATAATAGATCAATAAAACTGAACCGACAAAATAATGATATTTTTCTACACATTTTCGATTAAAGATTTTGCGGCAACGTTTTCGGCTTATAAGGCTTTTTAATAATAGTTTATTCTCATATATTCCAGCAAAGATGCTCTACTCTACACAGTAGAGCATCTTTGTTGGAATCACAAATTAGAGATAGTACAGATGGAAACCTCATGCATGTACTTTTTTCACACCTACCATAATAATTATATGCAACGCACACTCGCTCACAAATCAATATCGAAAACTACTATGAAAATCTCTTGACCTCGTGTATGTGAACTCTGTGAGCTGTGTCTATGTGTGCGGTAGCCTCAACGAATTTAGTAAGTATTTTTCCATCTCTAATTTGTGCTGGAACCGAGCGATTGAACCATTTTTTTCTCAAACCATAGAAACTAGGCACGCTGTGTCAGCGTACGTGTTACCTTGTTACTACCCCGGGTTCTTGAAGCCGGGAGTGAAGAGGCTCCTCATTGGGCTGCCAACTTGACTGTCTGTCCATAGTCTTGTGGACTGTAAGAGAGGCTTCCATCCAATCCAGTAAATCGCAGTCTAAGCTTAACCGTCTCTTGAGCTTTGAGTATAAAAGGCAGCTGGTAGGTAATATAAAACGAGGCTTGGTAAAAAACGTGCACAGTACCTAGTCCATAGGTTGGTAGGTAAAGACCATTGTAGATCCTAAGTCGGAGTACAAAAATCTAAATAAAAGCAAGACTTCAGTCAGGCCTGCGGTGTCTGCATTGGCCTTTTGAAGGCAAGTGAGCTGATCATCAGATAGAAAATAATTTTGACTTGTCCTCTACAAGTCAAAATCTTTTATTAAAAACATTTAAATGTATTCTCTACCACAACTTGAAATTCTGAAGATTTTGTGAAGCGAGCGAGAATAGTAGCCATAAGTTTGCCAAAGATTCCGTTGAATTTTCTGGACGATTACCGTCATCCATAATTAGAGGACATAATGACTTGAAGGATGCTTACAGAAGCTGGCCCAAGAAACGGATTAGCACTTCAACCAACCCCCAAAAAGCGGGACAACACTCAATACTTAGGTGAGGCTGCGGAGGTAGCCAAAATTTGCTGGGAATTCTGGAACATTTTTCCGGTGCACCCGGCTATAGAGGGATAGTTAGTGACTGTGTGATTGAAGTCGAATCTTGTCCAGCATGGTAACCATTGAGATTTTCACACACTAACAAAAAAGGTAGGTTCGAAGCAACTGGGTGCAACGCTAGTACGACGATGACGATCCAATAAATTTTCACTCACATTTTCACTTTCAACAATGTATTATCTGTGCATAATCAGTGCGTAGATTACAACAAGTGGTCATAAATACTTCGTTACCGATACACATGAAACACATTAATCAGATAGAGCGCTAATGGAACGCAAATATTTGTACTTGATACTCGGTGTATGGCAACATTGATCGAAAGTAAATTCTTTTTGACAAAGACTTTATAATAATGTTAACAGTTTTAGAAGATTATCTGTTGCTACCGAGGTGTAGTGTGTGTACTATCGTCGTAGCTGAGATCTGAAATATTTATGTGATTTATAAATACACTCGAGAGCAATGAATCCGGGTCACTTAAAGAATCCTAAAAATCTCGGAAACTAAAAATGCTAGGTTAATGCAATAAATTGTATTTAATAGACAATGTAATACTCCTTAAATGAAGGTATTAAAACTTCTTAGTTATTGTAAAGTTATATCATAAAAAAATCAAATTTGAAAAAGGGCCACTTTCGAAGATGGAACTACGAAATTACAGCATTTGGTGTTGCTTTTGTTTGTAATCTGTCATTTATGTGGGTACATAAACCATGTTGATAGTGCTCTATATTCATTAATCAAGCTGAAATTATGTCGCTTACGCCTGAAGAATGCACCAGAATACTTACAATGCTGGAAACCGGCCGGAGTCAGCGCGATACAGCCAGGACTGTCGGTGTGTCGCTGTCAACAGTACAAAGAGTTCTCCGACGTTACGAAGAAACTGGTTCTAACCTACGCAGACCAGGATCGGGCAGAACCAGGTGTACCACAGCACGAGAAGACCGATACTTGGTGAACACCATGCTTCGAAATCGCTTTCTCACAGGAACTGAACTCACCAATCAGTTTCGACGCCTCGGAGGAAGTAACCCAAGTGTGGACAGTAAGACGTCGGCTTGCTGAATCTAACTTAAAACCCCTTAGACCTGCAAACGGCCCTAAACTGGAGCGTGGGCATCGTATTTCGAGACTAAGGTATGCCCAGAGCCACGTAAATTGGAGTATTGAAGATTGGTCAAAAGTTATGTTCTCCGACGAATCAAAATTTATGCTCTACAAGCACGATGGAAGACACAGAGTGTATCGAAGACCAGGGGAAAGATTCAAGCAAGCATGCATCGAAGAAAAAGTAGCCTACGGTGGTGGGTCTGTACTTGTGTGGGCCGGAATTTCTTCTGAAAGTCGCACAGAGCTGGTGATCATAGAAAACGGCTCTTTAACTAGCGTAAGATATGTGGAAGAAATCCTCAATGATCACGTTGGTCCATTTATGGTCAATTTAGGTGAGGATGCTATATTTATGCATGACAATGCCCGACCTCATACAGGTAGGATTGTGAATGACTACCTTCAAGAGATGAACATTACTCGTATGGAGTGGCCAGCGCGCAGCCCGGATATCAACCCGATCGAGCATGCTTGGGACGAGCTAGGCAGATGCGTAAAACAACGAAACCCTCCCCCAATCACGCTTCGTGAGCTCAAAATTGCTCTCACAGAGGAATGGGAGAATATTCCCCAAAATCGTATAAGGAACTTGGTGTACAGCATGCCAAACCGCGTAAACGCAGTAATGGAAGCACGAGGAGGCAATACGAAGTATTAAAATTCAAGAAAATCGTAATAAAGTTCAAAAATTTCATGTTTCCTATTTTTGTTTTAAGGAGAGATCGGCAGTTTTTTCTTTATGTAATTTTGTGTTAATAAAATGTATGGTGACTCATATTTTTTTTACTTTCATTTAAGGAGTATTACATTGTCTATTAAATACAATTTATTGCATTAACCTATCATTTTTAGTTTCCGAGATTTTTAACATTCTTTAAGTGACCCGGATTCATTGCTCTCGAGTGTACCTACTTGCAAGTAGTTGCAGATAAAATATCCTGTTTTTAGAGTTTGAACTTGGAAAAAGAAAAGCGTCCGTGAGTAATTTCATACTCTTCACAATTTTTATCAACTCTATCAATCAATCAATCGTACGTAGGCCTCTTCCAAATGACACCACTACACACGGTCCTGCGCCTTCCGCATCCAGTCACTCCCTGCGACCCTTTTCAGGTCATCGGTTCATCTTGCGGAAACTCTATTTCTCTCAATCAATGATTTATCTAATTCCTACCATCCTAATGCAGCTGACCTCCAAATATTCGCAAAGCTGGACACGCTGGCAATATCTATGACAATTGATGTGCTATTGGCAGCTGGAGTGAGTCGTATGGCCTAAAAATGGCCCCGGTCATTGTTGTTAATGGGTGCCGAATGACGAATAATGCCTATTGACTCGTCACAACTTCCGAAAGTATAGTAAGTAACTTACGTTGAAAGTTTCGTGCAAGATCAATAACAAAATATAGATTGAAATGGTGTTGATGATGATAGAGGTAGCCTGGCAGAACTATAAGTCCTCAATAAGGTGAGTGCGGTTCTTTACGCCACACCAGGTGTGTATGTGTTTGCTACACAAAACTCTTCTCTTTTGGACTTTTAGACAATTCCGCGAGCTACTTACTGGACGATATGCGCCACACCAGGTGTGTGTGTGTGCTACACAAAACTCTTCTCTTTTGGGCTTTTAGACAATTCCGCGAGCTACTTGCTGGACGATTGTCCTGAAATAGCGAGAAACCCTGAGCCGTTGGCCCAGCAAAGAACTGTCGCGTCTCTAGCTGCTTTTTGCCGAATCTATCACGGGGAGAGTGTACTCAAGAACTATTCAACCTAATTTACCCTCTCCTGTTCGATCCCGAACAATGTGTAACTGGCAGAGGCGCTTCTCTCCCTCATTGGAGAGAATCTTCGCCAGAACTGAGTGATTCAAAAAATCGTTTTGTCGTTAGAAATTTGGCACGCTCTGCGGTCTGCCAGCCCTTTCGTTTTCCTTCTCTTACAACCCCGCCTTCTTCAAACGGATCGAAAAGAGCCGCTTCATAATGCCGTTGACTTAAGGACCACTCTTGTAGACTGTAAGAGTGACCCTTAATCGCTTTCAGGGGACATCCTTCCGAGGGCTTACCCGGGGCTCCCACTACCGTAGGCTGTTATGTAGGATACGTGTGGTTTTTAGTGGGCAGGTTTTCGGCATAGCTGTAGCTGTAGGATTTTCCTGATGTTAAAAAAACCCTCAATGGCTAGATGTAGTCATGACTTTTATCAGAAGGTCGGCGTCATTTTTTATCAACTTTGGAAGATTCAAGAATCCCAATCGCATTATTATATCAACTCTAATTCAATCAACGAATCAGACTATCCCAATCCACTGTTGTATGGAGGCCTATCCCAATAGCTTTCGAGCTTTCCTTTTCGTCGGCATAATCTCCGTTAATAAGCAGGTGTACCAATTGCAAATGAGGTCGACTTAAGCCCCGAATCTCAATAGGGTGCCAAAGCACCCCAACAAATCTAATTAATGAAGAACAATTTCCATTGAAACAGTGCAATAACGTATACTAATACTCATAATCCCACAGAGATGATTGCCTCGCCACGATATATCTTTTTTATACTCGTTTATCGCCCGATAATATAATAATCATATCACACTGACAATAATGGCATGCCAAATAAAATCTACCTACCCAATAATACTCATATTAATGCAGTTTCAAAAGAATTCTCTTAGATCGATTCGGTAATTAATTTTGTAGTTTATGGTCTTAGACATAAAGATCAAATTAGATTGTGAAAACAGAATGCTACGCCTGTTTGGCATGTGTCAAAAATAGCTTGTTCGAAAACAGAACGTATACAAATTGGGTGAAGTTTGGTGCGCGCGGGAAAGCAATATGTTTTTATTTCTTTTTAATTTCCGGTTCGTTTTAATGGCGTCGAAATCAATATAATGGTGAAACGGTGATGGCCATTTTCGCATTTTGTGGTTTTGCTCATTTAACGTCGTTGAGCATGATTCAACACTATAGCAACCACTTAAGCTAATGAACGATGTCGTTACACAAACACATTGATTGAGTTTAAACGGCTTTGCATCCCCGTGTCAGGGCTTAAAGAGCAAGAGCTTTTGTTTTTTTATGTTAAATTCTTCAGACTTGTACTCTAGTCTCTGCCATGGCCATGGAACTTAGACCATATAACACGGGACTAGCCTTTGCGAACCACCGCATACAAAAATATTCTGCCAGTTTTCATACAAGTGAAGGGGGAAACACAAAGACATATAAAATTTCATTGCATTTAAAAATGTATTTATCGACAAACGCGTAATGGCTGTTGTGTGTTAATTGTTATTGTACAGTCAACTACAATGTAATGTACTAGTTTGATCATATAAAATGATGTACTGATGTACAGGCTTTTCATAAAGCCAAAAGACCAAATGGTCATGTGCAATGGCAGAAAACAATGCTTAAGTAAGGCGCATCCTGTGGTTAGATGATCTAAGCCATGGAAAGAGAATTTCATGTTGGACAACTGGTCGACCTCACCTCTTTTTTATGTATGACTGAAAGAAAACAGTCACTGTAGTTTAAGAACGTTTGCAACACCAGAGGTGCTGCAAGAATCTTCTAAGACCCTATGTGGGTGGTAGGCGTTTGGGAAAATCGAGGAAGAGTGAGTATTCCACAATCACAGTCACAGGTCACGTACCAATCAACTATCATCGATGTTCCAATTGGAAGAGGCTTACGTCTACTTTTTCTACTTAGTGTGCCTCTCCAACTAGAAATTGGTTGGTTAACAGCATGGTGCAGTCCTCTCGTTACGTTATGAGCCCTTGCAACTGATAATAATGGGTAAAGTTGCTGGAAAAAGAAGGGTGGGAGGGAGGTAGAAAAAAGTCATGGTCGCGAAACATCCGACAGTGGATCGGAATATCTGAAGCGGCTGAGCTAGAGACCGAGAAGACTACGTCTACAGTAGTCTGCGATTAAAATCAGAAGACAACCGATGACATAAACTAAAAGGGGTTCAAAAATACGAAAAAATGCAATTCGTTTAAAATTCCGTACAGCTTCCACCCATCCGTCGCGTGATTGCATCTTGCTCGGCACACTTCTTTGCGGTGCTTAACCGCGTGATTTTATCGGAAAAAAGTAGGCAAAAAATGCCCCACGAGGCGCGAATCAATTTTGAATATATCTATATTAATATTAGGAATACAAAAGTATTTACCTGCCGAAGTAGAAAAACACCTGAACAAAACTTATTGAATAGCAAGATAGGTCGATGGCTCTGCGATGGCCATATGGTTGTCTAAACTTTATGTAAGTAATTGCATTTTGGCGAATCTTTGGACCGCCAAGTCGAAGACTGTAGATGTGAAAGTGGTCCCCAATTCGTTTGCTGTCACATCACATGTCTTTCAGTCAGGCGGGCTGAGTTATTATCATAAGCCAATTTTTTTTTGATTTCTCTGCCAAATAAAAAATTTCTTAGCCCCATGTAACTTCTGGTTGACCTATGGCCAAACGGACGTGCCTAGCATCTCTTGTAATTGACCTGAACAGTTATGCTCTATCAGTTTTCGGAATCTCAAACTGTTTGGGAGCTAATCGACTAACCAATTTGCAAACGACGTTCAACCTTAAGATGGTACACCAATTTTTTGGCCCACTGTACAATGTACTGAATAGTAAGGTTGACCAACTGGACATTTTCCATGACTCTCTTAAGGCTCTTAGGGGTAAGATACTGAAATCGTTTGCATGAAATCGATCATTGTGCTATATTTTAGTTCAGTGTATATTTTTTTTACGTTAGTTTTTTGTTTATTGCCCCAAGCAAAGGATTTATATCTAGTTTTTAATTCGCTACATCTTTTGTTTTTTTTTAATGTTTGTTTTGGGTTTTGGTTTTTCTTTTGTTTTTAAGTTTTTAGTGTAAGCATTGTTTGCTGTTTGTGTCTGTTTATCAATCGATGACCACTGTGCATGCCTCTTATTGGTCTACATATAAGAACTGTCTTCGAATCAAGCTATAATTTTAATGTTGTATATGTAAACTGTTGGTGTGTCTATAATAAATAAATAAATAAATAAACCAAAAAAATATACCACGCATGGTATTCAAGAAAGCAGAGATTGGGGGCCATTCAGAAACCTACTTTAGCTATTAAAAGTTGCCTAATCAGCACTTTACTAAGATACAACAGAGGAAGTTTCCTAATGTATAAACCCAGGCCGGGGTCAAGTTGACAAAAGACTTCCGCCACTTAACAGTTACCAACGAGCAATCCTCAATCATTGGCAACATAATAATTCATTTAGGGTGTTAATCATTGGTTTTGTTATCACGTGACGTAGCTGTAAGCTCCACAAACAAAATAACAAAAATATTATACTTTAAAATTTTTATAACAAAATTTCAATTTTCATAATGTGTTGATGGTCATATTCAGAAACTATTTTTCGTGTTTCTATTTTGTATCTGAACATTCAAAGACTTAAAGATCACTTATTAAACTTTTATTTTGAAACGTATTTTCATAGGGGCTATTTAGTAACCTGGGGTCCTCTTTCCGAGAGCTTACCCGGGGCTCCCAACCAACAACGGGGAGTCGAGGTACTAAGTAAAAAACGTGTGGTTTTTAGTCGGTAGGAGTCCGGCATAGTATCCTTGTAGGATTTTCCTAACGTTAAAAATAAATAAAAAGGTACGTATCTATTTAGAAATATATAAGTGTGTCTATCAGTCATCTAGTTCCCATAGCAGAAGAATAAATTAGCTTAATTTGGGCTAGATGACGTTGTGTGAAAATGTCCACAATTTCTTTTTCTTTATTGTGTCTGTTGGTTTTCTATTACACGTCTGCGACAAATAAATAACATAGCGTTAGAATCTTCATTAAGTTTCGAATGGAGTTCTAACATAACACGCCTCTAAAGTAGCAACAACCAACCACAAGATGGCGCTGCTTGCCGGAAGTAACCAGGAAATGGCCACTAATGGCGGCCTGGCCGGAAGCGACGCCATTACGACGCTAGTGCTGCTCAAATAATTACATTGTGCGGCGGTGTTTATTCTGCAATATAGGTAAGCTTTTGACAAATACAGGGGGAGAATGGATACAGGGATTGAATGTCGTGTGGTGAGCCCTCTTATAAAGTTCAAGAAGATATTGTTTACATTATAAGTGTTGTAATCTCATCGTCTCATTTTCATTCGGAAGCGGAGCGGAAGTCACGTAAGAGTAAAAAAAATGCATAGAGGCGTAGTGTGGTAGGCAACCGGCAAACTTAGCGCGAACGGGTAGTACCTACGACTTTTCACGTGTGAGTCTCTATGATATTTCAATCTATGACTAAACCATGAGGTCTTGAAACTTTTCTTAGATATACATTTCTCTCTGTATTTAGAATCTAGAAAAACAATGTTTTCTCCGCTTACAACTCTTTTTATATACGGTACATAGAAGTCATATTTAGTTTCTTACTGGCTAGTAGTGGCGTTCTAGAAACATAGATAGGTACTAACTAAAATAAAAAAAAGTATGGTAACTTTTAGAAATCGTAATTTGCTCAACTCAATGAGAAATAAATGTGTTGTTTCAGTTAGTAGAGCATTAAAGCTTAAATCTAAAAGACTGGTTTTAGAGTCGCGCTGACCGCACGCTGACCGTCGGCGCTGACAGCCAAAATGTATGAACTTTTAGGAAGCGTTTTAGACTAAGGGTCAGCGCAGACAGAGAGGATGAATCCGCGCGCAGTCTCGAGCATTTCCTTTACGGATCGCGTATGATCCCCGTTATGTTCGAGGACACGCGAGCATTTCTTGTTAGGTTCAAGTATTTGTGTGCTTCAAGCTGTAATCCTCACATTTGAAATCTCAATGAAAACGAATTTTGACAACGCCAAAAAATAGTCGTAAAATAGTCGTAAATAGTCGTACATGTAAAAAAAATAGTCGTATTATAGTTTCGGCGTTATAGCTATAGGTTGGTGAGGATTATGGCTTGAACGTCAAGCTGTAATCCTCACCTCTGGTGCAAGCAAACGGTAAATTCTATCGAATTGGTTTAGGTCCCAAAAAATAGTCGTGAAATAGTCGTAACGACCTGCCAAATCTCAGAAATAGTCCATAAGCGGTTCCCGAGATATGAAGGTACCGTGGTGAGGATTATGGCTTGAACCTTTGAAAACTTTTCCGAAACGCCTGCGAATTTTGGTTCAAAGTTTGTGCCAAAAAATAGTCGTGAAATAGTCGTATGAAGCTATAATAAATTTGAGTTGATTTAATATGAAAATAAAAACTTTTTATTTTCCCTACAATTCTATTGATGTACAGTCGTGTACAAAATTTGTAACTTCCAATGATACTAGAGGAAGTCACGCGGTTTTACCCGCGGAGCTCCCGTTCCCGTGAGAATGCGGATATAAAATATAGCCTATGTTTACCGGGAAGAGTGTAGTTTCCCAACAGTGAAAGAATTTTTCAAATCGGTTAAGTAGTTTCGGAGCCTATTCGATGCAAACATAAAAAGAAATCAAATTTTCTCTCGTTATAATATTGGGACTGAAGTAGATTATTGGGTAATATTCCGCTTAAAATAATAATATTTCTTTGAATGAGACGTTTTCCATGCCAGCGTATAATCACAGCAATGTTCTACTATCATACATATATGATAGTAGAACATACATATAATATATGATAGTAGAACTGTGATGATGAGGATACAAATCATGAATGTTTGTTTTTTGTTTAATCATAACTGCTGGCATGGAAAACGTCTCATTCAAAGAAATATTATTATTTTAAGCGGAATATTACCCAATAATCTAATTCTGTCCCAATATTATAACGAGAGAAAATTTGATTTTTTTTATGTTTGCATCGAATAGGCTCCGAAACTACTTAACCGATTTGAAAAATTCTTTCACTGTTGGGAAGCTACACTCTTCCCGGTAAACATAGGCTATATTTTATTCCCGCATTCTCACGGGAACGGGAGCTACGCGAGTAAAACCGCGTGACTTCCTCTAGTATCATTGGAAGTTACAAATTTTGTACACGACTGTACATCAATAGAATTGTAGGGAAAATAAAAAGTTTTTATTTTCACATTAAATCAACTCAAATTTATTATAGCTTCATACGACTATTTCACGACTATTTTTTGACACAAACTTTGAACCAAAATTCGCAGGCGTTCCCGAGAAATTTGAAGTTTTCAAAGGTTCAAGCCATAATCCTCACCACGGTACCTTCATATCTCGGGAACCGCTTATGGACTATTTCTGAGATTTGGCAGGTTGTTACGACTATTTCACGACTATTTTTTGGGACCTAAACCAATTCGATAGAATTTACCTTTTCCTTGCACAAGAGGTGAGGATTACAGCTTGACGTTCAAGCCATAATCCTCACCAACCTATAGCTATAACGCCGAAACTATAATACGACTATTTTTTTTACATGTACGACTATTTACGACTATTTCACGACTATTTTTTGGTGTAGTCAAAATTCGTTTTCATTGAGATTTCAAATGTGAGGATTACAGCTAGAAGCACACAAGTATTTATGCACTTTATTGCAATAATTTTTAAGTTTATTTTCAAGTGCGTTAATAAAATCCTCTCCGCTGCTCTCCGTTCTATCTGCGCTAAGCCTTACGCGTAGCTATCAGCGCGTACGTTCGCCAGCGTCATACATTTTGGCTGTCAGCGCCGACGCGGCGACGGTCAGCGTGCGGTCAGCGCGACTCTAAAACCAGCCTACGGCTTATAATAATTAACAAAACCCATAGATGACAAACAGTTTTTAAATCTTTCATTCAAGATGTGAATTGAAGTATAAAAATTATAAAAACTAGTTAAAAAAGCTTGTATGCAGTAGCGGTTATAAATAACCAACGCATACTGACAATTTTCCACCTCGACGGAACTTTCCTTGGACCGTCCAAGTTCCACAATAAATCTTGGTTGAGTCCAAGTGAAAAAGGAGTATTCCCGTTCGTCCCCTTGACTTCGTCCCCCTAGGGGGACGAACGGGAATTCAATATTTTATTTTCCCGATGGTCCCCTTAATTTTTTTGGGGGGACGAACGGGAATAATTTTTTCATTCTTTTTTTTTGTTTTATTGCTCCCAACAAATAATATAAGATAGGTGCGTTGGTAAAAAATCAAATTTGAAATTCTATTTTTATTTACAAATGAAGATCAACAAAACAAATGAAGATCGTCAAAACAAATGAAGATCAACAAAACAAATGAAGATCGTCAAAACAAATGAAGATCGACAAAACAAATGAAGATCGTCGAAACAAATGAAGATCGACAAAACAAATGAAGATTGACGAAACAAATGAAGATCGACGAAACAAATGAAGATCGGCGAAACAAATGAAGATCGACAAAACAAATGAAGATCGACAAAACAAATGAAGATCGTCGAAACAAATGAAGATCGACAAAACAAATGAAGATCGACGAAACAAATGAGGATCGGCAAAACAAATGACGGTCGGATAAACAAATGACGATCGAAAAAACATAATCAGATCAATAAAACAAAAGACTAAGCAAGTTGATAAGGTCAAAAACTACTTGCAGCCATATTTTGTAATCTAGAAATATGTTCATAGTTGTATACAGGGTGGAATTTTGTAATGTCACCTGAAGGGGAAGTACTCTTAATACTGTAGATAGAAAATTTTTGCCGCACCCGGTAATCGAACCGACTAAAATCTGTAAAAGTTTCACCCTGTACTTTGATTGCATCGATCGTTAGGGTCAATTATAAGGATGAAATCTCTCTAACAAACTTCATAAATTAAATGAAAGGAAAATAATAAAATCTTAAATTATTTTCATTATCTACAAAAATGGTAAACTAACAGATCACACCCCTTTAGATTTTTTTTCTGTGGGGATATAAAAAATCTAATTTACTTACATTAAATCTTATGAGTATGTAAACGAGTTGAGAGTTAAAGTTCCGAATACGATTTGTAACATTCACCACAACGCGTTATTAAAGGTTACTAGAAATGAATTCGTTAGAAGAATAAATTTGTGTATCCAAGAAAATAGAGCCCATTTCGAGCAATTAATTACCTAGTTAGTTTACCATTTTTTTTGTAAATAATTAAAATAATTTAAGATTTCATTGTTTTCCTTTCAATTGTGTTTTGTAATTGCAACATGTAATTTATGAAGTTTGTTAGAGAGATGTCATCCTTATAATTGACCCTACCGATCGATGCAATAAAAGTACAGGGTGCAACTTTTACAGATTTTAGTCAGTTCGATTACCGGGTGCGGCAAGCGAATTTTTAGAACACATTAAATGCAGTTTTCTTTCTTTTCAAAAATAAAGGAATGTTTTCTTTGAGAAAAAATTTCAATCTACAGTATAAAGAGTACTTCCCCTTCAGGTGGCATTACAAAATTCCATCCTGTATATGTATAAATAAATATCAAAAAAATAGGTGCAAGCAATTCTCGACCTTAATGACACTTACCTAAAAATGTGCTTTTAGGCGTTTTTAGACATCACTGATCACAAATATATAAAAAATAAATAGATATTATGCATGCTCATGAGGTCGAAATTTGCTTGGACCCATTTTTTGTAATCTAGATACGATAATCATTCAACAAATAGGTGCAAGCAATTCTCGACCTTAATGAAATTTATCTAAAAATGTGCTTTTAGGCGTTTATGGACATCACTGATCACGAATATAATTAAAAATTAAATGGATATTATGCATGCTCATAAGGTCGAAATTTGCTTAGACCCTTTTTGTATTTTAGATGCGATAAACATTCAAAAAAATATGTGCAAGCAATTCTTTACCTTATGGACATGCATAATATTTATTTACTTTTTACATATTCATGATCAGTGATGTCTATAAACGCCAAAAAGCACATTTTTGGAGAAGTGTTATTAAGATCGAGATTTGCTTGCACCTATCTTTTTGAATGGCATCTAGATTACAAAATATACTTTTGTTTTACTGATCTGCATGGTTCGTCATCGTCATTTGTTTATCCGACCGTCATTTGTTATGCCGATCGTCATTTGTTTTATAGATCTTCATTTGTTTTTTCGATCGTCATTTGTTTATCCGATCGTCATTTGTTTTATAGATCTTTATTTGTTTTTTCGATCATCATATTTAGTTTATCCGATCGTCATTTGTTTCATAGATCTTCATTTGTTTTTTCGATCGTCATTTGTTTATCCGATCGTCACTTGTTTTTTCGATCATCATTTGTTTATACGAAGGTCATTTGTTTTGTCGATCTTCATTTGTTTTTTTTCCATCTGTTTATCGTCATTTGTTTTTTTTTCATTTGACTTTGGTCGAGGGGGACGAAAGGGGGACGAATGGCACTTAATCGAAGAACATATTCCCATTCGTCCCCTCTTGAATTAGGAGGGGGACGATCGGGAACTGATTAAATATTATTTTTGTGAATTCCCGTTCGTCCCCCTCGGGGGGACGAAGTCAAGGGGACGAACGGGAATACTCAAAAAGACCCGGATTCGCCACTGTAACGAGTTTCAAATTGGAAAATCTACGAAGTTTTGCGCAAGTTCGAACTTCCCTTGTTGGTTCTTTTAATACATTAGTTCGCATTATATATCTAACTACGGGTGTTCAAAGACTTTTAACAGTGGTTACGTCTTTTATTTAGACGGTTAAAGTTGTGTTTACAAACATAGTGCTTCAATGATTGCAACATAGTAATTTCGGAATAATCTTTAGAGTTGAAGTGGTTCTATCGACTTCTACCTATAGTAGCTACCTTTTGATTATATAAAGTTTATGTAATCAAAGTAGCTACCTAAATACTTTCTAGCAATATTAGGCAGAAGGAAATTTTAAAAGGATTAATCTATCAAAGTCAACTGAAGTTAAGACGTGTTTACCAGTGAGGCTGACTTGGTCTCCGAAGATCAGTTGGCCTCATTTCTGTCTATGTATGAGAGTATCTTAATAATAATTTTCATTGGGGTCAATGGTTCAATTCACACACAGTGAACTACAATTATTTAATAAATTCGTTTTATAAAGTAGTTAAGTAGGTATTATTAAAGTATAACCACCCATAAATAGAAGTAGTTAATCTCAGAGACCATTAACTAGCTGTCGTCAGACAAGCACCATTGTTCTCGGAACTTCGCAATCCCCACACAATACTAACAATGTGCTAATGCGAAACCGCCACAAGTAGCACCGCAGATTAAAAAATCATCCAGGATAATAAAGAACTTATCGGCTGTGAGATCTGACGCCGGTGCCTAGCGAATGGAAAAAAGTAAAAAGGCGGGAATTTGATTCATAATGGCATCAACATGGCGACACTGATTGCGATCTGAAAGGGAGATAAGAATAGGGTGGCTTTGTCTTGCCTTGATTACTATTATGTATGGTATACCCATTGCCCTTTGCTATTTTCTAGAAAAAAAAACCTACATGTGAGCTGCATGATGTCGTGATATTGCATATAAATTGTAATCATGGAAGTATTGGAGGGAGCACCTGCTAAAAATATTGGACAGTATAAACGTTTGTTGACTTTTTGTATTGGACAAGCATTGTGACTATAATAAACCGATAAATATTTATTATATAATAATCTTTCAACATTAAAATTCAACACATTGATCAGGAAAAACGTATACTTAGTGCGAGACCGTATTTTTTTTTACAGTGATAATGAAAATTTTTAACAAGAAAATGGCTCAAGTGAAGCTGCGGTCGAAAAGCTGGTTCGACTATAAACTGAACAACACAATTTACTCTGTATATAGCAATATCCAACGAAATGTAAATACGACGAATCGAATCCGAATTGGTCAAAGGGTAAACGGGAAATCACTGTCCATTTACGGGATACGACATTTGTGACAAGTTTGGACGTACAAATACAATACCCTTGCTCGGTCACTAAAAAAAAATATTCACTATGGTTGCGGAATACGGATTACATTTGAGCGGGAAACTATTTTTTGGAGAGCATAACCTTGTGTTGGAATTCGAACACAATATAAAATGTAATAAAATAAACCGTCTGTAATAATTTTTATTGTAAGAAGGGCCCCTGAATTATCATTTAGATGGGGTGGTTGGCAATATGGCGCGAATTTTGGTGCTGAGCAAAAAATAGATCGACCAAACAGGCGACGCGACAATTGAGTTACGGTAAGGGATGATCTTGTAAGGGATTTTTTCGGGGTGTTTTGTAATTGCACCTATTTTACTGTCAAGGGTCTTTTGTTTATGGATGAGTGGTTTGTGGTCAGCTTTTTGTTTTCTTTTGTTTCTTGTTTATCGAGTCGAGATTCGTGTTTTTTTTATTTGATTGAACTTTGTTGGATTGTTTTTATTTCTTTTTCGATTCATTTAACAGTAACATACGGCTTATTTACCAAAAATGGGAAGTTATAGGTCTGCCAACTCAACGTCCGCTAATAGCTGAAATGTGGGCCCATGATGGATCAATGAATAAAATTGCTGGTAAGAAATTACATGGACTTGTAAGTGCTTATAATTTTTTTGGTAGTTTTTAGCTTATTTCTGTGGAATATATTTGAGTAGGTAAATAGGTAAATTTATACTTATTTAATATTCTATAGTATCTAAAGCTTTTTTGAATAAAACATTGTATGAGTTTTCTCTAGACTGGGATGTGCTTACAACATTGTAAAAGTGCTTACACCAAGTTTCAAGGCTTGAAAATTTTCAACTATGCGTCGACACAACCTGCACTCGGGTCGATCGAAAGCACATGTGTAGCGCTTCTCGTGCTTCAAACGTCCTCCACAGGCTACGGTAACCAACCATTAGGTAGGCTTGTCTGCCACCTCAGTAGTATAAAAAAGTCTCAGTTACTTTAAGAACTAAAGGCAGTTGACGCTTACCGAACAAGAAAGTGAGGCCATGAAAGCGAATACTAATAATAATTGTCCCACTATCAGACGTAATAATATCGAGACTCTACATTATGATTTTTTGAAAATTTTTTGTGTGTTTCATGAAGAATATTCACGGACATTTCACACAACGCTATCTGATCCCAAAGTAAGCTAGGAATAACCTGCTTGTGTTATAGGTATCAGACCACGGATATTAATACTTATATACTTTTTAAATACACACATATTATACTTAGAAACACCCAGACTCTTGAGACAAACATTTATGGGTCACACAAAGATTTCTCTCCGGTGGGAATCGAACCCACGACCTCCAGCGCCGCAGGCGGTGTCACTACCGACTGCGCCACAGAGGCAGTCGGTACTGATGGTATAAAGAAGATCTTTATACCATCGAAAAATCGCCCACTTGTAACGGTGATAATATAACGTTATTATATCAGTTGATATAATATTTATATATTCATAACAAGCATAGACAGTTAATACAAATATTAAATTTTAATCAAAATGTCGTCGCCAACAAGTATTAATGACTAACTCCCCACAAAGATGTTATTCCCCTGAAACACATTAGTCTGAACATGTTAGGATTTGGGGTGCTGTTACAGTCATAGGCGGTAGCGATTTTCTTTTTTATTTAATAGCTTACTTAGGCCGAATTCGACCAAAATCGGAGTAAGACTATCTGCAGAAATTTGTACCTCTTCTAAAAGTAAAGTGACTTTCCATTTTACCAACAACTAATAAGTTTAACCAAAGATAATATAATAGTATTACATACAGATCGGCAACTCCCTTCCGCGCCACAGCTGTCAGTAGAGTTGACGTACGTGTTGACGGGACATTTGCTTAGAATTATTGGTCACACGCACACATTCAAGCTGGAGTTTCCGCCCTGTGGTATAACGTAACTATGGTAACCATACAGGACATAGTACTATGGGACATGGGTTACCATAGTTACATTGTGCTTGTTAGTTGTTGGTAGTGACTTCACTTTCACTTTACTTTTAGTATAAGTACGATCTATTCTCTAGTATAGCCTTACTCCGATTTTGGTCGAATCCAGCCTTAGTCAGTTGGCGGGATTTGACTAAAATCGGAGTAATACTGTACTAGAGAATAACTTTTACTTATTCTAAAAATAACGTGATTTTCCATTTTTCCAACAACTAATTAGCACGAATCTGCCCTAATTTATAAATAGTTTTGTGGAGATGTCTGTATGGCTATCCATCAGGCGGGTGGGAACATTTTGGAAAATTAATATAAAAAAAATGTTCTCAAATTTATCAATGCATCTAAAATCTTATCATCATCTATCACTTTGACTGGCTACTAGAGGCAATTTCTAGAGTTATTGGAAGCTATTGTCTTCTCATACCCTAAACCCTAAGTTAAGAGATAATTATAGCTAGGTACAAAAGTCTAGAAACGGGACCGGAACTAATATTTTGCATGTTAACTACCTGTCAATAACGTCACTAATCTGACAATGAATAACGTCGTACAATTTGAACCGTGGTTATTAGTTATTGGCGTTTAGGAGCAATTGGATAATGATGAGTTTTTTTCTAATAGCCAGTTGCACAATGGCTGCTTTATTATTTTCCCTTTCTTGTCCTCTCTTTTGGCAAGCAATAAAAGCACTAAGTACATAAAAATAACTCAATAGTAACTCAATGCGTTTTTAGGGTTTCGTAGCCAAATGGCAAAAACGGAACCCTCATAGATTCGTCATGTCTGTCTGTCTGTCTGTCTGTCTGTCCGTCCGTGTGTCACAGCCTTTTTTCTCCGAAACTATAAGACCTATGCTATTGAAACTTGGTAAGTAGATGTATTCTGTGAACCGCATTAGGATTTTTATATAAAACTAGAAAAAAAGCAGTTAATTTTGGGGGTACTAAATACTCAGAACTGAAACTCAAAATTTTTTTTTTCGTCAAACCCATACGTGTGGCGCATCTATAGATAGGTCTTCAAAAATGCTATTGAGGTTTCTAACATCATTTTTTTCTAAAGAGAATAGTTTGCGCAAGAGACATTTCCAAAGTGGAAAAATGTGTGTCCCCCCCCCCCCCCTGTAACTTCTAAACTAAGAGACTGATAAACATAAAAAGAATATAAGATGTACGTTGCCATAAAAACTACCAGCGAAAATTGGTTTGAACGAGATAGAGCTGGTAGTTTTTTTTTTAATACGTCGTAAACAGCAATTTTCGGTAATAAAAATCACTATCACTGGGAACGTGTTAAAACATCAATCAAAGTTACAACTAACTATAAGAACTTTTATATTATGTTACCTGCTGCTACGAAACCCTTCATGGGCGAGTCCAACTCGCACTTGGCCGGTTTTATTTGTTATTGTTTTGTGTTACTTATTTATCTTAAATTTTTCATATTAGCTCGGTTGGTTTTGAAGAAATTTCGCCGATTAACGTTAACTATACCACATAATTGTGTTCTAAAAAGAAAATAATAAAAAAGTATTCGCTCAAATCGCTTAAGTCACAATGTCCTAACCCTATAATGACACAAAGTATCGTTGGTGTGGGTCGGGGGAGGCCAAATGGAAAGAGAATCAGCGCTGATAAATGATTTCGGTACAAATGTTATTTTGATCTTTCGCGATACCCACAGATTTGTTGTGGGGCGTGCGCGATTACAATTTCGCTTGCTGTAGCCAGTTTTTGATTGCATTTCGCTTGTTGATATTTATGTGACTATGTTGATTTTTTTTTTTAAGTTGTGTTAACGTGCCACTGTAGTTACTTATAGAGCGGGTTCTTTTTTTAAATTTTTTTTCATGAACAATGAATTGTCGTATTTCATTAGTTTTATAAATATTGTAGGTATTTACCTACGTTGTTTACTTTTTAAAATTTAAAAAATATAGATTTTTTATAATACTAAACTTTTAGATGTGAAAGTTTGTGAAATGTCTGGATAAGTATTTAGATGTTTGTTAATCACTCTGTAACGGCTGAATGGATCTGGCTGAAATTTGAATACAGGGATAGTTATAGTCTTGAATAACATGTAGGTTACATGAAACCGATGGCGTTGTTCTAAAAGAGCAGCTTGTGAAAAGAGCACAAATAAACAGACAAAATATTATAAATTCCTATAATAACCTATTAATAAATCGCAATAAAGTTGTAAGAACTAAATATCACAAACTTAAACTTCATGACGGTGGAGGTTTAGGGGTAATTTTCTTCGGATCTTCGCCCTGTGTAAATATTAACATGGATTAAAAAAGCAATATTCAGAAAACACTACTATTAAAGTATATCTACATACATACATACAAACAACAGTCACGACGTTATTCCCAAAGGGCTAAGCATAGGCATAATATACGCCCATTTTCATTTTCAGCTTATAGTTTTAAAGTATAGAAAATCAAGTGCACAGAGTCATTATATCTACACCTTTCTAAGTAATGAAGGTTGTCCCTACATTAATCTTAATATATATAAATCTCCTGTCACGATGTTTGTCCGCGATGGACTCCTAAACTATTCAACCGATTTTGATTAAATTTGCACACCGTGTGCAGTTTGATCCAACTTAAGAGATGGGATAGTTTTTTTTTGGAAAGCCTAGTCTACGACCGGAAGGAGTGGGTTACAAAAATCTTAGCCACAGCAACGCGTGGCCTGGCCATCTAGTGTAGGTACTTAAGAACTAAGAACTGGTGGGAGTCAACCGCAGTGTTAGGCATACCGATGTAATCGAAGTCTTTTAATCTTTGACGGGCGAGCGTGTATGAAAGCACTTATGAAAATACTGAGCAGAAGTGCAAGGTGCAACAATCCTAGCAAGTTAGAAGCCAATTTATGTGCCTCGGTGGCGCGGTCGGTAATGTAACCTACTGCCGCGCTTGAGGTCCTGGGTTCGACTCCCTGTTTGGTTCAAATATTTGTGTGATCCTGAAATGTTGGTGTTTTCTATGAATGATGTATGTATTTAGAAACATATATAAGTATGTATATTAGGCGTCTAGATCCCATAGCACAAGGTTTATTAGCTTAATTTGGGCTAGATGATGTCCTGTGAGAATGTTCACAAATATTTATTTATTTACTCCGATATGAGACAGGCGTAATGTTGATTATATAGATAGCTTCATCTCGATCAGGTGGTTGGCATTTTGGCGAAATAATATTAAAGTAAAAGTATAAATTACCCAGGAATATCCAACCCAAGCCAGTGAGAGGTTGTCCATTCGCGGGCCCAGCAGAGGATTCATCTGTGCTATGTAGATTGTGACCCAACTGCAAAATAAGATGATTTTTAGGTATACAACATTAGAGGTAACTATTAGAATTTATAGTTACTGCTAAATAAATAGTAGAGAATAAGTAGTAGAGAACTTTGTTTAATTATTTGTTACTAGCTGTTCCCCGCGGCTTCGACCGCGAAGAAGTCGTTATCGCCTAAAATCATAGCCCTCCTTTGTAGCATTTGTTTTCTGTAGGTTCAGCAATGTCTGGTTGTAGGTTTGACAATGACACAGTATACAGTGACGTGACAATGATCATAGAGCGTGTGCGCACGCCCTAATGAATTCATAGTTTTTTTTTTGGGAACTTTAGTTGTCTTTGATATGGAAGTGACGCAAGTCTATGGATTTGTTGAACCAAACGCAACCAGATATTGCTGGAAAAACAGGTTTTTGGATAAAATTCTAGACGATTCCACGTTAGAGAGGGGAGAAAAAGCCCTGCCTTGAAGTAGCAGGTTGGCTTTTACCTCTCGTCAGCACTTGTGAAGTCCTAGAGAAATAATTTCAAATTTGAGGTTATCTCAATAAGTGAAGAATCTCACTCAGGCACTATACAAACCTGAGGATTTGCTGAGGAAGATAGCCTAGGTTCTACCTTCCTCAGAAGGAATATATTTCTATTCTGACTTTGCCCAGGAAACTGGTAAGTTGTGCTTTTTGTTGCAAAGCGGTTCGAATTTCGTCTGTCGCGCTGTCATAATCAGGGTCCTTTAGTTGGGTTAGAGTGACCGGTCGTGGAGGTTTGGTGCCACACCCACAAGTGCGAGGACTGCACGCGGTACGAGGGCGTTGTAGAGTGGTCTGCACCAGCTACACAACGTCCGGGGTCGTTCTCAGCGCACACCGCAGGCCAGTACCCAGTTGCCCCTAACACCTTAATAAACAGCAAATTGAAGCGCTCGTGGCCCCGCGGACTCAGTGTTCTGTAAACGATCACTGCAGTAAGCAACTTTTACTATGGCCAGATATGGATGGGTGACCACCACGTGGACCATTTTGTGACATTTATTTACGAGCGTTTCCGTGCTTCGGAAGGCACGATAAGCCGTTGGTCCCGGTTGTCAGTAAAAATTACAGTCGTTAAGCCAAGTTGAAGGCCTTATGGGCGGCTTGAAAAATTTCAACTGTGGATCGTCACAACCTGCGCCGGGTCGGCAGCGCGTGTGTAGCGCCTCTGGTGTTGCAAACGTCTATAGGCTACGGTTACCAACCTTCCGGTGGGCCGTAAGCTTGTCTGCCACCTAAGTAGTATAAAAAAAAAAGCAGCCTAAAAAAATTGTAACATGTGTATGTAGACCGCCTCCGTGACATTAGTGCACTGATCGGTACTATTCTTGTGTATTTCTTTGATATGTGTGTCTATTAGTGAATAATCTTTTAGTTAGATTAGATAAGTATATGTGTGTACACTCTACCTGGCTGTTTTCGTCAGAGCCCTAGCCTACCCTTGCACACACACTAGAAACTCTGTAGTAAGGCGCCCTGAGAAAGAGTTCTCTGCATAGCTTCCTCGCGCTAGTTGGTGAGTAACTTACTGAGCAATAAAGTGGTTACACCTTTTGCGCAGTCAGTTAAAAGTAGCCTTTGTCCTTCCCAGGGCCTAGAACTATCCTTATATCAAATTTCATCTCAATCGCTCCAGCCGTTTAGGCGTGAAAGCGTAACAGACAGACAGGCAGACAGAGTTACTTTCGCATTTATAATATTAGTAGGGATTCTTTCAAGTTGAAATTTTTATAAATACTTATTTTCAAAATATTTTTTTTATGTTGAAAGGAATTCGTATTCGACTTCAGAACCTTTGAGAACGCTCACTAGTCACAGTGGAGAGAATTCCAAAAATAAAACTGTTATTTTCACTTGTAAATAAAATATGTTTAAAAAAATAAACTTACAACAGCCAAACAGAGAAAATTGTTAGCATTATAGAGCATCTTATCAACCTGAAAAATGAAATCGTTCATCAATTGAGGCTAACTTTGACATTCTTGCTTTAATTAACACAAAATAGTTACATTTTTTTGATTTTTTTTTGGTAATCAACAATCAGGTGGGGCCGTAACCTTTTCTGCCAACTTAGTAGTATAACAAAAAATAGTAAAATCATTTGAAAGAGAATTTGTTAGCAAAGATACATACAATGATACGAACGGAATTACTCTGTTTTAGAAGCAACATCTATTTTTTCCTACTCTCGCCGTAGTACTTTTTTCTTTTTTTTTAACGTGAGGGAAAATCCTTCGTGGATGCTATGCCGGACTCCTACCGACTAAAAAACCTCACGGAACGCCCAACAGCCTACGAGCCCCGGTTAACCCCTCGGAATGATGTTCCAGGACTCCCAACAGACCTACGGCTACCACTGATTTTGCAAACCTAACGGCGAACAAAGATTGAGGACTGGGGCCTAATGAAAATGATGGTCCTGAGACCTTTCCTCTTACTTCTATTTGAAAAACCCATCATTGAAACATCAGAGAAGGTGGTTTTATCATTCAGTCTATCTACTATTAAAGCCCCGTGTGGCGACGGGGTCCCGTGTTGCGACGTGTCGTAAGAGGCGACTAAGGGAGCACTTTCGCAAAAAGATCCATTGCTTAGAAAAGGAAAACTCGAAATGAAACCCGGTTGTACCGCCAAGCGGGTCGTGGTCGTGGTGATCTGCGCCTGTCCATTTCAAGACGGCAATAGGCTCAACACCTGTTACATGGGACTTAAAATTATACGGTGAAATGTGGGCGTATACTATGCCTCTGCCTACCCCTACGGGGATAATAGTCCAATCCTGCCCGATCTGGCAATAATGTAAACATGTCATGTTTTGACAATCGTAGTCTGAGACAGATGAGTAGAAAAATATAGTATGACAAATCATTAATTTTTTTACTATCCTGAGTAGGTATTTTAAATGAAAATAAACTATCATAAAGTAATTAATTGGTGTCGAAATGATTGTAAGAACACTGTATGACTCCTGGATACGGGAATATAATCAGGGTCAATACTCAATTGCAAGTAACTATGGATATATAGGATCAAATGTGTTTGTTTACATTTTTGCGCAAAGCTATTGAAATCTATATTAATAATATTATAAAGAGGAAAGATTTGTTTTTTGTTTGTTTGTTTGTTTGTTACGAATAGGCTCCGGAACTACTGGACCGATTTGAAAAATTCTTTCACTGTTGGAAAGCTACACTCTTTGCGGTGAACATAGGCTTTATTTTATTCCCGTATTCCCACGGGAACGGGAACTACGCGGGTGAAACCGCGTGACGTCCGCTAGTACAGTATATGTATGTATGACACCTACCCTTGATTTGGTCCTCGTCGTACCACGATAGGTCCGAAGACAAATATTAATGCGCTTATTCCGCTACCAATGTATATGGGTAAATAAGGCGGTATAATTTCAGGTTTGTCGGTATTTCGCTCCATTGCGTAATAAAATAGATATATTATTAATAATTAAATATCAAGAACCGTTTTGAACTTGACAACTATTTGCCATCAATTTGACAAGGGTTTTTTCCTCTTGGCAGGAAAGAATTTTAATTTTAACTGTGTTCTTTAAGTTATGGATTTGTAATGTAGAAAGGTTTTCTGTCATTTTCTAAAATTCTTAGATTTTTTCACCGGGATATGCATTTAATTGAGTATTACAGAAAAACAACAACTTTATTATCGTTAGCATCGAAGTCCTACCTGTAGTCATTTTTGATAATGAGACTATTGGCACGCAAGTCATCGAATTGCTGAACCGTCATTTCAGCTCCTATTACCGTATCCATAAGACTAGGACCAAAAGCCAGATGGTGAAGAGAAAACACTTGACACAAAATATTAAAGAAAAATTAAAAGTATTATTTAATACTAGCTGACCCCGCAACTTCGTTTTCGTCACATAAGGTGTATGAAAGGAGAGGTATTTCTTCATCAGACTCATTAAGCAGCGTGTGAAACAGCTCTGTTTGCTTAATCATAAAAGAGCTTAAAGATTAAGTCTATTCTAAAAAAATTCAGTCCACGCCTTCGGACTGAATTATTTTAAAATAGCCTTAATCATTAAGCTCTTTTATGATTAAGCCAACACGCCAGTTTAGATTTACCCTCAAATTCAAAGAAATCCCTACAATTAAAATTTTCAAAATATCTTTGATGTAATAGATTCTTAAAAGTGTTATAACTTTTTTATTTAGCAACCGATTGACATGAAATAAACACTAAATGTTAAGTGGAGCAAACTTCAACATAATAAAAGAAACAGCATTGCAATCGGTTAAGCGGTTACTGAGATTAGCCTGCACAAACGTACAGACAAACAGATATACAGACAAACAGACAAAAATTCTAAAAATCATTGATTTGGGTTCTATTGCGTTCATAAAGCCCCTCTTAAATATTTTTCCATATTTATCTTTCATGTACAGACAGCGACCTGTTACGATTTTATTATATGTATTGATTGATTGATGATGATAATTATATTGATATTGATTTATTTTACGCTTTATTGTACGCCAAGTAAATAAAATTATGGTACATAAATACAGTGCAAGAAGATGTACAATCGACGGCAGTCTGAGTGGACGGCTCATCGCTAAAAAGCAGTTTCTACCAGGCAACCTTTGGATGGAGAAAGTTGATTGAAGATGACATATATCTGGTGACGAAATTACTCAGAAGACCGCGTGGCGACGCAGAAGCTCAATAACTTCTCGGTAACATTTAAATTCCTGCTAAAAAAAGATAGAACAATGGAACTATAAATTCATTTTTACTCATAACTCCGTAAGAACCGTTTTCGATGCACAAATTTCTCGTAAATACAAGGCATCATGATCACAACGATCATATAAAACAAGGTTGCATCACGGTACCGCGTTCGGATCGGTCGCCATCGGCTCACATCGGCGATCGCAGATAGCAAGACCGGGGTACGCGCAGCGCACCTATAATGACTCAATTATCCGCTTAGTGAGGGCGTGGCTCACTACAGTATGTCTTCATTATTATAGCGATGGTATAAGAGAGTGGCAGTGGCTTATTTATTTATTTTCTGGTTACGGTTTTCATTCAATTTCAAAACAAAACATCATCATTTTTATAAAATTGGACATGAATCAATGCTAATGAAAAATGAAAATGAAAAATCTTTTATCATATAGGTCACAATGTAACGTTTATAAACGTCCAAATGACTGCTACATTTACATTTACTGCCAAATTCGTAACGCAAGAGGTAGAACTGGAGGAAAAAGGACCTGGCAATAAAACTCACCTCCTGGTGTGTAGGAATTAACAGAGCCGCTTTGTGTGGGACTTCCAACCTTAGCTAGAAACTACCCACTAAAACCCTTGCCTCTACCTAGTCGCAAAGTAGGTTAGAGTTTAAGACACTGTACCTTGACAAAGGGACGACCCGAAACAGGCTCTCTTCGGATGCAGAAGAATCCTAAATAAATGGGTTGCTCCCACCGCGGTTGGGTACTTACGGTACGTGACAATACGGCTCTGCAGTGGGAAGAAAGTTACAACTTTCAGGTTTAGGTGCCCATTGCAGGTTCCGAACTCTACATTCATCGTAATGTACTTTTTTCGAGAGAAATTTGACAATAATTCATTTAAAAGTTTTATGCACTTCTTAACATCAGTAAACTTTGCTGTTCCAGCTCCACCAGGAAACTGGGGATTCGCCATAATCGCGCCATAAACCGGTCATGAAAAAGTGGCTGGAGAGGAGACACGGTGCTCTCTCCGACCGGTTGTCACAGATACTTACCGGGCACGGTAGCTTCGGTAAGTATCTGTGGCGAAGACACCGGGAAACCACGGCCGAGTGACAGCAGCAATTACATAGCGCTCCACACATCGGTGGAGTGCACGGCGTAGGTGCAACAGCGCCAGGTCCTCGCAGTGAGTCTGGACGTTGACACTCTCTCGCTCGAGACCATGATGAGAGTCATGATCTCCAGCGGGAGTAAGTGGGACGCTGCCTCTTTCTGCGAGCAAGTCATGCTCGTGAAAGAGGCGGCGGGGCGGGAGCGGGAGATATCTCTTTCGACCGAGTTCCGCAGTCGGCGGCTAGGGCGCCGCCGACCGGGGGCCTGAGGATGGTGAGAGGGCTGCTCACCATTCTTACAGAAGCATGCCCTAGACGGCAGCGTGACGTGAGGGATTCACGCATGCCCCCCCCTAAGAAGCGGGATGACACCCGAAAACCCCCCAAAGACGCGGGATGGCACCCGAACCACCCCCTAGACGAGGCTGCAGTGGTAGCCGTGGGTCTGTTGGAATTCCTGGGACATCCTTCCGAGGGCTTACCCGGGGCTCCCAACCTGAGGCTGTTGGACGTTACGTAAGGTTTTTTAGTCGGTAGGAATCCGGCATAGCATCCATGAAGGATTTTTCCTCACGTTGAAAAAAAATAGTGTTAAAAAATACATAGAGTATAATAAATAGAGTATTCTCTTCTCCATTTAATATCTTTATTAATTAATCGTGTCAAATTTCATATTTATCTGTTCTTGTCATTTTCTTCAAAAGGGGGTACAAAAATTTGCTTCGCGTTTTCATATTTAGTCTATTATAAAGTTGGTTTATAGTACATTATGATACAAGTTCGGTAAGTTGATAATTACAGCCGAGGCGTTATTGCTCAACAAGAAAGCAGAGGCTGTAATTATCAAAGCGAACGTGTGTCATACGACGTTTTATAACATATTTGCGAGGAAACAAGGAAATAAATAAAACGGGGACATTCATAAACTAACAAAAAAACGTAGCAAAAAATAGCGAATCGCTATTTTTTGCTATTAGCGATAATAAAGCGCGCGGAATTTTACTTGTTCACAACGCTTTCTTTTTTTCTTATTTCTTAATTTTTTCTAGGCAAAGGCACAAAAACAGCCAGTATTATTAATAAAGTAAATTAATATTGTCTGTATTGGTTTCACATAAATGGTTGTAATTTATTGTCAAAATTAATTAAATTAAACAATTACATACATGTTTATTTTATTATATTTTATCTCCCAAAGTTAATTTGATTCATAAAATGTTCACCACTTTTCTGACATAAAAACTCTTTGCTAAGATTTAAAAAGGAACCGTTCGTTTTAGACGCAATCGTCCGTTTTACTTTACATTACCGGACTAGGCCGTAATGAGATACATTACGTTAGTGAAATGGGTCAAATAAGAGACTCTTTACGACCAAAATATGTGTTATAAAATATATTAGATCCGTGTAGCCATCTCCATGTAATGTTAATCTCAAAGAAGAGTCGTATGCGCACATTATAGAACTTTATCTATTGGTCCTGAGAAATATAGCAAAGTATTTATTGGAAATATCGATGCTCGCTTAGATCCCCATTTATGGCGCATTTCTAACCATACCATAGAGTTATCGGAACCATCTAAACTTGACCCTAAGGGTCATGAATTGATTTTTAAGTTTCTATTTTATGTACAATCCTATACAGTTATCTCAGATATAAGTTGATTGATCTTATAAACATTATTATAAGCAGTTAAGTTATAAGTGAGAGATTTTATCCAAACTTTGTTTACGGCCGGTTCACTTTTAATGACTTTATTTGCCATAAATAAATATTACCTACTATGAATAATCCAAAGTCAAAACAGTTACTTAATAAATTTCATGTTATTCGTATCGAAGGATTCGTATCGCGTGAAATTTGGTTCCCGTTCCCGCTTCCCGAGGGAACATTTTCATGGGATAAAAAGTCTATGTGTTATTTCAGACTATAAGCAATCTCTGTACCAAGTTTCAGCCAAATCCGTTCAGCCGTTAGAGCGTGATTGAGTAACAAACATCCAAACATCTAAACATCTTCACAAACTGTCACATTTATAATATTAGTAGGATTAGTAGGATTGAGGTTTGAACTCTTTTCCAGCGAACTTGTTTTGCCTTGGGAATACGAGAAAAATATAGCATGTGTTCACCGGGAATAGTGTACCTTTCCAACAGTGAAAGAAATTCTCAAATCGGATCAGTAGTTTCGGAGCCTATTCGATGCAAACAAACAAGCAATCAAATCTTTCCTCTATTTTTCAAATTACCAGTTACTAGTCTTACAATATAATTGGTGGGGGGGGGGGGGGGGGGGGTTTAAAGGGCGTCGCGGGAAGTTTGGGAAGCCCTGATCTATACTAATTAATAAAAATATTAACTAATTAATAAAAATATTAATTAGTATAGATCAGGGCTTCCCAAACTTATTTCTACCGCGACGCCCTTTAACCCCCCCCCCAATAATATTTTAAGACTAGTAACTGGTAATTTGAAAAATAATACTTACACATTTATAATTTTGGTTAGAAAATAAAACGAAATTAAAACATAAGCAATGTAGCTGGCTCTACGATGGTATAATTTGGAGCTTTCGCCAATTTTCGTTGGTCATTGTGATACTGGAGTTGGATAACTGGGGAGAGAGAACTCCAGTTTGGAACATTCTTTTTCTATGTCTGGAAAGGTTTATGAACCAGACATATTGCTCAGATTATCAGAAAAAAAAATGTTGAACAGCGATAACTCGATTCGTTTGCGACGCCAAAAGGACAGCGTTGCGACGCCCTAGGGCGTTGCGACGCACAGTTTGGGAAGCCCTGATATTTTATGTCATAGATAATTTAATGTCATTAAAATAACGCTAGATGAAAGTCATTACGAACTTTATAACGAACAATGATTGAGGAATTTATTAATGAGAGATTTATTTATAAAAGATTTATTAATTTTGACGCCTCCTCGAATGTTTTAAAGATCGTGGGAAACTGTTGTACCGTCCTTCCAGCCTGGTCTAGACTTTGGACAATTTATTATATTGAGCGGTGTGTAACTGGCTGGAACACCTACCTGTGTAATCGTACTCGTTTTTTTTTATGTAAGGACAAATCCTACAAGGATGCTGCACCGGAATTCTACCGACTAAAAAAACACACGTATCCCGCCTAACAGCCTACGGTTGGGAGCCCCGGGTAAGCCTAGGTCATAAGTGGGCATCAGCAAAATGACATTAATGATCTCCAAATACTTTTAAATGTTTTATACCCATAGAGTAAAAACGGAACTCTATTATATACTGAGATTCCGCTATCCGTCTGTTTCGCTGCATGAATTCGACTCGCAATTGGCAGGTTTTTGTCTACTTCAATTCTAATTTATCTTCTTGTTAACAGAAACACTTTTTAAAACAGAATGTTCATTTCCATTTTTATCGCAAATCTTCACGGTCAGAGTACGACAACGCCTTTGCCTTTGCCTCCAGATATTATAAGCGGGCGTTTTGACACCTGTCACTTTGACAGGCCGGGTCAAGCGGGCGTCGCTAGCTTCAATTTCCGGAGGGAGTGACGATGTTGCATGATTTGAATTTAATTTTGGAATCGCGCAGTCATCCATCGTTGGTTATGATAGATATTATTATTTTGGTTGTATCCATACATTTGATGTTGTCACACCGTTTTTCTTTAAGTGAAGTAGGTAATATAAAAAAAATGCGGCACCTAATAAATAATATTCTGATTAGATCAAAACATATAAAGGTTAAAGATAAAAAATTAAAAAAAGAGGAACCAACGAAGAAACCCAACCGATTTCAATACCTGCAGATCACAATTTGTGTTGATGGTTCCATTCACAAAGAAGAAAAGAAGAGAAAGAAAGTAGGCAATACCAGTAACATACTTTATGGACAAGTTTCACAAGTTGTATTTTATCTGACAAATAACAATCATAATTTTATCCCAATTTAATAGGATGAATAGGCTCATCGTGATCATCTTAAATGTCTATATTAATTACACTGAGATTGGTTGTATTGGGGTCCATATAGATGAGATCATAGGGCACAGACAGCCTCTCCCGTAAATGGTACACTCACTGTGATATACCTACGAGTAGGTACCTTACAAGATAATAGAGAAGAGAAGGAGACGAAACATAGCTCAATCACTCATCGAAATCTATTGGGAGATGTATACGGTATATCTTTTCATCCAAAATACCGCAATGTCTGAAGAGCAGGGTCTTTGACCATTGTGTGTTGCCAGTGATGACTTACGGAACTGAGACATGGCCATTGAAAGTGGTCCCCATAGAGAGGCTTTCTGTCACTCAGAGAGCAATGGAAAGAGCTATGCTCGGAGTGTCCCTTCGCGATCGAATCCGCAACGAGGAAATCCGAAGGAGGACCCGGGTCACCGACATAGCAGAAAGAATTGCCCGACTTAAGTGGCAGTGGGCGGGCCATATTGCTCGTAGAGATGACGGCCGGTGGGGTCGAAAAGTACTCGAGTGGCGTCCGCGTACAGGTAAACGCGGAGTGGGGAGACCCCACGCGAGGTGGACAGATGACCTGATTAAGGTCGCGGGAGCCTGCTGGATGCGGGCGGCACAAGACCGAACGTTGTGGAGGTCCTTGGGGGAGGTCCATGCCCAACAGTGGGCGTCAAATCGGCTGAGATGATGATGATGTATAGGTACGTACAGCAGTGGATTGGGATTGGCTGGTTTGATTAATATTTATTACACTAGGATTAATATAACACGCGGAATAAATAATAAATAAATAAATATTCACGGACATTTCACACAACGCTATCTGACCCCAAAGTAAGCTAGGAATAACCTGCTTGTGTTATGGGTATCAGACCACGGATATTAATCCTACTTATTTATACTTTTAAATACATACATATTATACATAGAAACACCCAGACTCTTGAAACAAATATCTATGGGTCACACAAATATTTGTCTCCGGTGGGAATCGAACCCACGACCTCTAGCGCCGCAGGCGGTATCACTACCGACTGCGCCACAGAGGCAGTCCAGTATAATACAAGCGCTACCTTACAAGCCTTATATAAACCTCACAATATTTGAAAAAACGATTGTCATGATGCTTTGCAGTGCGTTAAATAATGCAGTGTGGTTTCAACAAGATTTGTTTCCTTAAAAATAAATAAAACGCGAAAAGTTTCCGGCATTTCTTTGAATACAAAATTCTATGCAGTGTATGTAACCTATGCAAGAGAGTTGTCATACATACCGCGTTGCAACGGCCCGGAACATAGCATGCGACTTCGGGACTAGAATAAATCACGTGTGATTTATTTTTATTCGGTTGGCAACAGTGAGAGGCGCATACATTCTGTGCTGCAATGCTGTTACAATTCTTTATTTAAATTATTTCGTTGGTATTTGGACATTATGCCTAGTGTATTTTTTATCTGTATTAGCTTAAGTTTTTTTTATGAATATCTATATTAATGCTTGAACTATTGAGATTGCATTTGAGGATGTTTAATCATATATGTCATGGCTGTGGGAATTTTGGTCCAGATTACAAATTGGTTTTAGATTTTCTCTTTTTTAAGTAATTTTCCGATGGCGGCATTAGGCTTATTCCCTACAACAGGGGTTATTAAAGTTCCTTGAGTGTTTTATCACCCATCTTCTGGAATATATACGTGATTGTATGTAGATATGTAAATATATAAAAGGCAAGAATTTAGTTTACATTCGTATCGTATTAATTTTTGCTGCATCGGTATTTATTTTTGTTGAATGATGTTTTATTACGGCAGTAGACACAATTTATGCTGGCCCTATTGTAATAAAAGCGCAGTTTAACACGTAGATGGATGGATTTTTAATTTTTCGAACTTTTTAATCTTAATTTTACGTAGTAGTTTATTTATCCATTTTCGGATAGGCAATGGCAATTTGAGCCATACAGCCTAGTCTAATATCATATAAATTATTTTTCCTCAGTCCTCGTCCTCTAAGTTCAGTCAAAGTTAAGTGCAGCCCTAAGTCAAAGTCAGTCTTCTCTAGTAAAGCGCTGGGACTTTACTAAAAGTGTCTCTGGAGTTTGTCGAGAAATGGAAGAGTCACGTTTCACTGCGTTTTATCACTTTCCAACACTTGTGCACGTTGTCGAACTTTTATGCTTAAAAATCCACCACTTTTACTCATATAACACTCGAAATACACTAATTTTGGAAAAAAATTCAACTGGGTCTGAGACCGCTTGTCTCCAATTTCGCGCCAAGACTCTTTTCGAACGGTTTGACATAATCGGATACGGCGCACCTAAGCTTATTGTTTCATTTCAGTTTCCTGACGTACCAATGAAGGCCAAAATGAATGGCATTTGTCACAACTTGGGAGACAAGTAGATATCTGGCAAAAACATTGTAAATATTATAGGTGGGTACGATCCAATGGAGTATTCTTCAGCTTTCAGTATACCTAACAGAAGCAATGCACCCAGAAAATAACTGCTACCTACTTCTAATGGCGGTATTAGAAGTAAGAGGGGAATATGTTGATTCTAGAATATGTGAAAAGTCTGTAACACTTAACATCGTTACCATTTTACCTACAAAAAGGTAAATTATATTAATATACTATACATTTTGTGATTAAATAACTTGTACCTATTTCACACAATATAATGGTAGTTCCCATAAACGCTACCAACATTAAAGTTTGTAACAAATCACTCGCAACTACCTACGTATTAACGCAACGTTGTAACGTCGTCGGAAGCACAATGTTCTAGCACAATAGACCAACACAATGGCACAGTACTGACAACAAATCATCACAGACGGCCCACTACGTCTTATTTAGAATTTCATGGCTGACGACCGCAGAGAGATAGTTAACTATGTGTTATATTGTTCTTCTTAGAAATTGTTTAATACATTCTTGGTTCATAAGATAATTGGATAAAAATTACCGTCATGTTGGTAGCATTGATTGAATGTGAGCGCATCGAATGGATTTACAACTGTTTGAATCTAGAACTCTACTTTTTTAATCTGGCGTTTTAAAAAAACATGTCGTATCATACAGCCAGCCTATAGTCAACGTTTAAACTGATCGTATCAGTGAAGATCTGTACCACTTGCAGTAAAACATGTAGGTATATTATTGAAGAAATAAATATTAGAGACAAATAAAACTAGTTGATTGGCCTTTCGGTGACATAAAAACACTCCAACCTCATTTTTAATTGCGTTGAAAGCGATATTAATTTTCAATAAACACGATAACGTGGCCGGTCTCTTTAGAAGAAATAAATTCAGTAATTTATTACAGCTGAGTGATAACCCTGGTATCAGGAACAGAGGGACCGCTTGGAAGATGTGACAATGGCAACCGCGGCAGTTTCTTTTGAAAGTAATTCTAAATATTCCAAAGATAGTAAAATTTAGGACGCCAGTACGCGCAGACTTGTTGTCGCTGACGTTTTAATTAGGTTACTGCTTTAATTAATCTCCTTTGTTCTTCCTTGTTGCTCTATGCGTTATATTAATATTTTTTGCAATGCGCATGTTTTGCAGACCAGGATCATACCTCGTCATCTCCAACTGGCCATCTGCAACGACGAGGAGTCGAACAAACTGCTTTCCGGCGTGACGATCGCTCAGGCGGAGTCCTGCCTAACATTCAGGCTGTAGGTACTCCTGCCCAAGAAGACCAAGGTAATAACTCTACTGTACATATAGAGGCGAGGTGGAATACCGGACCATAACCGTTTAGTATGTAGAAGTTAAATATTACATTAAGTTATCAGTAGTAAGGTTGTCAAATAATAAAAGGCCCGTTTTGACACTTGATGTAGCGCCACTCTCATTGGCAGATTCCGAAATCAGTCAAAATTAGTCCGTTCAGTCCAACTAGCATTTTGACAATTTTATCTGATTATTTCGGGTATAATGTGCGCCTTTGTACTGAACATGGTGGTTAGCGGCCACACAAAATAGGTAGCGGATTGCCCGAGCGACGACGGACGAGAGCGGGACGTTTCAATTTCAATTTCAATTTTCAATTTATTTATTTATTCTTTGTCACAGGTTTGTTACATAGATGTTATAAATTAAAATATATGATTCCTTCCGTAACATGCCTTACTGGCGTACAACAATATTTTGATGTTAATTACATTAAAATTATAATAATTTGAAAGATTTATAAAATGTCATATATATACAAATGTCAATAACCTACATTATTCTAAAATCAAATTACACTAGCATACTTTACTGGCGTGAAACAATGTATCTTTTCAGAATGTCAGTTAATAAAATAAATGTCAATAAGTATTAAAATCTAAAAAGCAAATTACATAATTATTAAATTACATTACAGGTATGAAATTTTATTAATAGTACTAAAGTGTCATAAATTCTTATCATTAATGTATTCGTCAATCGAATAATATGACTTAACAATTAAAAGTTCTCGTAGTCTGTCTTTGAATACATTGATAGATTCAGACGATTTGATATAGTCTGGCAGTTTATTATATAGTTTTGCACTCATTCCAAAGACACTATTTCTAAATTGTTGAGTCCTACATCTGTCTATGTGTAATCTACTTCTATGTCTTTCACTTGATAGCGTTTTGTATTTCTTTATATTTTGTCTAACAACTAATAAGGCTTCATAAATATACATAGAAGGCAAGGTAAGTATTCTCAATCTACCGAATGACGGTTTGCACGAATCAGTTTGTTTAAGACCACATATGCTCCTGATGCACTTCTTTTGGGCCTTAAAGGCATTGTCTTTATGAACTGAGTTACCCCAAAACAAGATACCATATCTGAGTATTGAACCAACACTTGCATGATAAGCCGTTAACAGAGTTTCTACATTTGCTACCTTTCTGAGCATATACAGAGCATAAGAAAATGAGCTTAATTTATTACAAATCTGATCCACCTGGGCTTTCCAATTTAAGTCCGAATCAATATAAATACCTAAAAATTTTGTAACCTTCACTTCATTTATTATTTCATTTCTATAACTTAGTGATAGATTATTGTAAGTGTAATTTTTGTTTGTAAATGTCATGTAATTTGTTTTTCCCAAATTTATGTTTAAGTTATTTTCAGTCATCCATTTTATTATATTTTTGAGAGAATTATTTATGTCAATTTCACTGTCTATATTTTCGTCATTGTTAGTAAAGATAGCCGTACTGTCATCTGCAAATAGTATCATGTTTTGGTTAATAGTTTTTGGGAGGTCATTTATATATATTAAAAACAAGAGCGGCCCAAGAATGCTACCTTGTGGGACGCCATATTTAACAATTTTTTGATGGGATATATAATTTATTTCAATTTTTGATTTTTTATTTATATTTTTAACTGTAGTCACCTGTAGGCGTTCAGTGAGGTAAGATTTTAGTAAAGCCAACGAGTTGGCTCTTACTCCATACTTTTCCAGTTTTAATAACAGGATTTCGTGATCTACGTGGTCAAAGGCCTTGGTCATATCCATAAATAGGGAGATAATAGTCTTTTTTTGGTCTAATCCTTTCATTACTTGCTGTATGTAATGGTAAAGTGCAGTACCAGTAGACTTTCCCCGACGAAAACCAAATTGTTCCTCTGTAAAAATATCATTCTCTTCGAAATAATTGTACATATTATTATAAATGACCCTTTCAAATATTTTTGCAAATATTGGTATTAATGCAATGGGTCTGTATGACCTAACATTTTGTTTATCATCTTTTTTAAACAATGGATGTATAATAGTCATTTTTAATTTTTTTGGAAATACTCCATGCTCTATGCTTAAATTTATCATGTGACTAAGTACGGGTGCCAAGTATTGGGGTATTAATTTAATTATTTTTGTGTGTATGTCATCATATCCTGTGCTGTTGGAGTTATTGAGTTTCATTATAATATTATGGATGTCAACTGGGTTAGTGGGTTTCATAAATAGTGAATTATACTTATTATAAACTATATTTTTATAACAGTTTATATTTTTATTTGTACTCGATTGAATGTCGTCGATAAAAAAGTTATTAAAGGTTTCAGCAATAATATCCGGAGACGTAATAAATTGCCCATTATGGTTGATTTCTGTAATTTCGTTTTTTAGTGTTGTGCTTTTATAGTTATTAATGATTTGCCATGTAGCCTTACATTTGTTTTTTGCTGAATTAATGTAGAAATTATTTTGTGTTTTTTGCGTATTATTTATTACATATTTTAGCCTTTTTGTGTAATTCTTGTATTGAGTTATATTTTCTGGGGTTGGTGAGAGTCTACTTTTCCATAGCATATGGCGTTTCCTTTTGGAGCACAATTTTATTCCCCTACTGACCCATTTAGATCTTTTAACAATGCCAATTTTAACTTTTTTTATTGGAAAACACAAGTCATAGAATAATTTAAATAGTTCGAAAAAGTCATTGTATGCTACATCTGGGTCATCACATGTAAAGATCCCAGAAAATGTAAGACTTCTTATACAGTCTACAAATTTATTAATATTATCATTGCTATAGTCCCTCCTCATCTTAAACCAGTGCCCTGCATTAATATTTTCGCGTATAGGGCAAGATAATAGCTGGGCAGTGTGGTCCGAAAGAGACAACTCTATAACATATGATTTTGACCCTCTAATATTATGAGCTATGTTGTCTATACATTTCATAGAACTCAACCGTGTTGGTTGATTTATTGCTAATTTTAAATTAAATGACTTGAGTAACTGTTCAAACTCGCATGAGATGTTGCATGTATTGGTCCTGTTTATATTAAAATCACCGCAGATAATAATTTTTTTGTTTTTATATGCTATTTTATATAATAATAACCCCAGTCGTTCAAAAAATAAATCAATATTTTCCCTTATGTTTCTTGGTGATCTATAAATGCATATAATAATAATTTTATGATCCGTCAACTCAATGCCACAGCCTTCAAAAATATTGGTTATACTCAGTGCCTTGGGTTCTGGTATATTTTTAAATTTAAATGTAGACTTTACCAGTATGCAGGACCCTCCATGATGATTTTTTCGTGTATAGTATGCGCCAAGTATAAAATTAGGAAGTATCAATAATTTTGTATCTATTTGGGTCATGTTGTGTTCTGTGATGCAAAGTATATCAATAGGACAGCTATTCTGATTTTTATTACCTAATGAATGCAGATGTACAATCAACTCATCTGACTTATTTATTAAGCCATCTATATTTTGATGGAGCAAGTATAATTGGTTACTCTCGAAAAAGCAAATTATTAGAAGAAGAAGTGGAAGGCTCATCCTGCATTTGAATATTTTCTGTCTGTGTGTATTATTACGTGTGAGGTGTGCGGGTGAAATCTGACTTTTTTCTAGCTTTATACGCACTCTTAAGAACTCTGTCATCGATAGTCGTCGAACGGACCTGTTACACAGAGAGAACCTACCTATCTTATGACTCGGTAGAGCGTAGATACGTGGTGACTTAGTGAATAGTCAGATCCATTAACAGGTCTGGGAGCCCACACATAACCGTCCAGGGTGGAGGCAACACAGATAAATAATTTTATCAGACTGTAGGACTTTATCATACTATTGAACTTTTATATTTAGATGACTGCCACATTACCCTTTATTTTTAACGTGAGGGAAAATCCTTCATGTATGCTATACCGGACTCCAACTGACTAAAAAAACCTCACGTAATGCCCAACAGCTTACAGTCGGGAGCCCCGGGTAAGCCCTGGGAAGGATGTCTCTGGACAATTTCACATTACCCTGTTAGCAAATTATTGAATTTCATTTGTCATATAATGGTTACGTATGTTTTTTTTTTTATTTTCAAGCCAAGATTTTTCATATCCCACAGCCTTTTCGTTATGCTACTCAATTCTCTGTTATGCTACTCATTTAATATCGTAATGATAGCATTTTTCTTTAACTAAAGAATATGAACCTAAATCCTTTTTTCGTGTGGAAATTCTCATGGATGTCAAGCCAGCCTCCTACTGGCTAAAACCAAACAAACAGTGCCCTACAAGGCTTACAACTGCCTACGGCCGTGAGTCCTCGGATCGATAACCTCAGAACTCCTGTGAAGATAGACTTGAGCCTCAAAATTATACTCGTTTATTAACAATGAAAAAAAAAGAGAATGTAATCTCTACATTTATTACACACTATCAAAGGTCAAATTTAAAAACAGAACTTCGCGGGCCATTACATCTAATAGTTTACACCAGTTTTTCCCAAAGTGGGTGATAACGCCCCCTTGTGGGCGCTGTAGGTCTCAAGGGGGGCGGTAAGAGACCCAGAAGAAAATGGGGGCGTTGTGTAGAGGCGGGCGGGCATGGGGTGATTTGTAACTTTATTTAGCTAAGAGACCTCTTAAACAACAACTGCAAGAGCTCTCGACTCTCAACAACAACTTGTGAACATCAACTAATATGAATTAAAAGATTGCTCAAACTCGGTTCTATATTTTTCTTCGTGTAGTTCATATATCTGTCCTATTTTATTTAATATAGAAAAAAATAATAGTTATTAGTACTCGTAGATATCTATCATGTTTTAACTAGTTTTTGTTAAATAACCCGAATTGTGCTTGTTCGGACTTGTTGAGTACGATTGAGCGTCGAATGAGATAAACGAGTTTATGCATGTTTGTTTTATTTCTGTCGGTGCAGGCTGCTTAAGTCTATCATGTTTTAACAAGTTTTTGTTAAATAACCCGAATTGTGCATTCCTGTATCAGTCGGCTGGTTCATTGAATGCTTGTTCGGACTTGTTGAGTACGATTGAGCTTCGAATGAGATAAACGAGTTTATGCATGTTTGTTTTATTCCTGTCGGTACGTGCTGCTTAAGCATTCCTATATAAACAATGTAATATTTATTTTATTTGTGGTCTCGCGCGCAATAGATGAGCAGTACTTACGCCTCCTCTACTCGCGAAGTTGAACGTATTTCTCAAAGCAAAACAATGTCGGAAGTAAAAAAGAAGAGACGGCAATACTCTGCGGAATATATTAAATTCGGATTTATTGAAAATCCCACAAACCGATCGTCGCCTTTGTGTCTTCTATGTCTAAAAACATTTTCGAATGAAGCAATGAAGCCTTCAAGGCTGCAAGATCATTTGAATAAAATGCATCCAGATAAGAAAGACAAAAATGTAGCATATTTTCAAGACCTAGAGAAGAAGCATAATACTCAGTCAAGTCATTTGCTAGAAATTTAGAGACCGATACAAAAGGTGAAACCATATTCAATACATTGGAAAAGTTTTGCGATGAGAAAGAGATTCCTTTGAAAAATATTATTTCAGTTGCTACGGATGGCGCTCCGGCTATGACAGGGTGCCATAAAGGCTTCATAGCGTACTTAAAAAAAATTCCAGATGTCCTTGGTGTACATTGCGTTATTCATAGACAACATTTAGTTGCTAGAAACTTAAGTGAAAAACTATTTCAATCACTGCAATATGTCATCAAAGCAGTCAATAAAATCCGCAACAGCTCTTTGAATGATAGATTATTTCATCAGCTTTGTGTTACTAATGACGAGGATTTCAACCGTTTGATAAGGCAACAGCTCTTTGAATGATAGATTATTTCATCAGCTTTGTGTTACTAATGACGAGGATTTCAACCGTTTGTTGTTTCATACTGAAGTTCGTTGGCTATCAAGAGGCAATTGTCTGACTCGATTTTACAACCTGTTTGACTCTGTCATAGAGTTCTTGGAAACTAAAGATACAGAATTGCACGACAAGCTCATAACATCAAAGAATGATATATATAGCTTACATGACCTGTATAAATTGTTCAACGACATGAATCTCCAACTGCAAGGCGATAAACTAAATTTAAAACAACACAGCAATGTCACCTCAGCTGGAAGAAGAACTTATAGAATTGACAACAAACGAGGAAATAAAAATCAAGTTCAAAATTGGTTACCAAGAATTTTGGCTTCAAAAACCGATCCCTCAATTGTACCCTGGATTGTGGTCAATCGTTCAACGATTCTTGATAGCATTCCCATCGTCATATTTGTGTGAACGTGGATTTAGTGCTGTGACAACACTGCTTACTAAAAAGAGAAATCGTTTGCTTGTTACCGAACGTGGCGACTTGCGACTGTTCTTGAGTAAATTGGAACCTGATATCAACAAACTTATTAAACAGCATCAGATTCATCCTTCACATTAGTTTTTATATAAGGATTGATTATTTTAGTTATATTTTTAATAAAAGATACTCTGTTTTAATACTATAAAGTTGCGTTTCAATAATCATTCTTATTGGCAGGTGGAGCCCGTAAGAGTTAACTTGAGACCTAAGCGCCGTTGTATGTTACCTACTGCGCTCAGGTTTCAAGTTGCGGGTTATAGTAAAAGTTTCGTTCAGAATTCTCTGTTAATATACATAATATACATTTTTTTTACACAACATTACATATATAAGTAGGTCACAATAATTAATTTATTTAATTTGAAGTTATAGTGGTTTTTAAATAGGTGAAAAAATGGGGGCGCTAAAAAAATATTTATTCTCAAAGTGGGCAGTAGACAAAATAAGTTTGGGAACCACTTTACACAATCAAACAGCATTGAAAATCAATAACAGCTGTTTTTTTTAATGAACATTAAAGTAATTAGGTAACTGGCGACAATGCCTGATAAAAAATATGTATCATGCTCCACTAATATAAACTAAATGAAGACCAGGTCATGGGTTAACAGATAAGTAGCTTGTATTAATTTGCTGTCAAGATTGTGGCTTATTTTTGTTATACTTATTATTTTTAATTGGGGGTTGTCACTCAATTGGAGATAAATATGATAAGTTGGATACGATTGCTGTACCTACAGACTTTTTAGATTGAAATATTCCAGTCTTATCAATGTTGTTTTACAATGATGACCTTAAATTATAAAATAATTCTTATAATGTGAAATATGGGCTTTCAAAACGTTCATAGTTGAAATATCAACCACCATCCTATCGGATAAACCATGTAGCGAAAAACAGTTATTAGGTACTAGGCATCGATCTATATGTACTACATGTATAAGCAAAGATAATATAATAGTATTACATACAGATTGGCATCAACTCCCACCACCACCACCATCCACTCGCGCCACAGCTGTCAGTACACGCACACATTCAACTGTATGAATTTCACGGTAGTATGATTAAAAGGAACTTTATTACAGATGGTACATATAGTCCATTGAAATGTTACATGAGCTTTGCATTTATTAGAGGACGCAATTTTATTTTTAGGACATGTGTGGGGGGTCAATAGAAGCTTAACCTCAAGTTTGTGGGGTCGCCACCCTTGTCCCCCGTCCGCCATCTTGAAAAGAGGGGGGAGAAAAACACTTTTTTCGCAATATCTCGGAAACTATGAGTCTTACAAAAAAAATGTAGAGGCATAATTTGTAGCATATTGTTTTGCCTACAAATAGGTATATAACTTAACAATTTTTTTTACAAAAAATTGAGATTTTTTTTATAAAAATTTTCATTTTTGCTTTATAACTTTTTTTTATACATTTTACAAAAAAAATACCTCAGACCAATCTAGTAGATAATCTTTTAAGAGAAAAAATAAAAAAACGTCACAGAGCAAAAAAGAAATTTTTTATAATTCAATTTTCAATTTTTTGTTTAGGGTAAACCACCCAATTATTGGCACTTTTAGAATGAATTATTGGCACTTTAGTTAAGAGTATATTTCGAAAAATAAGGGAAACCTAGTTTATTTCAGTTCGGTGTTGCCCATTATGTAGTTGTAGGTATGCATTAAAAAGTAAAATAGCATTCTTTTTCTGTTAGAAATGGGCAAAATTACCTAAAGTGCCAATAATTGGAGGAGTGCCAACGATTGGGTGGTTTACCCTATAACTTCTTTAATTTTTAATCTAGGGCAAAATTTTGTTTAACATATTTGTAGGCAAAACAATTTGCTACAAATTATGATTTTAAATTTTTATGTAAAACTCATAGTTCCCGAGAAATTGCGAAAAAAGTGTTTTCACCCCTTTTTAAGATTGCGGCCGGGGGACAAGGGTGGCAACCCCACAAACTTAAGGTTAAGCTTCTATTGAACCCCCACACATGTCCCAAAAATAAAATTGCGTCCTCTAAGAAATGCAATATTCGGTCCTTAAATTGTAACATTTCAATGGACTAATAAGTAGTATTCAAAAGTTAAGGTAGACTTTGAAAAAGTTTCGTAGCAGCTACGAAACTCTACACACATTTTTAAACAGTTTTTAAATGAAAGCAACAGAAAGTAGGTACTATTCAGCTCCCAATCCATTTAAAAATAAAGAATTGTAGTTTGTTATAAGTAACTTAGAAATATAGAAACTGCAATAATACTTGCGATAAAACTATTGGTACTTTTCTTGGCTATGAATCATCTTTATGGGGCTATTCCGGCGGTGTATTTCGGCAATTTGTTGAATTATTGCGTTATGCTGTGTACCGTATACTAGTTACGATACTCTTGGTTTTATATAGTTGTTATTTATTAATTTACTTATATATTACTCTATGTATTGTTTTCAGTTAACCAATCTATTGTATGGTTGAAAATTGGAAAATATTCTGTACCTAAGATTTTTTGTAGCGATTTTAAAATTATGCATAATTAATTATGTTTCACTGTAATTTTTAACAATAAATGTTAAAAAAAATCATTCTATATGTTTCTAGGTGCTGTGACTTCTCTGAAATAAGAATACCATTTATTTCGTTCTTCTAATATTATTGAGTGCTTTCACACCTGGGCGGCGATTCTTGATAGTACCTACGACTTCAAGCGTGGACGACAGTTTATAGATTATGAAATGTGTTTTGTTTAATTTTTATCCTGTTCCAAATACATGATAAGAGCCAATTAACATTCCAAAAGTAAATTTCCGTCTACGCATTTATGACGTAAGTATGGTCACGAATTGCCGCCCTGAAGTTGTGCACTCACACAAGTCGCTTACCAAAAAAGAAAATGAGCTGTACAGAACACACAAGTTCAAAAGCGACTAACAAAGTATTCCTGAATATTAATATGGTGTTATTACAATTTAATTTCCTAGCCAGGTCCGCCAACAGTACTCATGTATCACGGGCAACGAGGTGGCCGCCAGGGACACATAACTTAAGCGAATGCACCACATCAAAAGGCCCGCCGGCGTACGGATACTGTTCGATTTATATTGAAGTGTGGCTATGAAATTGGCGATTGCTGATACAGAATATAGAAATAATTAGCGTGACAATTCAGGAATTTCTGGTAGACGGGCCAGAAATTCCTGAATTGTCAGGAAAATTATCCAGACATAGACTTGGTAGCGTCCAAGGATAAATGGAAGCATCAGTGGTTGAATGCATTGTAAGTACTGCATGAAACGCACGTCGTCGTACTATGCATGAGTGCCACTTAAGCAACGACTATACAACCATAATTGGTTGTTCCAACCACCAGGATGGAAGTATTTAGAAATATTTAAGTATGTCTATCATTCGTGTAACTCTAGATCCCACAGCACAGGCTTAATTTGAGTTGACGATTTTGTGTGAGGATGTCCAAAAATATTTATTTAATTATGAACATTTTACACGCATCGGAATTGTCTTTGTTCCTAAGAAATTGTCCTGTTGAAATGGATGCATTTCAGGATCGCAATTGTCAACATTATATATATTCACTTAGGTAGGCATTATACAGATGCGGTTGTAAAGCGTCTAGAATATAAAACAATAAACTCTACCACCAGTTCACTGGAAGAACTGGCAAGAAACTCAGCGGGTTATTCATTTTTGTGCAAAAAAGTCTTGCCACATTATGGCGTGGGGCTAAAATAACTGGTGCTATGTGGGCGCTTATTATACCATGCCTTGCTTTAATATGGTTCCGAAATAATTTGTAAAGTTTTATAAAAATAAAGCAGCTTAGGTTCTTGTGTAGGTACCACAATGTTACATTCTGAAAATCGCTGCTTTTGTGACCTCGCCGTATGTAAGAGCGGTTTGCGCAGAGATACGGTGGATATAGTGAAAAATAATGGCGCTTAAATTGCCTATACGGGGGTTATTGTGTAATATTATTGTTCAAGATATATGGGGCTTACTCAGCACTGCCTGGAGATATCGTTTGGTATTTGAAGCTTTTCCTAGAATAGAATGGTGATTATACCTACAGGGTTTTTTTTTAACGTGAGAGAAAATCCTCATGGATACTATGCCGGACTCCTACCGACTAAAAAACCTCACGTTGCGCCCAACAGCCTTTGGTTGGGAGTCCCGGGTAAGCCCTTTGGGAGGATGTCCCAAGGTTCCCAACAGACCCACGGCCGCCACTGCGGCCTCGCCTAGGGCACCCCCTAGGCGAGGCCGCAGTGGCGGCCGTGGGTCGGGTGCTATACCGCGTCTTTCGGAGGTTTCACGTTGCATCGTCATGATTATACAAGGTAGACTAATTTTTTTTAATAGGTACTAACTAATAAAGTGGCAGACAAGCTTACGGTCTGGTTATAATGAGGTGGTAGAGTAGGTAGTGATATTTTGTTATTTCTATATCTATACTAATATTATAAAGAGGAAAGATTTGTTTATTTGTATTTTTGTTTGTTTGTTTGTAACGAATAGGCTCCGGAACTACTGCACCGATTTGAAAAATTCTTTCACTGTTGGAAAGCTACACTCTTTGCGGGTAACATAGGCTATATTTTATTCCTGTATTCCCACGGGAACGGGAACTACGCGGGTGAAACCGCGTGACGTCTGCTAGTGGAAAATATATCAATTAAGATGATACGAACAAATGTGACATTAACATAAATACTAGTGCAGATAAAATATGTCCGAAATATCGACCTTCGATACAAGTCAGCGCGGCGAGATTTTCAATTCCGAGGGTAGATGTGTGAAAATTGTGTAATCCACAATTTTCTTTATTATACGTCCTTAAAAATCACAGCATTTAATACTTTCGCTGTCCAGTGATGTAAACGCGACTGTTAATCGTGACATCCGGGTTCAATGCATTGTGCGTGCAAGGCTTTTTCTATCACGAGAATATCAGCTATAGTCTCAATCATGAAACTGCTACCAGCAGGTGGTGCATACTGACTTGCTACATTCTATCTTCGCACCGTTCGCCACAGACAGGGTGTTCATCCTCACACGTTGCATCCCTAGCGCTCGAGTATGGTAAGATCCGACAGGGGCTTTATTCCGCGCACGCTTAGGTTGTGGAATGATCTGCCTGCCTCGGTTTTCCCAGACTTAAAGTTAGGGCTCTTCAAAAGGGGTCTTAGAAGGTTTTTACGGGGTGGGCAGCGCGAGTGTAGCGCCCAGCGGGCTTAAAAAGGCAACTTTGTGTGTTTCATATTATGAAACATACAATTCATATAATTTGAAATACAAACAATTTTAGGATTCATAATATGAAACGTACAATGTTGCCTTTCTAAGGCCCACTGGTGTTGCAAACTTCTATAGGCTAAGGTGAACACCGGTACATCTGGTGGGCCGTATGCTTGTCTGCCACCTTAGTGTAAAGACTAAATCTAAAAAGCATAATCTTAAAACTTGTTGAACCATTACCTCCTTGTGATGTGAAAGACAAACAAACATACTCACCTACACATAAATATTATAATTATTATAGTGTAAGTACTAGAAATAAATTTGAAAAGCAATTAACATGATAGGTAGCTTTTTTATCGTGATGAAAGTCCTACAGCGATGCTATTTCGGACTCAAAATCAAAATCAAAATTATATTTATTTCACATAGGCATAATACAGATGCGCTTGTAAAACGTCCAGAATATAAAACAAAACTACCACCAGTTCACAACGCGACCCACCTGAGAAGAACAGGCAAGAAACTCAGCGGGTTGTTCTGTTTTTGCTCTATTTACAATTTTAAAGAATTTAAAAACTATGCATTTTAACAATTTTTTTGAGAATCCAGCAGACCAGGTCATTTCCAGGCTTCCTTATCCAACAAGGAATAATCCCCTCTTGAGCGAAGTACCTAAATTGCACGATGCCACTGCTGCATACAACCTAAAACGCGAAATACCTGAAACTCAAAGTACCTAAATTGCACGATGCCTAAAAACTTAATGTGCCTACAATATACTTTGACAACAATGTTTAATGCCTAGGAATGGAAATGCCTAAAATGAAAATTGCCAGCACAATACAAGGTACGGGGGTATTCAGGTACATTATTTATGATCACGCCTTTATCCCCGAAGGGGTAGACAAAGGTGAAATGTGGGTCTACTATATTCCCACATTTCACCTTTTAAGAATTTATCCACGTGATAGGTGGTGAGCCGTATTAATATAGACAGGCGCAGGTTGTGACTGCCTGCTGTTGAAATTTTTCAAGCCGCCTATAAGGTTTTCAGCTTGACTTAACTACTGCCATTTTACTGGCAACCGGGACCAATGGCCTAACGTGCTTTCCGAAGCTAAGATGGTCACCCATCCAAGGACTGGCCATAGCGAAACTTCCTTACTACAGTAATCGTTTACAGAACACTGAGACCGCGGGGTCACGAGCGCTTCAGGTACGGTTCCATTCAGGTACGGTCGGCCAAACGAAATAATGTAATGAATCCTTTTTGAGTAAAGTGCATAATGATGCTGTCATACTCTAATTGATTTGTAGGCATTTAACTATCGCCGGCATTATACTTTGTAGACATTAAACAACATAGGCATTTTGCTTCGTAGGCATTATAACCTTATAGACATTAAAACTTTATAGGCAACCTGCGTTTTAGACATTGACTTTAGGCAATTTGCTTCATAGGCATCGTGCAATTTAGGTACTTCGCTCAAGAAGGAAATAATCATTGATTGTATAGTAGCCCCTGCAGTACAATTTACCTTTTACAGATCTTTTAAACTTATTAAGGGACATACTCCTACCGACTATAAACCACACGTATCCTACCTAATAGCCTACTGTTGGGAGCCCCGAGTATGCCCTCGGAAGGATGTCCCCAGGACTCCCAACAGAGACCTACGGCTACCACTGTGGCCTCACCTAGGAGGGAGGATGGGGGGGGGGAATGTTGGTCTTGGGCAAGACTTGAACCTGCGTCTTCTCAACTAGCCAAACCCTTCTCCAATTAGCTATCAAGATTTTACAACAATGAAACATTGGCTCAAGACGTAGGTAGGAGGTGGAAAAAATTTCCCCTTTTGATCGAGTTACCTTAAACGCGAGATGCCGATGAAGGTGTTCTGCCTAAAAATAAGATTTGCCTAAAAAGCTGTTGGCCTTATGTGAGAAATGCCGATGAAGCTGCATGTCTGAAATGTGAAGTCGACTAAGAAGCACATTGCCTAAAGTCGTTGCCTATGAAGCAAAATATTTAAGTGGTTAAATACCTACGCAGCAAAATGCCTAAGTAGTAAAATGTTTTCAAAGTAAAATACCTAAGCGGTTAAATGCCATAAGTAATGTAATGTCTATGTCTGTAAATATTATAATTGTAGCATTGGTCACTTGAAAACTTTTTTTCATCATCAATCCAACCAACAGGAAAAATGGTAGGCAAATATCCGCGTTGTCCGATCCGTCCAACAAAGCACAGAGGGTTCGACCCCGACACCTGCCTAGTTTTCGTAGCCTTTCATTGGCATCTTACTTTTAAAGAAGAATTACCCCCTTGTAATCGACAAAAGGAGGTAATTTTTTTCTTCACTGCCAATTTTGCTAAGGCTATGCAGACATAAAATTTATTATATCTAGTATTTCAGGCAATCGGCTTCCTAGTCATTATACATTTCAGGCGTGCTGCTTTATTGTCATTTCTCGTTTAGAGCAAACAGACCTCTCAGTCATCTTGTATTTCTGGCAAACTGCCTTATAGTTAAATTAAATTTAGGCAATGTGCTTCTTAGTCGACTTCACATTTCAGACATGCAGCTTCATCGGCATTTCTCACTTAAGGCAAACAGCTTTTTAGGCAAATCTTATTTTTAGGCAGAACACCTTCATTGACATCTCGCGTTTAAGGTAATTTGATCAAAAGGGAAAATTTCGTCGGTAGCGAGCATAAGTAGGTAGAAACAAATAACAGTTTTCTGTTTTAAGTAGGTATTTGTTGTTATAACAGTTACAGAAAACCTCGATTTACGAAAATTCAAACGATCCAGCCAAGTATCAGCAACGGGGCTGAAACTGCATACAAATGATACGTTTTCAATTCTGTCACCTACACTAAAACACGTTATGTTTGTACAGAGCTTGAATGTGTGTGTGACTTAGATCAAGAATAACATAGATTACGGGTCGCGAACAAATTAAAGTTAAAAAGTGTCCCAAGTCGATACGTAGGTAAACCTATATTCTATTTATTAGCAATAGTAAATAAATAATTCAAGACTGTATCACATTTGAAGTAAAATGTACCTTAAAGTTATTATACGTAAGCATAAAATACCATGCCACTGATATATCAGTTAAGTCGTTTTGTTCCATACGTTTGTATTATTCAATGTCGGCCCATTGTCGCCAGTTCAAACAAGGATGTAGTGAGCCGTCAGTAGTTAGCCTTCTTCTATAGGTGCCGGATTTCTCGCGTCGATATTACATCTAGTTATTCTTGATCTAAGGTGTGTGACCACTAAGGCTAAGCAAACGTTCCCTCAAAATGTGTCGGGGGTAGGGAAGCTTGCTCAGTGGAAGGCAGGGAGTAGCTTATAATACTATTATATTATCGATCGATTCCTCAGATACAACCTAGTGCCAGACAGACGTACAGACAGCGGAGTCTGAGGTTTCCGTACTCACCCTTTTTAAAAAAACCCTAATAAGATAATGCTCCGTTAATCCTTAACTGGTTAAGCTCTCTAAGATTTATTCCAAGTTTCTGATGCAAAATATCAAATTTTCGGTAAATACCTACCTAATTTATCATACATAATTATATTATTGTTAACGTTCTTTTTTTTTAATTTAATAAATATAAGGGTCCCGACTCATTGTATCGTTTCCTTCTCAAAGGTTGGCAATTTTCTTGCTCAGCGAATAGGTATTGCTATTCAAAGGTTGAATATTTAGGTTTACTTTAGATAGTTTATGTTTCACTATAATTTTTAACAATAAATATATTTTATTCACACATTTTTAACAAAATTTTAATGTCTGATTTCTTTAGTCAAATGTTGCAGGCAGGCAGCATTGAAAATCTCGCCGCGCTGACTTGTATCGAAGGTCGATATTTCGGACATATTTTATCTGCACTAGTATTTATGTTAATGTCACATTTGTATTTTTATTAAAAAAAATTAGTCTACCTTGTATAATCATGACGATGCAACGTGAAACCTCCGAAAGACGCGGTATAGCACCCGACCCACGGCCGCCACTGCGGCCTCGCCTAGGGGGTGCCCTAGGCGAGACGAACAAATGTGACATTAACATAAATACTAGTGCAGATAAAATATGTCCGAAATATCGACCTTCGATACAAGTCAGCGCGGCGAGATTTTCAATGCTGCCTGCCTTCAACATTTGACTAAAGAAATCAGACATTAAAATTTTGTTAAAAATGTGTGAATAAAATATATTTATTGTTAAAAATTATAGTGAAACATAAACTATCTAAAGTAAACCTAAATATTCAACCTTTGAATAGCAATACCTATTCGCTGAGCAAGAAAATTGCCAATCTTTGAGAAGGAAACGATACAATGAGTCGGGACCCTTATATTTATTAAATTAAAAAAAAAGAACGTTAACAATAATATAATTATGTATGATAAATTAGGTAGGTATTTACCGAAAATTTGATATTTTGCATCAGAAACTTGGAATAAATCTTAGAGAGCTTAACCAGTTAAGGATTAACGGAGCATTATCTTATTAGGGTTTTTTTAAAAAGGGTGAGTACGGAAACCTCAGACTCCGCTGTCTGTACGTCTGTCTGGCACTAGGTTGTATCTGAGGAATCGATCGATAATATAATAGTATTATAAGCTACTCCCTGCCTTCCACTGAGCAAGCTTCCCTACCCCCGACACATTTTGAGGGAACGTTTGCTTAGCCTTAGTGGTCACACACCTTAGATCAAGAATAACTAGATGTAATATCGACGCGAGAAATCCGGCACCTATAGAAGAAGGCTAACTACTGACGGCTCACTACATCCTTGTTTGAACTGGCGACAATGGGCCGACATTGAATAATACAAACGTATGGAACAAAACGACTTAACTGATATATCAGTGGCATGGTATTTTATGCTTACGTATAATAACTTTAAGGTACATTTTACTTCAAATGTGATACAGTCTTGAATTATTTATTTACTATTGCTAATAAATAGAATATAGGTTTACCTACGTATCGACTTGGGACACTTTTTAACTTTAATTTGTTCGCGACCAGTAATCTATGTTATTCTTGATCTAAGTCACACACACATTCAAGCTCTGTACAAACATAACGTGTTTTAGTGTAGGTGACAGAATTGAAAACGTATCATTTGTATGCAGTTTCAGCCCCGTTGCTGATACTTGGCTGGATCGTCTGAATTTTCGTAAATCGAGGTTTTCTGTAACTGTTATAACAACAAATACCTACTTAAAACAGAAAACTGTTATTTGTTTCTACCTACTTATGCTCGCTACCGACGAAATTTTTTCCACCTCCTACCTACGTCTTGAGCCAATGTTTCATTGTTGTAAAATCTTGATAGCTAATTGGAGAAGGGTTTGGCTAGTTGAGAAGACGCAGGTTCAAGTCTTGCCCAAGACCAACATTCCCCCCCCCCCCCCCCATCCTCCCTCCTAGGTGAGGCCACAGTGGTAGCCGTAGGTCTCTGTTGGGAGTCCTGGGGACATCCTTCCGAGGGCATACTCGGGGCTCCCAACCGTAGGCTATTAGGTAGGATACGTGTGGTTTATAGTGGGTGGGAGTATGTCCCTTAATAAGTTTAAAAGATCTGTAAAAGGTAAATTGTACTGCAGGGGCTACTATACAATCAATGATTATTTGTTGGATAAGGAAGCCTGGAAATGACCTGGTCTGCTGGATTCTCAAAAAAATTGTTAAAATGCATAGTTTTTAGATTCTTTAAAATTGTAAATAGAGCAAAAACAGAACAACCCGCTGAGTTTCTTGCCAGTTCTTCTCAGGTGGGTCGCGTTGTGAACTGGTGGTAGTTTTGTTTTATATTCTGGACGTTTTACAAGCGCATCTGTATTATGCCTATGTGAAATAAATATAATTTTGATTTTGATTTTGAGTCCGAAATAGCATCGCTGTAGGACTTTCATCACGATAAAAAAGCTACCTATCATGTTAATTGCTTTTCAAATTTATTTCTAGTACTTACACTATAATAATTATAATATTTATGTGTAGGTGAGTATGTTTGTTTGTCTTTCACATCACAAGGAGGTAATGGTTCAACAAGTTTTAGGATTATGCTTTTTAGATTTAGTCTTTACACTAAGGTGGCAGACAAGCATACGGCCCACCAGATGTACCGGTGTTCACCTTAGCCTATAGAAGTTTGCAACACCAGTGGGCCTTAGAAAGGCAACATTGTACGTTTCATATTATGAATCCTAAAATTTTTTGTATTTCAAATTATATGAATTGTATGTTTCATAATATGAAACACACAAAGTTGCCTTTTTAAGCCCGCTGGGCGCTACACTCGCGCTGCCCACCCCGTAAAAACCTTCTAAGACCCCTTTTGAAGAGCCCTATACTTTAAGTCTGGGAAAACCGAGGCAGGCAGATCATTCCACAACCTAAGCGTGCGCGGAATAAAGCCCCTGTCGGATCTTACCATACTCGAGCGCTAGGGATGCAACGTGTGAGGATGAACACCATGTCTGTGGCGAACGGTGCGAAGATAGAATGTAGCAAGTCAGTATGCACCACCTGCTGGTAGCAGTTTCATGATTGAGACTATAGCTGATATTCTCGTGATAGAAAAAGCCTTGCACGCACAATGCATTGAACCCGGATGTCACGATTAACAGTCGCGTTTACATCACTGGACAGCGAAAGTATTAAATGCTGTGATTTTTAAGGACGTATAATAAAGAAAATTGTGGATTACACAATTTTCACACATCTACCCTCGGAATCAAAAAAAAATGCAGATAATAAAATATTTGGTCCGACCCAAGATCCGAAACCCGTACCTGCATGGGCGGCGGTTGCATTTATATTTATCACGTTGTCTCGCTGGAGACCATGGTACGAGACATGATCTCCAACGGGAGTAAGTAAGACTCCGCTGCCTCTTTCTGCGAACAGGTCATGCTCGTGAAAGAGGCAACGGGGAGGGAGCGGGAGAGAACTCTCCCACCCGAGTTCCGCAGTTTTCGGCGGGAGCGCCGTAGACGTGTCTTCGCCCAAGACTATCGGCCTCCTTGACCGGGGGCCGGAGGACGGTAAGGGGGCTGCTTACCGTCCTTACAGAAGCAGGCCCTAGACGATAGCGTGACGGGAGGTATCCGCGCACGCTGGCCGAGTGTTCACGTTCAGACCTGGTGCTCTTGCGCCCACGCAGTGCACTTCACTAATGTGGGGAGCGCTGTGTCCTCGCTGCGCTCCTCGCAGTGGGCTACTCCCCTTGTACCAGTATGAAATACGGTAGACGAAGGATCTATAAGGATTGCCTACAAAGTGCAACACTAAGTATTAATTATAGCTATTATAGATAGCCAGCACTTGTGTTTGTAAGATAATGTTATCAATATGAGCGGATGTTGCGGCCCGAGTGTGAATTAAAGATGTGTGTGTAATTGGATGGTTTTATGCAGTAGCGAGTGTTTAATGCTCTATGAATTGATAACTCGGCGTAGCTTGCTGAACACTGCCCGTTTGGGCTGCAAGCTAAGTCGAGTTTTTAATTCGCCTATACCGCAGTGCCTGAAGACGAAAGTCTACAACCAGTGCGTCCTACCAGTTATGACATACAGTGCCGAGATGGGGATACTTACGGTGCAGCTAGTCCATGCCCTCAACGTTGCACAGCGAGCTATGGAACGAGCCATGCTTGGAGTATCTCTAAGGGATAAACTCCGAAATGAGGTTATTCGGCAGAGAACCAGAGTGGTCGATATAGCTCGCAGAATAAGCACATTAAATTGGCAATGGGCTGGCCACATCTGTAGAAGAAATGACGGCCGACGTACTGGTAAAGGTCGCAGGCTGGGACAGGATGCGAAAGGCGCAGGACCGCGTACTGTGGCGTGAATTGGGAGAGGCCTACGTCCAGTAGTGGACTGCTATAGGCTGATTTGAAAACCACATGCGTTGATACAAATTGGTAAAAATAACCGTCAAGACGTTACGTTTTTCACCTCTTGGATAGTAAGTAATGATTTGATCAAAACTACTAGTCTGTTAAAGAAAGGGTTGTAAATGGTTAATTATAGTAGAATTACTTAACCAAATAGAAATTATATAGGTATCCTATGGTGTGGCAGTAAACCTTCGAAGCAATGTTATACAGACGTGCTTAACGTAATTTAAAAATAGGCGAACTGTTAAATGCCTGAAATCATTCTACTACTACTACCTACCCTCTACCTACCTCTACGTCTACCTACCCTAATTTCACATGGTGGTTGCCAGAATTCGTCCATTAGCAGGTGCAGCTCTTGCATGTTAGGCTGGGTTGGGCCCTGAATACCGGAAAATCTCGGTAGGGTAACATACGAAGTACGTTAGTACGTAGAACTTTATGAGCGCCTACACGAGTCAAACGTGCGTATTTTCTAAATATTCGGAAAAAAGCGAGTCACATAATTATGTGGATACATAAACAGACGTGTCGAAGGTACAGAACGGTCCTGGGGTGTCCTTCTGAGGGCTTTCCCGGGGCTCCCAACCGTAGGCTGTTAGGCAAGACACATGAGGTTTTTTAGTCAATAGGAGTCCGGCATAGCATCCATGAGGAATAATGTGGATATTCCTAACAAAAAAAAAGGATTGAACAGTATGTAACGAGTTCATTTGGTTTTGCTGCCATGGTTCGTTCTAGTGCAATACCTTCCCGACAAATTCTCTACCTACTACCTACCCTAATTTCACATGGTGGTTGCCAGAATTCGTCCATTAGCAGGTGCAGCTCTTGCATGTTAGGCTGGGTTGGGCCCTGAATACCGGAAAATCTCGGTAGGGTAACATACGAAGTACGTTAGTACGTAGAACTTTATGAGCGCCTACACGAGTCAAACGTGCGTATTTTCTAAATATTCGGAAAAAAGCGAGTCACATAATTATGTGGATACATAAACAGACGTGTCGAAGGTACAGAACGGTCCTGGGGTGTCCTTCTGAGGGCTTTCCCGGGGCTCCCAACCGTAGGCTGTTAGGCAAGACACATGAGGTTTTTTAGTCAATAGGAGTCCGGCATAGCATCCATGAGGAATAATGTGGATATTCCTAACAAAAAAAAAAGGATTGAACAGTATGTAACGAGTTCATTTGGTTTTGCTGCCATGGTTCGTTCTAGTGCAATACCTTCCCGACAAATTTAATTGACCAATAAACCACACTTGGTAATGATTTGTGCAGCCATTGATATCGTGTTAATTATTATTCACGTTCATTGAATAACATCTGCTTGCTATCAGACTTGACAGGTCTAGTCACTAATATCCATTCAATTCGACCTAAATATTAATGTCAATGAAATCTTAGAACTATCCCAATGGTGGTAAAAAGACCTTTTTGTCAAGGTGTATTGAAGTATATTTTCATTTCATTGAAGATGTGCTGCATCGGTTTTTCCAAACGCCTACAGTATGCGGTTCTTACAAAGGGGTCTTAGAAAGTTTTTACAAGGTCGGCCGCGCGAGTGTAAAGCCTTCGGTGTTGCAAAAGTTCAAAGGCTGCGGTGACCACCAGTACATCTGGTGGGCCGTATGCATGTCTGCCACCTTAGTGGTATGTAAAAAATTATGTACTAATCTATAGCACTATATTTAACGTTTTATGTAACGTTGACAACTGTCAAATATAACTTTTTAAACTCTTTTAGGTTTCTGTACCTACTTCAAAATCCCCTAAGAGGATGCGTCTATACCTCCCTCTGTTTATCTAGTCTAGACCCTTTATCTCGTGAACACTTGGAGGTTTTGAGTTGAAACTAAAACAATATGCCTACTTAGACAGCACTGCGAGGACCGCAGCGATGACACGGCGCTCCACACGCTGGTGGAGTGCGCGGCGTGGGCACAACAGCGACAGGTCCTCGTAGTGGGTCTGGGCGTGGACACTCTCTCGCTTGAGGCCATGGTGCGAGCCATGCTCTCCAGCGGGAGTAAGTGGGACTGCGCCGCCTCTTTCTGCGAGCAGGTCATGCTCGCGAAGGAGGCGGCGGGCCGGGTGCGGGAGAGAACTCTCCCACCCGAGTTCCGCAGTCGGCGCCCTGGGCGCCGCCGACGTGTCTTCGCCGAGGACTATCGGCCTCCATAACCGGGGGTCTGAGGACGGTGAGAGGGCCGCTCACCGTCCTTACAGAAGCAGGCCCATGACGGCAGCGTGACGTGAGCACTCACGCACGCCCCCCCTTAGAAGCGGGGTCACACCCGAAATCCCCCATAGACGCGGGATTGCACCCGAACCACCCCCTGGGCGAGGCCGCATTGGCGGCCGTAGGTCTGTTGGGAGTCACGGGACATCCTTCCTGAGGGCTTACCCGGGGCTCTCAACCATAGGCTGTTGGGCGTTACGTGAGGTTTTTTAGTCGGTAAGAGTCCGTCATAGCATCCTACGAGGATTTTCCCTCACGTTAAAAAAAAAAAAAAAAAAAAATGTGCCTACTTAGAACTTCAGTCTCTTTTTAATTATAAGTATTACCTAATATCCGTGGCCTGATACCCATAACACAAGCAGGTTAGGTTCCTAGCTTACTTTGGGATCAGATAGCGTTGTGTGAAATGTCTGTGAATATTTATTATTTTATTATTTATGTAAAAAAAAAATCAAGCGTCTATGGTAGTAGCCGTGGGTCTGTTGGAAGTCCTGGGACATCCTTACGAGGGCTTACCCGGGGCTTCCAACCGTAGATTGTTCGGCGTTACGTGAAGTTTTTTAGTCGGTAGGAGTTCGGCATAGCAGCCATGAAGGATTTTCCCTCACGTAAAAAAAGCGTCTATGGTAACGTTAAATAAACTTAAGGTTGCAATGTTCGATCTTGACAAATCCTATGGCAATTCGAACGATGCAATCGTTAGCGTACGCTTTTGCCGGATTTCATTCGATTCTCATACATTATATCCATACTAATATTATTAAACTGAAGAGTTTGTTTGTTCGTTTGTTTGAACGCTAGGATCTCAGGAACTACTGGTTGGATTTCGGAAATTCTTTTACAGTTTGATAGTCCATCTATTGAGGATGGCTATAGGCTATATAACATCACGCTAAGACGAATAGAGGCGGAGCAGCCATGAATAATGTTTTGAGAACGGGGAAAATTTCTTTCTTTTCAGAGCTTCCATTGCGTACACTGTGGAAATGGTTAAAGTTACGTAAAAATAGTGTACTATGAAATTGTTCTTCTTAAAAAGTTAAAAAAAATCCTTAATTGCATATGCCAATCTTTTACGGTTCGCTTACAATAACCCTCTTAGTAAGTTTTAAAATATGAACAAGGCGACGACGGCAGTAATCGTGGTCTGCAGTGGTAGCCAGTCAAGTGAACGATAAAAACCGGTCAAGTGCGAGTCGGATCCGTACCATAAAAGGACGGGTGGAAGTAGATGCGACGGGAAACATCCTATCACTTTACATATTAATACCACGCCTCTCTCCTTCTTACTATCATGTGACGCAAGCGAAGTTGTGTGGGTCAGGTCTAATAAACATAAGTGACGGAGTAAATGCGACGGGAAATATTATATCACTAAATATTTATACTACACTTCTCTCTTTCTCACTCCCATGTGACGCAAACGAAGTTACGCGGGTCAGCTAGTTACTGTTATAAAATCTGAGGGGTTTTAAGAAAAAATCTATACGTGAAATATTGTTCTAAAGACCTATATCTATTTTATGACAAGTTTTTATGAGCATTAAACTCATTTATTTATATAAAAAAAGTACATTACTTGTTAAGATTTTTGCAATATTTCTCATTTTTCGAGAGCAATTTCGATCGAACAAAGTATTGCTAATCGTGTTTTGATACGTTAAAAAAGCAGGAGTATCTAATAAATTACAATAATTATAGTTTTATCAGATCAAATAGAAGAATATTTCCTAGTATAAAGTTGACCCCAAGATGAGTCTCTTTCCAACATACGACCCTTAAGAGTCTCGACACTTTCATGAAATTTTCATAGGTAATATTGTATTGAAGTTTCTTTGCCTGGTCCTCCTTAAGTTCCTTCTCAGATATTTTAGTTATAGATATTGAATATATTTACATTTTATCTTTTTACATCTTGTTGTATTATTGAGAGTCTGAGACTTTAATCAACGTTTGATTAATGAGTTCCTGCTACTGCGTTTATTTGCGAGATAAAAATCTTGTATATTGATGGACTGTGATGTGAAATATTGTTTTTGAATGTTTGACGAAGAGGAAATTATTGCGCTCTTTAGAGTTATACTGGTAGTTCATTAGCTGTAGCATTCGGAGTCTTCGCGGTGGTAGCCGTAGTAGGTAGGTCTATTGGAAGTCCAGCGGGCCTTAAATAAAAGGCAACATTGTATGTTTCATATTATGAAACATTGTATGTTTCATAATATGAAACATACAATGTTGCCTTTTTAGGCCATCTGGGGTATCCTTCTGAGTGCTTACCCGGGCCTCATAACCGTAGGCTGTTAGGTAGGATACATGTAGAGCTTTTCTCACATAAAAAAAAGGCCTTTCCCAATCTCAATCTACAGCTTGACGTGTTGATATATGCAGGTTACAATCTAGATTGAATTCTCTTGTCCGCGGCTTGGGCGCTGCCGACGTGTGTTCGCCCAAGACTATCGGCCTCCATAACCATATGACGGTGAGGGGGCAGCTCACCGTCCTTACAGAAGCAGGCCCATGACGGCAGCGTGACGTGAGGGATTCACGCATGCCCTTCCTAAGAAGCGGAATGAAACCCGAAAACCCCCAAAGACGCAGGATAGCACCCGAACCACCCCCTAGGCGATGCCGCTGTGGTAGCTGTGGGTCTGTTGGGAGTCCTAGAACATCCTTCCGAGGGCTTACCCGGGGCTCCCAACCGTAGGCTGTTGGGCGTTACGTGAGGTTTTTTAGTCGATAGGAGTCGGCATAGCATCCATTAAGAATTTTCGCTCACGTTAAATAAAAGTAAAAAAGATATAATTTCCAATACACTACGTATCTTCAAAACAAACTATGATCACAATAATAAAATATAGCTAACGTTATATATAGGCAGAAGATGTTATATTATTAGCAGACCCTAATTACTAGGCGAGGAGCTTCCGTTCCGATGACTTTAGTTAAATCATTGCCCTTTATTGCAATTTACTCATTTTAGGCCGGTTACACGCGTTTCTTTAAAGCTATTTTTGGAAAGAGAATATCAAAAGGTCCTGGGCTATCCTTCCGAGGGCTTACCCGGGGATTCCAAACGTAGGCTATTAGGCAGGATACGTGAGGTTTTATAGTCGGTAGAAGGCGGCATAGCATCCATGAGGATGTTCCGTCACGTAAAAAAAAAAAAAAGTAAAGAGATATTACCTATGTATTTTTACGAGCTTTTACAACTGATATATTGCTGTAGCTAGACAATTGTTATCATCGGAAGTTTTCACCAAATTTAGATCTTGTAACGTCAGTAGTGTTGCCTGAACCTATGTACATTTTTGCGTGGACCATGCTGAGTCTCTTTTATGCTTAATTTATGGTTATGTAGGTAGGTAGTCAAAATATTTCAGTTAATGTGTTAACTCTAAGTACATTTATTTCTATTAAATGCCATGAATCGTAGAATTTGGAGTATTCACATGAGTGATTTGACAGTGACTGGGCTAAGGATAAGAATTTATTTTTTCAAACACTATCTTGGATGGAATAGGACCGATGACCTGAAAAAAGGTCGCAGTGAGTGACTGGATGCGGAAGGCGCAGGACCGTGTATTGTTGCGTGATTCGGGGGAGGCCTACGTCCAGCAGTGGACTGCTATAGGCTGATTTGATTGATTGATTGATCTTGAAGGGCCTACTGTACCACGCTGCCCAAATGAGTTGGTATGTAGACTTTTGCTCGACCTCGTCCGCTAGTCAGCAAAGGAAGGCACCCATTACAGATGAGACTGACTTAAGTTCCGAAAATCTTTGTAGAGCCCAAATTGATAGCAATATAATTCGATCCTCAATATTTTCTTCGTGTGTAGGTAGCCTAACACCACTGAATGGCAAATAGTAGCGGTGTATTTTGATGTTTTCTTATCGTCAATATATTATCTGTTAAAATTATTGTACGACGAGTTAAATTTATTAAAGTGTTATTGCTCGCGGCGTTGTATTGTGTAAAACGAGAGCATTTGATAACGAGCTAATTTAGTACATCAATGTCAGATAGATTTGAATGAGTTGGTACATCAAGTAAATATAGACCAAAGTATGCTAAGATAGACTACAGGTTTAGGTCCAATAGTTACTATAGTAGTTAGCAATAAATGGTTTTAATTTAATCTGATGTACTGTGTAATTTCATGTACCTATAGATTTAAATTATTTTTATAATATTGTAAACTAATCTATATATATAAAAATCAATGCCACTTTTCGTTGTAATTTTATAACTTGAGAACGGGCTCACCTATTCAAACCAAATGTTTAGGTTTTGTTCGGACTATTTAGTAGATGGTTTATGTGAAGTTTGCACAAAATCGGTCGAGCGGTTCTTGATTTATCACGCAAACGAAGTTGCGCGGGTTAGCTAGTATTATATAACGGGAAAGATTTGATTGTTTATTTGCATCGTATAGGCTCCGAAACCACTGAATCGATTTGAAAAATTATTTTACTGTTGGGAAGCTACACTCTTTGCGGTGAACATTAGGCTATACTTTATTTCCATATTCCCACGGGAACGGGCGCTACGCCAGTGAAACCCCGTGACGTCCGCTAGTTAGAGCATTGCCCTGGTATAGGCAAAGTTGCGGGTTCAAGTCCCGTCTGGGCCAAGTAGTCTTTTTTCTCTTTTACAATAAAATATTATAATGTGTAGGTACCTAATATGTAACTGTCGTTTCTGAGACGTCTGGTTTGAGTTCCCGTATTGGATCTAATATGCGTGTAATCCGTAATGCTTTTGCTGCGTGTCGATAATATTTTTTTATGTAGGTATGTATTTAAATACTGATATATTAAGTACTTATGTTTATTAAGTAGTTGTCTAGATTCAACGATTCATAAAAACTCACTTTTTGCTTTCGGAGCGTAGATCGAGCACGGCAAGGTCTGATAGAAACTTTCTTCCACGTACGCTTAGATTGTGGAATTATCTCGCTGCCTCCGTTTTTTGAAACGCCTGTACAGGGGTTTCTAAATCGGGTCGTAGAAGATTTTTGCACGGTCTAACTACCGCCTCTGGTGTTGCAATCGTCCCTACGTTACGATGACTTATCCCATCATGTCGGTCGTAAGCTTGTCTGCCACTTTAATGGAATTTGAAAGATCTAAGCTTAATTTGGGCTACACGGCTTTGTGTAAAAATGTTCCAAATATTTACAGCAAGCAATCCCAATATATAGATAACGTTAATGGAATGACAACCACTTGAGAACCAGACAATATTATCATGTTACCACTTCAGTACACTAACTCAATACCGTTTTAACAACCATATTAATCACTTCTAATATGACTCAGTCGACTTACTGGACTACAAACTGCAGAGTACAACAATGAACGCTCAATATTTCATTAAGTTTAGACAGGATGATTAGGTACATCTGTATAACGGAGTCTGTAATTGAGTCGGTATGTGTACCTGAAGATTCGCGGTTCATTTGTGTGGCATCTTTCGAAATAATACTTAGTAATTATAATCCACGCGCAACGAGTAGAATCCGGAACCTTGTCAACGAAGCTTCTTGCTAAACCTTGAAATCAGTTCCTTAAACTATTCTAATTCTACTACTATGATTCTACTCGTTGCATGCGGATTATACCTAAGTAGGTTATAATATGTACCTATCTACTGGTTTTTGTCCGCGTGAACATACAGGCTAAGTTGGGCTAAGTAGCATACTTTCACTATTATTTTATTATTACTATTATTATTAGTAGGAATATTTTAGAACTTTTTATCTGACTGTACGAAACAGCTTCATAAATTTGATAGTGTCCGAATTGGCACCGAAAATGTATTAAAATTGAAACTGACTAGTCGGACAAAGTGTCCGAACTTTTGTGTCCGAAACGTCACTTAGCCAAATTAAAATCAGTAGTAGAATGGCCTAATGTTTATTCGGTCACACGTCAAATGATCAAATGAATTTCGGTCACCAGTGGTAAACCCACTTTGGGCAGCATTTTGAACTTTTCAGAAATATATTTTGTACAATCATCTGTAGTGCGCCAAAGGCTAGAATAAATTCTTATTTATTTCATTAATCATTTAGGTTTAAAGGGGTCAAAATACCCTTTTAAGGGATAATTGGTTTTGTACTTATCTAGGCCATAAATTTATCTTGTATCTTGTAATATTTCCACATAAAATATACCTATGAGAATGCTATAATAGCGAAACCGGTCAGGTATTATTAAAATTAAAATAAAGGTTGTGGAATTGTACAAGTGAGTGTGTTTTCATAATGCCTTACAACAAGTTCCACCAAGTGCCAACAATCAAAAGTATAAAGGACTTCCACATATTTTTGGAAAACATTTTGTGTAGTTTAAATCTATAGAAACAAATATTTTTAACTTACTACGTACTTAGAACACTTTCAGATGTAAAAGAATCCCACACATTTAAGTCAAGCATTGTAATTCAACCTTATAAAAACAGGTGTGAACGAAATAATTAAGGGGACATGATAAATCATTCTCCAAATCGTATTTGAGTGAATTAATTCCAAAACTTTTTGGTATCCATACAAACCGGGTCACCCCATGGGGTGCGCAGGATCACTCTCGGCGGGGAATCGAACCTCGACCAATAATTAATACTTTTTAACACCACTGAGCGCTAAATACGTGGAATGGGTATACCCCTAACGGTGAAGATAACTGCCTTAATTCCGTGGCTGGCGTGAATAAGTTGACAAGTATAAAATGTCAATTTTAGAGGGCGGCCATTTGAAAGTTTGACCGTTTCTGGTAAATCGGTAAATTAGTTAAATTTAAGAGTATGTATTGTTTTCCATATTATTTTAGGCCAATTTTAAAACTATGATAGTAAATGAGACAAAATCCTTACAGTTTTGGCAATATTAGACTTGTCAAGTTGTTCACCGACGAGTTATCAAGTTAATCACCGAATTATCAACTTGTTCTCAGCAACTATAAAAGTGTTTACAGTAGTTATCAACTTAGGCACCATCAAAATAAGTATTGTTTTCTTGGGCAAGCAATGTTTTTTTATAATACATGATACCTAACTGACAAAAACAAGGGAGGTAGGTACTTACTATTTAAACATCATTATCAAAATTCAAAAAAAAAGAGGTAACTGGATAAATATTAAAATCAAATGCTATGATTCTATTAGTTTCATATGGTAAAAGGAGTAATCAATGTAGAATAATCAATTGCTTCGTCCAAATCTGGATCAGTGTTAGATGTCTTGGCTGTATGTTGCCAGGGTACCTGGTGCACCCTCGAAAGGAAATCCCAGGGACCCTGACCAGCCCTGGTGGCCATTCACCGGCGACCCCTCCTCGTGGAGAGAGACCACACATTGCCTCTTCTGTCTAATTGAGGTGCGTGCCAGAATACGTCACGCGTCACCACCCTGGGCCTGTCTCTGCCAGGGCGACAGCTAGCCCTGAGTGTCGCCGGGCTCACGCTTATGGGGGACGGAGATCGTTCTGAGATCTCCGATTCCCAGCGCGTCTTCTCCTGCGGTTAGGAAGATTGCTGTTCCTCTCCCGTTCCTTCTCCGCCGCCTCTTTTGCAACCATCACCTCCTCACAAAACAAGGCGGCGGAGTTCCATAAACTTTCGCTGCTGACCATAGCCTGAACCATGGCCTGGAGCGTGATATTTATCACTCCTAAGGCCACATCGTTGATCCGTCCACTCTGTGCAATCTGCCAGAGTGTGGAGCACCGTATCCGGTAAGCAGCCAGAACAGTAGTGGCACTCTGGCGTTGGCTCCCGCCTTATCCGATGCAGGTACACACCGAAGCAACCATGCCCGGTGAGTAGCTGCCTCAGCCGATAGGAGAGGCAGCAATGACGCCTCTCCAACCAGTTCTTCATTACAGGCCTTATCGCCTCAACTATATCATGCCCGGCTGTTGGTTGTCCAAGTCGCTCCTTCCACTCCTCCACGACTACTTGGCGGAGCTGAGACCCCTGTCCCTCGATTTCCTGTGAAGCAGGTCTCAGATCTCGCTCCCCTGCCTCTTTGCACCACAGGTATAGTGCTGCAAGGGCCCTCGCTTCCAGGTCCCATGGAGGTGTACCGGCTAAAAGAGTTGCCGCTTCAAAAGAGACCGTGCGTTATCCTCTTATAATCCTGACGGCCAGCAGCCGCAGTGGACGTCGCAGTATTGCCACGTTACTGGCCGTTAGATTCCCTGCCCATACCGGAGCCCCGTAAAGAGCCATGGATCGCACGGACGCAGCATAGTCTTCTGCAAGAGGTGTCAGGCCCCCTTAAGATAGGCAGTAGTCGTGATAACGACTACGCCACTCCCTTCAACTTGGGGGCCGCACGATCTCAGGTGAGGCGGAATGTCTCCTAGCCGGGACCCCTCCATGGGACCTGGAAGCGAGAGCCCTTGCGTCACTGTTTAGATGGCGCAAGGAGGCGCTGGGGCGAGGTCAAAGGCCTGCGTCTCGGGAAATCGAGGCCCAGCGGTCCCTGCTTCACCAGGAAACCGTGGAGACATGAAGGTGCGACTTGAGCAACCAAAGGGGGGATTCGCCACAATCGCGGCCATCAGACCGGGCATGGACGAGTGGCTGGAGAGGAGACACGGTGCTCTCTCCTACCGGTTGTCACAGATACTTACCGGGCACGGTAGCTTCGGTAGGTATTTGTGGCGAAGACACCGGGAAACCACGGCCGAGTGTCAGCACTGCGAGGACCGCAGCGATGACACGGCGCTCCACACGCTGGTGGAGTGCACGGCGTGGGCGCAACAGCGCCAGGTCCTCGTAGTGGGTCTGGACGTGGACACTTTCTCGCTCGAGACCATGGTGCGAGCCATGATCTCCAGCGGAAGTAAGTGGGACTGCGCCGCCTCTTTCTGCGAGCAGGTGATGCTCGTGAAGAAGGCGGCGGGGTGGGTACGGGTGAGAACTCTCCCACCCGAGATCCGCCGCCGACGTGTCTTCGCCGAAGACTATCGGCCTCCATGACCGAGGGCCTGAGGACGGTGAGAGGGCTGCTCACCGTCCTTATAGAAGCAGGCCCATGACGGCAGCGTGACGTGAGGGATGCACGCACGCCCCCCCCCCCCCCCCCCTTAGAAGAACACTCTAAAACCCCTCAAAGACGCGGGATAGCACCCGAACCACCCCCTAGGCGAGGCCGTAGCGGCGGCCGTGGGTCTGTTGGGAGTCCTGGGACATCCTTCCGAGGGCTTACCCTGGGCTCCCAACCATAGGCTGTTGAGCGCTACATGAGGTTTTTTAGTCGGTAGGAGTCCGGCATAGCATCCGTGAGGATTTTCCGTCACGATAAAAATAAAACTCTGTAAATTTTTGCTAAATAGGTAACCGCTGTTCAACGCCTAAATATTTCTTACCAGTCGACTTTCTACAATAATGGCTCTCATAGCTGGGAAATGTGACCTTTAACAAGCTTTAAATCTTGAATTGATTTTTTATTTTTAGTTTGTTTACCAAATTGCGAGCTAGGAATGTGCGGCCATAACTGGACATCTCGATATGTCACGTATTGAACAGAAATATTCAACCTGTTCATAACTTGACATCATAACTTATCATGACTTAATTTGAGGAAGACGGCTGTCTATAACTTGATATCTCATTATGTCAGAATTCAAACAGAATATTCAGTTCGACATAACTTAATATATCAATTTGTCATTTTTAATCTCTCATTTTTTCAGACAGTCATAAGTGTGTAAGTCGAGATATCCAGAAACCGACATTATCCTGGTAGCTAAGTATATCTTGATATAACCACATATCAATTTTCGTTCACAAAAAATAAATAATCGATAACTAGGCATGTAGATTTATCAAATTAGAGACGATAAAATACGAGATGTCAACATACTACCAAGCGTGATTACAAAAAAAAATTATGTACATATTCAGTTGTAATTTTTTTATATATAAATTCATACCGTTAGGATCGTATTAAGCTAATAAAAAGAAAATCATACAAGTCGAGATGTCAAGTTGTTCACGCCAGCCACGGAATTAACCAGCAATGATTAGGTTTTTTATTTATCTCCCTTCATCTTAATGTAATGTTTGGAACGAACTGCGGAGTTCAGGGTTTGATTTTAGTGACACAAACAGCTGCTGTGTTATAATCTTTTGACCTGGAAACTTCTATGTGCCAACAATTTTTTTTATACCACTAAGGTGGCAGACAAGCACACGGCCTACCAGAAGGACTGGTGGTCACCGCAGCCTATGAACGTTTGCAACACCAGAGGCGTCACTCTCGCGCTGTCGACCCTATATACATATTTGATTTAGATTGTTTTTTTTAATTTCTTGTTGGGTCGTCTGTTTTCCCAGTCCCCAGCCACCTCTATGGGACCACCTGGACTGGGTATCCCAGCAGTCTTCAGGTCTTTAGAATAGGCGAATGAAAATAGATCAGTAAGTTGGACGCAAATTGTTATCATCAGAATGTACGTATGTCACTCCGCATAAATCCTTCGTGGTTTTTTGTTTGATGTTGGTGTTATTTTGTATTATAATTATGAAAACAAATAAATAAAAAAAATGTAAGTATCAAAAAGTTATCCAGCCTACATGAATAGTAATTTTAAACCAGAGTTAGAGCACAGATTATGAAGCGCTCGTGGCCACGCGGACTCAGTGTTCTGTACACGATCACTGCAGTAAGCAACATTTACTATGGCCGGATATGGATGGGTGACCACCACGTGGACCAATTTGTGACATTTATTTACGAGCGTTTCCGTGCTTCGGAAGGCACGATAAGACGTTGGTCCCGGTTGTCAGTAAAATGACAGTCGTTAAGCCAAGTTGAAGGCCTTACGGGCGGCTTGAAAAATTTCAACTGTGGGTCGTCACAACCTGCGCCCGGGTCGGCAGCGCGTGTGTACTGCTCGTTCGCTCTAACTTTGCCGTTCGGCTCCATAGTAAAGTCGAATTTTTAATTAGACGAAGTAAATTGACAGCAACTAATGTCACTTCTTCATACAATATTGCGTATTTTCTATGACGAAGTGACATTAGCTACTGTAAATTTACTTCGTCTAATTAACAATTCGGGTATACGCCGCTACGTCAGCTGCAAAGTTAGAGCGAACGGGTAGTAACGCCTCTGGTGTTGCAAACGTCTATAGGCTGCGGTTACCAACCTTCCGGTGGGCCGTAAGCTTGTCTGCCACCTAAGTAGTATAAAAAAAAAGATTAATAAGTAGTTACTACGTGTTAGAGTGGAACAGGTAAGGCGAGTCTTTTGACTATCATCACAAGCCAACGCTTCTTTTTTTATATTCAGCTCGCCAAATGACAGTGGTCGCCAAACAACGTCGCCACCAGCCTGATGGAAAGCCGTGGCGTGGCATTGGGGGCCACTTCTGACAGTGGTCCTCAAGTTGGCGGCCTTGTGATGTGCCTCTTCACACTCCTCTTAAAGAACCCGGGATTGAAAGATGAGGGAAACACGCTCGCGGGCAGATTGTTCCAGGCCTTTATTGTTCGACAGAGGAACGATCTTTTAAAACGCTCTGTTCTGGCAAAGATTCTCTCCACTGTGTATGAGTGGCATCTCTGCCCGGCACGCGTTGTTCGGTATCGAAAAGGAGAGGGTGGGATCCAGAGCTCTGCAGAACATTCACCGTGATACATTCGGTAGAAGGAAGCCAAAGACACTATGGTTCTTCGCTGCGCCAACCGTTCGAGGCCTCCCGTCACCTCAGGACAACTAATTATTCGGATAGAGCGTCTAGTAAGTACCTACCTCGCGGAGTCATCCCAAAGGTGAGAACAGTATTCGAGCAATAAGCTGAATTAGTCTTATCCTCAAGTACTTACTTAGAAAACTGCTGTAACCACGACGGCCATTACTGAAAGACATGTGTCTATTAAAAGGATTTTCTTACGTTCAGTTTCGTATAGTAAGAAAAGTATATCTGAAATACATTCAATCACGCATTGCTTCATCGATGAACTCGATTTCAATGATTCCGTTTAATAGGTTGGATGTACTACTCGGTAGGCAGTTACCATCAACAAAAGCAAACAAATCCAACACCTATACTGTCAATCGTGACCTTAAATACACCTGATGCATGCATTTGAAGAAATCCCATAAGCAAGTCTTTTCCAAATCGTAGGAATGCGCGTGTCCAATCGGTCGATGCTTCTACCGACATCGATACCAGAAAAAAAAATCGACGGAAATGGTAGAACCACGACAAATGAGAATAGCTCTCGAAATTGAATAAGTCGATATCACCAAAGTAGGAATTTAATGACGATTGACTGAAAAAAATAGGATCGATTTGATGGTTCAGTTGGTTGTCGAAATTAAATGTTGATGGCTAGTCGATTAAAACTGTTAATAGTTATCGATGATACTAGGTGATTATTTCTTTATAGCTATAGTTTTACTGGGCACCTACTAACACAATTACGTATATTTGCATTATGTGTTATATTAATGAAATTAATATTGGATTATGTCTGTTTGTTGTGTAAAAAATACACATCACAAAAGTTTTCGAAAAATCTTGACAACCAAATTTCATGTGAGCAAAGAAAACCCTCATAGGTCTGCCTTTCTATACCAGTGACGGGGAGCAGAAAGATTGTTTAGCGGTACAAGCAAAAGATATGCGTTTGGAAAATAAAAATACTCTGGTCGATGTATACGAACGAACTGTGTTGAAAATATTCCATCCCAAATAGGCTTCTTGGTCAATGCAGATGAGATTTTTTTTAAATGCACTTCTGTTTAATTTTTCTGCACAATAGGTAACTCCACAAATTTACTGAATGCATACCAAAAAATTAAATGCTGTACAAAAAAACCAATTGATTAACTAAACATGTCCTTTTTAAAAATTCAAAATATTACTCAAAACGAGATAACATTTCAATCGAAGTCACACCAAAAATGTGGATCGTACACCGGATATATCTATATACCATTAAACAGTATATTGAATTTGATTTATTTAGTGTGCATAATTAGTGTGCAAGTCACTATTTTTGGTTTAATTATGCGATATTTTGTTCGAAAAAAGGGAATAAACAGAAATACATGCCATGAGAAAAGATGTGTACGGTCAAGTCTTACTACAACTACATGTGTACGGTCAAGTCTTCCTACAACTACATGCATGCACCTAGTATTTATGCCTCCAATCTCGGGTGCTACAAAAAGAGACAGACCTTTTTATGTTAGGTTCTGAGATACATCTTAGTTCCAAAAAACTAGACTATAGGTGTAACAATGGCAATTAAAAAGTTGAAGTCTGAAGTTTGGTTTAGGAGGCAACTGGGTATACTTCGGTAGATAATGGATAAACATTAAATGCTTTAATTACTGAAGAGGAATATTTGCTTGAAATTTAAGACCAGAAACTTTAGATATGTAATATCGATATCGACAGTCTGCTCATCCCAGCTGTGTGATACAATTGAGAATGACATTTAAAAAACAGTAGCCAGCGTCACAGCGGGAGGCGGTGCTTCTCCGCCATCTTTATTTTTATTGTTTTTTTTGGCCCTTGTTTATCCAGTCCGGGGCGTTGCGGCTGACTGGCTGGAGCAATCAATAAAACGGTATGACCACGTTGGAATTAAATACAGCGTTCTGTGTCCGATATAGGCAGGTAGGTACGACCGTCACGGTATGGAATCTGATGCAATTAAAAAATACTCAATTAAGTGGATTCCGAAATAGGTGCAGTCACCTCAGTTTACGGTTTGATTTGGTGAGCTTGCTTTGATGAATCGACTAAGAACTTTACGGCTGAAACAAAGTGAATGTTATTTTTTACCACAAATTTTACTTTAAGTTACTTAGATTATCTTGCTCCAAACATAAGTTCGGGAGATCATGGCATGGCCAGGGGCAGTTTCTTAAAGCGCTTCAATAGTTGCTGTAAATACATATAGTAGGAAGAGCCTAGCACGACGAATGTAATGGTACTCACTCGATATCGCCAATTGGCTGTGGAGGTCGATTCATGTAAAATATCAAAGTTCAGCCTTATCGCAGTTAGACTTAAAAGCCGAACCCACACATCATTATACTATTATGGTATACTAGTTGATGCCCGCAGCTTCGCCCGCGTAACATTTGTTCCCATTCCCGTAGGAACTTATTCCCGGGATTAAAAGTAGCCTATTTGTTATTCCCAATTATAATGTGTCCTTATACCAAATTTCAGCCAGATCCGTTCAGCCGTTTGAGCGTGAAAGAGTAACTAACATCCACACATCCGCACTTTCGCATTTATAATATTAGAAAGATATATGGAAGAACAGATGTTTAGTAAGAAGTGGGGAGATTATTAGATAAAGAAAGTATCCATGACGTTTTGAAACGTGGATTGCCAATAATAGATGCCCAATAGCACTTTGTGGTCAGAAAATTCATTAGAATTATAATTTGGCAAAAAATCTACACAAAGAAAATCAAATCCAACTAATTTGACTTCTCAGGGGAAGCTCTAAAGCACCTAATAAAGTATTACAACAAACACCGACCGCTGGTGGCAATTTCACACTTTATTAATGCAAGTATTACTGCTAATTCCTTCGCTTGACACGTGCCGAATTTGCTGTTCCCATAAAACGACAACCACCCCTCACCCGGCAGCCAAATGCACAACAATTCATTGCACTTCATGCCTTATATCTATAGCTCTAGATATTATGTTTGTGTGTAAACAAAAAGAAAAAAACTACCCAATGTACAAGCTATTGTGTTCTTTATAATCATTGCGGTAAATTACAAAATTGATTGCCGGTTGTCATTGTACAGTGTTGCACAAAAGCGAATTCGAATCCCTCCAATTTTTGACAGTTTCGATTCATAGATAAAGTTGCGCATACAGATTCCGCGGACCATAGATCACAGAGTAATGCGGTCACGCTCTCTATGGTATTAAGTGTCAGTTATCGTCTCCACGGGGCTTAGCGTACGCGTATAATACATTTTTATGTTTGTACGCTCCCCTTGTTGTAATAACAACATGAAGTGAGGTTTATTCGGATTGAATACGGCATTATAATGAAATGATTCATATTTAAGTGAGACCTCCCCTCAGTCTGTTGTAATTTGATGGTGTCAGGGATCGGAAGCAATGTTTCTTATTAAAGTGGTGTTATGACTGTCGTTTTTATTGTGCAGTATGCGTTTTTTACTGTTATTGGCTTAATAGCAATTTGTGATGATTTGTTTTAACTACACCTGAATTTATTCCATCCAGTTTACGTAGCTCATCATACTTTGTTTACTTCGAAATTACTATAAAATGATATTAAAACCAACCGAACAGGTTCGAATTTAAGATGTTATTTTACATTTTTTTTATTAAAATAGATACTTTACGTAGATATTGTTCTTAGCTTTGTAAAAATCCAATCACTGCAACTGCTCGAAACACACTGGTTTCGAAAAATGCCTTCTCGAAATATCTTGCAAAATCAATAGGTTTTATAAGTACCCGATATATTTTCGTAAACAGTAACCTTATACTAGACAAACTGCCTTGTATAAGTTTCCCAGACTCCGCAAAATCCGGGATGATCCGATGCCGAAGATAACGCGATAAGAGTCGAGTAATAGTCTAACTATCTCCTTAATGTGTATGTAATAGGGAAGAGCGTGGCGGTCACGTGTCCGCACGTCGGTCTATCGGTTGGTCTCGTCTCTGTTTGCACGCGGCCTAAACCAGGCTTAGCACTTTAGTTCTTGATTGTACAGTTCCGTTTTAATTACAGATTGATCCTACTGATACGATTGTGGGTATCAGACGCTCGTAAATTAGACAAAAGGATTATAGAGATATTGTTCGGTGTGTAATGATTGGTACGAAATAATAATAACAGTGTAATTTGTAGGGCTACGAAGGTGTATGTGTGGCGAAGCATATTGTTGGTGGATGTACTGAGTTGGGAAGAATTTGACAAATAATAACCACTATGTACCGTCAAATTTGAAAACTTTTGTTACGTCGTTTGGTTACGTCAGTGTATTTTCTCTGTAATTAAAATGATACTTAAACATGTGTAATTGTATATTATATAAGTTACGTAGATCCCATAATATCAGTTTATACCTTATGTTTAAAAAAAAATATCTTGAAAATATTCGCAAGTTTGTCATTAGTTGCTTTGTATTTATAGACGAGGTCATCTATATTTTTACAAACGTAGATGACAAATAAGTAACTTTTCTTGGTTACCCTAGAAAAGTTAGGTACTTCTTGAAAACCATCTTGTTCTCGAAGTCGATAAACACATTGCCATCAAATAACTGCGGAAGTTATATTTTGTTATTAGTAATAGACACAATTTTTTGGCTATCCTTCATATCAGCTCTAGATCCAAATTTTTAGTTAATACTAGTACATAGGTACATATCGTTGAAAAAAATAGTATAGTATAAAATAAAATCTATATGGGAACGCAAAAGGATCGCGTTGGCATCAAACAGAGACAGATTGGACACGATTCTGATACTCGATGACTAAACGAAACATATTGGATGCCTTTGTGTGAGATAGAGTCAAGAAAAAATATTAAGATAATTTTTGAAAAGCCATTGGTATGCTAACTCAATGATACATTTAAAATATGAAAAAAAAGAATCGGTTTCGAGCAGGATTCTTATCCAACTCGGCCGAGAATTTCTATAAAATCTGATTCGGAAAACAAGGCGAGAACTTGCGAATCATATCCACATTCTCGTTTCTCGTGCTTTTCTCAACAGCATCTTTCGAGAATTTTGCGAGTATGGAGCGCCCCTGACGAGATCGTGGCAATGGAAGGAAAATTTCAATCAAAACCCTGAATGAACCCCTGAGGCCAGCATGGTACTGTGATACCAACAAAAGTGTGTCTCCGTTCAGCAGTGAAATTCTGATTTGTTTATTGTACTCATCGTAAAACTTCATACGGAGTAGAGTACTGAGTGTAAGACGTGTAGCCTTAATGTATATTATGTTCCGTCATCAGAGAATTACGGTGATTATGACGATTAATGGTATTAAACTAAAATATCAAGTTAGACACAGCTACTCGACAGTTCGGAGCAAAATATAAACCAGTCTAATGTCTCTATCTACCATGTTATCAAACGATCATCATAGCTTGTATGAGGTTTTTAGGAGCGATAGGTACAGCGAAGGTTTCTTTCCTTTTTGATTATAAGTGTGACAGTTTTCGAAGATATTTGGATGTGCGTTCCTCAATTATCGTGAATTGATTGTCTGGAATAAAAAAATGCATCTTTATGATTCAATGAATTATTATTTGCATCTTACTTGATCTATACAAATATCAACATACGATTTTTTTACAATCACCTGGCGAATGATAAGTACGCCGATAGTATACTTATGATGATGAACTTTAACTCTTTGTAAATTATCATCTTCAGTAATTTCGCACTGTAAGAGTGGCCTCCAATCGCTAGATGCACCACAGCTTTCCATCAGGCTAGCGACGTCAATTTGGCGAGCGAGTATTTTATTGAAAATAGTGTACATGACACATAATGCCATCCACGAGTTGTACATTGGTTTAGACCAGTGAAAAGCGACGTAAGCGAAACGTGGTTTCGATACAGTTTTATGTGCGAATTGCGGGTAAGGGTGTCTATTTCGATTTGCACTACCTTCACAACCTCCACCTATCTCATATCTACTAGAATTTTGAATGGAATGCTTTTAGGCACTTTATAACCCTGCGTCGGGAGCGCCTTTTTGTGATACTCTCGGACTAGTCATAGGGAAAGAAAGAAAGAGATCATGTTTATTTCTATCACAAAATAAAGTTAGTAAGTGAGGGGTTAGACTATCCACTTGCCAGCTGCAGAATAGGTCAAAGGTAAAATCCTTACTCCTCTTGCGGATGGGTGACCCTCAAGATTCGGTAGATTCAATAACTGTGACACCCGGTTCCAACTTTTTTTTGCATTCATGACTTCCTAGGCTTTTTTTATTGCAGGAAAATCCTACATGGATGCTATGTCGGACTCCTACCGACTTAAAACCACACGTTCCCTACCTACGGTTAGAAGCCCTGGGTAAGCCCTCGGAAGGATGACCACAGGATTCCCAACAGCCCTTGATTACTACTGCGCCCTGCCTAGGGGGTTCGGGTGCTATCCCGCTTCTTGGGACGTGTGGCGTGTGTAAAACTATCACGTCACACTGTAGTATAGCGCCTGCTTCTGTAAGGACGGTGAGCAGCCCCTCCTCAGACCCCGATCATGGAGGCCGACTGTCATGGGCGAAGACAACTCTACCGCTCCCTCCCCGGCCCCCTGTTTCACGAGCATGGCCTGCTCTCAGTCTTAAAAAAACGCAGCGGTGCTCCACTTACTCCCGCTGGTAATCATGGCTCGCACCATAGTCAACCGCGAGAGAATGTCTACGCCCTTTAAAGAAGGAACAATGTTTTCGCTTACTCTCTTAATGCTCTTAATAAGTCTATAACACTGCCTTCCGCAATTTTTTCCAAATAGTAGCTTTTTAAAAAATCGCATATTACATTACCTACTTATATAAAAGTTAAAAAACATACAAGAATAGAAGAATACAGAAAAAGCCCCCTTTTTAGAAGAAGTCGCTTAAAAACTTGCATCCGTAGATAAATGGTACGCCCCTTGTGTTTTTAACAAAACGACACACGCCTCGGGGTTGTTAGTTGTGTTGTAATTCCGCTAGAGGGTGTTGTTACTAAGTGGCTTTTCATTTTCCCTCCCGCAACGCATTTTTATTTATTTTTCATCGCCCGAGGGCGCTCTAGATTTTATGACCCGCGTTGTTTCTATGACATTTAAGCTCGAACGCATTTTAATTTTATTATGATACTTACAGAAAAAAAAACCGCACGAATTTTCACGAATTTTAATTTGGGATTCATCTGAGATGTGAATGCAAGTCATTTCTGAGGTAATAATTATTCTTAGTAAGTATTTTATTCTCTTGCCTCTAAATACATGATTTTCATACCCAATTACTTTCCCCTGACTTATAGGTAAATGTGGGTACTTTTGTTTGTGTTACAATTTCAGGCAAAACAAAACTGAAAAGTATAATTTCCACATTTCCTCAGATATTTATACACATTCGTTCTTCAAGCGGAATTATTTGGAAACCACGCGGACTCGCGTTCAGATGGTTCCGTACCAGAAAACAGCAAAGAATCACGTTTGTTGTGTGGGAGCCCCCTTAATTCCCTTTATTGATTTGTTGTTATAGCGGCAACAGAAACACCAACATTATCTGTGAAAATTTCAGCCCTCTTCTCACGGTTCCTGAGATACAGCCTCGAGACGAACAGACAGACAGACGGACGGCAAAGTCTCATGAATAGGGTCCCGTTTTACGGTACCCTAAAAACTGGTCTTCCTCATGCAACGTTTTTGTGGGGAGATAAATTCTGCGGCCAGTAATGACATCAGGCAGACGGGTCGCGAATCGAGCGAGCCGCCATAACTCATAATTTTCCCGCTCTTTTCTTCTTTTCCCGGCAATATATTATTTTTTTACGGTTGGTACTACGCTCGCTGCGCTTGTAAGGCCGACAAGTCATGCTTTGAATATAAATTTTCTTCGTAACTAGTATGTATGGACTCGTTTAAAGAGTTAGAAGGATTTCACCATAGTCTTGAAACCAGTTTACATGGAAAATGAGATTTACTTAGATACTAGGACAAACTTTATTTCTTGGACATGACAGGATTGTTAAGTAAAACTGCATTCGGAATTTTTGCACTTCAATGTTGGTCAAAGCAAGAATTATAATTTATGTGTTATATACTGCTTAGGTCATAGACTCAGACCGGGGGCCTGAGGACGGTGAGGGGGCTGCTCACCGTCCTTACAGAAGCAGGCCCTAGACGATAGCGTGTCGTGAGGGATTCAAGCACGCCCCCCTATGAAGCGGGATGACACCCGAAAAACCCTCAAAGACGCGGGATAGCACCCGAACACCCCCCCCCCCCCCCACCCTTAAACGAGGCCACTGTGGGTCTGTTGGGAGTCCTGGAACATCCTTACATCCTTCCGAGGGTCTACACGGTTGGGTGTTATGTGGAGGTACCAAAAAAGATCATAGACTTATTCAGACTGCATAATATACGTAGTTGAAAGGAGTTACCTACCACACATGGAAATTCTTTAAGCCAATCATAAGGCCTTCGACTTGGTTCAACGGCAACCATATTACAGGTAACTGGGACCAATGACTTAATTTTTTTTTTTTTTTTTTTTTTCTTTTTTGGCTTCTTGCATTGCAGTTGGCCACAATGACTTAATTATACCTGTTGAGACAAAATAATCGCTGACAAGTGACAACATCTATCATCTACAACTACATGGATGCTATGCCGGACTCCTGCCGACTAAAAACCACACGTACTCAACAGTTATGGTTGGGAGCCCCAGGTAAGCCCTCGGAAGGATACCCCAGGACTCCCAACAGAGCGTAAGATGCTTAATGCTGTGATCGTTAACAAAAGCAAACGGGTCTACCTATGAGCGCTACAAAATTCTATTGGCATTCTTTGAAAAATAAAATATTCGTATCCAGAAAGATACAATCCAAAGTAGATCTCATAAAAAGATAACCCATTTATTTCTCTTCATTGAATAATTGAACACTTTTAATTCAAAAAGGACAATGACAAATGTCAAATAACCCTTGACTCGCCGCTCGGGGTCGAACCGGCCCCCAATAGAGTGTCCCAACTATTTTGGCAGATGTCACAATTACAACACAACTCGGTGTCGATTGCGGTTGAATGCGAATAGATAATGTTTTAAATGCTGATAATCTTTTATTGAAATATCGTTCAATGACCCCATTTGTTCGGCAAAGCTTTGAACAGCGCAGGTTTTGAATTTTTGTAATGCTTGTGCTGACGTAACTATATTAAAATGAATCCATATTTTTGATATAGGTACAGGTTGATCAACATTTTAATCTGATCTTTGGGAGACTATTATTGCTTATTTATTGTGAAACGAAGTAGTTATTAGAACGTTACTTGGGCACATTTTCTCATCAGATCTGATAGGCTAACCTCCTTATTAGGTGCTAGTCTGTTAAAACAGTGGCAATCTGAGTGAAAACTTACACAATAACGAGTTTCAATTTTATTTAATCTCATCTTAAAAATGCCCAGCAAGTCGTTTTATTCCAACTAAGTATCAATTGTTTCATTTAAAATTTCGAACACATTTGAATTTAAACTTCATAACTGGTTTCATCCTGTATATATTTTAGGAGATGGGCTTCATATATAACTGATAACAATAATTGAAACATGTGTCGTGGTGTCGTTTTGAAAGCTCGCCCATTGTTTATGACTCTTTTAGCGGTTGCCGAATATTATCTGAATCGTTTATTTAATGTAATAAAAGCTGTTTAACCTGACACCTGCCATTCAATTTTATCGCTTGTTTGGTTAGCGAAATATAGAATTATAAACAGTTTAAACATAAACTTGAAAGATTTTTCTTCCCTGAGGCACACCATCTAAAAATAACAACAAATGAGAATATAGCACTTAATGATCTTTCCAAATAGCATGTAATTATATTTAGCACCTTATTTTTTTAAAGATTGTTAATCTAGTGACTTGGTAAGAAGATAATTAAGTAGATATATACAAATTAAAAAAAAAAAGATTAGTGCTGAAGATTGAACAAACAGTGTTACGGCGAAAATGATAACTGCGTTGTAATTGTACAGAATTACTTTATTAGTCAAGGCAAGCAAGATGGACGGCGCGGTAAGAATTTCGTACACACGTCTTGTTGTCGCCGTCTTGGTCGCGAAGTGAACGAAATGGCGGCGAGCGCGGCGCGGGCGTCCTTCCTCCCGCGCGCTTCCCGCCGCCCGCTGTAGTGATGTGACGACACTGTCGCTAGGGCGTGTACATCCTCCCGGCGTTGAAAGGCTTTATGCCTTTCTACTTATTGTGGGTCAGACGACCGTAGTAGACACAACTTGTTTATGGCACGTCTGATTGTGCCCTTGCTGGTGTAGATGTCAGCCACTCTGCTAACACCATCCGGGCCTGGGTATAATTTTAACACCCGGCCTAATCGCCAGTGAAGTGGCATGAGATTTTCTTCTTTCAAAATGACAAGGTCATTGATTTGAAGCGGCGTCTGCTGTCTTTGCCATTTGGTACGGTTTTGCAGCTCTGACATGTACTCAAGGCGCCATCGATTCCAAAATTGCTGCCTAGCCTGTTCGATTCTTTGATATCTGTTTGGCCTGGTGGACTTCTCAGGTAGTGATGGAGTCGATAATAATGGCCGACCGATCAGGAAGTGCCCTGGTGTTAAGGGATTTAGGTCGGTGGGGTCAGAACTGAGTGGGGAAATTGGACGGGAATTAAGGATAGCCTCTATTTGAGTGAAGAGTGTCGCCAGCTCTTCGAACGTAAGGGAGGCATTTCCAGCTACGCGTTTTAACAAGGCTTTAGCGGACTTCACGCCCGCCTCCCATATACCACCAAAATGTGGTGAATAAGCGGGACTAAATATAAACTTAATGGACTCGGTTGCGGCGTAATCTGATACTGATTGACGGCTTAATCGTATAACCTTTCCTAGCTCATTGTTAGCTCCTACAAAGTTTTTACCATTATCACAGTAAATTACATAAGGCTTGCCTCGTCGCGATATAAATCTGCGTAGACATGATATGAAGGCTGCTGTTGTGAGGTCGCTGACCACCTCTAAATGTAAAGACTTAGTAGATAGGCACACGAATACGCATAAGTAGGCTTTAGTTACTGTGCTACCTCTACCTTTTTTATTTGCAATCATGAAGGGACCTGCGAAGTCAATGCCACACGAATTGAAAGGAAAATCGACGCTAACTCTAACCCCAGGTAAATCACCCATGATTGGTTGAACAGTTGATCCTCTAAAACGAATACAGACGATGCATTTTTTACAAATTGAACGAGCTAGATTTCTGCCGCCAATCGGCCAGAACCTTTCGCGAATAGATGCCAAAAGCAATTGTGGCCCTGAATGAAACAAACGGAGGTGTTCTTCCTCCATAATTAGCTTAGTTAAGTGATGCTTGGCATCTAATACAATTGGATACTTCTTGTCATATTGACATTCAGATTGACTGATTCTACCTCCTACTCTTATCAAGTCATCAGAATCTATAAATGGGTTTAAAGGTAGCAGTTTGCTTTTATGATTAATTTTTATACCGTTTTTAATGCAATTAATTTCTTTAGGATAAGACTGAGCTTGACTTAATTTAAGTAGTAATTTTAATGAATGATCAAGCTCTTCCGCGTCTAATGGTCCTGTAAGCCTTGTCTTATTTTTGTTACAATTATTAAGAAAACGTAAAACATAAGAATAGACTCTTCTTAATTTTATAAACTTGGAATAATTTTCAAAAGGAATAAACAAAGGCATACTATCTAGTTTATTTTCTACTGAGTGTAATATCTTAACTTCGGGTAAGTTGTCCAGTGTGGTGTAAGCTTCCCTAGGCCACTCTGAACAATCCTTCTTTAGAAACAAAGGACCCTCCCACCATAAAGTACAGGATTGGAGGTTCTGCGGGTCAATGCCCCTAGATGCGAGATCTGCAGGGTTCTCCTTAGTCGGTACATGTTTCCATATAAACCCTCGAGTGAGCTCATTTATTTTGTTTACTCTGTTCTGTACAAATGTTTGCAAAACCTTGTTTTTTGTTTTGAGCCAACTAAGTACAACAGTGGAGTCTGTCCACATGTATGTACTATTTACACTAAACGGAATAGATGTTAATACCTTAGAAACTAACTGAGCTCCCGTCAAAGCCGCACACAATTCTAGACGAGGAATAGTTAGGGCTTTAATAGGCGAGACTCTAGTCTTTGCACACAGTATCCTGACTGTAACCTTCATTTCTTCATCTACTGTGCGCAAATACAGAGAAGCTCCATATGCTTGTTGGGATGCATCAACAAAGCAGTGAAGCTCAGCAGATTCACATTTAGAACAATTACCTAAAACATAACGAGGTAAGACAATATCAGATAAAAGATGAATGTTTTGTATAAAATTAAGCCATCTTTTAATATAAGGCTCTGGTACTGGATCATCCCAGTCCAGTTTGGCGTTCCATAATTCTTGGAGAAGAATTTTTGGCTTGATGATACAACAACCCACCAATCCTAATGGATCAAAAAGTGTACAGGTGGTGGAGATAATTGTTCTCTTAGTAATTTTGGAATGAGAATTTATATGAAATTCTTTACAAGGAATGTATAAGTTATCTGTTGTAGGTGACCATTTTAGTCCTAACACAGTAGCTTCCTCATGAAAATCTAAACAATTGGATGATCCCAAAGGATTGTCGAGAATCTCAGGGCAATTGGTACGAAACTTTCGCAGAGGAAAACATGCAGAATTTAGCACCTTAGTGATCCCGAGATAAATATGCTTAAGTTCCTCCTTGGTAGATGCGCCTGTATTTAGATCATCAATGTAAAAATCATTTTTAATAACCTTGGCAATGATCTCCTCTTCACACTGACTAGCTAATTCGGCAAGACATCTCGTGCTCAAAAATGGGGCTGAAGCCATTCCATAAGTCAAAGTATTAAGTTGTAAAATTTGTATAGGCAGATCACCTACTGCATCAGTTTCATCCCTCCATAAGATAAGTTGTAAATGCCGCTGTGATTCAGCAAGAGCAATTTGTCGGTACATTTTCTCTATATCTGCTGTAAGTACGAACTTGCGCACTCTAAAACGGATAAGTATAGAAAATAAATTACTTTGTACTACGGGACCTACTGCTTGAATGTCATTCAGAGATTTCCCTGAGCTTGTCTTAGCTGAGGCATCAAAAACCACTCTTAACTTTGTTGTTTCATGTCCTTCTCTAATAACACAGTGATGAGGTAAGTAGCATCCCAATAGGGGTTTATTAATTTTATTTAAATGATTTAAATTGGCATATTCATTAATGAACTCCTTGTATTGTTGCTTAAGTTTATTATTTTTATTTAACCTTTTTTCTAGATAAAAGAAACGTTTCATTGCAATCGGGAATGATTGGCCTAGTGCTTGCTCTGGGTCTTCTTTCAGAGGCATCATGACTGAAAATCGACCATCAGATAGGCGTTGAGTATTTTCAACAAAATGAGATTCACAAAACCTTTCATCCAAAGAATAGGAACTGGCTTCTGAGGGTAATTCTTCTACCTCCCAAAACCTTTTTAGCGAGTCATTGATGTCTTGAAGTGACTTTGACTCATTTTTAAAACTATATGAACTGGAGTTGTCTTGAAGTGACATTGACTCATTTTTTATGAAATTACATTGTAAATTAGAACCACACGAATTTGAGTTTCCAACGTGACCAGCTACCAGCCAGCCTAATTTACTGTCTTGTAAAATGGGTTTATTGAAACCCAGACTTATTTTATTATTGCCTATAATATTAAAGAAATGATCTGCCCCTAATAAAATATCTATCTCAGATGGTTCATAAAACAGAGGATCGGCAAGAATTATATCTTTGGGTAGGCATAAACTCTCAACATTTACACGGATATTAGGCAAGTAGCCGGTAATTTTTGGTAATACTAGACAGTTAGCTTGGATGTTAAACGAACTAACATTGGATTGTATCATGATATTGCACTGTTCTGTTACCTTACACATTATATTGTTAACGCCTGATACATTTAGGTCATTTACACGTTTAGACTTTAAATTCAATTTGTCCTTTAGGTTTTTTGTAATAAAAGACGACTGGCTGCCAGTGTCCAGTAAAGCACGAGCACAGTATGTATCATTTGTCTGCAAATTTACTACTTTAATTTGGGCAGTACATAAGAGAACTTGTCCTGAAGAAATGGCTGATAGTGTTACTGGAACGTCAGCATTACTCGGTGACTCTTGGTCAGATTCAGTAGTTATTTGATTATTTCTATGCAAACTTGTGTTATGCTTATTCTTACAAACACGGCATGTCCCTTTTAAGTTACATTTTGAATTATTGTGACCTGATCTTAAACAGTTTGTACATAGTTTATGTTTAGAAACTATAGACAGTCTATCGTTGAGACTCATGGACCGAAATAAATGGCATTGATGGACATAATGTCCTTTATTACAAACAACACATGACTTATTATTGGAAGAGTTATTAGCAACTGTAGAAAATGTTTTAATTGATTTATGAAAACTATTATCCTTATTAATAGGGAATTTTTGTTCAGCAGCACCACGGCTACAATTTGCTGTTTCCAAAACATTGGCCCTATTTTCAAGGAAATCTTTAAACTCCTTAAGAGAAGGTAAATCTGAAAGGCGACCCTTGTACTCTTCCCATTTACTACTAGTCTTAGAATCTAACTTAGCAGCTATTAAATATATAACTAAGGGGTCCCAACCTTCTGTGGAAATGTCTAAGGTATTTAACGCATTAATATTTTTGTTAACTTGGTCAATTAAATATCTTAGAGCCTTAAATGATTCTCTTTGAATATAATTTACAGAAACTAAAGCATGTAGATGATTATTTATAAGAATATTTTTATTGTTGTACCGGTCACACAAAGTCTTCCAAGCACCTTCATAGTTTTTAGCGGTAAATTCTATAGATCTCACTAGTATACTAGCGCTACCAGATAGAGAATTTCTCAAATAGTGAAATTTGTTTATAGGTGCGATGGACACATTGTTGTTTATAAGAGAATCAAAGGTGTCCCTAAATTCTAGCCACTTGATATGATTTCCATCGAATGTGGGCAAATTAATAGTAGGCAATCTTATGGAATTAATGGTATTATTACAAAAACTTGACTTCGAAGAATCATTGTCACTCTTGATGTGAGTTGACGCAGAGTCTATAAGTTCCTGGGCTAACGCTATTTGAGTGTAGAAGTCACTCTCTGTAGAATCTCGTTCTAATATTTGTTCATCTAAATTTGATGAAACTTCCTCAATTTCAATTTGCAAAGAATCAAATTTTGACATCAATTCTTGAATTTGGACTAATCTTAAATTGATTTCCCTAACTTCCAAGCTAGATGGTGGTTTACTATCAGAAAACTTTCCTATATAGTTTTTAAATACTGTCAGTCGACTGCGTATACCACCACGCCTTCGAATAAGTGACCTCATAACATCAGCCTTATCATTACTGTCCATGCTTGCACTAACCGACATGATTAACTATACAGTAAATCAACTAACTAAAATACTCAATAGGTGCCTAACCAACAATGAGCCAGATAAAATTATAATAATAATAAATTGTGCAATCCCACCGGTAAAAGTCCAGCCGTCAACAGCACAAACCACGCCGCAGCGCCGAGCTCGCCAACCGCACGAGCAGCGTCAGCGGGACACAGCTTCGCACCGATGCCGAACTCGCCACCGCTCCGAAGTCCGCGGGGCTTTCACGGGGCTCGTCAGCGGAGCGATGATGCTGAAATTAGTCGGCAGCAAGCGTGAGACATGCGAGGCACAAACAGTGTCTAAGTTTAGACGGTTATCGTGCAACAAGATGCAGAAAGAAGTCACTCACATTGGAATACAAAGATTATAGTTTAAAGGCAAAACCTATCAGGCAAATGCATGGACTGTTTCAAACATTAATAGAATTAGGTATAATAGAATAGTAGGACTTGAAAATTGTAGGTCATAAGTAGGTATAGTTTTAGTAGAATGTAGTAGGTAGTACTTATGTACCAATAGTAAATGGAAAGTTTCTGAGTAGAATCAAATTGATACGATCAACTTTGTTAGGTTATGATCAACTATGTTAGGTTCTCGAAATAGGTAGGTAAGTATGATAGGTACCCTTTGAGAGAAATATAATATGAGAAATAAAGAAATCGTGTAGCGCAATAGTTAGCTTCTCACATTCAAATCAAAAGCCGCTAAAACCCACTCCAAACAGAGACTAGGGCTTGGGGATAGGAAAATACGATAATTAGGTATAGGAACGGACTTACTTTCTGATCGCCATTTGCCGATGTTGAAGTCACCGGCCTGCGGCACACGGCGGCGCTCCGCCGCTCTCAGATTGCTTGTAGGCACGTAAAGAAAGACCTCGTAGGGCGACGACGCGATGTGTCTTGATCGCCGACAAGGTTGACTCCGCTAGGCTGCCCGACGACGACGCGATGTGTCTAGATCGCAGGCAGGCAAGGTTGACTCCGCTAGGCTGCCCGACGACGACGCGATGTGTCTAGATCGCCGGCAGGCAAGGTTGACTCCGCTAGGCTGCCCGACGACGACGCGATGTGTCTAGATCGCAGGCAGGCAAGGTTGACTCCGCTAGGCTGCCCGACGACGACTCGATGTGTCTAGATCGCCGGCAAACCACCTTGACTTGATGCAGTAGATTTTGATTGGACTCCGATCACGACGCCGCAAACTTTTTGTCGAAGCGCTGGGCGTTGGCGGGCGAGCGAGTAGGTATGACGCCACCGTATTATGCCACCCAGCTTGGTTCTTCAAAGGATATTTTGCACGGTTTCTTTATAAGAAATTGCCACGGTCGCCACTTGTTACGGCGAAAATGATAACTGCGTTGTAATTGTACAGAATTACTTTATTAGTCAAGGCAAGCAAGATGGACGGCGCGGTAAGAATTTCGGGCACACGTCTTGTTGTCGCCGTCTTGGTCGCGAAGTTGACGAAATGGCGGCGAGCGCGGCGCGGGCGTCCTTCCTCCCGCGCGCTTCCCGCCGCCCGCTGTAGTGATGTGACGACACTGTCGCTAGGGCGTGTACAAACAGTATACACAAAATCCTTAAAAATTAAATTATTAATTATTTGGCACTAGTAGCACGAGGGTTAAATTTAATTTCATAACTATTACAAGAATTACAGCACCACCATTTCCTTAACTTGTACAACTTCATGACTTCAAGACCTCTCATGAATTGACATCGCCAATTTCCATGGTTAACTATACCGTTCCCGATAACCCCTTATATTCTACCTACAGACTTTTGCAGAACTCAAATTTACAAGAAATATTACGAAACGATAGCAGGTATAGGGTAATGAGACGTATCGTTTGTGACGTACCGTTATAGGAGAATTAAACACTAATTACTTACTAATTAAATAAATAATAAAAGTTTTGCGAACCTGTATAAATTTTGTCATTCTGATCTAAAATTCCGTTCTCTCTTTTATAAAGTGTTAGACACAAGAAAAGAGGCATTATGTTAATAAAATGAAGAGATTCGTTTTTATAAAAATGTCTAATAAAATATCATCTAGGTGTAATGAATCTTTTATAACAGAAAGCTCCGAGCAGTTTAGGGTTACGACCGGAGTGAACGCAATGATGTGACAATAAAGTGTGATGGATGGGCCCGTAAAGTGTATTGAGCGATTGTGAGTTCATTTCCTAAATAAACTCCGGCTTTTTATAAATATACTAGCGGATGTCTCGCGGTTTCACCCGCGTAGCTCCCGTTCCCGTGGGAATATGGGATTAAAATATAGTTTATATTACTCAGGGTGAATGTAGCTTTCTAATAGTGAAAGAATTTTTCAAATCGGTTTAGTATTTTCGGAGCCTATTCGATGCAAACAAACAAGAAAATAATCAAATATTTTATCTTTATAATATTGTATAGACTAGACAGCGCCCGCGGCACCGCTCCCCAAGAATTTTGTTTCGGTTTTCGCTTCTCATGGAAACTTATTTTCAAGATAAAAAACGTTCGATCCGTTCAGTTTGAGTGCGAAAGCGTTACAAACATACAGACTTCTACAATAAACTTTAGCAATTATACCTAGTATTGGTAACAATAATCACGATTGGCTATTTTTACTAATGCTAGGTGTCTCACATGCACAAATCGTAATTGTATCTTTTCTAGTTGTTGTAATTTTCTTTTCTTTTCCAGCTCTTGGTGTCCGCTATTAAATGGGATTACAAAACTATTGGCAAATAGGTACTGGGTTGCGTAATGAATTAACTATTACCTATTCCCTCGAAGATTCAGGGTGATATGTTATATCTTTTGATAGACCTAACTGAAAAAAATTGTAAATCTTCAAGATCCAAGCTAAACCCACCTTCAAACGGTGTCTCTCAGAAGTCGAAGTCTTCGTAGTATAAAGTAGAATAACAATAACGTATGTATATTATGAGTCTTAAACAAAAAACTTAAAAAAAGAACCAACTTGTTGGTTAACGGACGAGAAGGAAAATTCAAATGAAACCTTGTGTCTTAAGAGCCTTCCAGACGCCAAATTGTTAAAAGAAGATAGAAGATATACATTTTAGCGTGCAAGAAAGAGAGAGATGCGATCGGTTTTTGTATGTTTTTAATGAAATTAATCAATTATAAAAAAACTAAAACCAATATGAAAAAAGTGATCTAGTGCAAATGAAGATTTTACTTTTGTCGTTCTCATAAATATTTTATATTATAAAAACAACTTATAACTTATGAGACCTAGCTTAAAATTTCACGAAATCGAGGTATTTTCAACACAAAAATCTATCGAGGATTTTATCAGTAATTGTGTTTTTAACCTAGAACGTTTTTAGTTCATGAACTGAAATTGTCTGTGTTCAAATTTTAATTCATTAGACCTCACGAGACCTGAGATCTAGATCAAGGTAATAGTCTATTTGGCGTCAGACGGACTCTTAAGAAACCCACCACGCTGCCGTAGGCACTGGTAGAAAAACATGTGGTTTAAAGCTGCCAAGATCTGCCTATCATCCACGACGATTTTTACACGTAAAAAAATCGCAGCATGACCATACAAAATACCAAACCTTACTTTTTCTGACAGAAAATAACCATATTTTTCAGCTAGTTAGTTGTACCTATTCATACTTATAGAACTCGGGACTTCACGCGAAATACTGTTTACTTACATTCACCGACGTTTCGAGCACGTGAAGTCCCGAATTCTATAAGTATGAGTGTTAACAAAAATGTTTAATAAAAATAAAACCGACTTCAAACAAATCCTTAAAAATAAAATTTACCTAGCGCAAAGTAATATGTATTTTGATTTATCAGATTTATTCAATATAATATTGAAGTTGGTGCCATGAATAATAGGTACCTACCTAAACCTATGGGTTTACTTAATTTTATTTTAAAGGATTTGTTTGAAGTCGGTTTTATTTTTTATTAAAAATTTTTGTTTTCATTATTTTAAGTGACGGGTGAACCGAAAAATTTATCTATCTAGGTGAAAGTTCTCATCTATACAAATCAATCAAGCCCAAACACAAGGCAGCTGCTGTAAATCGTTAAGGAATTCCCTCGGCTGTCTTTCGGTTCCTTCATCAGATCGACTCCAGACCTTCATTAAATTGTAGTACATTAAAGCACTGAATTAAAAAGTTAACAAACGCACTAGTTGTCCCTACAATTTTCGGTGGTTGCCCTCGATTTCTCCTGGATCCCATCATCAGATCCTGACCTGGTGAAAATAGGACTACCTCAGAAGTGAACTCTATCCAACAAAAAACAAATTTGAAATTCGTCTATAATTGACGGAAATGTCGGTGCACATACATAAAACATTGAGAACTTCCTTTTTTTTTGAAGTCGTATCTATCAATCTAGGTGTAAAGTTCTCATCAATACAAATCAATCTAGCCCAAACACAAGGTAACTGCTGTAAATCGTTAAGGAATTCCCTCGACTGTCTTTTGACTCTATCATCAGATCGACTCCAGACCTTCATTATAGTGTAGAACATTAAAGCACTTAATTAAAAATTTCACAAGCGCACTAGTTGTTCCTACAATTTTCAGCGGTTGCCCTCGATTTCTTCTAGATCCCATCATCAGATCCTGACCTGGTGAAAATAGGACCACCTCAGAAGCAAACCCTATTCAACATCCGTCTATAATTGACGGTATATCGTTTAATATACATAAAAAAAACATACAGACGAATTGAGAACCTCCTTCTTGTTTTTAAGTCGGTTAAAAACCGCCATAGTTCAAAAATAACATTAGTTAGTTGTAGGTACTTATAGCATTTTGAAAAATCATCAATACAACAAACCAACACAATCCGTGATTAGATCTATCCAACCCTGCGGCTGCCACAGTGGTTATAATCGACCCGACGCGACAGATGCGACAGTTACGCGTTATGGCACGTTTGGGAGATGTCCTCGAGAGACAAACGCACAGAGTCTGGTGTTATCACCGCCCTGTGATTAGATTGTGACTACGATATTGATATTTAATGATGTTGGGTGATTTTTATGGGTTTCTTTGAGCTTTATTTTGAAATCGATTAGATTTTTATCGTCACCGAACGTTTGGTTTTGCAGAGTGATTTTGGAGAATCAATAATAAATAATAAATAAATATTCACGGACATTTCACACAACGTTTTCTGATCCCAAAGTAAGCTAGGAATAACCTGCTTGTGTTATGGGTATCAGACCACGGATACTAATTCATACATAATTTTAAATACATACTTATTATACATAGAAACACTGGGTGTTTCTATGTATAATAAGTACTCTTGAGACAAACATTTATGGGTCACACAATTTTTGTCTCCGGTGGGAATCGAACCCACGACCTCGTGATCCGCAGTCGCACTTTCGACCTCTAGACTAACGAGGCAGTCATTGTTTTATCGATGCAATGAAAACTTACCGGTTTTAATATTATAAAAGGGTAAACTCGAGATTGTTCTTTGAATGAATTACGGCAAAATAAATCGCTTTAATTTCAATGCCAAATGCACTGTCTTCTATACTAATATTATAAAGAGGAAAGATTTGTTTGTTTGTTTGTTTGCATCGAATAGGCTCCGAAACTACTAGACCGATTTAAAAAACTCTTTCACTGTTGGAAAGCTACACTCTTCCCGGTGAACATAGGCTATATTTTATTCCCGTACTCCCACGGGAACGAGAGCTACGCGGGTGAAACCGCGTGACGTCCTCTAGTAAGAATATAAGCTCAGGCAGGAGCCTCCTCATGGCGAAGAGAATACAGGCTGAAAGCAACAGAAAATAAGCTTATAACATATTTTTACGTAGTATAAAATACTAACGGACGTCACGCGGTTTCACTCGCATAGTTCCCGTTCCCGTGGGAATACGGGAATGAAATATAGCCTATTTTCACCGCAATGAGAGTATTTAATATAAAGTAAATGGCGGTTACAATAAGGTGAAGAATTTCAACTTGATTCATTACGGTCCCATTAGCTCAAGTGGCTGAGCATTGCCCCGGTTTTAGGCAAAGGTTGTGGGTTCAAATCCCGTGTGGGCCAGGCTTTTTCCCTTTATATTAAATATTATATTATGAAAAAGTCAGCATACTAATTGCTTTAAATATTAAAGCAATGAGTATAGCTTCCAAACGATGTAAGAATTTTTCAAATCGGTCTAGTGATTCAGGAGCCTATTCGATGCAAACAAACGAACAATCAAATCTTTCCTCTTTATAATATTAGTATAGATATAGACTATTTAGGATAGTGAGCATATAATATGTCTCTGTTCAGAAAAGAGAAAAGCCTGGCCAAAATGTATGTAGAACTACATAAACTACCCGTTCGCTCTAAGTTTGCCGCTGGCGTAGAGGTGTATATCCGATTTTTTAATTAGACGAAGTAAATTGACAGTAGCCAATGTCACTTCGTCATAGAAAATAAGCAACATTTATGAAGAAGTGGCATTAGTTGCTGTCAATTTACTTCGTCTAATTAAAAATTCGACTTTAGTATGGAGCCGAGCGGCAAACTTAGAGCGAACGAGCAGTAGATATTTTCTTAACAGCTATTATACAAAAATTGCGTCTATAGTAAATTCATTGATAAAAGATTTGTATTATTTACTTAACATTTTGTTAATATTTGCTTATAGAAATACAAAAAAATAAGTATTAATGCAAATATAATTTGGCAGCGGTTTAAACGTGCCACAAATAATTAGGTGGAGCGACCGACCCTCTCCAGTCTATTTACCGACTGAAATCGACAATGGCGCTATTCTGGACATCTGAAACTAAATTAAACTGGTAGAATCTCTAAATATTATATTATTTATATTTACATTTTGTTACTTAAGCTTATTCAAAAATTTACATAAAATCATTCACTTTTTAATGTATTTTTACTAAAAAGTAAAAATTTGTGGGTCAGCCTTCTGGGAACGTTTCCAGTCAAAGATGATGCGGAGGAATTCAATGTCGTTTTTGTAAGTAAGTGTGTCTAAATAAATAATGTTACGACACATTACTATTACATCAAACCGAATTATAGTTAATATGAACTTGTGCTATAGGATCTAGATCCTTTAAATTTTGACTATTTTCTTATAATTATTCTGTACATGCCTATATTAATTTCTAAACATAGTAAACATAGACAATACCAAACTCCGAAAGAAATAACTATTTGTAAGTTAGACGAAAAAAAAAATTGGTTCCGAGATTCGAACCAAAAATCTCAGTATCGACAGTCTCACACAATTCCAGTCCACACACATTCAATCCAAAATCTCGGTAGTACATCAAAATTAGCCCGTCTTTTCCTTGGCAACATCAGAATACATCGTTTGGAGCCCCGCCACGTCCCAACCCCCCACAGGGGGAAGCTATTAAGCCAAGCCAAAACTAATTTAAATTAAATCCTAGTGAATTACCAGAGGAGGAAATTGTCGAGCGTACCCTCGGTGCTCTCGCTGATGTACGGTCGTGTGCAAAAGTTTTAGAAGTTGATTAATTATTTTTTTGCTCCCATTTTCTTGTATATATTTTGTAATCGGTTCAGATCTTTTGGATTTAATGGAAGGAACCTATAAAATTTGTTACTATTTCAAAAATATTTGAGAATAAATAAGATTAAACCAAGATTTCAAGGCCTTGGTCATCATTACCTGCATTTTGCAAAATGCAAATTATGAACATGATTTTTATGATAAAACAAGTTTTTCTCTGCCTTACCATAGAAACTTGGAGCACTCAATCCATACACGTGGTCCCTAATTCATGTGGAACGTACGCAAAATGATAAATCTTAAGGCCGTCAACTTAAATATAACTGTCAGTACGAAAATGATGAGAAGTGCGATTGATATTTGAATTCAAGCCAATTATTAAAAAAAGTTTGTGCACCAAACAAAAATGCCTTATAAAGAATTATAATAATATTCCTCATGAAATCAAATGAGAAAGTGAGGAAAATGTAAAACCTTCTACAGTGTTATAGAAACGAAATATGCAGTCGCATGCATGTCGTTAATGACAACACAAACACTTTAGTCCTCGAAAGTACAGAGTATATTGCTTGCGGGCGGCGAGGCTCGAGCGCTGGGCGCATCGTTACATGTACCATTTGAATATTATCTAACACTCCCCACCCTCCTGAACCTCCCTTCCGCCTCACGTCTCTCCCCCTGGAGTTTAGACACAACTGTGAGGCCTCAACGCCTTAATTAATGCAAATTTGAGTGCTAACAAGATTATGAATTTGGCGCTTTTTGAGCTGTAAGACGCAAGTGCTTCTGTCTGCGGGCTCGTTCATTATGTTTAAGTACAACACTTTTGTGAACAATTGTACTTTGTTGTTTTATTGTGATGTTTTATGTAAACAATTGTGTTTGAAATGTCTGCATTGGGGTACTGTTTTTGTTGGATGAAACTAAAATTAGTACTTAAATTTAAATTAAGAAGAAAAACTAAATAAAATAAATGAATCCTTTAACAGGTCCTTAACTGGTCTGACTGGTACCTATCACGGCAGTTCCCTTCGAACTAAATCGAATTAGCCACAAAAGTTCAAGTTGGTTCAGATGTAGCTACGTTCATGTTGGTCTTGTAAATAATCCATATTGCTTTTTCATGTTCTTTGCGTAAAAAGTATTGCTTGCATTTCAAAAATTATTTTACAGTTTAATAGTAGGTACATTTATTGAGGGTGGCTTATGGTGATATAACATCACGCTAAGACGAATAGGAAAGGAGCAGTCATGAATAATGTTTCGAGAACGGGGAAAAATTCTTTCTTTTGAGAGCTTACATTGCGTATGCTGCGTAAATGGTTAAAGTAACGTAAAAATTGAGTTTTACAAAATTGTTCCTCTTAAAAAGTTCTAAAAAATAGTCCTGAACAGCATATACCTATCTTTCAAGGTTCACTTACAATATGACCGACGCGAGGACGATAGTAAACTTGGTCTGCAGTGGTAGCCAGTCAACTGAACGATAAAACGACACTCGCACACGGCACTCATGCCGTAACAAAAAACGGACGGGCGCATGTAAATGCGACGGGAAATATTATTTTACCTTACATATTAATACCACACCTCTCTCTTTCTCACTCATGTAACGCAAATGAAGTTGTGCGGGTCAGCTCTAATGAATATAAGCGATGGGAGTAAGCGCGACGGGAGTAAATGCGACGGGAAACATTGTATAACTCAAAATATTAGTACCATTCCTCTCTCTTTCGCACTCTCATGTGACGCAAACGAAGTTGCGCGGGTCAGCTAGCAAATAATAAAATGAATAAATAATAACACTCGTAAGATTTTTTTCAAGTTACTTCTAAACCGTACCAGGATTTGGAACCCTGTATCTGCTCAGATTATCTGCTAGGCAGTTATTGTTTTACTGTTATTTATTATTGGAATTGTTGAGAATGACTACTGTTTGATCTCTTTACCTCATTAGAGCGCTTGTGCTAGCGCGGTCTGTCACAGTACCAAATTTACTTTTGATGTACCTTTCTACTATAATAAATATGTATCTAGTTATAAAAAACAAGTGTTTGTAAGTCTAGAGTTCTCCACACAAGGCTATATGTATTGTATAAAAAAATTACATAAAAATTTTATTTACTTACTTCCATGTTTTTTTTTTCACAAAGAAAAGTTTCCATTTCAAGCTTAAAACATGGAACAGTCAGCATCAACGATACCAAGATTCCCACACCTCACAAGTCATAGGGCAGCCCCTTTCGAAATCAAAACAGTGGTAATGATCGTGCCCACTGAAGCACGGGTTAAACTGAGCCAAAAATCCATTTAGCAAGGTTTACCCTAACCCGTTACTCGTTCATCAATCATGGATATCGTGTATTTAATTTTTTAAATCAATTGGTGACGCGCGTGCCTCCCATCCATCTTGCGATATCAATATTTATGAAAGTTTGCAACGGAAATGGAGTTCGGAGAGATTGAGGAGACTTTAAAAGATGTTTGTAAAGCATAAGTCCGGAAGTTTAAGCAAAAACGCACAGATTACAAAACTGAAGGCAGATGACGTTTTTTTACCGTGAGAAAATTCCCGGATGCCATGCCGGACTCCTATCGATTAAAAACCACACGTCCTACCGACTAAAAGCTCGGGCTATGCACACATAAACACCGCTCACCTGATACGGACACGATTTCAAAGTATTTTCATAGTAGGTAATTTCGATACCGATTTGTGCGCGAGTTTGCGATGCCGAGGATAGGTTTGAAAAAAAAACTACATTCATGAGATTGCGTTCTTTTTTTTTCTTCTTGTTCTTGGACTTTCTGGGTTTGAGAGTATGCCAAAGTCAAGTAAATTTCATTGTGAAAATATAAATCATTTTCATGTTATGATTCTTCATATAAGTAGCGTATTCATGTATGTCCAAGTTTGGACTAAGTTCTACTCTAGTAAGGCGGTGGTAACTTACTAGGGCTTGCTGTGGAATTCGTCGACAAACCCAAAAAAACTCGCGTTTCACTGCGCTTTATCACTTTCCAACACTTTTGCACGTTGTCGAACCTTTATGTTTAATAATCCACCTTAAATTACACATAAACACACAAAATTACACTAGTTTTGAAAAATTATTAAAACACAATGTAACGCTTGTCTGAAAGTTTCCCGCCGAATCCGACAATCGAGATTGCGTTCTGTACGTTATTATTTTGTGATAATAGTCACAAAATATAGATATATACCCACAGACCTAAACGAAATAGCAAATAGTTTTTATTTCATTTCCACTTTCACCGCGCGGTTCCCGGCTAATAGGTAATATTTGCGCAGACCACATAACGCAGGCGGTGAGAGCGGGCATGAACATCATCAATCAACTCCCCCCCTCCGCCCTGGGTTACCCCTCCTGTCACCGTAGGTAGTACTTTCACCTGAATTATATGTGAATAGGTATATCTAGTTGTGCTGCGGATGTTAGAGAAAATAACTGCATCAATACAGTTTAAGAAATATTGTTTGACGATCGATAAACTTTGAAACTACTGAACTGGCTTCAAAATTATTTTGCTATTAGCCGTCGTCACGCGGTTTCACCCACGTAATGCCCGTTCCCATGGGAATACGGGAATAAATTATGGCCTATGTTTACCGGGGCATAGTGTAGCATTAATTTTTTTAACGTGAGTGAAGATCCTGCATGGATGCTATGCCGGACTCCTACCGACTAAAAATCTCACGTAACGCCCAACAGCCTATGGTTAGGAGCCCCGGTTAAGCCCTCGGAAGGATGTCCTATTACTCCCAAAGGGATAGCGTAGCTTTCCAACAGTTAAAGAATTTTTTAAATCGGTTCAGTAATTTCGGATCATTTGATGCAAATATACAATCAAATCTTTCCTCAAAATATTAGTATTAATAGCTCAGAAATTCAAATTATTCTGATGTAGCATAACTTTTGTATGTAGGTATCATCATCCTACCCAAGGGATAGGAGTAGTAACTATGAATATCAAAAATAAGGTATATTTACTTACGTTATTCTAAATAGGGGTATGCATGGGTTTAATCACACATGACAGCGTCACAATGTTCCTAGGGGTGACAAGGGTAGTCGGGATCAAAGGCTACATGGTACCCACAGGTGCCATGGATCAAGAATGGGTTGCTCGAAGGTATTTATAGACTATTTGATCAAAATTCGTTGACAGTAATGGCCTTGTGTGTAGACGCAATTTCGTGTGGAAAATCCAAGAATTTTCTTTTTTCAAATCTGTCTTTTTTCTTTGAATAAGTTCTCATAAACTCGTCAGCAAGCAGTTCTGCTGCCTCTGTTGATTCCGAGCAAGGCAGCAGTGCCGCGCTGCTCGTGGTATTGTCCTTCCATATTACTGACTTTAATTAAATTTCATCGATAATTTTTATGACCGCTATCATAAAGAGCTGGATATAAAGTCATAAAGGCAATTAATTGTTCCTCTATTGTATTAGAGAAATTAATTACGTACCTACCTACCTACTATAGTTGCGGCGCGGCGGTGATGTCACTAATGGTCTGTCAAGGCGGCAAGGCGTTAGTTCCGCGCAGCAGTACTGCTGTTGCATTGCTGCCGCGACACTGCTGTTGAATTTGGAATTTATTACAATATAAAACTGTAGCGACAGCAGTGCTCGTTGTTGCCGAGTTTGGAATCAACGCGGCAGGCAGCACTGCTGAGCAACACCACAGAGGCAGCAGTGCTGCTTGCTGCCCAGTTCTGAATCATACCTTAAAGAATTTTTCACTTCAAAAATGTAACCAAAGTGGCGATGCTCCTACGTTTTTAACCCTATAACGCTACGTACATAGATTTATAATCACATACCGGCTCTCTCCATCAATAAAACAACTAAAGCATCCCATTCCAGCCAGACAATACATAACACCGGGACTGTGAGCCCGGACGTAATGAGGAGTAACGACGTGCGCGTGCATGGCTCACATAATGAGGTAGACCGAGATGGACGTATACAACTTGTTTGTGTTAGAGAGAGAAGAAACATACGCCCACGATGTTAATGTCTAACTGAAATTGGTTGTAAGTATAAATATTTTGCTTTCTTTCATAAACTTTGTTGGTAAGAGAAAAATGGTAGTCATGTTAGCACTATACCTACGTAATTTATACTTACAACAAAACTGTAGAGGGTTAAATATCTGTTCCTCACAGATATTTTCAATATATTCTGTAGGACATCTATACATACAAATAAATAAAATTGGAGTGTCTGTTTGTAATATTAAAATGCATATGAATGTATGGTACACATACCAAAAAATATTTTTTTAAAATTTTTGTCTGTCTGTCTGTCTGTTTGTTTCGGCTAATCTCTGGAACGGCTGGACCGATTTGGACGGGACTTTCACTGGCAGATAGCTTATGTAATAAGGAGTAACTTAGGCCACTTATATCCCGGGAATAAGTCCCCATAGGAAGCGGGAACGGGAACAAATTTCACGCGGGCGAAGCTGCGGGCATCAGCTAGTTCTAAATATTGATACTGAAGTCGAAAAAGTCTGTCTGTATTCCGAAATAAACAGTGTGACCCAATACAGTTACTCCTCCCAATAATGATTAAATTAAAAGAGATCTACGTAGCAGTGGAGTACAGGTTGATTGCTTGTTAAGTACTTTAGTGAAAACTTTTATTATATTAGCCAAGACGTGGATTGCTTAAAACTTGATCACTTGACTCCTACCGACTAAAAAACCTCACGTTACGACCGACAGGCTATGGTTGGGAGTACTATGGTAAGCCTTCGGAAGGATGCCCCAACAGACCCACGGCTGCCACTGCCGCCTCGCCTAGGGGGTGGTTCGGGTCCTATCCCGCGTCTTTGGGGGGTTTTGGGTGTGATCCCACTTCTAAGGGGGGGGCGTTGACATTGGACGGCTGGGACAGTTTTGAGTCGTTGCTATTTTTTAACGATTTCAATTTGACTATTTTTCGGTTGCGTCCTTTGACCTTCTAAGTCCTCTACGCCGCAGCAGTCTGTGTATGCGTCTACGCCAGAGTCACATCTCTTACAGTGGAGTTAGTTTAGGTCAAATAATAATATTCACGGACATCTCACACAACGCTATCTGATCCCAAAGTAAGCTAGGAATAACCTGCTTGTGTTATGGGTATCAGACCACGGATATTAATACTTATATACTTTTTAAATACATATCTACATATTATACATAGAAACACCCAGACTCTTGAGACAAACATTTATGGGTCACACAAATTTTTGTCTTCGGTGGGAATCGAACCCACGACCCCCAGTGCCGCAGGCGGTATCACTACCGACTGCGCCACAGAGGCAGTCAAGTCACAGTCTTTTCAATGATTTTGGGCCCGTTGTCTCATCTGCGTCATTGGCCAGCACGGGTTGGCTTCGCTACACTACCAATTTTGATTCAACCAGAGCTGGATTTTAGGCGAGAGTAACATTTTCATATTTTGAAGGTTAAGTTTCATTTTCAATTTGGACAACTACTAACCTAAAGTAAGTTGTGCAATGAGGCATTGTGGTCGTTTTGACTAACGGAAGAAGGCAAGAGGAATAGAAGGAAAACTCGAAACAATTTGACTGCCTCTGTGGCGTAGTCGGTAGTGATACCGCCTGCGGCGCTGGAGATCCTGGGTGCGATTCCTGGGTCGGACCAAATATTTGTGGGATCTACAAATAATTGTTTCGGAGTTTGGGTATTTTCTATGTATAATATGTATGTATTTAGAAATATATAAGTATCTATGTATATCAGTCGTCTAGATCCCATAGCACAAGCTCATATTAGCATAATTTGGGCTAGATGATGTGGTGTGTGAATGTCTACAAATATTTATTTTATTTTATTATTATTTAATCCCCTGAAAACCACGTTGACCAAATGGATTGCCATTTGGTCAACGTGGTTTTTTCCGTGTGGGAATCTCTCTATGAAGGATGTGATGGCGGACTCTTACCGACTAAAATCACCACAATACATACTGCTGGGAGGCTCGGGTAGGCCCTCGGAAAGATATCTCAGGATTCCCGACAGACCTTGGCTTCACCGCCGCCTTGCCCAGGGGGTTCGGGTAGGTACAGTCCCGCGTCTTTGAGGAAACTTGGTACAGCAAAATCATCATCTGTAAAAATTTCAACTAGCTTCCACATTCCCCGAGAAAACCGGGAGAAATCCGCCTGGTGAGGAACAGACAGATGGATAGCGTACTCCTTCGAAATACTTCGACTAATACATGATTGGAAACTATGAGATTCGTAAAGCATTTTTGGAGTTACGTACCCAAAGGGTAAAAACAGACCCTATTTTTTATACCGTGAGGAAAAATCATTCATGGATGCCTCACGTAACGCCCAACAACCTTGTCGGAGACATATCGTCGCCAGCAGGACGACGCAGGGGCATCCAAGGCGCGGGGGGTCCACGCGCCCCGCTCACGCCTGTAGCACACCTCTGCCGCGAAACCATGATAGCGGAACCGCAGTAATTCCGCCAAGTTCCGTCACATGTAGGAGGAGCGGAACACTAGCGAAACCGCCTGTCCTAATGCATAGATTTAACTATCTTCTATCTCTTCCACCGCACGGTTTCGCCAATCTGCTCCTACGCCAGTCAAACCTCCGCGCTTCGGCCGCCTTGTTATTGCGGTACCGCGTTGTCTACGCGCTGATTTGTCAAAATTGACAGAAATACAGAGCGGAATGGCGAAACTAATATTTTTTCAGTAAATGGACGTGAAGTTCACTGAAAACCCACTTCAAGCCATCAGAAATAGACCCTTTATGTATTTATTAAGTCATCCAGATAATAAAATAATACGATAAAATTGCGATAGCGTCACATCGACTAACTCGTGTCGGGTTCCGTTGCCCAGTTCCGCTGTTCAATCCACACTTGATCACGGCGGAATTCAGTCAGCGGTGCCGCTGTTCTGGATTCGCGGCGGAGGTGTGCTAAGGGCGTCACCGAGCAACAGCTGTGCGGCCGTCAATCACTACGTCATTAAACACCGTCACCTCAACACGCGCCCCTATACGTACCTACCTATGCCTACGTCGATATTTGTACAAGGAACCGTTAAATTATATGTTCACCAAGAAAAAGCTGTTTCTCTTGCCACCACCTGCAAGAACCCAGAGCACGTCGTCGCCAACCTAATATGGGCAAGCCCTCGGAAGGATGTCCCAGGACTCCCAACAGATTATATGAGTGTTAACTCAAAACTTTAACGCGACCCTATTCATGAGACTTCGACGTTCGTCCGAGGCTGTAGGTACTCAGGAACTGTGATAACTAGAGAGCTGAAATTTTCACAGAGGATTGTGTGATGTTGATGTGTGAGGTATTTCTGTTGCCGCTATAACAATAAATAACATCAGAAAAATATACTTATCTAACATTTACGGGGGACTCCCATTTTTTTTAACGTGAGGGAAAATCCTCATGGATGGACTCCTACCGACTAATAAATCTCACGTAACGCCCAAACAGCCAATGGTTGGGAGCCCCGGGTAAGTCCTCGAAAGAATGTCTCAGGACCTCGGAATGATGTTCCAGGACACGGGGACTCCCATACAAAAAACGTAATTTTTCGCCGTTTTTATCGATACATGGAATCCTCTGTGCGTGTGTCCAACTCGCACTTGGCCGGATTTAATTTCTTTGATAATTTTATAACGATAATATATGGCAGGACATGGTTTCCGTAGTCAGCTAATAAATGATAAACAATGAAATTGCCGAATTAATATTAGCAGGTTTTCTCATTATCCGTGATGTACGGTCAGCAACAAAAGTAGCTGAGCATGACATAAAAATATAATGTTGTTGTAAATTCATAAGTAAGTGATAAAATATCGCAAAGGCTTCGTTTGTCTCCGTCACTATTTATAAAACTATCCTGATATTATATACTTAATACAACTAGCTGTTCCCCGCGGCTTCGACCGCGTAAAAGTCGTTATCGCGTAATATCAGAACCCTCCTTTTTGCAGTCAGCTAAAAAGTAGCCTATGTCCTTTTCAGGGCCTCGAACTATCCCTATACCAAATTTCACTTCAATCGCTCCAGCCGTTTAGGCGTGAAAGCGTAATAGACAGACAGACAGGGTTACTTCCGCATTTATAATATGTATTAGTAGTGATAGTAGGGATACAATACAAAAAAGTAAGTTCAACTTTTATAAGTAACAACTAAAAAATTATCTGAATATTCTCTTGATTCTTAAATTTTCATTGATGTTCACGTCGAGTAAAAATTAAAATATATGGGCACCTACATAAAGAGGTTACAATATTAAATGGAAGTCTTCTACCGTTAAACTAGAAAATATGCGTCACTTTACGCTAAGATGAGATGTTATCTTATCTTAGGCTGAGGCCGCACTGCGATCGGCTCAAAATGTCAAAACCAATGAAACCATAGACTCGGTTTCATAGATTTTGAGGCTAGAATTTGACATTTTTAGGTTAGAAACCGCAACTGCCAACCACAGTGTGGCCTCAGCCTTAGTTAACTTCTATTCCGTATCGTGACGTTTATAGGTAGGTACCTATTTTAATTTTTACTTGATATGAACACGAATAAATTTTTCAGACTCAAGATTTACAGAACTCAGACCAATTTCAAGAGGTGGTACATGAAGTTCGAAGTTGAGTTCGATATTCAGTCAGTTGTAGGTAGGTACTCTAGTAGGTACAAGCGTGAACCCAGACCCATGAAAAGAAGTTTATTGGAGAGGGGTTTAAATAGGGACCCTATAGGTATGCTCAAACGATTGAAAACAATCTTTAAACATAATATTGAAAATATGAAAACTGCAATCATCAATACATATAATAAAATCGTAACAGGTCGCTGTCTGTACATGGAAGATAAATAAGAAAAAATATTATAGGGGGGCTTTATGAACGCAATAGAACCCAAAACAATGATTTTTAGAATTTATGTCTGTTTGTCTGTATGTCTGTATGTCTGTATATCTGTTTGTCTGTACGGTTGTGCACGCTAATCTTAGTAACCGCTCTACCGATTGCAATGCGGTTTTTTTTTATTGTGTTGAGGTTTGCTCCAGTTAACATTTAGCGTTTGTTTTATGTAAATCGGTTTAGAAATAAAAGAGTTATAACACTTTTAAGAATCAGATATTTTGAAAATTTTAATTGTAGGGGTTTCTTTGAATGTGAGTGAACCTAAACTGGCGTGTTGGCTTAATCATAAAAGAGCTTAATGATTAAGACTATTTTTAAACAATTCAGTCCGCGCAGAAGGCGTGGACTGAATTGTTTTAAAATAGACTTAATCATTATGCTCTTTTATGATTAAGCAAACAGGGCAGTTTCAGACGCTGCTTGATGACTCTGATGAAGAAATACCTTTCCTTTCATACACTTTATGTGACGTAAACGAAGTTGCGGGCTCAGCTAGTTGTAAATAAATATTCAGCAAAACAATACCACCCAAACCTATACCCAAATTAGACCAAATCGCAAACTGTCAATGATGAAAACACTCGCCCGCAGCGAATCCCGCAAAACTCTAATTAGCCCCACTCTAATTAAAACATAATTAAATACGCGCGAGAAAAAGAGAGAACGACATTTAACTGATACTAATAAGATCGTCAAACAATTAGGACCGGCCAGCGCGTTAGAATGAGACGGAAGATGGTGGTCTCTCTCTCAGACGCGGGGCTCTCTATTTAACTTTTAATTTATACTCATTCCTTTATATCTTTTATTGCTTCGCCCATCGCGCTCCTAATGCGCCCGAGGTGCTCCTCGCACTAATTAAATTCATGCAAGGCTGAGTGCGGCGGGCGGCCTGTTGGGGGCTAGCCCCGCCCGGCGCTACGGGGCCAATCGGCGCTTTGGGCCGCGGAAGCCCCGTCCCGTACCCGCCCGCCGTACCCAGTACCAGATTCCTGATAGAGCTGTCATGTCGCGTCCGAGCGCTCGTTACGCTGTCTTGACATATTTTATTATTATTTATGTCAATTACATTATTACTTTTTTGTTTAATGGAATAAGGAATTGGTTGTGAAATTGATTGCCTTTCGGTCGCTTATGATTCATCACTGTCAAAAATATAATCTGGAACGTGTTAATTTTGTATGATTGATAGTTTGTGAGTTATTATGGCGATTGGATGGACAGAGGCGTCGTAATCTAGTTTTACGCAATTCCATTGTATCGTACTTGACACCCCGCGCTTTCTGAGCTATTAGATACTACTTGATTGCTCGCCCATCACACAATCACCTGTCAAATTAAATGTATGGTTGTTTGAAATATCTCCGTTATAATCTTCGACTAATTTTCAAATATGGTTATTATTAACTACCCACATATTTCTTATACTTACCTACTAAAGTTAGATAATAAACATATTTCATCTTTGTCTGTACACAAATCATAAATACTTATTTCTCTAACAAAACTCTAACAATCAACGAAACTGTAGGCGAAAATTCTCATGTAAAGCTGAGCTCTTAGGCATAAAGCCGGCTCTACCTATAAGAGCAATCACAAACCGTGAACCTATCCACTTATTCCATAACATAACTTCTTCTGATACTCAGTAGGTACATGCAATGTATAGCCGTTCGCCATGCGGCTGAAAAAGATTATGACAACCCCACAGTCCTGCGTTACCCATCGACAACCCTATAAATCCCATGTTCGATCATCTACCAAGCGATAACAAACTTTATCACATACAAGTAAAGCTTATTTCCCCTCATCATTACCAGTCACCTACGTTACCGGTAATTCAATGTATGGCGGCCCTTAATTTATGACCCGTTATTCAATACAGATCTGTAACTTCACTGCATAGGGTTTGAAAGCGTTTAACAGAAGGGGCGATGTACTGTCGGAGAAATAAATCTATGATATGAAGGAGGCGGAGAATTAATTTGTGTGTGGTGGGGCATTGGGAGGGGGTATTCGCCCCGCCTCTAAGGGGCGCCATCTCGCGTCAGCGTGGTACGGAGCACTCAGTACGGATAAGACGCGGTTCGCGCGCGTTTGGCGCTCGCAGTGAGATCGACTTTGGTTGTGTTTGTGTTGAACTCGAGTGACTATTGTGCGATGACAGTATATGATGGTATGGTGTGGAGGTCGTGAGGGGTGTTGTCAAGATATCTGGAGCGAGGACAGGCAGCGGCGGCGGCAGCATGGTGCTGGAAGGGGGGCTGCCGGCGCCGCTGCAACTGTATGCGGCGGCGGCGGCTCAACTCGCGCCCCGGCCTCCCTGGCCACCGTTCTTACCTTTCTTTGGAGTACCACCGCCGTTCCTGGCCAGGCCGAGGCTCCAGCACCCGATGCCCACTAGGGCTCCCCATGGGCCACCTAGCGAAGATTCTAATGAAGACGGCGCTAGTAGTAAAGGTAGGCTGATGACTTTATCTATTTGGATTCTATTCAGATACAAAGTGGACACGCCTTCTAGATGAAGCCTGTCCTATATTTAACTTTAACTAAACGAAAATAAACGTATAATTTATGGACATAAATATACTTTAAATTGATTGGTAAGAAGGTCTTTATTTAGAACTTCTTATAAAATAAAGTATGCAGTCAAACTTATTAATTAAAAACGTAAATGACAGTTATATGAAAAAGAGAAGTCGCCTAGAAAGTGAACAAAATAATTCTAAAATGTTTGAGTAGGTATATTTGAACGGGTAAATGACGATTCGGCCACAGTGTCCAAATTGACGATTTTAATTTTACATTATTTTTGGGTGACAATTCGGACAACAATGATAAAAGCTGTTTTGTACAGTCAGATCAAAAATATTTAATGTAGGTACACTTTAAAAGTGAGCATACTAAGTGCAGTCATGTTTGACTAGTGGTTATTTTAATAACAAGTAATGTTAAATCAATCAGTGTAACTGTAGATGTGATAAATATATGTTATTGTACTTAGATACCTATCGTAGATTAATACAAACTCACATTTTTCATAAAAATAAGTATTATTGTTTTATTATTTTTATACACAAAATATATGATTCGAATTAATTCTGTTTCATTTGCCTATTTTTTATTAGTAATAGGCATTAACTGTCGCAAGATAGATACAGCAAAATTATTTATCATAATCACAATAAAATAAAATTCATGCCCCTGAAAAGCAGTGCACGTCAATTACCTAATTTTCAAAATAGTGCCAGCAAACACACCAAACGTGCCCACGGTATTTTTGCTGCTGAGGGCAAATCATATATTTAATACATTACATACTCACTGATGCCCGCGGTTTTACTCGCGTGAAAATCTGTTCATGTTCCCGCATAGGCACTATGCGAATGTATTTCAGGAATAAAAAGTGGCCTTTGTGTTGACTGCCTCGGTGGTGCAGTAGGTAGTGCAACCACCTGCTACGCTTGAGGACCTGGGTTCATTTCCCGAGTCGGTCTAAATATTTGTGTGATCCACAAATGTTTGTTTCGGAGATTGGGTGTTTTCTATGTATAATATGTATTTATTTAGAAATATATAAGTAATCAGTCTATCAGTCGTCTAGATCCAATAGCACAAGATTATATTAGCCTAATTTAGGCTAGATGATGTTGTATGAAGTGATCACAAATATTTATTTATGATGTTTTACCTATTTATTAGGAATATGTTAAATGACTTTTTATCTGACTGTACTAACAGCTTAATTAATTTAATAGTGTTCGAATTGTCACCCAAAAATTGAAATTGTCACATGAAAGGACACCAACGATTGGGAAACAGTATGTTTCCCAATATTTGGTGTCCGAGTCGTCATTTATCCATTTGAACTAGATACGTTAAAGGATGACTCACGCTAGACCGTGCCGGGTCCGAGCCGAGGCGGGACCGAGTTGTTTCCGAGCTTTGCCGTTGTCCGTTGCTCGGCTGTCACTTGGTTGCCGCTCCGTATAGCCTGAGTGTGTTCATACAAAATATATGTAACCTTTAGTTGACCGTGCTACGGCCGACACTCGACTCGGACCCGGCACGGTCTAGCGTGAGGCATCCTTTAAGCAGGAATAAATAGTTGTGAGAAATTCTTTTCCATCTTAATATTTTCCCGGCGTATTTAAGGCACTGAAGCAAGATCCCATATTTTATTATTTTTTTAATTGTTAGAAGATTTAAAACAAAACATTTTACGCTCAAACAGTGCCTAGTAACACCCGTCGGTCATCAAATCAGTCGTCGGCGCCTGTTAATATTTAAGTATGTCTAGATACCATAGCACAAGCTTACATACATATTTATAGTCACGCCTTTATCCCTGAAGGGGTAGGCAGAGGCATAGTATACGCCCACATTTCACCTTATGGTTTTATGTCCCACGTAATAGGTGGTGAGCCCATTGCTGTATTGTAATGGACAGGCGCAGGTCGCCGCGACCAGCAGTTGATTTTTTTAAGCCGCCCGTATAGCCTTCAACTTGCTTAACGATTGTCATTTTACTGACAACCGGGTTTCATTTCGAGTTTTCCTTCTCTAATACAATAGCACTAGCTTATATTAGCATAATTTGGGCTAGATGAAGTTGTTTGAGAATGTCCAAAAAAAAAAGTATTTGGCAGTATCGTGTAAAAATAAATCGCTAAATGAAGTAAAATGGTGGGTAACCCCTTACTTTAAAAGCTGCTCACCATTGGTTTGTTTGTTTGTAACGAATAGGCTCCGGAACTACTGGACCGATTTGAAGAATTTTTTCACTGTTGGGTAGCCACACTCTTTGCGGTGAACATAGGCTATATTTTATTCCCATATTCCCACGGGAACGGGAACTACGCGGGTGAAACCTACACATTTTTTTACAATCCGTCGGGACCAATTTAATGAAATGGATTTAGATTGAGAATGAAGTAAAATACTTAACGTTTGTCATTTTACTATCACCTGGGTTTCATTTCGAGTTTTCCTTCTCTACGCAATGAAATGAATGAATAAATGTAGTGAATGGAATGAATGAATAAATTTATAAAATTTGTCTATGCCGTAAATTGGGAAAGACCTACACTGAACTATCCTAGGCTAATTTGATTGAAAACTTGTAAATACATTTTTGTTGGGTTTAAAATATCTTAAATGCGCTATAAAGGTTCAATTCAGTCATTTATTTTAGGTTCCCCTTATATGTATGACAGATTTGAAGACATTTAATATGATTTATGATATCTATATTCTCATTGGTAGTAGTGCGAATATAAATAGAATAGCATTTTTCAACGATCTTGTGGTCTAATGCAAAAGGGTTTTTAGGAATCCGTAGGTACCTACCCAAAGGGTCAAAATGGGTCCGTCACGAGGTTGTATCTCAGGAACAGTAATAACTTGAGAGCTGTGAACTTACCTACGTTTTTCTATATTTGCCGCTGTAACAAAAAAATACTAAAATCAGGTTAAAGGGGGATTAAGGGGGCTCTCAGACAACAAAAGTGATATTTTGCCGTTTTTTGGTACAGAACCTTCTGTGCACGAATCTGACTCGCACTTGTCCGGTTTTTTTACAAATAGGATCTGCACCTTGTTACTGAGATAAGCGCATTCAAACAAACAAACTCGTCTACTTAATAACATTTTTTTTAACGTGGGCGAAAATCCTCATGGATGCTATGCCGGACTCCTACCGACTAAAAAACCTCACGTAACGCCCAACAGCCTATGGTTGGGAGCCCCGGGTAAGGCCTCGGAAGGATGTCCCAAGACCTACCTAATAACACTAGTGCAGATTAGGTAATATATGTTTTTAATAAATATTACGTACACGATAATAAGCTTCGGCACTTGTGATGTGTGGGCGTATTGTATGTCTCTGCCTACCCGTTAAGGATAAAAGTGCGACTATAATGTAATTATTACTATACCGAATGGTTGTGTACAGAACTTATAACATTATTTCATTTAACTGTTATTAACTAACTAAACAGGTGCTTTTCAGGGTTCTGTGCCCAAATGATGAAAACGAGACCCTATTCATGAGACTTCGCCGTCCGTCTGTCTGTCTGCCTGTTCGCCACGAGACTGTTATTTGTAAAGGTGGGTCTACGCTAGACGAGCCGAGCACGAGCGGAGCACGAGCCGAGCCAAAATTCGTGTACTTCTCTTTTGCTCTAACTTTGCCGTTCGGCTCCATACTAAAGTCGAATTTTTAATTAGACGAAGTAAATTGACAGCAACTAATGTCACTTCTTCATACAATGTTGCTTATTTTCTATGACGAAGTGACATTAGCTACTGTCAATTTACTTCGTCTAATTAATAATTCGGGTATATGCCTCTACGCCAACGGCAAACTTAGAGCGAACGGGTAGTACCTGGTGTGAACCGACGTACGAGCCTTGAGCAACACTTGTCATCGCGAGCAGAGCGACTCGGCTCGTGCTCGGCTTGTCTAGCGTAGACCCAACTTTAGATATAACAGTCTCGTGCCGAACAGACAGACAGACAGTCTAGTAGTATTAACAGTTCCTGAACCGTGATAGCTAGAGAATTGAAATTTTCACAGATCATTTTTGTCACCGCTATTACAAATAAAAAATCAGAAAAAAAAATTTAGGTAGGGCTACCATACAATAAACGTTATTTATTTCCGTTTTTAGGTACGGAACCCTCCATGCGCGAGTCCGACTCGCACTTGACAGTTTTTTTATAATTATTAATTAGTAATAAAATTGCTAACTATCTATCTTTTAAATTAATAAATAGATAATAATAATTTTATAACGAATTGAAAAATTGGCACCGTTAATATTAACGATCGTCTACATTGTATTTAGTAAGTATTTAAGTAATTTGATAATAATTATATGTATAGGTAGTAAGTATTTAATGGATTTGATAATAATTAGCCAATGGAATTTGCCGCAAAAATACAGATAGGAAGGTACAGGTACCCGACTTAATTATCTATACTAATATTTTAAAGAGGAAAGATTTGATTGTTTGTTTGTTGTTTGCATCGAATAGGCTCCGAAACTACTGAACGGATTTGAAAAATTCTTTCACTGTTGGGAAGCTACACTATCCCCGGTGCACATAGGCTATATTTTATTCCCGTATTCCCACGGGAACGGGAGCTACGCAGGTGAAAACGCGTGACGTACGCTAGTATATTATACTACCCTCGCAACTTACTTTACGTCACATAAGGTGCATAAGACGAGAGGTAATTCTTCATGAGACTCAAGGAGCGTATGATGATTTAATAGAACAGCAGTTTAAAACAAAATTTTGATATTTAAATTTAAAAGTATAGAAGTTTTTAAAAATACCTATGCTAAATTAAATGCCATAAAAACAAAACTTGTAAAAACCCATATCTCACAACGTTCTACCGTAAACAGTAGTTAGATTCATGGCATGAATTTTTTTTTTTAAATATTGAAAAGGAATTGGTTTCGAGCAGGATTCGAACCTGCATCTTCTCGCATACCGTGCAAGATGCTTAACCAATTAGTAATAAATAAATAAATAAATAAATATTCATCATATAGCTTTAAATAAACTGTTGACGATATGCGAGACATATGCGGTTGAGCATGGATTGACATACAACGCAAAGTTCTTCTTTTCAGAGGAAAATTTTCTGTGCCGGTTCAGGCGCCATCCATTATGTTATATGAAATGGAGCTGCAGAGAGTAACCAGTTTTAAATACTTGGGGCATGTAGTGAATGAGGCCATGACTGATGATGATGATCTGGAAAGGGAACGTAGGGCATTGGCGGTCCGAGGGAATATGGTTGCCAGCAGGTTTGCTAGATGTTCAGGAGAAGTGAAGATCACTCTGTATAAGGCATACTGCCAATCGTTCTACTCGAGCAGCCTGTGGGTTAATCATACCCGTCGGGCCGACAATTTCTTGCGGGTTCAATACAACAACATCTTTAGGATGCTGATGCGACTGCCTCCGTACTGCAGTGCATCATTAATGTTTGTGGAAGCACATACGGATGGCTATCATGCCATAATCCGTAAAAGAGCAGCCTCTTTATTGAACAGAGTTAGAAGCAGTGTCAATAGTATCCTACAGATGATTGCTTCAAGATCAGACTGTCCCATTCAGTACAAGTGGATGTGCATTATCACTGGACAAGACCATTCTTGACTGCATTTTTTTTTTTGGTTCTCAATTATAATAAGTATTTTTAACATATTTGAATTATGAAAGTTTGGTTCATTTCTTTTGACGAAATAAGTTATGGATTATGAATGTACTTAATGTTTATAATAATGACAGTTGTTGACATTTAATAGCATTATTTAAATTTATAATTCTATTTTTTGTATTGTTCTGAGTGTTTATTGTATTATTTATATAAATTTATCTGACCTATCTGACATTGCCTGTTGTTGACATTGAATTTTAGTATTTATTTTTATCTAATTCTATTGTATGATACTATCTGCATATTCTGTTGTATTCTGATTTTAATGTATGTAGGTACATGTAATGTTGTTATTATATAACTATTGTAAATATGGATTTATTCTGAATTAAACGTATTATTATTATTATTATTTAAATAAATAAATATTCATCATCTAGCCTACATTAAGGAGCGAGAGCTTGTGCTATGGGGTCTAGACGACTGATAGAAATACTTATATACAGAGTGGAATTTAAAGACGGTAGTTGGAGGTAAAGTACCTACCCTTAATATTGATAATGTCAAGTTTTACTAAAAGGAAACATTCCTTTATTAACCGACTTCCAAAAATGGAGGAGGTTCTTAATTCGTCTGTATTTTTTTTCAAAAGTAAGTAAAACTGCATTACAAGATTTTTGATAAATCACCTGCTTGAGCCGGAATCGTACCTGGGAGATGTAAAAAAAACATCCTGTATTTTATGATACCAACCGAAAGAGTCTTTAATAAGGAACAATTTCTTTTAAACAACATAGTATCTTAAATTAAAGGGAAATTAAGTAAAATATGTTTTTATTGTAAAGCTTACAACAAAAAGATATTTTAAATATATTTTCTAACCAAAAAAAACTTTAGTTATAAAGTATGTACACAGGTAGGGTAGGGTGGGGCTAAAAGGTCCATTTTACGTAAATTGCCTTGTAACTATTTATGTATAAGGTTCATTAAAATAAGTTTTACCGCTATCCTTCATTTACAAGAAAGAACAAGTGAACATAGGTAATGTCTATCTATAACCTAGATATTTGCATTTTTTTTTAGTCGAGTCGTATGGTCCCTTTTGCCCCACGGGTGGGGTAAAAAGAACCAGTACTGGGGTATAAAGGACCAGTATATTTAAATAGTTTTTTTAAGGTAATAACAGCAAGTAAATAAATGGAAACTATTTTAAATCAATCACTCTTTATTTTAATTAAAAAAACTAAACAACATTTCTTAGCTTATGGCACTATGGAAACTATTTTAAATCAATCAGTCTTTATTTTAATTAAAAAAACTAAACAACATTACTTTCTGGCACATTATTTCCGTCTTACTTAGTTGAGCTTTTTACTCGTCATCTGAATTGCAATTAATACATACAAACCAAATCGTGGTGATTCTGAATTTTCTTTGAGGCATGCAATAAATCTTATTTGAGAAGTTTACTAATTTCGTAGTCACGACAAACTTGACGTATGGATTTATTTTCGTTTGTTAGCTTTAACCGCACGTTGCATGATCTGGACAGACTTTTTACCTCTTTCGGTGGTTTTCTGGTAATTCCGCATACTGAAAAGAATATCATAAAATGATATATTTTGTATAGGGTTAAAAGGTCCACCGTGGGGCATAAAGGTCCAGAGTGGACCTTTATACCCAACTGTATTTTGATTGAAGTTCAAGGTTATAGAAAAAAATCCACAGGGAAAATTCAATAAACAATGGCTTTACGTTAAACTGTACATGTTTTACTGCACCTTTAATATAAGTTCAGGTCTGTAATGTTATAAGCACAAAAGTCAGACTAAATATTAGTGACGTGAAAAAATTTACTTACGTGATTTTTTTGCACCGGCATCGCGTACACTCTCGTCAGCGCTCGCGAGCTCACAGCGAGAGGCCACGCGGGTACCCCTCCCGCACCCCCTACATACGCCTGCCATTTGTTTCGTTCGCGCATTTATAATGTCTGAGATAGACATGGTGGACCTTTTTACCCGCGGACCTTTAAGCCCCACCCTACCCTACCTAATCCGTTTTTCATAGTAAGTTCAAGTAAATACTTTTTCATTCCTTCTATTCGAAAAGTATCACTTTGCACCACGATAACGGGGCGCAAAGTAGCTCTTTTCTGTTAAGAGCTTTTTAGCGGGCGACAAAGTGATTTGAATTTGGAACTTGAAAATTTCATAGAAATCGAACGCAAATTGTATGAATTACTGGCTGGTAAGTGTTGGCTGCACAGCGCGGTGTCCTGAGCTAACTAAAAAAAAACTAAAGAGCGCCATTTATCTGTTCGTGTTCGTCATTGATAAGGTTCTTGTAATCAGTAAACATATTTTATTGTATTCTGCAAATATAATAAGTTCTACGTCTAGTTATGAATGTGACAAAGTGACAATCCATGGACTCCTGGAACTATAACTATAACTATAGAAGGTAACTACGTCGTACAAAACTTATTTTTTCTCATAGAAAGGGAATGAAAAGTAGAGTATATTACTCGGGGGCAAATTAAATTATTTTTCCCTCGGGCGGTGTACTTTGAATCCCTCACTACGCTCAGGATTCTATGTTAGAATCCCTCGCTATGCTCGGGATTCTATTCTAGAATCCTTCGCTTCGCTCGTGATTCAAAGTAGCGCCCTCGCCGTAAAAATACTATTTTGCCCCCTTGTTATACAATCTACTATTTCATTCCTTCTATTCGAAAAGAATCACTTTGCACCACGATAACGGGGCGCAAAATAGCTCTTTTCTGTTAAGAGCTTTGTAGCGGGCGGCAAAGGATTTGAATTTGGAACTTGACAATTTCATAGAAATCAAACGCAAATTGTATGAATTACTGGCTGGTAAGTGTTGGCTGCACAGCGCGGTGTCCTAAGCTAACTAAAAAAAACTAAAGAGCGCCATTTATCTGTTCGTGTTCGTCGTTTATTAATGTTCTTGTAATCAGTAAACGTATTTCATTGTATTCTGCAAATATAATAAGTTAAACCTACGTCAAGTTATGAAAGTGACAATCCATGAACTCCTGGAACAATAACTATAGAAGGTAACTACGTCGTACAAAACTTTTATTTTCTCATAGAAAGGGAATGAAAAGTAGAGTATATTACTCGAGGGCAAATTATTTTTACCTCGGGCGGTGTACTTTGAATCCCTCACTTCGCTCAGGATTCTACGTTAGAATCCCTCGCTATGCTCGGGATTCTATTCTAGAATCCTTCGCTTCGCTCATGATTCAAAGTAGCGCCCTCGCCGTAAAAATACTATTTTGCCCCCTTGTTATACAAATTACTATTTCATTCCTTCTATTCGAAAAGAATCACTTTGCACCACGATAACGGGGCGCAAAATAGCTCTTTTCTGTTAAGAGCTTTTTAGCGGGCGGCAAAGTGATTTGAATTTGGAACTTGAAAATTTCATAGAAATCGAACGCAAATTGTATGAATTACTGGCTGGTAAGTGTTGGCTGCACTACGCGGTGTCCTGAGCTAACAAAAAAAAATTAAAGAGCGCCATTTATCTGTATGTGTTCGTCATTATTAATGTTCTTGTAATCAGTAAACATACATATTTTATTGTATTCTGAAAATATAATAAGTTCTACGTCAAGTTATGAAAGTGACAATCCATGAACTCCTGGGGGCCGAGTCTGCTATTGCAATCGCATCAGAATAGAATAGATATCGTAGCAAAATAGAAGCTCATCGGTACAATTTGACAGTTTTCGTATTCGCTAACTCGATAGCTTCTATCTTGTTTCTATTGAAGTGCGATTATGGTCGACCGATGGCCTCTCGATAGAATCGCCAGTGTATTTGACATTTATGCGTAGTCTGCTAATATTTGATGGGATTTGTTTTGGAAGTCGCGTAATTAATGTTTGACAGCTAGAAATAGGAAGTGCGAGGCTGGTTATTTTCGTTCGGTATACATACAATATTATTGTTTAAATTAATCAATTTACTACATATATAGATAAACTAAATAGAAGCAAGTTTACAATTTACATCAAAATGATGAAGATGGATTAACTTTGTGAGAGCCTAACATTTTATCCGAAGCGGACTTTATTCATTTCACCTACAAAACAAGACCATATTATAGAACCTCATGGAACATAGTACATTGGATGGTCGTAGTGCTATAATGAGTCTCCAAAAAGTGAATTTAGAGCTGTGAGTGAGCCATTGTCGCAGGGGCAATGAACTATATTAGTTATAGATACATAGATGACAACTATTCCAAGTAGGCAAATCAACAAGATCAGCAAAATAGTATGAAGACATGTATGCAATTGACATGCATCTATTTTCTGTAAGTACTGTAAAGAATATTTCTTTACAATCACTCATATCTAAAATACAAGTCACATTTCTAATACCTACTTACAGTAGGTAGATATTATTGTTTTAGTACATAGGGTACTTACCTATGTACACTCAATTCCCAATATACTTAATTGTTTTTTACAGTTTTTATGAACATTTAAAATACCCAGTTTACCCGGGTGCACAGCATATTTTCACCGTTTCACCCACATAGCTCCTGTTCCCAAGGGAATATGGGACTAAAATATAGCCTATGTTCACCGGGAAGAGTCTAGCTTCCCAACACTGAAAGAATTTATTAATCGGTCCAGAAGTTTTGGAGCCTATTCCGATGCAAACAAACAAACTTCCTAATCTTTCCTCATACCTAATAATATTGGTATAGAGACTGCAGGTTTTAAATTATATAGGCATCCCTAATGACTTATATACCTATAAACTCTCAAGAAACTGAAATAAGTCAGGTGTTAAATGGGAATATTAGAGTATACTTAGGAATAAATAAAAAATCAATCACTTTTTGAACTCTACTGTAGGGTACCATTCCAAGCAAACCCCACCTGTAAGTAGTGTTGATGGGAGTATGAGACTTCATTACTAATTGGTCAATATTCTAACAGATCATTTAAATTCTGAGTTTACAAACTATCTTCCCGTTCCAAATTTAAAGTAACTGGCAAGTACCTAGTGCACCAGTACACCGACAAGGACTGGGTTAGTTGAAGAGCATCCCGATGATAGTCACATTCACATCTAACAATGCTGATACAAAACTGGTCAACTCACAGTGCTCCTAATACCCTAATAAATGTGATCCAGATCATCAAGCTTGGTGAAGATGATTAAGTCCTTACCATTTTATGTTAATTTCAGATGTTTGCTGTGAGTACATTCATTACATTATGGTCTCAAAATAGCGGGGAAGATTGTTAATGTATGTTGTGCATGGCATAACTGTGTTATGAAACATCTGTAGTAATTCCTATCTCTCCTTTAGAAGAAGAACTCACAATGGCCATGGAAACATGAGGTGGGTAAATAAGAGTTGACAAAATTGGTAAAATTATTTATTTATATCAATGTTTGACACTTAAAATCACAGTCATTTAATATTTCTATCAGATAAATCTCATTTCCTTTTAAAAACATCTTGAAATCACTTTTTAATCATCAATCATAATTCACAAGCTTGCAATAGCTGAAATAAAACTAATTGTATTGTAATCTATTTCAGGATACTCAAGTTGAAAATTGAAGTGTTAACCCTGATCTACAAGCAGCGTGGCTATTACAATAGTATTTTTGGCAAGATGAAGCTAATGTAAAAACAATAATTGTAAAATATGAATATTAAAAATATTTTTCCATATTTCATCATTTTTAATGTTTCCAAATCCAAAATAAGCTATCAAATAACCCTATACCAGTCTACCACTATGCTTAGACCTAGGCCTTACCCAATTTCATTTTGAGGAGGTATTAATAGAAATATTGTTGTTGGACATTCTCACACAACACCGTCTAGCCCAAACTAAGCTATAAACTTGTGCTATGGGATCTAGACGCCTGATAGACATACTTATATTTCTATATACATACTTATTATAGATAAATTACACCCAGACACAAAGCAATATGATCGTCACACAAAAAGATTTGTCCTGGGTGGGAATCAAACCCACAACCTCCGAATCCGTAGACAGGGAGTACCTGACTACAAATTAGAGTTACAGTTAGTATGTGAGTTACATGTTAGTGGTTAGAGTAGTAACCATGAGTCCAGTCAAAAGAACAAATTGACATTAGTCTAGCTCTAGTGCATTGGTCATTGGAATCGAAGGCATGGCTTCTCGTCATGGCAGGCTTGGATGGCCAAGATCTCTGTACATGCACATTACTCTTTTATAATCCAACATACTAGCTGTAGTTGACGGCTTTACCTGTGTCATACTATGAACCCATACATGCATAGTAAATACAAGATTTATTAAAATGATCACTGCTCAGCTTCCTTGAGTATTAACAAAATGATAATAGCATATTTATGTTTACTATCCATCATATTATCTATCACACACGGGCACTAATAAAAGCTGTCTGTATTGAGATTGTTTGGCTATATCACATAGTTGCTGTGGAATACCGTGATTTCACAATGATGAAATAACTTTTTAAGTCCGTTGAGTAGTTACGCTAGTGTTAATCAATTTAAAAACCAACTTTCATATGACAGAGTAGTTGTTTGTAGATAAAAACTTTCACTATTCACAATCTTGAGTTATCATGAGGTTATTGTTCAATATTTTTTTTGTAAAGATGTATTTGTAGAAGACTTGAATAAACTGCTGTTATATATGTATATGAAAATTTACAGTCTCCTGTGTTTATTCTATGAATTTTAGCATCCAAAGCCCTTTCTTCAAAATGAAATTCATTGCTGGACCAGTTTTTTACATTTGAGTTTTGTCTCAAATTTCTATAGGATATAGCTCTTCCAACCGCGTCTCGGCAACCGTGGAGTACCACCCGTTAGATGGACCGACGACCCTGGTAAAGGTCGTAGGCTGGGACTGAATGCAGAAGGCGCAGGACCGTGAATTGTGGCGTAAATTGGCAAAGGCCTACGTCCAGCAGTGGACTGCGATAGGCTGATTTGATTGATAGTTCTTCTGGATAACACTGTCACTCTTTGCTTTGAAGCCGTTTATAAAGTTCACGTTTGTTTATAGGTAAAGTTCACAATTTTACATTGTAATTCTCTACAAAAGTCTCTTAGAGGTAATTTGTAGATAACCTAAAAAACACCTACTAGTACTGACTGACAAGAGTCAAAACAACAAAAATAAAGCCCTTGTCTCTGCTTTTGCGATTCTATTTATATTCTATCGATGTTCTATATTGGCGATAGACAAGATTTACGCGACTAGCAAATTTAGGACCAATCGCTATAATATCGTAATAGAATCGCACTGGACCAGCTTTTTGATGGAAAATAGCAGACTCGGCCCCCTGGAACAATAACTATAGAAGGTAACTACGTCGAACAGAACTTATTTTTTCTCATAGAAAGGGAATGAAAAGTAGAGTATATTACTCGAGGGCAAATTATTTATCCCTCGGGCGGTGTACTTTGAATCCCTCACTGCGCTCAGGATTCTATGTTAGAATCCCTCGCTATGCTCGGGATTCTATTCTAGAATCCTTCGCTTCGCTCGTGATTCAAAGTAGCGCCCTCGCCGTAAAAATACTATTTTGCCCCCTTGTTATACAATCTACTATTTCATTCCTTCTATTCGAAAAGAATCACTTTGCACCACGATAACGGGGCGCAAAATAGCTCTTTTCTGTTAAGAGCTTTTGAGCGGGCGGCAAAGTGATTTGAATTTGGAACTTTAAAATTTCATAGAAATTGAACGCAAATTGTATGAATTACTGGCTGGTAAGTGTTGGCTGCACAGCGTGGTGTCCTGAGCTAACTAAAAAAAACTAAAGAGCCCCATTTATCTGTTCGTGTTCGTCATTATTATATAATGTTTTTGAAATCAGTAAACATATTTTATTGTATTCTGCAAATATAATTAGTTCTACGCCAAGTTATGAAAGTGACAATCCATGAACTCCTGGAACAATAACTATAGAAGGTAACTACGTCGTACAAAACTTATTTTTTCTCATAGAAAGGGAATGAAAAGTAGAGTATATTACTCGAGGGCAAATTATTTTTCCCTCGGGCGGTGTACTTTGAATCCCTCACTGCGCTCAGGATTCTATGTTAGAATCCCTCGCTATGCTCGGCATTCTATTCTAGAATCCTTCGCTTCGCTCGTAATTCAAAGACATTTAATTTGACAAATACACATTAGTAAATACTTGTTGAAAGTACATCTATGCTAATATTATAAAGAGAAAGATTTGATTGTTTGTTTGTTTGTTGGAAGTTGATTTTTTCACTGAGAGATTTGAAAAATTCTTCACTGTTGGGAAGATATAAGTACTTGACTATTAAGGAAGTGTTCTGCTGTCATATACCTACTAATCAATAAGTTATCATATCTGTGTCAGTATTTTGTTAGTTGTAAATTATTGTTAAGTGAATACCTTACAATTATCGATCCGTTTTGGAAAAGATCGTCACGGTGTTATCGCTTATTAATTCATTATAGCGATATGACAATATTATCACTAGAGTTTAATACCTATGCCACGAGTAGTACAAGAGAAAGAGAGTGAGCGTAAAACAGTAAACTAAATATGGACAAAAGATTATGTACATAATGTAGCTCATAAAAGCACTACTTTAATGTATAGGGTTTTTTTAATAACGCTGCACTCTGGAAAGGAGACTTTTAGATAACTATGAATCAGAACGGATGAGAATTGCAAAGGACAAAAATTTAAATTTAGAGGGAGGAAAGAGATCATCACATAGCGCTATTTGACAGTTGTGAAACGCAATAACAGTGTTTATCTATACAAATAAAAAAACTGTTGAGGGTCGAGAGTCTGTACATGGAAGATATTTTGAAAATTTTAATTGTAGGGCATTCTCTGATCGATACTGAAGCCGAAAATGTAATTTAAATTTTTCATGTCTGTCTGTCTGTATCCCGAATAATTATCACGCCGAAGCTAGAAAATCAATTTGAATGAAACTTGGTACAATCAGAGCTTATAATTCGAGGAAGGTTCTAGGATACTTTTGATCCTGATATTTTGCGCGGTTCCTTTGGGATAGGCGATGTAAAACAAACCGGTTTTTTGTTGTAACTTCTCAATGCGTGGTCCGATTCTTAAAATTTTTTCAGTGTTATAAAGAGAGTACTTTAAGGATTGTTTCACAGAAGTTTCAATGTTGAGATTTTTGTAGTTCAGGAATTAGAGACACCTTAACTTTCGCTAAACCTAGAATTCAAGGATTCCTTTGAATCTGACGGTAAATTTCAATTGGCGTGTCGGCTTAATCATAAAAGAGCTTAATGATTAAGGCTACTGTAAAATAATTCAGTCTACGCCTAAGGCGTGGACTGATTTTTTTTAGAATTGACTTAATCTTTAAGCTATTTTATGATTAAGCAAACAGGGCAGTTTCATACGCTCCCATGAGTCTGTTGAAAAAATACCTGTCGTTCATACACCTTTTGTGGCGTTAACGAAGTTGCGAGGGTCAGCTGGTTCTAACAATATGTTACAAATAGCTTATTCGAAACTTATGTAGAACTCATTGGTACATTGTGAAACAGGCCCTTAGAAGGTTTTTACAGGGTCCGCAGCGCAAGTGTGGGGCCCTCTGGTGTTGCAAACGGTCATAGGCTGCGGTGACCACCAGTCCTTCTGGTGGGTCTTATGCTTGTCTGCGACCTTAGTGGTATAAAAAAAGTGGCAAAAATTATTGATCCATAATAACACTTATGAATTAACTTTTTCTAAATTCAGCAAAGGATTATTTTATTAATTAATATAAAGTTTCTAAAAATCGTTTCTATTGCATAAAACATGGAGTCGATTTTCAAACTTTTATCGGAACAATATTGAAGATTAAAAGAATTGAACAAATAGTGACATAAATAATGACAGCGACGCGTCGCGATACACTTATCCTTCTAGGCATAACTTATCGCTTATTATAATATTAAAGTATTATTCCCGAAATATTCTTGGAGTTCGTTTGAATAAATTTTATATTAATAAAAAATAAACGTCGGGCAAGGTGCTAAGAGGCTAACGAGCGTAATCCAAAAGTAAGTTATTAGTTGATCGCCGCGATCTCCTGCTGGGCGCGGGCCGACTCGATACCAAGATGTTTATCGATTCTTTTGTCGGCACTATCGCTGAGGTGTTACTCGAAATTAGGATGTTAAATGTTTTGTACATGACTCATAGGCCGCGAGTTTTGTATAAGCACAGCTTTTACTTTTCTTTTTGTCATAACTAATAGAAATATCAATAGGTTTTTGTGTTGTAAATTATACGTGATCATGTGTGAAATGTTAGTGATGTGGATACGCTATCGATCTTTTAATGAAAATAACAAGTTATAAAATAACGATGTTATTTGTATGTATTATTAAATTTGTTTTGTTCAATCAATCAATCAATCAAATCAGTATCTTCCTATCATTTTGGAAGGACAATTGGCTTTACTATACACGCTAGCCAGACGAGTTGGTACAAGATTTATGTTTCGATGTATCAGAGAAAATAACACCTTATAAAAATATTTATTGTTAAAAATTACAGAGAAACATAATTATTACATATCTATATTTACATTATAAAAACATTTGCATATTTTATTAAATTAGCCTATTTGTTCTCTTCAATCAAGCAATCAATGAAATCAACTTCTTCCTATTCTCTTTGTAGGGCGATTGGTCTTACTATATACCACGGTGGCCAGACGGGTTGATACAGGATTTTGGGTCGAACTGTCCTTCTATTCACCATGACCTCGTTCGTTAGTCACAAGGTGCAATACTTACAGGTGGGGCTTGCTTGGGTCCCAAAGACTGCAATAGGTCCCCATAGCGCCAGATTCTTCTGTCTCGATGAGACGGAGAAAGTTTACAAGCTGCAAGCCAGCAAGCTCCGCGAGCAGTTTGTTAACTCGCTCTATGTCATCGAGCTTTTTAGGATTCCGTACCCAACGGTTAGAAACGAGACCCTATTCATGACACTTCGCTGTCTGTCTGTCTGTCCGTCATGAGGCTGTATCTCAGGAGCCGTGATAGCTAGTGAGCTGAAATTTTCACTGATTATGTATTTCTGTTGCCGCTATGATAAATAAAATCAGAAAAAAGGCGACGAATAAGAAGGGACTCGAGCTCTGATATAACAGACGTGATTTTTTGCCGTCTATTGGTACGGAACCCTTTGTGCGAGAGTACGATTCGCATTTGGCCGGTTTTTTTACGATTTGCTTTTGACTATCACATTGTAGGTAAACTCGAAAATAAGCTGCTTGTGAATTTTCATTAAGGCTTTATTAGAAACTAGTTGAGCCCGCAACTTCGTTTACGTCACATAAGGTGTATGAAAGGAAAGGTATTTCTTCATCAGAGTCATCAAGCAGCGTCTGAAACTGCCTTGTTTGCTTAATCATAAAAGAGCTTAATGATTAAGACTATTTTTAAACAATTCAGTCCGCGCCGAAGGCGCTATTAAGCCAACACGCCAGTTTAGGTTCAATCACATTCAAAGAAACCCCTACAATTAAAATTTTCAAAATATCTGATTCTTAAAAGTGTTATAACTCTTTTATTTCTAAACCGATTTACATAAAACAAACGCTAAATGTTAACTGGAGCAAACCTCAACACAATAAAAAAAACCGCATTGCAATCGGTTGAGCGGTTACTGAGATTAGCGTGCACAACCGTACAGACAAACAGATATACAGACATACAGACATACAGACAAACAGACAAAAATTCTAAAAGTCATTGTTTTGGGTTCTATTGCGTTCATAAAGCCCCCCTATAATATTTTTTCTTATTTATCTTCCATGTACAGACAGCGACCTGTTACGATTTTATTATATGTATTGATTAAATAGACGTGAATATATTTCAGCTTGTATGCTAATTATTTTGATTCGAACGTGTATATTATTATCTAGCTTATTAGTTAGAAGTTATTTATATTAATGTAAAATGGGTTACTCATTGTATGTTATCATAGCTAATTATAACGATGTTTATTGCTTAGAAAGTCTTAATGAATTACTGATGATGACAGTTCTAGCTTTTTGCCGATTTATCTTACTAATATTATAAATGCGAAAGTTTGTGAGTGTGGATGTGTGGATGTCTGTTACTCTTACACGCTCAATCGGTTGAACGGATCTGGCCGAAATTTGGTACAGGGATACATTATAATCTGGTATAACACATAGGCTACTATCCTGGGAGTTAAGTTTCTACGGAAAGCGGGAACGGGAACAAATTTAACGCGGGGAAGCTTCATCAGCTAGTAGTACAATAAAACCGGATAAGTACTTCCTAACCAAAAAATGGCAAATGAATCACGTATGAAAGCCATCCTTAATGCCCCTTTAATTGCACTCTTTTGACTCCGGCAGTTTATTCACCCCGTCTTTGGGAGCAGGTCTATTACTTAAAGATAAGATTCAGAGACATTTAGAAAAACTAAATTTAACTTAGGAATTGTCTTACTAAATTTGATACTTACTTATATTTCAACTAATTTAATTATTACTTATAATACTTATTATTACTTTTAATACTTTAATTATTAATTATTTCTTATATTTCAACTTTTGAACTATAAATTTTGTACGACAATCCGCCTGTTTGGATATCGAAGCAGTTCACACAGATTTTACGTTTGGAAATGGCTGGATACTATGCCGGACTCCTACCGAATGTTACTCCAACTGATTTTAGAACAGTACAATCAATAGTAGGTACTATGTTATGCAAACTAATAATAACTGGCATTTCAACACAATTAAATAAATTAAAGAAACTGGTAGTTAGTCTACAGCCTTCAGCTAAAATAACCACGTTTGCGTACACCCGCCATTTTCGTAACACTTCCCGATGTACATAAATAATATTTTAATTGTTTTAAAATGGATAGTGTGGAGGAATATTGCTTTACCAACACCTTTATTTTCGTGCAATAAATAAGCTATAATTAAAAATCAGAAACAGCGTTAGTTATTAGCTCCGGAATAAAAATAAATCATTTTGCAATTCGTCGATTTCTAATCGATTCGAATAAAAAGTTTTCTGCTGATCTTTTTACAATGGCGAACGAAAATGAAATTCGATTGTCATCCGTGTCTATGGATTTGTTTTGGAATAAAACTTATCAATTCGATTTTCAAACTATAAATGAAATATCTATTATCAATTTATTATTTCTCTCTTATTTTTGGGTTTTCTTGGCTTGAGAAATTGCTCAGACCGCTTTTGGTGTTCCAAATGACCACTTTCCATCAGATGGGCCGTATGCTTGTCTGCCCCCTCAGTGGTATACATTTTTGGAAAGAAATAAGCATTAACGCTGATGACTGTGTTGCTCAGTGTTATGTCAGTAAACAGTCACTGCATTAAGTAATCTACGTACAGCCATAAGATGCATAACCACTTTTGGGGCTTTCAAGCAGTTTCAAAAGGCCCATTGAGCCTGGCCACGGCTCCCTTTAAAATTGTAGACGATAAGCAAAGTTTAAGGCCTTATGGGTAGTTTCAAAGCGAAAGCAGAGAGGCCCAAAAGGCTCTTTGCTTTCGAAAAATTGTTGTCCCTGTCCACCCAACCTGATCAGGAGACAAAATTAGAGCTGGTAAAAAGTGGGCATATTAAATGCCTCTGACTATCCCTCTGCGGAAAATGGCACATCTATTATGTATTTTGATGTTATCAAAAGAAAAGACTGCACCATTAGCAAAGCTATTTAGCTTCGAAAGTTAAAAAACAATTTCAACCCAATTCATTCACAAATACCTCAATAAAATGATCAAAACAAACAACTTTAATGGAATAAAAACAAACAGGCTACAATAACAGCTAAATGGCATTATAAACAGAAATCACGACTAGTCAAAAGAACATCAATAAAGGGTAGGGGGCGACCCGTTCAATGGAACTGCGCATAAATTACTAACCCCTACGGTTGGCAAAATGGTTCATAATATACTGGATTTTAAACTATTAAATACACTTGATTTAAGGAATAATGACTTTTTTTAGTGTTATTCATAACTAGCTGTTCCCGCCTCTTAGACCGCGTAGAAGTCGTTATCGCGTAAAATCATAACCTTTGGGCAGTCGGTTAAAAAGTAGCTTATGTCCTTCCCAGGGCCTCGAACTATCTCTATAATAAATTTCATCTCAATCGCTCCAGCCGTTTAGGCGTGAAAGCGTAACAGACAGATAGACAGACAGACAGACAGAGTTTCTTTCGCATTTATAATATTAGTAGGGATTGACTGGTAATTTAACCAAGTAAAGGAACACTTTCTATTTGGTACCCGAACCTTCGGAAACCTTTATGTTCATCATATTGGAGACAGCGGTAGTCTTCGTTGATACGGCCAAATTTTAAAAGTCATCAGAAACCTGTATTTGACCATGTTGCCTTTGCCAGCCTCCTAGTACTTAGGCAGATTATGAATTAATGAACCTCATAGAAAGAAAACTCAAAAATTCCTTTACCGAAATGTCTGGCAATCGTAGCCAGGATAAAAAAAAACTCCTTTAAAATTGAGATGACTGATATTTTAACAGTAGGCCTTGGTATCAAAAAGTACCATACGTCGTATAATTTTTTTTATGTGTAGGTATTCTTCAAAATATACAACGCCTATCAATAACTTTCTGGCCTAGTATCAAACCACCTATGGGGTTCCCTACAATTGGGGCCCTATTGTGAAGATTTAATGGAGTACTATAGGAATCTTCACCTGCAAGTATTGCACTTGAACCTGCTGACCAACGAACGAGACCGTGGTAAACAACATTAAAACCACAGACATATAAGAAATGTCTGTGATTAAAACATTGAAAACTCGCAGCAAAGCTACAGAGCTTCAAGGTAAAATTGACTTTAGGGTAAAATTGATATCCAGACGGGTACAGACCAACCCGTCTGGATGTCAATTTTACCCTTCCAATACGCACGCCGAGAACTGGGAGAGACCTATACAATAGGGTAATATGATTGATTGAGTGACCTCACTACCATCAGAAGCAATGCTTAATCGAATTGGTACCTACTATCTTCGTTTACTTGTTAATATGATTGAACTTAAACTACTTTTTATTACACCACAGAAATTCAAAAGGTGCTTCAATTAAACAGCGTACTTTAATGGCATTTTCAGAGAGTTATAAAAAATAATACATGATTACCTCTACGAGCACGGTAGTGCAGCTATCTAAATATATAATAATGAAACCACTGCAATGCGTATTACGAGTAGGTACTGTGAGTCGTAAACAACTGCACAGACATAACTCGACGCCATTAAATGCTAAAATTAAACCGAACGCGTTAGTGCTCCTTACTTACGCATATAAAAACTCTCATTACACCAAACAAGTGACAAAAACGCAAAAAATTCGATAATAAGACCTATTAGTCAAGTCGTCGGGCAGTCGCAAGGTGCGCGAAATGTAACTGAACCGGGTGGGGGCCAATTTCAAGGGCCATTTCCTCGCCCAACAGGGGTGTCTCAGTGTTAAAAATAAAACCAAAGATGCCATGTTTCAGACCTCTTCTACACCGCACAGCTGTTGTTTAAATTGATACTGTAATGAAGTACTCAGTGTACTTGTTCGAGAATTTTTTGTATAGTTTGTATAATGCCCTATTAAAGTGTCGGCCTAATAGTTTGTCGAACTGGCTTTGTGGCGCGAGCTTTACACGGTTCGCTGAGAGACGTCGACGCGGTATTGTCCCGACTCCATACCGTTTTATTGCCGTTTCCGTAATAAGCACATGTGACAAAGACCCATTAAAATTTGATTACATCCAAAAATAGTCAAACGTCATCGCATCTTGCGGCGCGACCGGCGCGTGGCGAATCGTTCGTCGCGTGCCCGAAAACATGCATTAGTCGAAATTCGATTCGCTTTTTTTGGTATTTACTTTTTCATAGAACACCCCCTTCTAGAAATTGGTCACGGGAGAGATGTGTGATTTCGCGTCAATATGTCCTATTATTTAGCGGTTTATTGGATCTACGAGTCTTAAGTGTCCCCGCGGGCGTTATTTAAACGGTCGATGCGTCAGCTAGAATCCAGAGAAATACCTCTATAATTATTTAACTGTCCAGTTATTAATTTGTCACCTCACTGTTATGTTTATATTATAAAGGAAATAACTCGAGTCGTTCTGTCCTCAAGTACCGTAATTAACTGTTATAAAGCTATATTAAAACGTAAAATATTCCCGGTGAATTACTACTGAATTTAACTTGACAATATGTGAAATAACTGGAAAATTAATAGGTATAGCCATATAAAATATTTAGTAGTAATAACTGCTAGTTAGTGCTAGCGTTTATAAAATAGTAGCAACGGCTTAATAAATTAACTACTGAACTTCAAATAATTAGCTTTTTCATGATTTTTTAATTGGCGCAGGTGGAGTTTATTCACTTATCTCATTATTTATTAACTGTCGGTCAATGACTTGTAAAAGATAATCATAATCATCATCATCTTAAGTCGATATAGCAATCGTCACAATGTTAGGCCTTATTCTTTCTTCATCCAACAGTTTTCGAGCTTTATAAGTTCAACCAACGACGGCTGGACTCTGAAACTTTTTCTTTTTATTTGTCATCATTAGACTCATTTCCTTTGCTACTTTTCTTTTATTTATCTTTATTTCTTTTCTGTTGTATCTCATCCCATGTATTTTGGTTTCTCTGTATTTATTTTATTCGTAAATTTATCAGACCGACGAAATTGATCTAGCCCAAATTAAGCTAACATTAGCTTGTGCTATGGGATTGAGACGACTGCTAAACATACTTATATATTTCTAAATACTACGTATTATACATAGAAAACACTCAAACTCCGAAGCACACATTTGTGGATCTCACAAATATTTGGACCGACCAAGGACCTCCAGCGCCGGAGGCGGTTAAAAAATAAAAATAAATAAATATTCACGGACATTTCACACAACGCTATCTGATCCCAAAGTAAGCTAGGAATAACCTGCTTGTGTTATGGGTATCAGACCACGTATATTAATACTTATTTACTTTAAAATACATATATATATTATACATAGAAACACCCAGACTCTTGAGACAAACTTTTATGGTTCACACAAATATTTGTCTTCGGTGGGAATCGAACCCACGACCTCCAGCGCCGCAGGCGGTATCACTACCAACTACGCCACAGAGGTAGTCAACTTTACAAGAGCAGCTGCAGCCAGCAGCGCCAGCTGACTAATTATTAAGACTCTGACGCAGGTACTCTAAAACGGTTGAAAGTTTACACAGCAGTGTCGGTTAATTCCAAAAATGCAAAGAGCAAAAATAAAAGCACTCATGTGAACTTCAGACACCAATTTCAGGCAGAAAGAAGAAGAATCGTCACCACCAGAACTACCTACTAAAGTGCCCCAAAATTCTATTCTACCCTAATGCCATTCATAATGCATGAAAAGCTTCTCAAGGTACATAAAAACTACTACTTTCTCATACGGCATTGTTTTACAATTTATCATGCAACGAATTGATTTAGTATTATGAAAATGCATTTTTTGTAGGTCCTAAAAAAATGTCACCCACGCGACTGGGTGTAGAAAAAAACAAAACAAATTTCACGGCTCAGATGTTATAAATACATTAATAAGTAATTTTGTTTGTTTTTTAATAAGCGTATCAATTAATAGTTGCAAAAAATGCGGGTGACATTTTTTTGTTTTGTAAAAAGTTCCCATGTCGCATTAATTTGCTTTTTTTTAATCATGTAAGGAGGTATGTTTGAATTGTGTGACGATGACACTCTGCCCATGCCTTGGTCACACATAGGGTCACACAACCCATAAGGAGAGTCCGCGATAGTTTGATATAGTCTGTGTCGGGAGCACCGCGGTTACCCTTCCGAGTCTTACCCGGGACTCCTGGTCTTAGACAGATGGCAAGGCACCGTGTGGTTTTAGGCGGTAGAGGTCCGGCATAGCATCCATGAGGATTCCTACATGAAAAAGATATGATGGGCACCCTGCCTGAGCATAGGCTGTCAAAATTTGAAAACAGGATAAAATAAAATAAATAAAGTAAAAAAAAAAATAAAAAAAAAAAAAATTATTGTCTTTGAAATTTAAAATAAATTATTCTGGTTTGTCCAAATTTTTGTGACTCTACTGGGGTTTCGGAAATGCTACTGATTGAGATGAACACCCCAAGAAACTCAGTAGGTATATAGGGAGTCTTGATGACCCTGCTATACAATTTGTAATGATACTTTTAAGTACTTTCTGAAACACAGCAGTATATGCCGTGTTCCAGAAAGTACTTAAAAGTATCTCGGACCAATGATATTTAAGTAAAGATATGCTACCTTCATACAAAACAGCGTTCAGTTTTTGTTGAGTTATAATTTCACGTGCTTACCTATCGGTACTTAATAGATTTCATCTATGAATGCGATAGAGAATACAAAACGTTTAAAACAGAGAGGGATAGCTATCTGTGTCGTTTTGCACACAGTAGCAGACCACAACACGACTTGTTTCGCTCGCAGCTATTAGCCGACTAAATGGAATTATAACAATTGTGTGACTTTGTCCGCAACAGTTTTTGAGCGCTAATGCGATATCTACCTCTTTTTTACTATAACATCATTGTCTCGGACACTGTTGTATTTTCACAGTTTTTAATTAACACTGCCTTTTTTGGAAATCCCTCATGGATGTTATGCCGGACTCTTTACGACTAAAACCGCGTGGAACCCTACAACTGTGTACCGTCGACAGCCTTGTGTAAGTTCTCGAAAGGATGTCTCAGGGTGCAACTCTCGCAGCCTAAAATTGGTTTTGCCTATAGAATATGCAAATGAACAGACTTCAGAAGTTATCGATATTAACCACTGTCCTAAATATAATTATTGATTATTGTACAACAGAATCATTTACTTACATTATTTTGACATTAAAATCGCTATATGCTGTATACACTACAAATTATCAGTGTAAATCCGCAAATAAAACCCTCAAATGCTGATATCATACAAAGATTAATCCATTTAATAACAAAACAAGCAGATAATCCTATTGAGTATAACATATTGCTAACCCTGAGAACGCGCGGGGGTGTGAGAGACCCACACCATAACTAACCCTATTAAAAAGTGGCTGCAACCCTCCACTGCATTAATGTAGCATAAAATTAACCCGTGCGTCACGCCCGGTGCGTGCAATGTTTAAGTACGACATTTCTGGTTAGGGGTCTAAAGGACAGTTAGAATTTTTGGTCGGCTTTGTGTGCAGTTGAAGTTTGATGTCTGGAGTTTGAGAAAAAGAGCCTTGAAAAAATGTTTTTTTTTGCATTCTGGAAATGCCGCTCTAGGAATACATATAAAACCTATGCTTTAAATACGATAATATTTTATTAGGTAAGTATTCAAATAATTTTAAGAAAATAAGCAAGTAAGATTTGATAAGTACATTATAAATATAGCAAGCCCTACTTCCCTTTTAATGAGTGAAAGTAACTCTGTCTTACGCTTTCATACCTCAACCACTGAACCGATGATGATGAAGTTTAGAATAACGATAGAATAGAGATTGCGAAAAGACAACCTACTTATTTATCCCGGGAACTAATTTATGTGGGAAACGGATACCTCAGGTAGTCAGCAAATAAAGCATAATGTCCAAATTTAACAACAGTAGTTGTTTCAAAATGAAGACTCTTTTCTAACTAATCATCACTTAAACTGCATTCCAAGGCTAGATTCAGTTAGCCTGAAGTAGGAAGCAATGAACTTTAAGACAGTAATTTTACACAACGAACCATTTCGAATTACAAATATTTCCAACAAAATCTCAACCCTAATCAAGCGATTATCGAACGTCTACAGCCCTAATCCCACAACGGCGTCGCGTCGTGATAATAACACAAATAAATCTACGCAAGTAACATGGGAGATAATGTAAGTTCGGAAGCCGAAGTCAAACCGTCTCCGCGACCCCCTCGCATTGGAGGGTTAATGATGTTTGTAAACAAAACTTAACTGACTTAACTAGTCTGTGGTTTGTTTTTGAAACATCGGCTGGAAGGCGGAAGAAAGAAAAACATTGTCTATATTATTTTTTGTATTCTAAATTCAAGTTTTACCAGTCAAAAACTAATGTGATAAATGATAATGATTATGTCAAGAATAGGATCCTCATCTAGGATAGCGTACAGATTAGCGAAAAAATATTCTTGCCTTTAAGTTTTCATTATCAACCACTAGCCGACGTCACGCGATTTCACTCCCGTAGTTTCCGTTCCCGTGCGAATATGGGAATAAAATATAGACTTACCCAGAAATAGTGTAGCTTCCCAACAGTGAAAGAATTTTTCAAATTGGGGTATTAGTTTTTGAGTTTATTCATTACAAACATACAAAAATACATTTTTTTCCTCTTTATAATATTGATGTAGATGTAGATTATCTACCTACGTACTAAAATCTGCCTATCGTAGTCCACCGATGGAAATATTTATTTATTGAAGTAAAACTTCTTTAGGCGCGATCTAGGGAATAACTCGGAATTTTTTTCCGACGGAAGTAACGCTATTTAAATTTTAAATAGCGGAAACTAGTTTCCGCTATTCAAAATTCGAATGAATGATATTAATAGGTATAACATTTGATGCCGTCAATGGCAAATAAGGTTTACTTCAATCGCGCCCAAAGATTACACGCACACACTTTTTTTTTGTACGCCAAGTAAATACAATTATTGTAGGTACATAAATACAGTGCAAGAAGATGTACAATTGGCGGCCTTATCGCTAAAAAGCAATTTCTACCAGGCAACCTTTGGATGGAGCTTACGAGTTTAATAATTTTATTGTGTGGCTTCAATGTACCACTCTGGCATTTGCGGTAGATCCTAGTCTAGCTACATGAGTTAATAAGTAAATTTATTTAATTTTTAATGTGCACACATTATCTGACACCGTGAAAAACACGAGATAAAAATTCAGAGAATGAGAGAAGATTTATTTAATGAAGTAATATGTAGATCTATTCAAAATAAAAAGTTCTCTATCAGTCATCTCAGTCGCATAAAAATAATTCTTGTCTAGAACTACCAATAAACCCACATACAACTTGACAGCTGGTCTGAACGCAACCCCGATCCCGTCACAGGGCATGACCCGTAGGCTCCTGATCTATTGTGCCCAAGGGAAACTCAACATTGTGTCGGAATATCGACTATAGATTACACAATATCATACACATGTTTGGTTTTGAAGAGTCTGTGGTCAATGACATCTACATATCAATTTGAATTTGACGTATTCTAAAAACTTTTGATTCTTTTTTTTTTAGTAAATAGGTATTTTAGTATTCTAAAAACTTTTGATTCTTTTTTTTTTAGTAAATAGGTATTTTAGGAATTTGATTCTTTTTTTTTTAGTAAATAGGTATTTTAGGAATTTTGTTTTCAGCCAATTTTAATTGTGATATCGTATAATAAAACGTAATAGCACAGCCTAAAGCTCTATACTGGTTGACTACGACTATAAATTCAACCAGTATACTGTGGTAACAAGCAGACTACACAGATATTACCGGCGGCTCTGTTTGTTTTTCCGATACGAACTCTTTTTGCACTAAAACGTAATTTAGTCCTTTCCCAAGCTCTCATCTATCTCTGTAGCAAATTGCTTCAAATCGGTTTAGTGGCTTGGGCGTGGAAATGCATCAGACAGCGTTACTTTTGCATTTAATCTAAGAATAATGAACTAAGTTCATAGTTTTATTAAACTTTATAAGAAGTGTTATAAAAAGGAATTTATAGTAATTTCATTTACATAATAATAATCATTTAAACGACAACATACGAGTATCTCATCGTATTTAATTTCCAATTACTAAAGCAGTAGCCAATAAGGTAATAAAATAATTAACACATGCAAACTCTAGCGCTTTGCAATAAGTAGAATGAGCGTACAGATAATTATATTTAAGTATGGTGAGAACACACTGGCAATAAAAAAATATTAAAACGGCCTTATTAAAATAGGAATGCCAAGCAGAAGGCAGCAGAAGTGTTTGAGAAAAAAAAAATAAGTTCGTATAATTCGATACCTAGATATTTAAGATTTAATCTGGTTGTGTATCTATTCAGTAGTTTTGTTGCTTCTTAAAATTTTGGAGTCCTTAAAAATTTAAAAGTAGGATGTAAATATCTTTTCATTGAGTAACAACCCCTACTAATATTATAAATGCAAAGTAACTTTGTCTGTCTGTTACGTTTTCACGCCTAAATCGCTGAACCGATTTTGATGAAATTTGGTATAGAGATAGTTTGAGTCTAAGGGCCTTCCCTTGGACTCAAACTATCTCTATGTCCAATAAAAGTAGCCCATGTTCTTACATGGGCTACTTTTTAACATACTGCGCAAAAGGAGGGTAGTGATTTTACGCGATAACGACTTCTACGCGGACGAAGCCGCGGGGAACAGCTAGTATATAAAAAAAAGACTTAGAAAGAAGGTACATTCTTATCTTCTAAAAGAGTGAAGGTCCTTCGAGAAAACTAGTAATGGATATCAGAACTTTTGCATTGCTTTTAAAATACTGCAGTTCTTTTTGAACCATTTTAATTCAGTAGGTTGGTAAATGAGAAAAAAAAAATATAATAAACAAAATGAATTACTCTAAGTATAGAACTAGAAAATTCTTACAAAGATACTTAGCTGATTATGTTTTAATCTGAAAATTTATAACATAGGTAGGTAGGTAGGTACTCTTACATTCTCAATAAGAGAGTGTATATTGGCCAGTAACCGTAATGTTGGTAATGTCTCCTAGCCTATACAAAAATGACATTATTTTCTGAATGTTGCTAGCATGTTGGCATTGATTTTGTGACAACATAATAAACATCAGATGATTAAATAAATCAGCCACAGAGACGCACAACAAACAGTCTTGTCAGAATTTATAGCTCCCGCGGGAATCGCCACAGATAATATACGGCTAAAAGTTAGAAACTCCGTACGCAAAAAATAGTGATGTTATTATACTGAAATATATTGTTTCTGGTTATTTTTTAGGAGAATAAGGAAATCTGTCATATAATACAAGAATTATGAATTTATTCTGATTTAACTTTGCTCGCGGTTTTGCTCGCGAAACTAACATTTTATTTGTCTTCAGACTGGATCAGACCCTTTGCGCACAGTAAGACTCCTTCAGTTTCCTTTTTATTCCGAAGATTGTATGGAGGGACTGGATACAGCAGTCTTGAAGACTGTATTTTTTCTAGGGTTCTATGTGCAGCATTGAACTATTAACGTCTAACATTGATATGCACACGTGTTTCCCTCATGTTACAACCGCGGGTTGTTCAAGCTGAGCGTGATGAGTGATGAGGCACATCACAGGGCCGCCAACTTGAGGACTACTGTCAAAAGTCTTACGGACTGTGAGAGTGGCCCCCCAATCGCTAAAGGCGCCTCGGCTTTTCATCAGTGGCGACGCCATTTGGCGAGCTTAATATAAAAGAAAATAGTCCGCGAATTTAATCTTTCAATAGATCAAAAATTGTAAAACGTTATTGAAATACACGTACTTCACCAGATTTTGGAGAATTTCATCGCTAACTACGCACTGTACAAATTCTACAATTTGTTCTTTACATTTCAACTCCTAAAAAATACTCCTCCGTCCTAAAATATTCCGATAAAAACTAGAAATAAGTGAAAAGTATTCGATCGTTTGATCGTTTTTGGGCATAGAAAGTTGATCATTACAAAAATTATCTAAATAATAACTAGAGACAAAGCTTTAAAAACAAGTTTTTTAAAACTAACAGATTCAATTTTAAGAATTTTTTTTTTGATCAGCGTTAAAAAAAATAAAGCTATAGATAAAATGAATGAAATACTATCGATTACAATAACAACAACGAAACATCACTATTCTAGCATCGATATGTCGAGTAGAAATCAGTAAGTCCCTAGGGAGTGATCCCCTAATTATTACTGCAGTGTTAGCTGTGAGCAAAATAAATTGGCCACTGTCGAGTTTAAGTGTTGATATACTTATTTAATTAACTTATTTTTATTACTTGTATTGTATGTATTATACATTCGAATTCCCTCAATGTTAATGAATTTAGTTAAAAGTAAGTACCTATTTAAAGTTATCATATTCAGCCTGTGTTGTTTATAAAAATCCCGATTCAGTCTGGCCCATAGATTTAGAATTTTTCGCTAGTGGCGTTGTGTGTAACTATAAAAAACTAATAAAAATGGACAAAATGAATATGGAGATCCTAAATTCTTTCATAATAAAAAAGTCCATAAATAGTTATAGCGCATAATTTATCTACCGTATGAGTCATTTCAAACACATTTCTAAAAACCAGAGTAAAAGATAGTACCTACACACGTACTGCGGTATAAATATACTTTTTCGTAAAGCCTATACATATGGCTCGCAAAGAAAAAGAACAGTGGCACAGGATCGTTCGCTATGGTTCTCTACCTTTTTCTAGTAGCAGTACAAAACACTGTCACAATCGCTCATAAGTCAACTACTTCATACAGCTTCAATTATATTTTCAACGCAACATGGCTGGTTACTTTGCAAGCTAAGAACACAGTAAGCACCTATACAAAACAACCCGCCATTCAGTGCTAAGTTACATAGGTACCTATAAAATGGTGACTATTTATTTCGAAAACGAAGCTATTCATTGTTCAATAGGCGAACAATCCACAGAGGCGACAATGTCCCATCATTTTCACGCTAACCACAGACTCGCATTCGACAAATTGGTTTTTACTAAATCGGTAATTCCAGCAGTAAGTACAACAAAACGTTTTATAAGTAAATTATAGGTGGGTGTAACAAAAGTCTAACTAATATTACTTAAAAAATAAAAGTTTTCAAGGAGTGGATATTTGTTCGGTGGGAAAGGTGTTTGACAGGGCTCTATGTTAGGGCCTCTTTTGTGGAATATCTGTTATGACTGGGTACGTCGTGGTACATTTCCGGAGGTTTCGAGTGATGACAGTGCTAGATCAGAGTACAATAAGTTGCTGTGAAGGTCTTTACCAGGGTATCCTAAGTCGTTGAAGATATCCGCCAACTGCATCAGGTGACATTATAGAAGTTTGAGACTATATTTTTCTATGAGCTTTGGTGAGTCCACGATGGCAGTCGAAGCCTGTTGGGAATCCTGAAGCATCCTTTCTAGGAGTTACCTGAAGTGCTCGGCGGTAAAGGAATAGGTTGGAATCGTGTAAATTCTGGTCAGTTCAAAATCTGGTCAGTTCAAAAGTGAAATGTGTTACATGATGAATTAGGTTCCACCAACCTAGTTTCATTGTGAGAAGTGTTGTATGAGTATAGAGTGCTTAATGAAGTACCTGGTGTTAGTACTTCGCAAAAGTCAAGACGACTACTAAGGCTAAAGTCACACTTTAGAGATCCCACGTTGGAAGCACGTAGCTAGATGCCCGGATATAGATTTTTTTGGTGACGCAATGTTGCCGCTGTGACGGTACGTAATAAATCTGTTCACTAGTATCAGACACTAACCGAATGATTTAGATCTTAGGAAACAAGAAAGCCGTGAGATCGTTCTCACCAGACTGCCCCTCTCTAACACGTTTATTGTGAAAGTGAAAGTTCAATCCAATTGACGTTGTCATTTTTGTTTTATTTCAAACTTTGAACAGATGATCCACTTGACCTAGTGACGTGTTTAATGCGACAGAGTCACAGCTACAGACAAAGTCTCGCAATAAGCCCCTCTGCACTCTATTTAGAGAGAGGCGTAAAGCGAGGCTCTTGGTAGTAAGACCTCGCCTCGCCACACACGGTCATCTCTCATCGCTACAGGAAGAGGCTATCAAATCACCCTTATAAACGATACCTACTTAAGTTTTAATCACATAGTAAACAATTCAGTTTCATATTCTTATGTTAACTTTAATTACTTGTCATAAACATAGACAATACATTGTTAACTTATCATGTGTCATTCGATGCGTAAACGTATTTATACTTTTGGTTGTAAAATCTTTGTATAATTTATGAGAGCTAGTTGACCTATCACCTAATCTCTTGTTTAAAATACTTTTTGTAAGATTCGTGACGTCATTCATTGAAATCAAATTAAGATGGAAAAATAACTGGTGATTTGGTAGAATGTATGTCAATGCTGGTTCTGAGCGAACGTTAATGAATCAATGACCATTATAGAAAATGCTTCTACATTAGATAATCAATCAATAGCTTGTATTTAAATCGATAAGTGACATTGATATGTAGGTATTTTATTTCATCATCTCTCTGCTAATACTATTAAAAGGAAAGATTTCGCGAAGCCAGCTTACAAGCTTCAAAGCCAGTGAGATCGCGAGCGGTTTTTAATTTGCTCCATGTCATCGAGCTCTTTTGTAATCTGCTTTTGACTATCCGATGGTAAAAAATCTGTTTGTAAATGGAATGAAAGAAAAAGGTCCAAATTCACTCGTCATACGCTGGAGTGTTAGCCAGTACCTAGTTTAAACGCTAGTGTAACGCCACGCATCAAATCACTATGACAGTTGACATAAGGAGTTACGTAATTTCCGAGTGTACTTCTTTAAAAGAGAATGCGAGCATGTTTGTCAGGTCATTCTGTAATGTACATTAAGACTAGTCGAAGTAGTCCAAATTATGTGTGGTCTATACTGAGAATAAAGTAATTAGCTGAGTCCTGAAGTATTTAATTTTTTGAAGTAAACTTCTTTAGGTGTGACTTAGGGAGTAACTCAGATTTTTGTCTCTGACGGAAGTGAAATTTGAATTTTGAATAGCGGATACGTGGTTTCCGCTGTTCAATTTGATTCCGTCAATGGCAAAGAAGTTTTACTTCAATCGCGCGTAAAGGTTACACGCACACACTTTTTTTATACCACTAAGGTGACAGACAAGCATGGCCCACCAGAAGGACTGGTGGTCACCGCAGCCAATGATCGTTTGCAACACCAGAGGCGCCGCTCTCGCGCTGCCGACTCTGAATTAATTGCCTCTTCTGTTACACTAGCGAGTGAGCGACGCGCGACGTGGCGACGAAGCGAGTACCGCCGATAAGTAGCTCAGAAGCTAACTATCGTAGCATTAACTAGTAGCACAGGGCACCGATTCTCGACCACACGACGTGAATGCGTGAACGGAAATCGGCGGGTGACGCGTCGCCTGTCTCATATTTAGGAACGGCGAACATGAGACGGACGACGTTTCACCCGTAAATTTGCGTCCACGCATTCACGTCGTGTGGTCGAGAATCGGCACCCAGGGCGGAAACTCCAGCTTGAATGTGTGCGTGTGACCAATAATTCTAACCAAATGTCCCGTCAACTCTACTGACAGCTGTGGCGCGACAGGGAGTTGCCGATCTGTATGTAATACTATTATATTATCTTTGCTAGTAGCCCCATGTCTTAGAGCCTTTACGATTATGTATGTTAAAAAATAAAAAAAAAATATTCAACCTCATTTTCACTATCACAAAATAGCCGTAATAAGCGTCCGAGTTTAACATAGAAGTACACGTTTATCATGTTTCAATCTCAACACTGCCTCAGACAAGGCGATCCCGACAGTAGATGCTTCAAAATATATTAAACGTTCAGTGTACCTACGTGAAAAATTGATGGTTTTCTATTCAATGTTTTGCGTGAAACGTATTTTGTGTAATATCTCAGAAAAGCTCAAAAAGGTTTTCAGTTTTCTATGCTAGTAAAACTGTAAATGTTAAAGTTTTTAATGATATTTAATCATGTTGTAACGTCTGAACGGATCTGGCAAAATTTTTGATACAAGGATAGTTATAGGTTATCTACCTATTACTTTTTATATACAACCCCCCCCCCCCCCACACGCACGAACGAGTAACGCAGCCTCCATAATTATATAACTTAGATATTTTTTTTAACCGAACACTCTTTTATAATACAGGTCGTCCTAGTGCAATAGACAGGGTATCTAAAGTATGTTAACATAATTGTTTGTATAATTATATTATCATAATAAACTATCGTCGGTATTACTATTACCGTCACTATTACTCATTTTACTTGTATGTTAACCATGTATATCTTTTTCTGCCAATAAAGTTTTTATTATTTTATTTATTTATTTTTATTCCTGGTATACGTTACCAGCAGATGTCTGAACGGGAGCAAAAATCCACACAGGCGCAGCCGCCGGCATTATACAGTGTAAAATAAAGTAAGGATTTAATTTGATGTGGCGTCTTGATTTGAATTCTAAATATTTACAACAAGAAACAATAATTTACATAATAAATATTCTTTAATTGGAATAATGAAATGTCAGGTAAGGTCGTTTACTTAATTAATCCTCTCCTATAAATCGATTCTTGGAATTTTATCTGACGCGTGATAAATAAACAATTCAAAAATGGAATATGCAAATGCAAATGAAGTGTAATGATATTTATCAAAATGTCAGTGTCAACTTTAAATCGTCTGAAGTTGCTGCGCTTGCTTGCACGCAAACTTGAACTAAAAGCGCTAATTCAAATCGCTTGGGTAAAACGGGACCTTACGAGTATCTACCAAGACTTTGCTTTTCATCTGTCTGAAATCAGGCTGTATCTCAGGAATCGTGATGAGCTAGAGAGCTAAAATTTGTCAGACAGACAGAGAGAGAGAGATAGAGAGAGAGAGAGAGCATTTCTGTTGCTGCTTTATCAATAAAATATACTAAAATCAGAAAAGAATATAAAGGGGGGCTCACATACAACAAACTTGTTTTCATTTTCATTTTTGCTGTTTTTGGTACGGAACCCTCAATGTGCAAGTCCGACGCGCACTTGGCCGGTTTTTTTTTGTACTGATCTTGAAATGTATTAAGGTCAACCGAGGCAAGTGTGACAGTGGGGTTACTGTAACTATTTCAAATTGTATACATATGGGAGTTGCTTTATTTATCTGCTATCTACCGAACTATGCGCGAACTTTTACAATATCGAACTGCTTTACCTCAAGTTAACTAGCGTTGTCTGTTTTATCAACAGACGCCATTTTGTAAAATATCGCCATTACTGACAGTCAGCGTAATTTTTACCAGAGATACTTTTAGCTGATTTGAGATTTTAGCGAGATAAATCGACAAGATAAAAAGTGAGTATTACAAATTATTACTAGTGCCTTAAGTGCGATATGAATTAGTGACCCGATATCCATTATTTCTTGAAATATTGGTGCAGTTACACTTACCCCTTAGTAAACCAAACATGGGTAAGTGTGACAGTGTCACGCTTACCCCTGTCACTTTCTATGAAAATCATATGGTTAGTGATGTGTCACGTTATCGATAAGTAGTTCCTGTAACAGAGATTGTGATAAAAATTGACCTTTTACAAATAACTGAAAATCCCTGCACATTTGTTTTGTTCGACGACAAAGAAGACGTTTATTTTTAGAACTCTGGTTCTTAGAGTTCTAAAAATAAACGTCTTCTTTGTCGTCGAACAAAGTTTAACATAGAAGTACACGTTTATCATGTTTCAATCTCAACACTGCCTCAGACAAGGCGATCCCGACAGTAGATGCTTCAAAATATATTAAACGTTCAGTGTACCTACGTGAAAAATTGATGGTTTTCTATTCAATGTTTTGCGTGAAACGTATTTTGTGTAATATCTCAGAAAAGCTCAAAAAGGTTTTCAGTTTTCTATGCTAGTAAAACTGTAAATGTTAAAGTTTTTAATGATATTTAATCATGTTGTAACGTCTGAACGGATCTGGCAAAATTTTTGATACAAGGATAGTTATAGGTTATCTACCTATTACTTTTTATATACAACCCCCCCCCCCCCCCCACACGCACGAACGAGTAACGCAGCCTCCATAATTATATAACTTAGATATTTTTTTTAACCGAACACTCTTTTATAATACAGGTCGTCCTAGTGCAATAGACAGGGTATCTAAAGTATGTTAACATAATTGTTTGTATAATTATATTATCATAATAAACTATCGTCGGTATTACTATTACCGTCACTATTACTCATTTTACTTGTATGTTAACCATGTATATCTTTTTCTGCCAATAAAGTTTTTATTATTTTATTTATTTATTTTTATTCCTGGTATACGTTACCAGCAGATGTCTGAACGGGAGCAAAAATCCACACAGGCGCAGCCGCCGGCATTATACAGTGTAAAATAAAGTAAGGATTTAATTTGATGTGGCGTCTTGATTTGAATTCTAAATATTTACAACAAGAAACAATAATTTACATAATAAATATTCTTTAATTGGAATAATGAAATGTCAGGTAAGGTCGTTTACTTAATTAATCCTCTCCTATAAATCGATTCTTGGAATTTTATCTGACGCGTGATAAATAAACAATTCAAAAATGGAATATGCAAATGCAAATGAAGTGTAATGATATTTATCAAAATGTCAGTGTCAACTTTAAATCGTCTGAAGTTGCTGCGCTTGCTTGCACGCAAACTTGAACTAAAAGCGCTAATTCAAATCGCTTGGGTAAAACGGGACCTTACGAGTATCTACCAAGACTTTGCTTTTCATCTGTCTGAAATCAGGCTGTATCTCAGGAATCGTGATGAGCTAGAGAGCTAAAATTTGTCAGACAGACAGAGAGAGAGAGATAGAGAGAGAGAGAGAGCATTTCTGTTGCTGCTTTATCAATAAAATATACTAAAATCAGAAAAGAATATAAAGGGGGGCTCACATACAACAAACTTGTTTTCATTTTCATTTTTGCTGTTTTTGGTACGGAACCCTCAATGTGCAAGTCCGACGCGCACTTGGCCGGTTTTTTTTTGTACTGATCTTGAAATGTATTAAGGTCAACCGAGGCAAGTGTGACAGTGGGGTTACTGTAACTATTTCAAATTGTATACATATGGGAGTTGCTTTATTTATCTGCTATCTACCGAACTATGCGCGAACTTTTACAATATCGAACTGCTTTACCTCAAGTTAACTAGCGTTGTCTGTTTTATCAACAGACGCCATTTTGTAAAATATCGCCATTACTGACAGTCAGCGTAATTTTTACCAGAGATACTTTTAGCTGATTTGAGATTTTAGCGAGATAAATCGACAAGATAAAAAGTGAGTATTACAAATTATTACTAGTGCCTTAAGTGCGATATGAATTAGTGACCCGATATCCATTATTTCTTGAAATATTGGTGCAGTTACACTTACCCCTTAGTAAACCAAACATGGGTAAGTGTGACAGTGTCACGCTTACCCCTGTCACTTTCTATGAAAATCATATGGTTAGTGATGTGTCACGTTATCGATAAGTAGTTCCTGTAACAGAGATTGTGATAAAAATTGACCTTTTACAAATAACTGAAAATCCCTGCACATTTGTTTTGTTCGACGACAAAGAAGACGTTTATTTTTAGAACTCTGGTTCTTAATTTTATTTTGGAAACGTATTTTTTTTAATTTTTTGAACTTAATTTTGTGGATATCAGTTAGCACTTAACTCTGTATGTCTTATACTTATACATATCCAGAATTTTCAATAAAGCCTTTTCCAAATTCACTTGTGTTTGAATTTCATAGTTTTAAAGTTTGTCGATTAATAAAGGACATCACTATTTTAGTAAAATACTGTCACATTTGCCCCATAAGACATATAAATTCTCTTTAATTGAAAAATGGACTCTAAGGGGAACGTAATATCGCTTCAAATATAATGCCACTAACAAACAACAATACATTTTGGTACGCAACCTGGGATACGAAGCATCTACGACGACAAAGTTGTGAGTGTTACACTTCCCCCGGTAACGGTGTAAGTGTGACAGTATTCTACCTTCTTCAGTTTAATTTTATTTTTGTGTTAAATATGACATTTAAGTGTCAAATAGATCCATGAAACAAATAATTATTCATTAATGGATGATTAAAAATAATTGAAATCTTATTTCATCACCACAGAGTAGATTTATTTTGTTCTAAACTATGGTCATCACAGATTTGTGTCACACTTGCCCCGGTTCACCTTATTCAATTATTAGTAGTATATATATAACTTTGCAAATACTCCAAAATTGTGTCGTTTTATGGCTATGTTATTGACTGTATTTTAGTTTTATCTCCAAAATTGACTGAACTTATGAACTAGCAGTCAATTTTAGAGGTCATAACAATTACAGTGTTTATTTTTAATCTTCTGTAAGTTATTCAACTGTGATTAGATTTTTATAAGTACCTACTTACCAAACAGAGACATTTCTAACGATTTTATTTTCTTACATAACTAAAGTAGCTACCTACTTACATTTATTTAAATCCTCGATGATACCGTGCCATTTAAAAAGCTTTAAACTCGCCAACTAGCAGTTTCTTTTCTCAAATCTTTTTTAAGATTGTAAATAAGCTCGATGACACGACGGCACACGTGTTTCCCTCCTCTTACAATCCTGGCTGCGTCAAGCGGAGCGTGAAGAGACACATCATAGGGCTGCCAACTTGAGGACTAGGTACTGTCTATAGTGTTATAGACTGTCCGGCCCCATACACGTACAATATTATTGACTCAATAATATTGCATCAATATTTATTTCCGTCCGAATATAGTCTGTTCAAACCTCAATATTACCCATACACGGTCAATTTATTGCTAAATTGATCAATATTATTGTACGTGTATGGGGCCGGTAAGACAGTGCCCCCAATCGCTAGATGTCGTTATGGCTTTCCATCCGGCGGCAGCATTATTTTGGCGAGCTAAAAATAAAACAAGGACTCAGACGAGACTCTGCCTTACAAAGTAAGGGAATCGAACAAATTCTCAAAAGCCTGATATTCAAACTTCTCCCAGCAACTTATAATGCATAGTCTCAGGCACCAAAGCTAAGGTTTTTCTAACATTTAGTAGCAGCTGGCAGAACGCTAAGATTAGATAAAACTCTACACATAAATTTTTGCCCGCGTGGAATTCAGTTTCCGTTTCCACTTCCCATGGGAACTTATTCCAGGAATAAAAAACCTGTGCCTTATTCCAGACTATAAATCAATCCATGTTCAAAATTTCAGCCAGGTCCGTACACCCGTTAGAATGTGATTGTATTACAAAAATCTTCAAAAAATTTCACATTTATTTTTATGGACATACTTTAAAATGTCATATTTTCCATAAACCAGCTACATTTTATACAAATTCAATTAGTCCTCGGCCGGTTCGTGGAAACGAGCGCGCACCAGCTCTGTTAATGATGCCACTTTTCGACGTTCGATGTCTTCATCCAACACTACAGAGACGTATTACGACGAAAATGGTTAATTGATTTGTTTTATCTAAATTTATTTGGGTGTTTACATTTTCATAGTCACTTATTATAAGTGACTATGAAAATGTAATTTATCATTATTAGAGTTAACGGGATATTTATCATGTGTATTAGAATAAAATATTTAATATTTAGGCACTATTTCAAAGACCATATTAGAGGAGGCACTTAATTACACGGTAAATACCCCGTTAACTGTAATACTAATGAATTAAGAACGAACTACTTAATAAGTACAGCGTTTCAAAATTTTAACAAATAGAAGTGATTGGAAAATACTAGATACTAAACTAATAAAGTTCAGTTGTCTATGCTGCCAAAATATGCGACCAAAATATTATTCTATCATTGAATAAATAAAGTGCAGTGTGAAATTTACAACATTTACAACAAAAGAATATTAGACTTTTCAGCAGTTAGTGATATTAACTTATTATTGTCACCAAAATAAAATTTTTGAATGAAAACACTTCTAGTTTTGAATATTAGCTACTGTTTTCAGCCTGATTGACTTCGCCTTTCGGCGTTCGCAAACAATAACACTTATTTATGATAATCTTCATAGTTTTAACTATATTTTGCTACTCACTAACCTGTATGTTTGCGATCGTTTCATGACATCTTGTTACCAAACTTCAAGTTCGTCCCTGTATTGTCTGTCCACACGCGCGGTACCCACCTATTTTGTTTAAAATTATAACTTTGTTATTGCTGGTGATTTTGGGAATTAATTTCCCGGGATCGAAAGTAAATTATAGTGAGTAAGAACACTACTTGGGGCGATGAAGACGTATCGACTTGTTCCCTTATTTTTACGATGTAACCGTAAAGGAGGTTACTGTTAACCATGTTGGTTATGCATTTGAACAATCTGTGAAATGTTACACTTTTAATTCTAAAGATACAATATAATACCTACATTATTTTCACTACTCCTGCTTAGGCTCCTCCTAATTAGAGTCACGGGACATCCTTCCTGAGGGCTTACCCGGGGCTCTCAACCATAGGCTGTTAGGCGTGGCGTGAGGTTTTTTAGTCGGTAAGAGGCATAACATCCTATGAGGATTTTCCCTCACGTTAAACAAAAAAAAAAACCCTAAAATTTAAAAAGGAACATTTGAAACTTTTAGAGTTAGTATTTCTTATATTTCTGTAAACAAAAGTTAATGACAATATACTATTTTATAACTTTGACGTCTTTTTTTTTGTTTATGAAGCACAAAAGATTTAATTATGTCCTTAGTCATACGTTGTACTTCTGTTTTCATGGAAAGACTTATCTGGCAGCTGGTTGTTTTTAAGTGTAGTGACAGCGTTATACATCTGCCTACCTTCCCTCTGCATTTACCTAGTAGGTAAAGATATGAAGAACAATTTTCCAGTAAAATAAAAATACTGGGGTTTTCGTACCAAAAATGGGCAGAAAAATCAGGTCTGTTTTATAAAAGCCTTCCTTATACATTTTTTTTAGTGATTTTTGCTTAAATAATCTCCTTCGAACCGTAATCGGCCACAGCGACTTACTACTAACTATTACAAGCTTCGCTGATGTGCTCTTAGGTGATATCGTAACCTATCATTAAAGCGCATTATACGACCACTTGTTTTGCAAGTCCATCCGCTATGGTGGTCGCTGGTGGAAGGGCCTTGAGCTCGTCTCTTCTCCTCGTCTCAACCACCGTGCCTTCACCATGGTCACTCTATTTTCTGCCACTGTTAACAGAAATACATCAACTGTGATAATTTCAACTATCAGCTATCACGGCTCATGAAAATTCAGAAAAGTCTGGCTGTCAGACGGACAGCGTAGTCTAGTAATAGGGTACCGTTTATACCCTTTGGGTACGGAACCCTAACAAGGAGTACGGAACCCTAATTGACCTATACTCAGCTGTAATTTTCATTGTAAATATTGACACTGTTTAAAAACACACTTTCCTCAAATTACACGAACCTTAATTTAATGCACACGTTCTGAATTTGACTTCCATATTTGTTTTTGGAAAGTTAAATTGAGAACACGTTAAAAAATAAGAATGAATATTGAAAGAATGTCAAGTGTGAGTTGAATTTGACATCAATAATTGATATTTATATAGGTATATGATTTTTAGATATTTATATAAATCACTAGCTACTGCGAGTGACATTTGGTTCCCATTCCTGCTTCCTGTGGGAAAATTTTCCCGAGATAAAAAGTGTGTATGTGTTATTCCGGACTATACTCTATCCCTGTACCAAATTTCAGCCAGATCCATTCAATGTTTAGAGCGTGATTGAGTAACAAACACACAAACATCCAATTATCTTCACAAACTTCCACATTAATAATATTATTAGGAAGTCGGATTATCCCATGATATTTTAATGCGTTATGATTTTAATATGACAACAAGGATGACTTTCCACCAGGGATGTGCTATGTCGACGTGTTTGAAATGCACCAATCACATTCGTCAGTTGCACAATTTGACAATATAAACTGTTAACGTCACATGTGGATCGACGAATGTGATTGGTGGATATCAAACATCTCAGGTGGAAAGCACCTATAATGGATTCCCTCACGAATAAAGGCTTTATCCACGAATCACGAAACATAATAACTAATTGCATTTTATTCTCATTCATTATACCAATCTAATAATTATTTTTCCAACCATCATGAAAAATTAATGGGACTGATAATGAAACACCTCACACTTCCATGCATATCAAGAATTCTGTTCATAATTCGTTTCTTAAAAAATCTCCTCAGACTTAGCGTGAAGAGCGTAAGTAAGAAATTATCGACTTGTGTGATAAAGATGTACTTGCGGTATGACATTATGTCGTTGGTACGGTACATTAATTCTGGTAAATTTTACACCCAAGTCCGCCCCTGCTCATTCACAATTGATTCTTGGAATAATGAAATTATTAAGAAATATGAACAATATTTTGATTGAAGCTCAGGCGTAATACGGCTTGGTTGAATCTTGTCTTGTTATGACCATATTTGGCTGATTCTTTATAAGGAACGCTGATGATACCTTTTTATTTTCTGTACAGTCAGCTTTAATTATATCAAAGACTAGAGGATGTCACGCGGTTTCACCCGCGTAGCTCCTGTTCCCGTGGGAATACGGGAATAAAATATAGCCTATGTTCACCGCAAAGAGTGTAGCTTCTCAACAGTGAAAGAATTTTTCAAATCGGTCCAGTAGTTCCGGAGCTTATTCGTTACAAACAAACAAACAAAAAAACAAAAAGCAAAAAAACAAATCTTTCCTCTTTATAATATTAGTATAGACTAGAGGACATTACGCGTCCCCAGCGGTCCCTGCTCCACCAGGAAACCGTGGAGACATGGAAGGTGCGACTTGAGCAACCAAAGGGGGGATTCGCCACAATCGCGGCCGTCAGACCGGTCATGGACGAGTGGCTGGAGAGAAGACACTCTCTCCTAACGGTTGACACAGATGCTTGCCGGGCACGGTAGCTTCGGTAGGTATCTGTAGCGAAAACACCGGGAAACCACGGCCGAGTGTCAGCACTGCGAGGACCGCAGCGATGACACGGCGCTCCACACGCTGGTGGAGTACACGGCGTGGGCACAACAGCGACAGGTCCTCGTAGTGGGTCTGGGCGTGGACACTCTCTCGCTTGAGGCCATGGTGCGAGCCATGCTCTCCAACGGGAGTAAGTGGGACTGCGCCGCCTCTTTCTGCGAGCAGGTCATGCTCGCGAAGGAGGCGGCGGGCCGGGTGCGAGAGAGAACTCTCCCACCCGAGTTCCGCAGTCGGCGCCCTGGGCGCCGCCGACGTGTCTTCGCCGAGGACTATCGGCCTCCATGACCGGGGGTCTGAGGACGGTGAGAGGGCCGCTCACCGTCCTTACAGAAGCAGGCCCATGACGGCAGCGTGACGTGAGCACTCACGCACGCCCCCCCTTAGAAGCGGGATTGCACCCGAACCACCCCCTGGGCGAGGCCGCATTGGCTGCCGTAGGTCTGTTGGGAGTCACGGGACATCCTTCCTGAGAGCTTACCCGGGGCTCTCAACCATAGGCTGTTGGGCGTTACGTGAGGTTTTTTTAGTCGGTAAGAGTCCGGCATAGCATCCTACGAGGATTTTCCCTCACGTTAAAAAAAAAAAAAAAAGAGGACATCACGCGGTTATACCTGCATAGCTCCCGTTCCCGTGGGAATACGGGAATAAAATATAGCCTGTGTTCACCGGGAAGAGTGTAGCGGGAACAGTGAAAGAATTTTTCAAATCGGTCCAGTAGTTTCGGAGCCTATTCGTTACAAACAAATCTTTCCTCTTTATAATATTAGTATAGATAATAGTACGAGAGCCCACGACCAAAATTTTTGTCTCATAGCAATACAGCCAAAACCGCATCAAATCGATAGATACGATTATCCTGAACTCGAAAATACCAATATCAGACATTTTCCGCGTAGCGTTTGATGTGACCGAATTTTCAAAATTGTCAAAGAATTTTACCGAACTGCATCATAGCAATATGTCTGATTTGCAGACTGTAGTTGAATGATAGTACTGAGATACCGGAAACATATTTTTCAGACGTTAGTGGTGTAGCGCAAACCCGTAAAATCACTTAAAAAAATTAAAAATGAGACAAAAAAATGTCACATAGCAATACGTCTGAAAATCTTTTTTATTAGTAAATTTTGGTTATTTGATGCGAACAAAACAATTTTCAGACGGAAATGTGAACGCATTAAATTTTGAGACCGTTTTGAAAATGTTAACAAATTTTACCGATCGGTATCATAGCAATATGTCTGAAAATTGTTGGACATGATAAAATAAGTTGTCCACATGTGCAAAAAATTTATATCAGACAAATTAAGTGTAGTACCTTCTCTATCAGACAACTTTTCGATACTCAGATATCAAATTCTAAGGTTTTCTTTTTAGTTTTAGGTTTTTTATTATCATGTATGTATCATTTTATAGTAATGTAGTATCAGATAATTATATTGTAAGATGAGCCTCACTATCGCATTGGGTGTACACACCTGTAATGATAGTGGTGAGAGAAGTGAATAAATAAATAAAAAAAATATATATATAAAAATCGTATTGAGGCATCTTGAATTCTCCGTTACAAACCAATGAATACGTTGCGACCCTGAATTTATTAGATGATAATTAACAAAGAATTTACCCGAAACCGTAACATTGAAGTTGAAGGACTGAAATAAATCGCACAAAAGGAAACTGGGATGAAGTTGAAAAAAAACGGTTTATTCAAAGTTACAAAATATTCTCGTATTCAATCGCTGTCGGATTCGGAATCGTCGTCCAGGATGTGTCGGTTAGGCGACTCCGAAACGTTATTTTCGTTTTTGGGAGTATTATGCTACACTTAAAGTGTCTGAAAACAGGTTTTTGGTAATCATGGCAGCAATACGAAAAGTTTAAAAAAAAAAATATCCGTATTGCTATGATACAGGTCGGCTAAATTTGTTGACATTTTCAAAAATGCGCTCAGGCTATGTGCTACGCGCAAAATGTCTGAAAACAAACTTTTTCGTAATACAATTATAAAATCTATGTACATTTTCACTATCAGACGTATTGCTATAATACCGACTGCCTTTTTTTTTTGACACAGCAGAAATGGCCTCCCACGCAGTTGCTACACTTTCGACCGTTACTACACACCTAGTCGGGTTCAGAATCATACAATCTAACGATTTTATAGGGTTTTTGCCGTATTGCTATGAGACATGGTTTTGGTCGTGGGCTCTCGTACTATAATATAATAGTATTACTTACAGATAGGCAACTCCCTGCCCCCCACTGAGTAAGTTTCCCCACCCCCGCCACAGCTGTCATTATAGTTGGAGGGTATTTTGTTGACGGAACGTTTGCTTAATCTTAGTGGTCACACACACATTCATGCTCTGTACAAACAAAACGAGTTTTTAGTGTAGGTGACAGCTTTGAAAACGAATCATTTGTATATTCCGTTCGCTCTAAGTTTGCCGCTGGCGTAGAGGCTGGTGTAGAGGCGTAGTATGAAGCGACCGGCAAATTTAGTGCGAACGGGTAGTATGATCGATTGCGGTGTAATTGAAGACCTGTATCAAATCCTGATGGAGAGTGTCAGGAATGAACCTTTCAGGGCAACTTGTTTTGTTGGCGAATCGAGGATGTTTGTGGGTCAGGTGAACAGCTCCTTGTCTGAGCCAGGCTCACAAAAAACCCAAGAATTGATCAAATTAGTTAATTTAGGTTTAACCAATTCCTAGTTTATTATTTTAATTGGTAGGTAATGTTGTATTTTAGTTGGTTTTTAATTATGTTGATTGGTATATGTTCAGTTATTGATCGTAATTTTTTCGGTTGTCTTTACGGGACGACATAATCGCTCGGCGATAAAGTCCTTTTTAAAATAAATAAAAAATAAAACATTTGTATGGAGTTTCTGCCCTGTGATACTAAGAGGTGACAAAACTGTTCAAAATAATCCTAGTAAACCAAATCCGTCACAACCCATTTCTAAACGTTGGCATCTCCTATTTTGATTTTGTTTCAAGTTGTCTATCCTGTCTTTTATTACTTTGGTGTGACTTTTTAAATTATAATAGAATTTTTTTTAAGTAAGTGTGTACCTACTTGAAAGGTATTTGTTGATTGTATTTTTAAGAAAATTTCCTACGCAAAACCAGAGATTCTTTAATTTTTAGACACTTTTTCCAAATCTCCACTCATCTTAAAAAGTGCTCCTTTGCGAAGTGCACCTATTGAGAAGTCCACCAGTTGCTAAGTTCACCATTTGAACGTGGTGTAAAAGTTGAGAAGTGCACCAAATGCGTCAAACCCCATTTTTCATAACCTCATCCGTTAGGTTTTGACCCAAGTCGCAGAAGATCCCAGCACATTGCACAATGAGTGATCCGACTTCTGGTACTCTGTATTGTTGACACAAATGGTGAATATACCGCTCGAAGACTCAAATAGTAGCTTTCTTCAGTTTCTGTCTTTCTCGGCTGCCTTATTTTTTTTATTATAAAGATACCTGGTCTTTTGGTAGGCTAACATGAGGACATATTGGTCCAACGCGTAGAGGCCTTTTGAGACTTTTAATGTAATGGGAAGTGGGACTCCCACTGTAGACGATTCACGCTGGCCTTATGTAGAAGTACGTAAACCTGTCACTGAAATTGAAAGTTCAAATATAATTTATTGTATAATTGATAAATTAGCATTACTTGTCGAGATGGTGAAACCAAACTACAAACCTAATATAAAACACAGTTTCTACATTATTATCACGTAATATAAATTGCGTAACACGTAATATTAACGTTTGGCGACGTTATATTAACGTAATACTAACGTGTGTTAAGAGTACAAAATGTCGCCAACCCGATATCCTGAGGGTATCGTAAGAGGCGACTAAGGAAACACTTTCGCAAAAAGATCCATTGCTCAAGAAAGAAAACTCGAAATGAAACCCGGTTTTCAGTAAAATGACAATCGTTAAGCCAAGTTGAAGGCCTTATGGCTTGAAAGAAATTCAACTGCGGGTCGCGGCGACCTGCGTCTGTCCATTTCAACACGGCAATAGGCTCAACCACCTATTACGTGGGACTTAAAACTATAAGGTGAAATGTGGGCGTATACTATGCCTCTACCTATCCCTTCGTGGATAAAGGACGGATCTTACTATAGAAAAAATAAAAAATTAAGAAAAAAAGCATAAAAAAATCTTTAGTAGCTATTATGTCAACTTCGTAGCACTGTCTACGAAATTGCTACGAAGTCAATTTTAGTAAATTCTTTTACCTCATTTTCAGTCATTGTAAAATGTTGATTAATTGCTTAAAATTGCAATTAATCAACATTTTACAATGACGGATGTGACGGTGCAATCTTTCATTTCAAAAACTCAGTTGTCTCTGTTATCTCTCTAGCTGAGTTGTTTTTTCAAAATCTACTTTACTTTTACTCTACTAAGTCACAACTTTGTAAACGATGACTGGCTTGGATGCGAAATGATCCTCAAATACTGATTAACCAGCAAAATTCCATAAATAATACACTCCCCAAATATTATAACATCAATAAACCATAAACAAACCAATCAAGTGAAACACAGATAAAGATAAAAATCTAAAATAAGCCATAAATTATCTGTAATACAAGGACAATTGTGCCATAGAGTATCAATTCGCTCTCTGTAATAGAAATATAAAGGCATGGCAAATAAAATCGCATTTATTGAATAGAAGCATTTAATTTCAGTCTGCGATGTCGTGCCTCGATAGCTAGGTACTCTATGAATAAAATAAAAATATTATTCGAGCAGTATCTAGTTTTATTTATTTAGTTGGTATTACTGGAATTTTATTGTTGTTTTGCATTGGCATATTGTGGCTTTGCACGACTTATGTTCAAAACGAAAAATATACATTCTGCACTTTTGTCTTTATATCTTTAACTTGCTGTGTCTCACGGTATTGGTTGTTTTAATATTAATATCGGTAAAAATAGCTTTTTTATACTACTGAGGTGGCAGACAAGCTTACGGCCTACTGATAACAATAGCCTATGGTCATTTGCAGCACTAGAAGCGCTACACACGCGCTGCGGACCCGAGTGCAGGGTATATTATTATACGGATAGGTTAGGTTAGACTTAAACCGAATAAAGGGTTGTAACGATGCACAATTTAAATTTTTCAAGCCGCCCATAATCATTTTTTTATCTATTTATTTCAATGTTATCATTATAGACACCCTAGGTGTTAAATCGATTGCCAGCTAATTGAAAAGTTAAAGGACGAATGCGATTGCCTTGGTACATTATTCTCTCAAGTAAAAAAAAAACTAACCTCAAAATTCTACCAAAAAAATTACAAACCACAAATCACATGTTCGTCGTTAGCAACAAAACAACAATACGAACAGAAAGCTGAAATATTAACTGCACGAATTTATAGACCGCGATATACAACCCTCAAATAGATACTTAGTAAATCCCCCCCGCTCCCTTCCCTTATGACATTAAAACATTGAGCAGACTAAATTAAAGCGCGCCAAAACTGTTGTCTGTGGGCCCAAGGCGCTCGTTTGTTTTAATACAATAACCGAGATCCTCTCTTTCACTCCTCTCATTAGGATCGTATATCCCTCTCACTCACACCAACGTAATTTAGCCGTACCTCTTAAGGCGACAACGTAACGTATCGGTTGTCTGACAACTAAAAACAACTAAATTAATCTAACGGCAAGTGATTCTGTATTAATTGAAAACATTATGTTCTCGTCGAGGCGTTCAGCAATAAGTTTATAAAGACCTTAATTACGACACTTCCTTGAGCACTGGCTCGTTCCAAGCCGTAATCAATTCAATATGATTGATAGTCTTATTTCTTGCTATGTATAAAATATTACGAGCTTGTTCGTGCAAAATAAAGTTTTTGACTTTCATCAGTTAATTAAGGTACTCTTTTACCAGATATCAAAGTAACAAAACGACACATTCAACTCTATACAACAGAAGCGCGTTCCTCTTAATCACTTCTAATTTATTTAGCCTCTCTGAGGACCAGAGCAGTAATTTATGGCTGTCCCTTTCTAACCTGGGGCTACGAGTGTACAACCATCCCGTTCTCTCGGGACCATTTTTAATTAAAATCACTGGGAGAAAATTAGAAATTATATTCTATTTTCAAAAACTTGCTCTGACGCTTTGTAGGAGATTATCTCTTTTTTATGAGCCCCCGGTCGCGGCTTTTGTTTTAACTGCGCAGGAATTGGCTGAATGGAGTTTGTTCCTGTGCGTGGTATCTTTTATGATTTTATCTTGTTCATTTCAATCCTGCCCGCCTGATGATTGGATATGTTTGAAGTTTGCTCGTTTGAGTTTTACGATGACATATAAGTTATCGTGTTCCGAGCTGTTATTTCAGATGTACTATCTTAGTAATTAAGACTTAAAATGTGTTTTCAGTCCAATTTAATAAACGCCAACGAACATTTCTATTTAGAATTTTAATATTTAGTTTGTCTTACGCAAAATCGTGATACTTACGCAAGTCATATAAATAGATATGTATAGCAATGGGCTCTGATAGGTTTATATCAAGGTTCATAGTTTATGGTTGCCATTACATCAGTCTATTACAGTCGTCTGTCTAATGTCTTTTAATTTTATTATGCGGTTTGGGTGCCATCGCTTTGTGAGGGTAATTTGCCATACTGACCTTGCTAGCCATCACGGTTTGGGGTTTGATTTCTACTTTTTTCTTTCTTCGCCAAGTCCTCGTCTGTTAGTCAGTAGGTAAACCACTTGTAAGTAAGGCCAGCCTGAGTTCTCTTTAGGGCCCTCGGTGTCCGCTCCAGCGTGGGTTATAGTCATCGCTTACTATCAATTAGTCCGTCTACGCATGTCTACTTAAAACTTTGATGTGCAAATAAATAATATCTTTTCAGACTACCTACTAATAATTCTATAAATGGTGACATTCTCAATTGAAATTCTCAACTCATTCTCATTCAATGTCCACAAATATTTATTTATTTTTATTTATTCTAAGCCCAACTTAGAAATCAAAGCATTTAAAAAAATAATAAGTACCTACTTACAGATTTTTTCTGGGGAACCGAAGAGCACGTTTTTCAATGCCAGAACAATTTAAAGCACAGAATCACAAATGAACAGATTTCTTTCTTCATTTCAGGTGGAGTGTGTGACGACGACGGTGACAGCGGTAAAAGAAGACGCTCTAGAACGAATTTCAACTCCTGGCAACTTGAAGAGTTAGAAAGGGCGTTCCTCGCGTCACATTACCCCGACGTGTTCATGAGGGAAGCGCTGGCGATGAGGCTTGACCTTAAGGAGAGCCGAGTGGCGGTAAGTGTAGAGTTTACAGTTTTAGAAAATATAGTTTTATGGTCGTTTGAATCTATTTGGTGAAGGTATATCCCATCTTACTGATGATTTGATTGGGTGGCAGATACGTATTGGTGGCACTGGTAGTGTTAGACTCAGGGTTTCATCTAGAAATACATTTTTATTTGATCTGAGTGGCAAGTGCGAGTTTAGGCGTGCGTCTTTCGACATTGTGGTGAGCGCGTTAACGCCGATTTGTATGGAATCGAGACACCGCCACCTAGCTGTAAACGTGGGAATTAGTCTCAATTCCATACAAATGGGCGTTAACACGCTCACCGTGAATGTCGACAGGCGCACGCCAAAACTCGCAATTGCCACTCTGTAAATGTTTGTTTGTGATCCAAAACTACATTCTTTAAATAGGATTGTTTTTGTTTTTGGTTCAAGAACGCATCCTTGGTGTGTAACATAGAAATTTTCCTCTGACCTAACTTCGGATTCCAAATGTTGATGACCACATCTCCCGGTTATGTTATAGGTACTGTACCTGAATTCTTTGCCACAAAAATATCCTTTCATGATTGTCTTTTTATTCGCGTTTTTTTTCTCATTCTATCTTCTGTCGATAACCAAGAGCAATCAGTTTGGAAGATAAGTGCCATAAATAGGTCTTAGTTCCAGTTTTTTAAGAAGATATCGAAATACCTATTCAAAAAAGTGAGTTGTATCCAAAATAAAACAGGTTTACAACGCTACCCAACTTTTAAATGAAAAGTTAATAATAACTAGTAAAGCTTTGTAGGGAAGTGAAAACGGCTAAACGGAGTTTGGCAAAGTACCAGGATATAACGATCACGTTAGACGCGAAACGTTAGTCGAAAAGCGACCAAAAAGCCGCGAGCGCTTTAAATAACTACCCACAGGAAGTATATATTATCAAAAGTATATAAAATCGAACGGTGCATTTGAGCATGCGTTCGACACGGGTTTAAACACTGCAAATCCCCTTTGTAACACCGGCAAGTTACTATATATACACCGAAGAAAAGCGACTCGGGCCTAATGTCTTAATCCATCGCGGGTGGTTTATGAGCTTCGACAATAATAATATTTGTGGCCAAAGCGAAATTGCTAATTTTATTACACACCAAATCTGTCATGGTTTTGACTACTGAGAGTAGAAAGCTGCAAGTACCAGTCAGCGGATATGCTCGAATAAGTTACGATCTTTGATAACTACATTGGGATTGTAAAAGGTATCCTTAGAATTGCAAGTGTTTAGGAGGCGTGTGAAATTACGTTAGTCTCTATCATCCCGGATAACCATATAGTTAGTTGGTAATTGGTCTTTGAAATTGTAATTGGAAAATTTAACCAGAACTGCTTTTATCTATAATTTTGAGCTGTATTCTGTTATTAAGTTGATCTAGCTCATGTAGGACCTGTAATATAGATAATATTACTATGGTGCTTCCCGTTTTTGTAGAGTGAACACTAAGTTCTTCCCTGATCGCTGATTCTCTATAGTACGTCTTGAAAGCTCAGGCGAAAGTGTACATAGCTCAAAGGCCTTTTGTTCGTTAGGAACGGCTTAACATGAAACAAACGATATTTTACTAGTAAACTATCGTCTAGGCTTTCAAATCGTACGATCGAGAATTGGCGTCTGATTAATGACTTCTAGACAAAGAATGTTCCCCTAAAGATGCGAGATAGCACCCGAAAGGTGGTGAGGCCGTAGTGGTAGCCGAAGGTCTGTTGGGAGTCCTGGGGACATCCTTCCGAGGACTTACCCGGGGCTCCCAACCGTAGGCTGTTACGTAGAATACGTGTGGTTTTTAGTCGGTAGGTAGCTTACATTAAAAAAAGACAAAGAATTCTACTTAACTCCTATTTTGAAGAATTATAATTGAGATTTAAAGCCGCTTATCAGCCACAGAAAATATTGGTAACTAACTAATTTATAACGTAAATAAATATCTATCAACTACATCTAAATCTAAAATACCTAACCAATTTCAAAACTAATTTTCAAAAAATATACAAACAAGAAGATCTTGCGGTGTCTAAAAAAAGGGAAAAGCTGAAGGTTTTCGTTCAATATAAATGAGGGACGATTTTCCCTTATTTTCCTCAAACCTTCCGAGGCTAAGCGGCCACAAGGGAACAGGTCATGTGCCCACCGCTTTTTATATAAGCTTTAGGATCGAAATAATGGTCGACTTGAGATAATACAGTTTTGAATTGCCCAATGTGGTTATCCCTTGACCAAACACGAATTGATGGGTATTTAGTTGGGTTCGATAAATTTCAAACGAAATAATGTGTTTGGTAATGGTGAACTAATGTGCATCAGTCTTATTGATTGGATAAGATGACTTGACAGTATAAATGTGATACTGATGAAATATTATATCTAAACAATTTTATGTAACTGAAGAGTTAGTTTTTTTGAACGCTCAAATCTTAGGAACTACTGGTTGGATTACAATTTTTTTTTGAAGAGTTAGGTTGAAGACTATATAAAATCACGCGTAGGTGTATAGGAGCATAGACACAACGAAAAAAGTTTTAAGAAACGGAAAAATTTGTTACTTTTGAGAGCTGTACACGCAGACCTGCCTTCAGACTTGTCCTGTCTGAAGATAGGTCTTAGCCACTTCAGGTAGACTTAGGACAACTGGAAGTGGATATAAATTGCGTAACATCCGCTAATGGCAGTTATGCAGAAGTGTGAACGGTTTTATGTCATTTTCTGACCCAAGTTTATCGTCCTTCACTTAATTTTTTCTTATAAATTTTATACGCAATAAAAGGGTAATTATTTTTCTAGACACAACACCAAGACTGAACCAATAAAGCCATAAAATTTTATTACAACACGCATACCCTAACAGAATATTATTTTTCCCTGAATGTCTCGTATAAGTAAATCCATTTCTATAATCAGTACCAACATCGATTGTATCCAGCATTTATCGCGGCGGATCTCGTTCTGAGAGACAGACTATCCCGCACCACTCCTAATAGTTGGTATAAATCAAAAGATTACAATCTCGGCAGCACCCCTGGGACACGAGTGAGACGGCACGATTGAATAGCATAGATTTAAATGGTCGGGTCAGATAAGGATGGCTGCTGAACTCGCAGTTCCAACTTCGAACGCGCCACTGCTCGTAGGGACGTCACAATTCGATTACAGCTCAATAAAGTTAAAGTGACTTGTTTGCGTCTGTAAAGTGGATTTTTTCTTCTCGTTTGAAATCTTTTATTTTTTCTTCTATTTTCTTACGTTCGAGTCACATTCCTTGTTGCGGTTTTAATCGCAGACTGAGACGATCGATTTTCGTTTTAGTATTAGTCTATAGATTTGGTATTTCCTATGTATTACACAATAAATACTAATACTTTAATATATTTGATCATTTATCATATGAAGTATGTAGAAGTTAACAGGTACCATTATCAAGGGCTTGAACAACGTAAGTGTTTCATAAGAAACATTAAAATCCCATTCGTTACCAAAAGTGTCGTATTCTAATCTAATTTCATCCCCGCCTAACGTAAACTTGTGAAAACGGCTCACCCGTTTCGCCGTAAGCTCGGAAGTATCGACTTCATTTTAAAATTCATAGCATAAAATTTACATTTATATGCCAATTTCATTCCCTAACAGGGCGTCGGTGGTTGCACGCACACATCAGTATTCCACACACATCTAGCGATGGCAGGGTACACCCTAAAAGTAAAAAAAATAGAAAATATTCTTACATTCTGTGCTCGGTTGGGAAGAAAAAAGAATGGCGTGAGGTTTAAATATGGAACACTAAATGGAACGCTTAGGCGACAAAATGCGGATAGAATATAAAATTTAAGGAGTGGAGGGTGTCTTTCTCACTCTTAGGAGTAAAGTGTATAGACATCTTGCTCTACGCTCGGCGCTATCAAACACGAGCCGTCTTTACCGCCGTAGGCTTAGCGGTAAAAGATAGACATGAGACCTCTACGCAGGGTTGCTCCCGAGCCACTGGCACTGAATTATCGTACATGATTTTTCACACGCAAATATAATTTACTTTTATCATTACATATTTATTTAACCTTTATATATTAACATACTGCGACGTAATTAGGGTGAAGCCTACATCCAACAACTGCCTGCTATAATGAAATGAAAAACAGCAATTTCACTTAAATACCCGCCTAATAAGAAGCTGGAGATTCACAGAAAGCAACTGTGGGTTATTGCGAATATTCGAACATAGGTATACCCATACGAATTGTCAAGGGTATACATAGGAATACCTTTCTTAATTTTCACAATAACTCACAGCTCCTTTTTGTTAATCTCCAGCTTCTCAGATTCTTCAAATCCAGCAGTGGGCTACCATAGGTGGATTAATCTTTTTTGACGTAAGATAAGTACTTAGAACACAATTTATTTTCTCTTCTCCAAGTCTTTCTATAGAGAGTGCCGCACGTAGCTAGTGGCAGTGCTTGGTACATTGGCCATATTAGCTACGTTGTCGCCATCTTCTTTGCAAATATGACCTCGCCAAACCACTACACTATACTGTGCCATCCCAACTAATATTTTCGTATTATCAGTGCTAAGCCATGATACATCTTGGCTTAGTCTTAAGAACGCTCTATGCAGTGCTAAGAATCCATTCAGGTACATGACCTAGGCAAAACAGAAATTCAATATCAATCGTGCCTCAAGACCATCTTTATTAGTCGATATAGTAATGGCCCACATAGTAATAAATATAAAAAATATGGCCTCGTAAATGTCAACCCTATTAAAAATCCCTTAGCTGGCAATTCTGAATGAGCATGCGAAATTTATATCTGTCTCTGTCGCTCTAATAGCCAGATATCAATTTGTGTGCTGAAAAAGAGAGATAGTGTTCACTGAAGTTTCAGTTTGTAGTAGGATTTTATAACTAAACTATTTTGGGATAAATAAATAGAGATATGTAATTTAAAAATTTGCGATAATGTGTAATATTTAGAGAGATATCCCTTTTTGTTTTTGAAAGGGCGAACTTTTATTAATAGACACGTAATTTTATTCAAATCGTCTTAAACTCATTCTTGCGTTTTTGTGCCTTGAGTTCGATTTTACTGAAAGTAGCGATAATGAAAATATCTTTATTCATGTAAGTCACAAAGTTACATTATAAACGTCAAGATTGTTGCTTCTAAGTTGATCTTTGCTGCCAGATTTACTAGGCAATAGGTAGATCCTGTGAAGAAGAACCTGGCTATAGCTACAGTAGTATTTTTTTTTTAATAAAATAAAAATGGAGTTAACACAAGCTACGTTTAAAATCGCGCCTAGATGGCCTGATGGGGATGTTTATAAAAATTAAATCATTTTTTGACATTGTTGAAATGAAAGTACATGCTGTAGAAGTTGCCTTAAAACCGTAGATGAAGGTTATCTTATTTTTTTTAATAATTTATCCAGAATGACACTTCTCATTTGACGGAAATGCATGCCTACATTTAGTAAATTGAGGTCTACTAGACTAGAGATTCAGAAATCTATGAAGTCTATAGATATAGACAATGGCCCTCAATTTGGCGGCCCAAAGATATAATATGCCTCTTTACACTCCACTTGTAACCGGTGTGGTAGTCGAAAGGAAACACGTGCGCTGCTGGCAGAACGTTTCAAGTTTCCATGGTTTACCTTTTTGAATAAATTCATAATATCATCATAAATTTTAAATAAGGAAAAGAAGAATCGGTTTCGAACAGATTTAAACCTGCGTCTTCTCGCATACCGTATGACGCCTTAACCAGCCACCGTAACCTACTCGGACTTTTTTCTATATTCAAAATGTGTGCTTTTCAAAATTATCATATATATCAAAAATCATTATTGTTATTTTTAAACTATCGCTGTTTTTTGCACTCATACTTATAGAATCGATCCTCGTCTCGGTCGAACTGCGACCACGGGCGCTGCAACGTGCTCGAAACGTCGGTGTATGTAAGTAAATTTATTTCGCGTGAAGTCCCGAGTTATATAAGTTTGACTGGTTTATCAATCAATTCAAAAATCAAAAACCTCACCCCAATAAATAGAGAAGTTTATTTAAATAGGCTGTCAACTCACTGTTTACATCCAATCAAAACCAAACTACGACTTTTACAAACATTACTTTAAAAAACCTCCCCTAGTTCAGGAAAGAATTGTGTCTTCGCCCTAAAGAGGGTGACAACTCAATATATTGGCTCAAAGTCTTATTTACACCTTCGACAGGGGAGCAGGCGATTGCCTGTGTGACACCGCTGTCATTTACTAAATGGGAATCCATTTTTATTTTTGTAGGAACAAATAACAGCAACACGCTTTCATTTAACTGGATTTTGAGGTTACGTTCCTTTAAATGTTAAATGACATTTTGATTTATGGCTAGTATAATTGACTAACTTTGTATAATGAAATGATGTGGTTGATGTCAGACTGAAAATTTACATTATATCTAAGTGAACCATTAACTGTGTTTCTAGATGATAAAATTGCTGTATCTTCAGAAATATTGTGATCACGAGTCTAAAAGGTGATATGTGAACCTCGAAAGATGTATTTTTAGAGTGTACAGCATAGATTCTAACTGTTGAACAACATTCTCTTACAATTGGCCTCACTGTATCTAAGCTTACCAAATGAGTTGGTATAGAATAGAAGGATTTTTTGAAAATTTCTTTCTTCGCCTTGTCTGCTAATCGACAGGTATGCACACGACTACATCCACACGCTTGCTATTCTTGGGTGGCAAAGTGTGTAGGACGGTAGGACCCCAGAATAAGGAGTCCCAAACGGCATCTATTACACGTGAAATCTGAATATATACATGAAAATTGAAAAAAAGAACCGCTTCATTAAATAAATCGAAAATCGGTCAAGTGCGTGTTGGACTTGCGCGGAGGGTTCCGTACCAAAAAGAACAAAAAAACACGTAATGATAAGGGAGCCCCTCTTTCTCTAATTTTAGTATTTGTTGCTATAGCGGTATTAGAAATACATCAACTGTCAAAATTTTAGCTCTCTAGCTATCACGGTACTGAGATACAGCCTCATGAGACGGACGGCGAAGCCCTAAAAACAAACCTGAAATATTTCGTAAATATTGTATTTCATGCTGTAATACAGCTCTTAAAGTTTTGGAGTATTTAGTCAATACAATAGAATTCGCTATCTGTATAGGATTATAGAAAATCATCACCATCAATTTAATCGAGTTCAACCATGCTCATTGAAAATGCAACTTTGTGAGGTTGGCAACATTGAACTACAAAAGGTGTGAAAATAATTAGTGGGCGGGAACAAAATATGGCGCCTATCCGTTACAATAATAGTTCTGTCAACGACTTTGTGCCTTCTATTTGTGAAAGCTTTCCATTTTTGTTTTCAAATTTCTATTAAGGGCAAGTTACGGTGTGTTTACGCATTTATAATTATTTATTAAAGATAATTTACTTTAAACGAGGTTTTCTAATTAAGTAGGTACTATGACAAAAGGTGAAAGGTTGTTTTTTTTCGGTTAGGGACAAACTGAATGATAGGCATTCATATTTTCTGAATTTACATAAACATTCTTTCAAAATGTCCGATTTACTGGCAGTTGCGAATTGGGCTTTCTGTCTTTCTCTATATACTTCGTAAGTGAATTAGATTTTTCATAGGTACTATTTTTAGACTTAACTGTACTATACTGGACAAATTAGTTGGTGCTCGGTTTTGTTCCTAGAGAGTCCTGGTAAAACTGATCATCGGCGAAATGACCATTCGGAGTTTTAACAGTCGACCATACAACCATTCGTGCAATTCATCATCGGCGAAATGAGCATTCGGAATTTTGACGGTCGGCCAGATTATTTCGAAATTATGACGTGGACTCGAAATACATCTACTTACATTTTATATACCGACGTTTCGGGCACGTTGCAGCGCCCGTGGTCGCGGATCGACCATACCATGAAATAGCTTCTTGTCAAACTACCCTCCGTTATAGTTAAGTTAAGGATAAGGCCGGCGACACACCACACTCAGTAAGTAAGTTTTAATTGGCACAGTTTTACGTTCAAGTTTGCAAAGCAGGGGAGGCAGGCTTGGACCCTGAAGATCTATGTAAGGCACACATACCTATAGGTACAAAAATATATGGTACATAAAAGAGCGTCACAAATTACGCTAAAACATCCGTTCGTACCAATCGTACTAACACATCAAAGAACATACAGCCAGTCGCCATAAAACCGCAATTACATATCAATCGTGGCTGCGAAATAAAAACAAATCCCCACCCTCTTAATGGCCACCCCATCCTCCCCTTCCCGCCTTTTCAGGGAGGATACAAGCTCTCATTAGGAGGGGTGAAACCACCAATGCCATTACGTACCGTAATCAATGCGAGGCGATTAGGTTCTAGAACTCTGGATTAATTAATATATGGATTGCTTTTGGTACTAGGTTTATGAGGATATTAATCGAACAATTTCAATAAGAAAGCGATATTTGTCAACGATTTTCATTTCAAAGAGAATTTTTTTCAAACAACTTTTTTTTTTTGGATTGGAACTTCTAGAGCGACTGAAACTAAAAAACAAGTAACTTTCTAAAATTGATTTTTTTTGTCATGAATACCTATTTTTTTAATGTCGCTTCGGCCGCTTAGGAACCGGAGTTTGATAACTGGTTTCCATTAAGGATTTTTACGACGTCTACGTAACCGCTCGCTAAAAAGTGAAATTAGTTAAACAATTAATAAAATTGTTATGAAGACATTTCATTTATTTGCAGTCTCGATTTTAACCTTTCGGGCAGTTTACCTTCAGACCAAGATAAGTGCAACGGTGTAAGCGGATAGATTAACTAAAAGCCCCGCATAAACAGTGTGCTGCATCTCTTAGACGATTATTCACCATTTTATGCTTGGTTTAGGCCTGCAATTATATCTAAAACTATCCTGCGTCGAGGAAAGAGGCAGTAGCGTACGCGTCGCTGCATAAGTGCATACCAATAAACTGCATGACGCCTACCGTAACGTACGTCATGTAGTACGCCTGCGTACAGCGATGGACTGGATAGTGGATTGAATGAACACGTTACGTTCCAATTTTACAAAAAAATGCGGAAACAATAGGTAGTAAGATGTTTGAAAACGTAGGCTTGAAATACAAATCTATTTGTGTGCCTCAAGAATAGAGCCCGGCGCGCTAAAGATTGCACAAGCTGCAAACCGTATTTTAAAGTGTCTATTAAGCTATATTAACTGTAATATAATACACATAAAGAGATTTAGAATATTTAGAAATTATATAATTGAATGAATCAATCCAGACGGGTGCCCGCAGTTACCTATGTTGGAATTCAGTCGTCCCCTTGCCACGTTGAAAATAATATTCCACGGACAAAAAGTAGCCTACGTGTTATTACAGTCTCTAATCTATCTCTACATCCAAATGTCAGCCAGATCCGTTCGGCCGTTAGAATGAACGCAACCTTCTCTCACACAACGACGGCTTTCAAAAACAGCAGATCTTTTATACATTAAAAAAAGAATTTCTACGAAACTATCTATGGTAGTATGAATGAAAAATAAGGCAATTGCCTGACTTTTTGTCGCTAATTTTCAGTGTTGGTAACGTACCTTATCTATAGTTTTTATTTAACAATGGTGCCATATCGTTCTGTGGTTCTATTGTTTGTAATTATCATTGTTCGAAAACGATCATAAATATATTAATTGACGTTTCCAGTTGGCGATGATTCGGAGGAATTCTACGAAGCATGTATGTAATTATGTATGTATGTATTATATACACTCGAGAGCAATGAATCCGGGTCACTTAAAGAATCCTAAAAATCTCGGAAACTAAAAATGCTAGGTTAATGCAATAAATTGTATTTAATAGACAATGTAATACTCCTTATATGAAGGTATTAAAACTTCTTAATTATTGTAAAGTTATATCATAAAAAAATCAAATTTGAAAAAGGGCCACTTTCGAAGATGGAACTACGAAATTACAGCATTTGGTGTTGCTTTTGTTTGTAATCTGTCATTTATGTGGGTACATAAACCATGTTGATAGTGCTCTATATTCATTAATCAAGCTGAAATTATGTCGCTTACGCCTGAAGAATGCACCAGAATACTTACAATGCTGGAAACCGGCCGGAGTCAGCGCGATACAGCCAGGACTGTCGGTGTGTCGCTGTCAACAGTACAAAGAGTTCTCCGACGTTACGAAGAAACTGGTTCTAACCTACGCAGACCAGGAACGGGCAGAACCAGGTGTACCACAGCACGAGAAGACCGATACTTGGTGAACACCATGCTTCGAAATCGCTTTCTCACAGGAACTGAACTCACCAATCAGTTTCGACGCCTCGGAGGAAGTAACCCAAGTGCATGGACAGTAAGACGTCGGCTTGCTGAATCTAACTTAAAACCCCTTAGACCTGCAAACGGCCCTAAACTGGAGCGTGGGCATCGTATTTCGAGACTAAGGTATGCCCAGAGCCACGTAAATTGGAGTATTGAAGATTGGTCAAAAGTTATGTTCTCCGACGAATCAAAATTTATGCTCTACAAGCACGATGGAAGACACAGAGTGTATCGAAGACCAGGGGAAAGATTCAAGCAAGCATGCATCGAAGAAAAAGTAGCCTACGGTGGTGGGTCTGTACTTGTGTGGGCCGGAATTTCTTCTGAAAGTCGCACAGAGCTGGTGATCATAGAAAACGGCTCTTTAACTAGCGTAAGATATGTGGAAGAAATCCTCAATGATCACGTTGGTCCATTTATGGTCAATTTAGGTGAGGATGCTATATTTATGCATGACAATGCCCGACCTCATACAGGTAGGATTGTGAATGACTACCTTCAAGAGATGAACATTACTCGTATGGAGTGGCCAGCGCGCAGCCCGGATATCAACCCGATCGAGCATGCTTGGGACGAGCTAGGCAGATGCGTAAAACAACGAAACCCTCCCCCAATCACGCTTCGTGAGCTCAAAATTGCTCTCACAGAGGAATGGGAGAATATTCCCCAAAATCGTATAAGGAACTTGGTGTACAGCATGCCAAACCGCGTAAACGCAGTAATGGAAGCACGAGGAGGCAATACGAAGTATTAAAATTCAAGAAAATCGTAATAAAGTTCAAAAATTTCATGTTTCCTATTTTTGTTTCAAGGAGAGATCGGCAGTTTTTTCTTTATGTAATTTTGTGTTAATAAAATGTATGGTGACTCATATTTTTTTTACTTTCATTTAAGGAGTATTACATTGTCTATTAAATACAATTTATTGCATTAACCTATCATTTTTAGTTTCCGAGATTTTTAACATTCTTTAAGTGACCCGGATTCATTGCTCTCGAGTGTATTTTGATTAGTTTTTTTTTGCTTTTATTTTTAATTTAAGGTAAGATAGGTTCAATTTTTATTTATTATTATTATTGCACATTATTATTTGCTAAATAAACATATCAAATACTTAATTGACATTCATCTTAAATTAACCTTACACCAATACTCTCAATATTAACTTTTTAGATTAATATAGCGAGTCATTCATTAGGCACCTATAAAATCACCAGAACGAGTCGACCATTGTTTTAAACGCGCACAGCGGGGCACAATGCCTCAGTACAATAATTACTTACGTACATAAATGATTTGAATTAAATTTTGCGGAAAATATACTCCAACGACCAACATACGCCTTATTGTAATAACCATAATTATTATGATTAAATGCACGTGTAATAGTTCTAATTATGCGTTTAAACTTTATTTTTTAACCTTCAACTTTTTGACGTTTGATTGACATGATTATGACATCTGTCATGCATTATTTTTGAAATGGGTTGCCAGAAATTGGAACAATCGTGATTGTTGACACGAGTTACATCGAAATTATCAAATTATATAATGCCTGTGAGATCAGTTGTTTTTGGGAACGGCAACGTACCTAAATTTTCCATAGGTATTTAATAGCGTCTTTAGCGGTTTTTGAGCATAAAATTTATAGCTTCTGCTGGGTGACTCAAAAGTTATCAAACGTTCTGGTATCATAACTTTTTATAGGTTATTTTGAAAAGATTTTGATTAAATATAACTTGTCATATTTATAGACCTCTGAATCACTTAGCTGATTCTTTTTTATTCAGATTACTAAAATGACTTATACAAACTATGACAGATTTTTTAAAAAAATAGAATCATTTTTTTTGTCGTAAAGTCACATCGTTGTGAGCCACCAACGCAACGCTAAAATGGTATTTATCAAAAAAGAATCTAGTCTAAATGAAGCAATTATAAGTTTACATTAATGGGTTTTAATAACTGACAAAATCCTTAAAATGATTTCTTAATACAGGTAAAAAATACGCGTAGAATTTGACCAAACTATGAATTATGAACCTACGAAATAAAGATACGAGACTTCAATAGTGACTCAAAAATGCATTTTACTCCTTCAAAGTAAGTACTTTTAATCCTCCTTTAACTAATTAGTAGCTGTCTAATAGGTACATTTAAAAGCTATCAAAGTGAATTTAAACTAGAAAATATATAAATATCACAGAAGTTGTTTTACGGTCGATAAACAAAATGATTTGCTACAAGCTCGTTATAGTTATCTACTGAGTTACGTGAGTGTTATGTATGTATGTATCGCTTTATTAAATTAATCCAAATTAATCCGACAGGGCCGGTTGCCACCGCGACAGAGTAATGAGCGGGAGATAGTCAGCTGAACGGGCTCCGTTTTCCAGAAACAAGAGTTTAAAAATGAACGTTAGAAATGAGGCAATTCTTCAGTTATCATTTTTGATGAAATGAGTAAAATCAGAAATGAAACATGAGCGCCTACTCCGTTCCTCCCGACACTCTATTGGTGGCAAGACAAGTGCTTCAGCAGTTTTCAGTTGCGAGTTAAGCGAATTCATTAAAGGGCCCGCTCAGTTCGCGGTGAAAACTGGGCTTATTAAAACTTGTTTCGCAATAAACCTCAATAGGCCGATCATAAACCTGACCTCAGAATACTTTACCTAACGAATCTAAACGTGTGGATATTATGTAGATTTTACGTGTAATTTCATTAGAGTTCTTATCGGCTTATTAAAATTGATTTCGGTACTAGGGTAAACCACCCAATTATTGGCACTTTTAGAATGGATTATTGGCACTTTAGTTAAGAGTATATTTCGAAAAATAAGGGAAACCTAGTTTATTTCAGTTCGGTGTTGCCCATTATGTAGTTGTAGGTATGCATTAAAAAGTAAAATAGCATTCTTTTTCTGTTAGAAATGGGCAAAATTACCTAAAGTGCCAATAATTGGAGGAGTGCCAACGATTGGGTGGTTTACCCTACATACCTAATTTTATTTGTTTATCGTTCCACCTAAAATAGGCTAAGGTCTTGGGACCATGTTGCCTGGTCATTAATACCAAAATTTGCTAAACCCTCGTCAAATCCAGTAGTCCTACTATAGTAAAATAAAAATAAATAAGTTATACTGTGGTCCTACGTTCGATTCTGAAAACATCACTGTTCTTTCTAAGCATTGCTATAAGCAATGTATAAATTCCACGTAGTTATTACTGAATAAATTCAGTAATAACTCTGACACTCTGTTACGCTTGTACACTTGAACAACTGATCCGATAAAGACGAAACATTGTAAAAAGATAGAATAGAGTTTGAGAAGGGACAAATAAATTGTATCTCGCAAACCAACTTCTAGTAGGAAACGAGTATTGAAAACCCCAACCGCTATTTTAGATAGTAATCTAGACAAGTATCAGCAATTCCAGCCAAGTTGAATTAAAAAAAAAACCAATGCGAATCGGACTCGCGCTCAAAGGGTTCTGTAACAAAAAAAAAAAAAAATTGCGTGTACTTAGTGTACACACGTTAGAAGTGAAACTTCTTCATAAACTTAATTTTCACCTCACCTTAAATTAAGTCAAAAAGTACAAAAGTACAAAAGTCCAAAAGTCCAAAAGTCCAAAAGTCCAAAAGTCCAAAAGTCCAAAAGTCCAAAAGTCCAAAAGTCCAAAAGTCCAAAAGTCCAAAAGTCCAAAAGTCCAAAAGTCCAAAAGTCCAAAAGTCCAAAAGTCCAAAAGTCCAAAAGTCCAAAAGTCCAAAGTCCAAAAGTCCAAAAGGCTAAAAGTTCAAAAGTCCCAAAGTCCCAAAGTCCCAAGGTCTCAAGGTCCCAAAATCCCAAAGTCCCAAAGTCCCAAAGTCCCAAAGTCCCAAAGTCCCAAAGTCCCAAAGTCCCAAAGTCCCAAAGTCCCAAAGTCCCAAAGTCCCAAAGTCCCAAAGGCCAAAAGTCCAAAAGTCCCAAAGTCCCAAAGTTCCAAAGTCCCAAAGACCCAAAGTACCAAGGTCCCATCTAAAAGTCCAAAAGTCCCAAAGGCCAAAAGTCCAAAAGTCACAAAGTCACAAAGTCACAAAGTCACAAAGTCACAAAGTCACAAAGTCACAAAGTCACAAAGTCAAAAAGTCACAAAGTCACAAAGTCACAAAGTCACAAAGTCACAAAGTCACAAAGTCCCAAAGTCCCAAAGTCCCAAAGTCCCAAAGTCCCAAAGTCCCAAAGTCCCAAAGTCCCAAAGTCCCAAAGTCCCAAAGTCCCAAAGTCCCAAAGTCCCAAAGTCCCAAAGTCCCAAAGTCCCAAAGTCCCAAAGTCCCAAAGTCCCAAAGTCCCAAAGTCCCAAAGTCCCAAAGTCCCAAAGTCCCAAAGTCCCAAAGTCCCAAAGTCCCAAAGTCCCAAAGTCCCAAAGTCCCAAAGTCCCAAAGTCCCAAAGTCCCAAAGTCCCAAAGTCCCAAAGTCCCAAAGTCCCAAAGTCCCAAAGTCCCAAAGTCCCAAAGTCCCAAAGTCCCAAAGTCCCAAAGTCCCAAAGTCCCAAAGTCCCAAAGTCCCAAAGTCCCAAAGTCCCAAAGTCCCAAAGTCCCAAAGTCCCAAAGTCCCAAAGTCCCAAAGTCCCAAAGTCCCAAAGTCCCAAAGTTCCAAAGTTCCAAAGTCCCAAAGTCCCAAAGTTCCAAAGTCCCAAAGACCCAAAGTACCAAGATCCCATCCAAAAGTCCAAAAGTCCCAAAGTCCAAAAGTCCCAAAGTCCCAAAGGCCAAAAGTCCAAAAGTCCAAAAGTCCAAAAGTCCAAAAGTCCAAAAGTCCAAAAGTCCAAAAGTCCAAAAGTCCAAAAGTCCAAAAGTCCAAAAGTCCAAAAGTCCAAAAGTCCAAAAGTCCAAAAGTTCAAAAGTCCAAAAGTCCAAAAGTCCAAAAGTCCAAAAGTCCCAAAGTCCCAAAGCCCCAAAGACCCAAAGTACCAAGGTCCCATCCAAAAGTCCAAAAGTCCAAAAGTCCAAAAGTCCCAAAGTCCCAAAGTCCCAAAGTCCCAAAGTTCCAAAGTCCCAAAGACCCAAAGTACCAAGGTCCCATCCAAAAGTCCAAAAGTCCAAAAGTTCAAAAGTTCAAAAGTTCAAAAGTTCAAAAGTCCCAAAGTCTCAAAGTTCCAAAGTCCCAAAGACCCAAAGTACCAATGTCCCATCCAAAAGTCCAAAAGTCCAAAAGCCCAAAAGTCAAAAAGTCCAAAAACCCTTAAATGACATGCTATCCCTGGATAAAGTACTCTTAATTCGAATCCACCGTGGTGAGGAACAGAACAAAGATGGCGCGTAACCAAAAATCGTGACGTGACGTGACGTGACGTGACGTGACGCAAATTTTTTTCCAACGCCGATAAAGAAGTTTCACTTCAAAAATCCAAATCGAAATTAAAAAAAAACATTTATTTTGCATATTCCTAATACATAGGCACTTGCGACACGTCCATCAATGCAAAGCAAAGTCATTACCCCCAGTTCGGAACGCGGCCCGCTTGAGAAGAACTGGCAAGAAACTCGGGATTTTTTTTTTTTGTGCTCAAAACACATTTGTTGTATGGGAGCCACCCTTAATCCCCTTTCTTTTACTCGTTTTAGTATTTGTTGTTATAGCGGCAACAGAAATTCATCATCTGGGAAAATTTCAGCACTCTAGCTATCATGGTTCCTGAATACAGCATCGTGACAGACAGACAGACCGACATAATTACTCTGATAAATAGAGTCGCGTTGTTACCCTTTGGGTACGGAACCCTAAAAATACCTGAAGACACAGCAGCCGTGTGTATACATATTTAAACGAACTCTTTTGAGCTAATTTAACCCTTCGCAATAAAAAAAAACTATTTAACCTACATAATAATGATTGGCGATCATTGGGGGAGGCCTATGCCCACCAGTGGGCGCCAAATCGGGTGTGATGATTATGATGTATGAAACTGGGCATATTTATGACAACTTATTAGTATTCTGCGATCATTATTCGTATTAGTATGGTTTAGTATGGTTGCTACGTATATTTTATTAACCAAATGGTCTAATCTAACAAATACGATCACGGCATGGTTTTATTTTCACACTAGCGGACGTCACGCGGTTTCACCCGCGTAGTTCCCGTTCCCGTAGGAATACGGGTATAAAATATAGCCTATGTTCACCGCAAAGAGTGTAGCTTCCCAACAGTGAAAGAATTTTTCCAGTAGTTCCGGAGCCTATGCGTTACAAACAAAAAAACAAAAAAACAAATCTTTCCTCGTTATAACATTAGTATAGAATAAAGCTTATACACGTTGAAAAACGAACATCTCACAATATATTTCTATCCACGAGAAACAAAACATATTAGCTTCATTGATAATAGAAACGTCGAAGGCCCTCTATCGGACAAAATTAAAACTCATATTGCGGTACATTTAATATCTCATTGAAAAGACCGACATAATAAATAAATGAACATTGTGGTCGACGATACATAGTTATTTACGAAGATACAGTTAATCTTAAGTTAATTACTTTACATTAAGTTGACCATAAATATTTTACTGCCATTAAAGTACGAATAGGTGGCATGGGACATATTACAATTGTGATGACGCGAATGAAAACTGTAGAAATTAAGCGTTTGAATGTCATACTTAGTTGTTAAGCTGAGCGTTTACAGTTAGATGATATAATCAGGCCTTAAGAACTGACACGGGACGAAACATAGAATAAATATTTTCTAAACATTGTCGAGGTCTTAATGTGATATTAGTATTGTAAAGGGCCGGCCGATCACACGTGCAACTAATTATAATGGCTTGTGTCTCATTCATAACTTTGTAACCCAGACTCATTCCATTCGTAATTTGAAATAGCATAATGCAATAAGCAAGAAGGTTTTAGATGAACGAGTTATTGCAGAGTAAATGTAAAGGCTGTTTTTGTCAGCCAGTAACATATTATTCGAATACAGACCGTGTGCAGAGAGGAATGTATTATTACTGAAGTAAATGGAAGAATTGATGAGGAATTATTGAAGTTTTACAGTAATAACCCTTCGATCTATAATATTGTTAATTGAAGTAATAACCCTAACTTTGCAAAACCAATCAGACCTGTAAATGTTCAAATCGAATCAAATCAAAAATATATTTATATTACTTAAGCATTATACAGATGCGCTTGTAAAACGTCCAGAATATAAAACAAAAACTCTACCACCAGTTCACAACGCCACCTACCTACCTGAGAAGTCCTGGCAAGAAACTCAGCGGGTTATTCTTATTCTTTAGTGTGATACCTACCTTTCTTAATACGGAAATTCTTCATCATTTAAAGAAAGAAAGAAAGAAAAGAAAGAAATGACAATTATTTCATTTCTTATGATATTATCCCAACCACCACTCTGTCTGAATAAAATGCCATTATTAGATCCACTATCAAAGGCGGAATCGAAACCTCAAAAATAAGAAGAAACAAAAATGTAATTTTCAGGGCTCGTTTAAAGAGTGTTCGACAACTTCAAGACTTTAAGCACAACACTTAAGTATTTACGAAAACGGCAATTAGGTATAGTCAGTTGAAAACTGCGAGCCGGCAGTCCACAGCGTGTTTACCGCGAGACATTGTTTCTGAGACCTCAAACAGGATGTCAGCGGCGAGCGACGGCGATTGCGGAAAAGCGCGGCGCCAGAATACAAGAGAGCCACTTCAAACAAACCACAACAAACGCACTCAAACAACAAACACACTCGGTTTATTTGTATGCGAGTGCAGTGCCGCTTTAATGTATGATTCCGAACTAGGCAGCACGCAGCACTGATGCCGTAGCAGTGCTGCGACAGCACCACCGACTGGTGCCCATAAATTCTGTATAGATTTATATTAAAATACATTTCGAACTCCGTACGGCGACAGTCCAGTAGACCAGTTGTGACGTCACCGCTGCCACTATAGTGGTAGGTAGGCACGTAATTAATTTCACTGATTCAAAAGAGGAACAATTATTGACTTGATGGATTTATATCCAGTATCCACCACATTATGAATCGGTTATAATTTGATTAAACACTATAAAATATAAGGCCGCCCATTGTACTGCTTTTTTAACAAGTGTTCCTATCTTAAGTTTTTTATCTGGCGGGCAATAAAGTGTAAATAAATAAATAATATAGAAGGATAACACCACAAACAGTGCAACATTGCTGCGTTGCTCGGAAGCAGCGCGGCAGGCAGCAGCAGGACTGCTGCGCAGCACCATAATAGCAGCACTGTTGCGGCAACACTTCTGCGTTCTGCTGAGTTCGGAATCACACATTTACTCTCTTGTACTCTGGCGCCGCCCTCGCGCCGCAATCGCTGCCGCCCCGCTCGCCGCCGACAACCAGTTTGAAGCTTGAGACTGAGAGGAAGATAGCGCCTGCCAAGAATGCGAGTCAAATGCGCGCGCACGCCCGCATCACATTACCATGCAAATTATTGCAAATGTGCCAGCGCATTGAAATTTAACGTCTCAATTCTTGCCGAGCAGAACACTTTACATACCTTTGTGCGGCGGCTCGCGAGATAACTCCTCGAAATCTTTTATTGATGACGTTTTGCATTTAATCCCGTAAGTCCGTTAAAGATGATGGCTTGTATGGTGCCGCGGAAAGTTGGCGTTAAATTTGAAATTTATTAATAGATGCTATAATGGCGTACGTATATTGCTAGACTTGTACAGAATATAATGTTACAGTAATTTTCTTAACGACATGCATGTTTTGCTCCTCTAAAGCCATCCGCATGCTCCCAAACTGTGACATAAAACTTTCTTTCCTGTAGTTACCACACTTACTGTAGGAAAGAAAGAATGTCACAGCAAGAGTGTTGAGACGTAGCGAAAAATTCTAAATCTATGGTTGAGACCTACTATTTATTATAAAGTTGAATTATTGAATTAAAGAGAACAAAATTCCATACCAAAAGTAATGATTTCTGAAACTGCGCGGTCTCATCAAGCATCGGATTTAAGGTGTCCTAGCCATTAAGAAAAAATTGAACATAGAAATTTATTTTTTACGAGTAGAAAAGAATAAAAATTCACCATACTGTCGGATCCGAAATGATAAAAATAACGCCATATAATTTTACTGATTCCCTTCGCACATAATTATTTTTGGACAACTCTAACCAGAATAACTCTATTATTTATGCGAATAGACTACCTAAACGTACGTATAACTCCAACATTCACCATCAGACGATTCTCAAGGAGTCATGATGACCCTCACGGCAGGCGCCAGACCACCCTCCGACAATATTCGCAGTGCCCGACCATCGTGGTCGACAGTTCGTCATGGAGTTCCCAGATAAGGTCACGTCGTGTCTATCCTCAATTACAGATAATCAAAGCAGTTTTTGATATAACTGTTCTGACCAAACATACAACACCGAACCAGTATTCCCATTCAACATTTTGGACTACCACAGGTGGTCGTTACGCTTATAAAATTTGGTCACTATAAAAAAAAGAACAGAAGTGTAACCGTGATCAAGATCGTGCAACTCGATAGAATTTAACGGATCCATTTCAGTGATCCTTTTCGCATTTAAAACTGTTTCGTTTTTGATGTGGCCAGCAGGGTGCCAAAAGCTATTGAAATCAATTTTACTCGTTCGAGTTGAAACATTAGTAGCGCTTCGATTATTCATTGACTTTTCAATGAATGAGACTCCGAAACCCGTAGGTACCTACGCCGCGGCGCGTGCTTCCATGTGATCAGTTCATTGACCGAATGCATTCGTTTCCATAATAATAGGTACTTAGATAATAATAAAGGACTCCAACTTCTCCTTCATACTTTACACGGGCTTAGGACCGTCGGAAATACTTTAATATTGTTTTATTTTACGGTAAATTAATAAGGTTTATGTAATAATAATGAAAATAAACACGAACAAATAGGGAGTGTTTCCGGCGTATTTAAAAAATTGGAGCTATTTACAAAATAATCAACTTAAATACCTAGACCTACCTATTCACAGTTTATTTACACTTCCCTGTTCCTTAGCAACTGCTCAAAATGGAGTCCAGAACGTTCGATACACAAACGGGCACGTTTTAGGCTATTGTCTTTTAGTTTATTCAATGTGTCTCTCTCACTTTTCACTATTTCAAAGGCGTCCACTATCGCACTGCGTAATTCATCACGAGATTCGTACTCTCGAGTGTAAACTAATCGTTTTATTTCCGACCACAAATAAAAGTCTAAGGGTGTTAAGTCCGGGCTCCTCGGCGGCCAAGCCACGGGCCCACCGCGGCCTATCCACCGTTCACCGAATTCACTATCTAGGTATTCACGCACTGCACGTGCATAATGAGCAGGACAGTCGTCGTGCTGATAGTACATATCTCGTAAGTACGCCAGCGGCACATCCTCTAACAACTCGGATATTACTGTACGTAGCATTGCTAGATATGAACTACCAGTAAGATGACCTTCGATAAAGATGGGGCTTATTAATTGATCGTTAATGATGCCGGCCCGTTCGTAATTGTCCGTAGTCCAGTAAGCGCTAGGTCGCAGCGAAGATGGTTGCTGTCGATGGAACTTGAGCATTATCAATTCCTCGTAGCCGTAGCCCGTTCAAATTCTCTGACCGGGAATACAACCGCCTAGCTGCTTCTAGGTTGTAGTTAGCAACGGCATACATCTGCACCATTGCTAAATATTCCTCGTTGGAATATTCGTACTGACGACTCATTTTTGCAATGCGCGATCACGACGACAAACAATACTGCGCGCGAGTCATAGTCGAATTGCGCGCCGCGGTCGGCGGCCGGCGCGGTCGTCCGAGCGTATTTACCTACCTAGACGTAACTATTCGAGTACCTACCGACGTTGCTTGGCAACGAATCCACGTGGACCAGTGCGTTCATGCGTTGTGATTGTTCGAATTTTCCCGGCGCGGTGACTCTTCTTACTGATTGGAACGTTAGACATTGAATGAAAAATTGTAGTAGAAAATCGTAGTAAACGTATTTCGTGAAATTTAAAGGAATAACCAGGAGTTCTCATTTTGATTTTGGCATACGATGTAGATTTTGACATTTTCGTAATTTTTTATTGTTGATTTTCAAATTGACAGTGCCGATCGGTTCTGTTATCGAAACTGTGCCTAAACCTTTCCGTTCCAAAACGACTATAAATTCAACCAGTATAATAGCAGCAGCGGAAGCGGCTGAAAATATTAAAATTAATAAATATAAGGGTCTCGACTCATCGTATCGTTTTTGTCCAGTCGGTGTCGAGACCCTAGGTCCATGGGGTCCCAATGCGCAAAAAATTTTCAAGAATTTGAAAAAGCGCCTTGCGGAGTCAACTTTACTGGTGACCCAAGGGCTGGCAGTTTTCTCGCTCAACGAATAGGTATTGCTATTCAAAGGGGGAATGCTGCTAGTCTTTTGGGCACAATGCTTCGGGGGCCTTATTTAGGTTTAGTTTAGATAGTAATAATGTAAATATAGATTTGTAATAATTATGTTTCTCTGTAATTTTTAACAATATATGTTTCTTATGAAAATATAATAGCATTACATACAGATAGGCAAGTCCTCCCGCGCCACAGCTGTCATTATTGTTGGCGGGTGTCGTGAGGAAGTATTTGCTTAGCTGGTCATATGCGCACATTCAAGCTTGAAAACGTATGGAGTTTCCGCCCTATGCCTCTACATAATGTACAAGTATACTTGAAGTAGTACAGTAAAAAGAGGAACTGAAAATATAAGAGAACATCCTAACTACACAGTTGCACATTCTTCTTCTACTGACTGAGGCATAAAGACTGGTCCTGCTTTCTATACAAGAAAACGCTTGCAGACTCTCTGAACTGTTGCAAAATGTAACGGTACACGTGAATGTCTTTCCAAGCGGGCCCCAAGTTAAAAGTAGAAATAATAGATACTTACATCGTCGACTTCACCCTGAGACAAAAACATCACAATACAAACGGCACATCACCTAATCAAAACCAATTATTTCCACAATGAATTTTATATGCGAGAAAAATTATGTGAAAAATAAATAAATTGTTCATCATTCATTACAGTAGGTTCTAAACAATAAGACACCATTTTTATTACACTTCGTACGTAATAAAAGAAAGACAATAGAAAAGTAGGTTCATACTGTATATAGTTCATTGCCTGAGAATTTTGTAATGAATTGAACAGTTCGGATGATACCTAAACATTTCTTTAACACGAAAGGAAATAAATTTGCAGCCAAGAAATCTTGGGCATGTCACGCGTGAAGACGAAACACGTGAAATTGACTTATTTGTTACGTGTAACAGAAGGGGCAATTCAACACTTCAGGACTCTGCTAATTACTTTATTCTCCGTATAGACACACAATAAATTGGGCAGAGCTTCGGCTAGTCTCAGTATACAGTACAGAATGACCGACGAATATGCTCGCACTGTCTTATATAGATGTACACCCGGAAATTGCGTAACTCCTTATGTCAACTGTCATAGTGATTTGAGGTGTGGCGTAACATACGTTATAAATCGCAGTAGTGCTCATGTCCAACAATCTGGATGCTCAAGCGCTCGAAGTTGTGCAGACTCAGTGTTCTGTAAGCAACCAGTGCACCATTTACTATGGTATGGTCCTCTGATGGGTGTCCACTTTTGTGAGATTTCTACTTGAAAGTTGAAAAAGGCACATTTCAGAAGGCACGTTAAGCTGATTCTCCCATCCCAGTCGTCAACAACATGGCAATCGTTAAACCAACTGAACTGAAATTTTAGCTACCATCTCTCTATCACCGGTATCATGCTAACTACCCCATCTACACCCACCCAACGTATGATGCCTCACATCCCCAGAATGAAATGCCAGTATGAAAGCGCGAGAGGCATAAAAGCGTGACGAGTATGATGCTAGAGGAATAAGAATGAAAGACGATAGTTTTAAGGATTAGCTAGTTTAGATTAAAGAATGAAAGGTCGGGAAATCGTGAAGGTGCAAGAGGCATAAAAGCGAGAACAGGAATGATAAAGTGAATATGGGTGAAAGAGGATTAGCTTAGATAGGTTCGAGATGGCGGGGGCCTGGGGGCGCTACCCATATGGAAGTAGACAAGGCCGGCGACGCAGTGGCTCGGTATGGATGGGATCACGAAAGTGCGCGCAAACGTGCCGGCGCTGCGGTCTGCCGAGGCAAATTAGTATGTAAGACAAGGACATACGTGTCCCCGCCCCCGGCATCTCTTGAAGTAGGTACAGAAGCCCTGAGGGGCTAGATTCTGTGATAAGGCAGCTAGAAAGAAATTGTTATAGCTAGGCTTTGCCCATGGCAGAGGTGCAGGAAAAAAAACTACCCCATCTAGGGCCCATAATCTTCAAGTAATATCCACCTTCACAGATTAATAAAAATATTTTTCCTTTTTACACAGGTATGGTTCCAAAACCGTCGCGCGAAATGGCGCAAGAAGGAGCACACGAAGAAGGGACCTGGTCGACCGGCTCACAACGCTCACCCGCAGTCCTGTTCCGGAGAGCCCATCCCCCCACACGAGCTGAGAGCAAGGGAGAGGTGAGATACGTGCATAACGCAGATTTTCACATAGAAAGTAGATATTAAAGGAAATAACCCTCCCTCCTAGGCCGTTACTGGGTCGAAATAATAAGTGCAGGAGCTGGGACTACTCCCAATAGGTATTAGAATAATCATTTTTAAAAGTAGGTACTGTTTAAACAGTTGTACTTGATGTACATCTTTCGGGTTAAAGCATTAGTCTCTTCTTCATCTCTCTGCAAACGGAGTGTCCTTAAGGATAGATTAAGAACTTCCGCATACGCGTTGATGTGATATGATTATGAACTCTCTGCTTCGGTTTTCTCAAACATTAACTTACAGTTTGAGGTTCTTGAAATACCATCTCTTTATCACCGGTATCTTGCCGTGAATGTCTTAGAAGATTTTTATTTTCTACTACATACATAGATGATGCTTGCGGTTTAGCCTGCGAATAATTCGGTTTCCTTTCCCGTTTTCCATGACAATGTCCCCATGGGAATGTCATCCTCGAAAGATGTATTCCAGTTATTCCGAAATATAATCTATCCCTGTACCGCCTTTCAGTCCGATCCATTAAAAAAATATATTAAAATACCTCACGTTACGCCCAACAGCCTATGGTTGGGAGTCCCGGATAAGCCCTCGGAAGGATGTCCCAGGAATATTGTACACTAGCTGTTCCCCGCGCTTATCCTCCTTTTGCGCAGTCAGTTAAAATGTAGGCTATGTCCTTCCCTAGGTCGCAAACTATCTCTATACCTAATTTCATCAAAATCGGTTTAGCGGTTTAGGCGTGAAAACCGAACAGACAGACAGAGCTACTTCGCATTTATAATATTAGTAGGGATTAATGACGACAATAAACTCATTAAACCATATTTACGGGCGGCATTTAGTCAACTATGTCATATGGTAGGCAATCTTAGTTATTTATGTCACCTTTTGTATATTTTGAAGCTTTTTATCAGCTTGTTTGTCCGCGAGTGATTATTTTTAATGAGTCAAAATAATTTTCTGTCTTTTTTACATGCTTACAAATTGTTTTTTAAACTTATCAGAGTCGTTATATTTAAAGGTTCTTGATAAGTCTTTTTAGATTATAATGAGGATGAACTATGTTAACAGAAGTTCAGTAGAATGAATTGAATGTCATGCGTCATTTAGTAATAATTTAATTTTATTGCATGATTTCCAAATCATCTTTTGAGTAGGTCAATTTTTTAAATGAATTCAGGAGATTTTGTTTGCTCAACAACACACCTAAAATAGACAATTCAATAGTCTACTACTACTAATCTGAACGTAGGAGGTAAGACTTATGTCGTTTCAAAAATATTACTAGAGACCGTATTCTTATCATTCCATGGATTCTCCGTGCGGACGCCGGGTCCATAGCGTGGCACAGGGGGGAACACCCCGACGGCGTCTGGGACTTGCGACCCATTCAAGTAGGTTTAGGGTAGCCACCTTACTATGCGCATAAACGATCACCTTCCACTATTAGTCTAATCAGAAATACTTAATCAGTAACACAAACCCATAAGACTATCACTTTAAAAAATATGATTATCTCGGGCATCGGAATTAAAACTTTGATTGCAACAAGGATTTAATGCTTTCTTTTAATGTCAGGAAAATCCTACATGGATGCTATGCCGGACTCCTACCGACTAAAAACCACACGGTTCCTACCTAATGCATACGGTTGGGAGCCCCGGGTAAACCCTCGGCAGGATACCCCACGACAGGATTTAATGCTTATATCCTACTATACATATTATAAATATGAAAGTTTGTGAAGAGGTTTGTTACTCAATCACGCTTTAATGGCTAAACGGATTGGACTAAAATTTAATACAGAGATAGCTAATAGTCTGGAATAACACATAGGCTACTGTTCATCCCAGGAATATGTTCCAATGGGAAGCTTTCACGCGGGCGAAGCCGCGCGCATCAGCTATACTTCTATACTAATATTATAAAGAAGTAAAGTTTGTGTGTTTGTTAAATTGTAAGGGGTAATCTCGGGATCTACTGCACCGATTTTAAAAATTCTTTCACCAATAGAAAGCTACGTTATTGTGGAGTGTCATAGGCAATATAGCATCACGCTACAACGAATAGGAGCGGAGCAGTAATAGTAAATGTTTCAATAACGGGGTAAAAGTTATTCCTTTTCAGAGCTTCGTCGTAAATGCCACGGGAACAGGCGCGCTCTCTCTTATGTGGCGCAAACGAAGTTGCGCGGGTCAGCTAGTAATAAATAAATATATCCAATCTTTTCTTTTATATCGCATCCTATTATAATACTATTAGGTTCTATACTAATTGGGCCCTATCGATTTTATCAACAGGGCGAGAAGAAGAAAGAAGTTGGCAAAAGCGTTAGAAAGACAAGCCAGGAAGCTCCGAGCCAAGGGAATCGCTGTCGACCTTGAAGCTCTTAAAGCTGAATACTTAGCTCAGCACAAAAACACCGGTCTCTACTCCGATTCAGACGGAGATGGTGAAGAATGCATGATAGACGTCGTTGGAGGCGATTCCTGTCACGATTCTGGTCCTGAAGACTTCTCATTATCTGGAAGACTAAGAGCTCCTTCAGGTGCAGACGGAATGAACAATTCCGATAGTTCGACATCAGATGGCCATTCTGCAAGAAACTTTAGCCCAATACCCGACCCGCAACCTTCCTTCTTCAAACAGTTCGGGGCGACGAGTAACTTTGACAAATTCGATTTCGACTCAGGTCGAGCTGTGTCTTTAGATCTGAGCGGTGGAGGCACTGCAACTGAACAGGATATGTCCAAAAATGGTGGAACTAGAAAGCATAATCCGTTCAGCATAGAGTCTTTGCTTAATACGTGAAAGTGACTTAAAAAAAAGACTTAAGAGGCTCTCAATTTATTTGTAACAGTGAAGTTTTAGTGTTGACATTGACTGTACTTTTTGACTAAGTGATAATTGTCAATATTAAAGTCTGCATTGACGATAAAGTTAGCATGCAGACTTTATTGAATTGATAATAATTTACGACTAAGTGATAATTGTCGATATAAAAGTCTGTATTGTCTGCAAAGTCAGCATGCAGACTTTTCACATTATGTTCCTTTGCTTTAAAGTTAACTGTTATCGTCATTAGTTTTAACTGCTTCAGTGAAGACTTGATAAGTACGATGTAACGACATATCCGTGTGAATATTAGCTGTAGGCAATTGTATTATATAGATAGTAGTGTATATAGTTAAACGTCTATATTTATTTTCTTTGATGTTAATATATTATCTAACTTTATGGGGCAATAATTTACACTGAATTTGTTAATGATGTGGTTATTATTTTATTTATTTTAAATTTTATTTTACTTTTTCTTGTGGAAGGCGTTTGCAGCAGTTTGTCCAGTAGAGCTGTAGACTGATTCGATTGATGGATTTATAGATAGAAAATTTCTATAAGTCTCTATTTGATATTTGCCTGTAAATTCTAAGCCAGTGCTGAAGAAGTCTGAATTCTGAGTATATTATTACAAAACGCTAAAACATTTGGTGTACTCAAATAGGTACTAACTAAATATATTCTACGTATAACTACATATACGTCTTGGGGCGACGTAGACACCATCTACCGGCACTTCTTAGATGGTGCCTACGTCGCCCCAAGACTTTTACTAAGATGGAAAATTTGGTTGGTTCCGAGTAGGTTTCGGTGGCCACGTGGATAAGGCGTCGGCACGGTTTGCAGAAGACGCAGGTTCGAATCCTGCTCGAAACCAATTCTTTTTCCATATTTAAAATTTATGATCAGTTAGCATACTAAATGCTTTTCAAAAATAATCTTAACTAAATATTAGTTCCTTTTTCACTTCAGTTACTACAGACAAGTACATTATTATGTTTTACTATAAAGACTTCACTTTACAGCTAATGGTTTTATGTTAGAGGTGTTGTCGCCGTTTACAAGAGTACTAAACACAAACTTTGTTACGTCCATTAGGCAAAGCGGCGGGCAATCAACTTGATTACGACGCCATTACAGCATAATTCCTTGACAGAAGCACTTTGTCACTATTAAACGATAAATCCACCCTGTTATAGCAACGTGTTTTATAAAACGATCATTATCATCATGTCAAAGTGGTGAAATATTAAACTAGTTGGACAACCGGTGAAACAGTTTATTAAAAGTTCAACTATTGGTTTAAATGAATTAAATTCATACAGACATCATGTAGTATTAAAACAGTTAAGAAGGGCTAAACCAAATCAATTTATCAAAAGTTCAACTACTTACTGATTTTATCAATTAAATAGGTATAAAATATAATATCAAGAAATATTTAAGCAAAGTAAAACCGGTGAACCAACTCATTCTACTAATACAATTTAGTACTATTGATTCTTCTTTTTAACCGACTTCAAAAAAGGAGGAGGTTCTCAATTCGTACGCTATGTTTTTTTTTTTGTATGTATGTTACGCGATAGCAGCGCCAATTATGGACGGATTTTGAAAAAAAAATTTTTGTTTGAAAGAGGATACTTCTGAGGTGGTCCCATATCCAGGATATCAGGATCTGATGCTGGGATCCAGGAGAAATCGAGGGCAACCACCGAAAATTGTAGGGACAACTAGTGCGTTTGTTAACTTTTTGATTAAGTACTTTAATGTACTAAAATTTAATAAAGGTCTGGAGTCGATCTGATGGACCGAAAGACAGTCGAGGGAATTCCTTAACGATTTACAGCAGCTATCTTGTGTTTCGGCTTGATTGGTTTGTGTTTATGAGAACTTTACACCTAGACAGATATACTTTTCGGTCCACCCGTCACTTAAAATAAAAAAAATAAAAAAATTTAAATAAAAAATAGAACCGACTTCATACAAATCTTTAACTATAAAATTTACCTAGCACATAGTAATATGTATTTTGATTTATCAGATTTTATTCAATATAATATTGAAGTTGGTGCCATTAATAATACTTACCTAAACCTATGGGTTTACTTGGCGCCGACTACAATATGATATTGAATAAAATCTGATAAATCAAAATACATATTACTATGTGCTAGGTAAATTTTATAGTTAAAGATTTGTATGAAGTCGGTTCTAATTTTTATTTAAATTTTTTTTTATTTATCAAAATTCTTGATATTCAAATTCATGCAATATAAAACTAGCTGGAAGACCGGTGAACCAATTCGGTTTATTAGAATTCCAACTTAATTCTTTAAATTCAATTATCTTCAGTTGGAAAAATGAGACAAGCAATTGGGGGTTAACTGTCACTTTACTTTTTAAGCTACGAACTTCAAGTAAGTTATCACCGTAATATTGGTACTATAAATTGTAACAATACAATCGTAAAGCTAATTAAAAATATCCATTTACTAAATAAAAATGGCGTCGCGTATACAATTACTATTGGCGAAAGAAATACAATATCTCATCGTAAAATAACAACAATTAATGAATGTATAATGCGTAACGACCGATAAGAGAGCCAATTAGTGAAACAAAATGGCTGACTCGGTTTATTGCCATTTTTACATACTCTGCTGTGAGTATAATAGGTAGGTATATAGGAATGTGCATGCGCAAGATTGGATACGCATTTAAATTTGTTTCAAGGCGTTCGCGAAGAATTATCCCACTTAGATCTTCATACTCTTATATTACTTATATAGTAGATATGCCGCATGCCAAAAACAGGAGGCGAAGTATGAAGAACATTGTCAAAAGTATAATATCTGTGTAAACCACCTACCATAATTATATCAAGCAAATAAATAAATCATTCATTCATTCATTCATTCATGCATTCAGGCAACTGTCAGACGGATTTTCCAGGTTTTCTGGCAGACTTTGGCTACGCACCACAGCGACTTCGCCTAGGGGTTAGGGTGCTATTCCGCTGATGGGGGTTACTCTTATCTTCGAAATACTGAAATCTCACCTATTGTCCAAATACTCTATAAATTTTGGAATACTTCACTTCTAATGTAGTACCTAACAGTTACTATTATTTAAAGGCAACCATTTACAGCGTCTACATAACATTTTGTTTGCCAAAAGTACGTGATGGTACTTATACTTATCTATTCTTTCATAAAACTAAACGAGAACCTGAGGCTGAAAATAATTTAATTGAAGCAAAGCCGTGGATGTCCATATTATTAAGTCTTTATACCGATTAACCATACAATGTTCACAGAGGTACTAAATTAAAACCTTCTTCAGGCTCCGGTTTCATAAACTAGTTACATTTTAGTAGCTTAAAAAGTTTTATGCAGCATTTTAATCTCTCGATACATGTTTTGATGACTGCCTCGAATTAAAGTACAGTCAACTGCAATAATATAGAGGTGCAAAAAGATCTTAGCAAATATGAAAATCAACCCGTATGTCATTACGATAAAGCTTATATCAGAATGACAACTGCCTTAATTTTTTCTAATTTAAAAGAGTCAATTTTATGTTTATATCTGTTAAGATATTTTTGAACTACCTAATCTCTTCTATAATATTGTCGCTCTCTGAATGAAATGACCTATTAAAAAGCATAAATTGCAAACTACAGAAATAGCCAAATGTCCAATGGATTAAATACAAAGTAAAATTATAACTCTTTATAATCCGTACCTATCAACTTAACATAAAACAGCTACAAAATAAAATGTTTCATAGTAAAAATTGTGCTGCATACCGAAGTCTCACATCAATGTCACATAAACTTCTGATAGAAGAAAATAGATCTAGGATAGTTTGCACCATATTTATTAAAGAAAATAGGAAAAAGCAGTGCAGGCTATCAACCATGCCTTTTTTTTTTTTGTTTAACGTGAGGGAAAATCCTCATAGGATGTTATGCCGGACTCTTACCGACTAAAAAACCTCACGCCACGCCTAACAGCCTATGGTTGAGAGCCCCGGGTAAGCCCTCAGGAAGGATGTCCCGTGACACAACACAGCCTTACGGCCAGTTTTTATAGGTATAACAACTTTCTACCGAATCTAAAATCAGTTATCGTAGATCTGGTACCCGCAGCTTACTCCCTGCATTGAGGTAGCCTCGCATATTATGTCACAACGCAGTGCAGTCAACAGTAAATGGTAGAATAATGTTATCTACTTCATATTTATTGCAACGCAGCAGATCTTACTTGATGTTGCTTATGAGTAAGCTTATGAAAAATCCATACAATATTTTGAAATTTTGTTGATTTCAAATAAACTTTTCAATTCTATTATTTTCGGGTGGAAATATTATCAAATGAAGAAATCATTTCATGCTTCAAATTAATAGTAATTTGAAGCATGAAACTTCTTAGACTATATCTATTTTCAGCCCATTATTTTATAGTCAACAACACCAACATAAACGGATTAAAAACTTGTTTCTTTCGAATAAATTATTGTCAAATATGTATTTCTTTTCATTTTTAATTTAGTAGATACCTACTTAAAACTCGTACCTAGTACCGACGTAAGTTTTATTCAATTTTTTGTTCAATCTGCTTAATTGTATGAATTGAACCATTACCGCCTTGCAACATGATTAATTGCTCAATGCATTTAATCCCAAAGCGATTGCAGCGACGCCGATACGCAATTTTTGCAACATAATTTTTAATTATTACAACATTCTTCAACACCCAACTGTCATCAATTTTTTTTTTGATTGACAACTAAAAGTATCTCGTCTGTAACCTTGTATATTTTCACCACATCATGATTTATATTTTAAATAGATTGATTTATTAAATATTTAATGTGTAGTTAAATTAAATTGTTACTAACTGTACATTTTTGTAGTCGGAAACAATATTTAGGTACAAAATAATGTAATGAGTTTTAATTTATATTTAAAGATGAGTGAACGGTATAGAAAATATTTGTAAATTTATTTATCTATCACACTGTATGTAAGTTGTAAAAAGTATGTATGTTACGTGAGTAATTTATTGAATCAAAATATAACATGATTAAACACATTCAAATGGTACATTTTATTATAACATCCTATTACTACCCCTGGAGCCCTGGAGCCCCCTGGCCATAGACAGATTGGTAGAGGCCGTGTGGTTTTAATCGGATCAAGTCCGTATTAAAATCAGTGGGAATTTCCATACGTAGAAAAAAGCTATGCACATTTGAAGTGAAAACTCAGACGACCATTGTAAGTATACGTTAACGTATATACTACTCGACCACGCGTTCTTGGCCAATACGAGGAATGGTCCTAACCGCACTGCATCCTACCTCAGGTACCAGAATAACCTTAGTACCTAGCAAACCGATGCAATATCCGTTCAAAAAAAATGATTGAATTATATAGATTTTTCGTCACATTTGAATCCTCAACTTCGCTTGGTCGAGAAGTACGTTTATTGTTTGTATACATATATACGAGTACGTGTATTATTGCCAAGGGTATATACCTACACCAACACATGTATAGACGTAGGCTCTAAATTTAGCTCGCTAAAATGGCACTGTCCCCTTGATGAAAAGCCATGGTGACATCTAGTGAATGCCCAGTGCGGCCCAAAGATGTGCCTTTACACGTTCGGCATGGAAAACGCGAGGTCGTAAGATGAGATATCACACACGTCACGTACATACATAGATACAAATTTGTCTTGTTTTCAATGACCACGTGTGCTATAACTGCGCTCCAAGCTTTTTAGATTAGTAAAATTTGTCTCATCCATTCATACCTACAAAATTTTACGTTTATTATCAGTAAGCAAGTAAGTATTATATTCTAACTCCAAATAACAGTAGTCAATAACTTGAAGAATTTTTTTTATCATATTTTGTCGCACAACCTTAAACTAAAGACCTATGTTCCGTCAAAGGACTATTTCTACTGCAATTGACTTAGTTTTCATTCAAAAACAACAGCTGACGTTGCATAGGCGTTTCCCAGAATGCAACAACTACCTACATAATTAGTTTATTTTCTTCTAGATTTCCAGTTAGTCATCATATCATAGCCGAGGTCATGTTCACTCACTTGACCTTTGACCTCAACGATATGTTAAACATCAATGACAAAGTTGAGGTCCTGAGGTTATCGTAAAGTAATTGTTCACTCTTTTAATACTAGTTAATGACCACGGGTATTCCAGTGGTGAGGTTTTCCCGAACCCGTTTTACATAGAAAGATTTCTCAAAATTTTATAAGAATTGCTCCAGTGATAAAAATAAAAGTGTAACAGACGCTGCATTGCAACTAGAATCGTGAACTTTTTTTTTTATACCACTAAGGTGGCAGACAAGCATACGACCCACCAGAAGGACTGGTGGTCACCGCAGCCTATGAACGTTTGCAACACCAGAGGCACCACACTCGCGCTGCCGACCTTAAGCCTATACCTTCTTAATTAATCAAATCAGCCTTTATGAGTCCAGTGCTGAAAGTAGACCCATACGCCATGCCATATGTCTGGTCAGCATTTGACGTAGCCCAGTTTATTACTTCACTCAATGGATTGACCCAACTATACGTTAGATTAGACTGATCACGATGACCATTAAGGTTGGTATAGGTTTCTTGCGAGTTTTCCTACTCTCTGCTACGACCTCATCCGTTAGTCAGCAGGTGAACCACTTGCACGTGAAGCTGATTTTGGACTACTCATCGCATCTCCTGTCAAGCATTAATCAAGAAGTGATCCTCCAGCTAGTGTATAAGATCTTTGTTTATATGACATAGGTGATTGTTTTAGCGTGATTAAAATCCTACATGGATGCTATGCCGGACTCCTAAGGCCTAAAAACCACACGTATCCTGCAACAGCCTACGGTTGGAAGCCCCGGGTAAGCACTCGGAAGGATACTCCAGGATTTCCAACAGACCTACGGCTTAGACTGGTCTTCACGACACCGGGTATCCTAGTGTGAAGATCAGTGTTGTATCTGTTAAGAAACTCATGTATGTATACTGAATTTCAATAAAGTTTAAAGGCTACCACTGCGGCCTCACCTAGGGGGGGGGGGAGAGGGGGCGGTGCTATCCTGCGTTTTTAGGGGGTAAGATATAGATATAATATGACGATAGACAATAAATCAAATATACATAATACTCAAATATGCCTTTATCCTCAAATGGGTCGGCAGAGGCATAGTTTACGTCTTTTTTTCTTGTCCTGCGTAATAGGTGGCAGGTCAATTGCCGTGTTGAAATGGACAGGCGCAGGTTGAGACTACTCACTGTTGAAATTTTACAAGCCGTCCATAAGACCTTAAACTTGGCTGGACGACTTAGGGACAGGACGACGGGACTGGGTAACTGTATACGTTTTTACAACAGGCTTCCAAATGAAATAAAAAGTATGCCCTTAATTAAGTTCAAAAAGTATATAAAAAGTAAATTGTACTGCAAGGGCTACTATACAGTTGACGATTATTTGATTGATAAGGAAGCCTGGAAATGATCTGCTTGCTCTACTGGTGGAGTTTTAGTTTATAGTACTTTTGTAAATGGTATACCGTCACAATACCAGAAATTATAATGCCTTAACTCAAAATATCGTAGCCCAAAATACCCGAAATCGAAATATCAATATTCAAAAGGCAAATATTTATAATATAAATAATTTAAAATGCCTTACGGTCGAATAACCGAAACCCAAAATATAAATTTATCAAATACCTTATCCTAAAATGTTCAAACACAAAATACCTTTTTTTAACATGATTTAAATCCTACATGGATGCTATATATCTGTGAATGGTTAACACCCCGACTCAGAGTATCCCGACTCGGATAGGTTAGGTTAGAAGACTAAGGCGGGAGCGAAGCGAAGCGGAGCTCCCGCCTTAGCCTTCGTGGTTTTTTTTTTTATTTTTCGTTAGCCCACTGTAGTACTTTTGTTACTCTGAATCAAAGTGTTTTAACATGAGGTAAATCCTACATGGATACTATGCCAGACTCCTACCGACTAAAAACCACACGTATCCTACATAACAGCCTACAGTTAGGTGCCCCGGGTAAGCCCTCAGAAGGATACCCAAGGACCAACAGACCTAGGGCTACAACTGCGACTTCACTTAGGTGGGGGGGGGGGGGGGGGTGTAAATAAGTTAAAGCTAAATAACAAAACGTGTGAGTGACAGTGCCACATTGTATTCTATTTTCGGTATTTTAAATTAAGGACATTTGAAAATTTGTATTTTGAATTCTGATATTATAATTATTTGTATTTTAAATTTAGACATTATACGGTAAGGTGTACTGAAATAAGGTATTTTGAATGTTAAGGTATTTTGAATTCGGGTATTTTGGTCTAATGCATTTTAAGTAAAGGCATTTTGATTTCTGGTATTTTAATATATAACCTTGTAAATATGTAGTGCACAAAAAGAATAGTCCGCCGAGTTTCTTGCCAGTTCTTTTCAAGTGGGCCGCGTTCCGAACTGGTGGTACTATTATTTTGCTTTGTATTCATTGACGTGTCGCAAGTGCCTATGTATTAGGATTAGCGAAATAAATGTTTTTTTGAGTTTGAGTTTGGAAACACTCTCAAATGAAATGTGACAAAGTGGTAACCTATCTGAAGACCAGCCATAGCGAAAGACTTACTGCGAGCGCTTCCTTCATAAACAATGCAATGCCAAAATAAATCTCCTTTGAAATAAACCGGCTACCATTGTTCTACAAGCGACGACGGGTAGAGTCACAATTCAACATTACCTATCAAAATATGGGAAAACATAATAAGAATTACAATGAATTCCCCTTAACCATTTGAACTTGTGATTATATTCAACAAGTACTTAACGCGGCATTAACAAGGTATTTAAGTACTCATTTGAAGTACAAAGACACCGCAAAGTAAGAACATATTAGGTCTCAAACGGGAAGATGGCGACAAGCGGGGCGACAGGCGACAACGGCGAGAGCGCGGCACCAGAGTACATATACACCAGAGTACATGTACATTATAAGAGTAAGTAGACTATGTTGCTATGAATGTGTTGGAAACGCACCAATTACATTCGTCGGTCGCATAATTTGAGTTTAAAGTTACTTGTAGACCAACGAATGTGACTGGTGGATATCAAACGAATCCATAGCAATGTAGCGTAGTGGAAAAGCGCCCTAGAAGGCACTGCCCTCGTACACAAGCAAACAGCGTTCGGTGCGTTTGTTATTGTTTATTCGAAGTTGCCTACTCTCTTGTACCTCCTACTCTGGTCACAGGGCAGAAACTCCATACAAATGATTATGTCATCTACACTAAAATCACGTTATGTTTGTACAGAGCTTGAATGTGTGTATGACCACTAAGGCTTAGCAAACGTTCCGTCAAAATACCCTCCAACTATAATGACACCTGTGTCGAGGGTGGGGAAGCTTGCTTAGTGGGAGGCAGGGAGTTGCCTATCTGTATAAAATATAGTTATATCTACTATTATATTATTTTGGTTCGGAGTCGGACTTTAATCGCAGTCGCCCCGCTTATCGCTTACTTCCAGTTCAAGGCCTTAGTTCAAGAATAACGTTACAAACTTACAACTTGCTTTCAAGTGTACCCCATGAATAGCGAACAAAAGCTTATTTTCTTCCTAGTATATTTGAATTAGAAATGCTAATATGAAATGTCAATAAACTGATATTAAATCAGTCCTTATTATGTTATGTGTTCTAGACTGTTCTTAAAACCATTTCTAAGTGCATCGTCTACTCTACACTCTTCTTACCTTCATAATACCTTCATAATATATACTCTCAGTTGTAAGCAACACCCATCTCGATTTGGAGTCTGGAATGTAGAAAAAATTGTACTTGACTGCCTCGGTGGTGCATTGGTGCGGTGGTAGTGTGTAACCGCCTGCTGCGCTGAAGTCCCGGGTTCGATTCCTGGGTCGGTCCAAATATTTGTGTGATTCACAAATGAGTTCGGAATTTGGGTGTTTTCTAATCGGGGCTTTCTAAATTCGCTTTTTCTACTTTCATAACTGTTTTCATACACGCTCGCCGGTTAAGGGTACCTACTCTTAACCTGGCCTTTTTCCAGAAGGTCTTAGATTTTACAGATTAAACTGGGACCTTCATTTTCATCAGGGGTTAATAAATCGATTTTCGTCCATATTTTTATTACGTTCGCGCTCTTCCTTTAGTCATCCCTCCCTTACCTGGTGCTCCCAAACGTACGCATTAGGTAGGATACGTGTGGTTTTTAGTCGGTAGGAGTCCGGCATAGCTCCCATGTAGGATATTCTTCACATTAAAAAAATACGTCCGCGCTCGACGGAGAGCTAAGAGAGCAATGGAAATATCAAGTCATTGTATCCCACAATACAAGTATCATCTATAGCCATTTCTGTTATTATATCCCATTTATATAACGTATTACCCACGGTGTGGATAAAGTGCGTAATAACTAGGTGTTTAGCTCAATTGCCGGAGATTTTAAAACTAATAGCTATATTTGGCGTCCATTTTGTGTAATTCCCGCCATCTTAATTTAAAAGAATAGTGAATTGTTATTTGGTGTTATATCAATGTGTGTTTGGATTTTGTGCGTTTTGTTTTGGAGTTTTATTTGTAAGAAACCTATTAATGTTTTAAAATTTTCGTAGTGACTATAATAGTAAGTAGTGTGTGACTGCTGGCTTTAAGGTCTTGGGAATTCGGGTTTTGATTTTGACCAGAAAAAATGTTAATTTTGCTTGTTCTAGAGTTTGACCTTTTACGACTTCCTTTTAGAGACGGATCTCTAAGTGGAAGTCATAAAAAGTAAAGGTAAAGGGAACGGATTCCCAAGGGACAGAAACGGGACTCTATAAATGAGACTTCGCTATCTATGAAAGCTAGACTAGGCTGCATCTCAGGAACCATGAAAGCTAGACAGCTGAAATTATCATTTTATCTCTGTAGCCACTATAACAACAAATACTTAAAATAAAATAAAAAGTGTGTGCGTGTAACCTTTACCTACGCGCGATTGAAGTAGAACTACTTTGCCATTGACAGCATATATCACTGAAATGATTAAATTTTAACTTAAATAGTAAATATCATATTATAATTTAATTATTTATATTTATTATTCATGTGTTTTACAAAGATTATTCAAATGTTATATTAATATCATTCATTCGAATTTTGAATAGCGGAAACTACACATAGTCTGTGTAGTTTCCGCTATTCAAAATTGGAATAGTAAGCGTTACTTCCGTCAGAAAAAAAAATCTGAGTGCTACTGTACCTACTAGGCGCGACTAGGGAGTGCCCTAGTCGCGCCTAACGAAGTTTTACTTCAAGAAATACACACACACACACACACGCTCCATCTCCAACAACATAAGGATCCTTGGTGTTGACATCTTCAACGACGTTCCGTTCCGCGGTCATTAGAAGGACAAGGCTAGGCTGGTGTCCAGGAAGCTCGGAGTGCTCAACAGGGCGCAGCGGTAACTGTGCTGCCTGCGGCGCAATCACATCTTCTTTATAAGTCGCAAGTGCGATCCCACATGGAGTACTGCTGTCACATTTTAGCTGGGGCACCTGAATATAAACTAATATGCAAGGTGAGCCATGAGATCTGTCAAATTTGAAACCAAATATTAGATGCAAACCGGATGCGTGCTTACGCGCAGTTTCAGGGCGCCGATTCTTGGTTCATTCGACGTGAATGCGTGGTGAAAAGTAATCTGGCTTATATTTAGGAATGGTAAACACAGTCATGAGACGTATTCGTTTTACCCATAAATTTCCGTCCACGCATTCACGTCTTGTGGTCGAGAATTGGCGCCCTGACCTCGTAAATACACGTGTTTCTGCAATGATTTCTGTAACTGTTCCGGTTAATTAATGATAAAAGGTTGTGTTTTATTGTTATTATATTGTTCTAATTTCCATATTTATTACGTATCGGTTGTGATTGTTCTGACCAATTACAGCCTGCCTTTCAGATTTCCTTTGAAAGTTACTAGTTATAAGGTTGAATGGGTAACTTAACTATAAAAATAATTCAAACTCAAACTCAAAGAAACATTTATTTCGCATAATCCTAATACATAGGCACTTGCGACACGTCAATGAATACAATGCAAATAGTACCACCAGTTCGGAACGCGGCCCGCTTGAGAAGAACTGGCAAGAAACTCGACGGGCTTTTCTTTTTGTGCTCTATTTACAAAAATTTAAACTAAAAATCACAAACTATTGCTTGAGAATGCAGTAGAGCAAGCAGATCATTTCCAGGCTTCCCTGTCAAGCAAATAATCGTCAACTGAATAGTAGCCCCTGCGGTACAATTTACTTTTTATACACTTTTTAAACTTATTTAAGGGCATACTTTTTATTTCATTTGGAAGCCTGTTGTAAAAACGTATACAGTTACCCAGGAAGGAATTACTGACTTTTTTCAGTCTACACTGATGACAAGCAAGGTTATCTTTATGTCGGGTATTTACACTGTGTATATCGCTTAACTTAACGAAACTAGATAGATTCTTTTGCACATACATAAGATTTTCAAAAATATATTGTGATGCTACAGTCAGAATATTTACCTCTTTGAATTTTTCGCGCAGAGAGACCCTTGGACCTAATCTATATATGGCTCTTACGGCTCGTTTTTGTAAAACAAAAATTGAATTTATATCTGCGGCATTACCCCACAGTAGAATACCGTAAGACATAACACTGTGGAAGTAACTGAAATAAACTATTCTAGCTGTATCTACATCAGTCAAATGCCTAATCTTTTGTACCGCAAATGCTGCTGAACTTAACCTGCCAGCTAGCTTTTCAATATGTGGACCCCACTGCAATCCAGCATCGACCGTCAACCCTAGGAACGCCGTAGATTTCACAAGTTCCAACTCTCGGCCATTAAGTTGAACATTGGTTTCTGCCTGTGTTACATTGGGCAAGGTAAATTTAATACATTTAGTTTTGTTATCGTTCAGGCTAAGATTATTAGTATTAAACCAATGTACTACTTTCAGGATTGCATTGTTGACATCGTCGTAGTTATCTAATTGTCTTTTAATTTTAAAAATTAAGGAAGTGTCATCTGCAAACAAAACAATCCCGTTGGTGTCCCCTACGTAATAGGGTAGGTCATTTATATAAATTAAAAATAAAAATGGTCCGAGTATCGAACCCTGTGGAACGCCCATAGTAACCACCGATCCCTCTGAACGTGTGCCACCAACATCGACCCTCTGAGTTCTATTGCTCAAATATGAAGTCAGAAGATCGAGAGCCTTATTCCTTATCCCATAGTGATGCAGTTTCCTGATCAATGTTTCATGTTGAACACAATCAAAAGCCTTTGACAAATCGCAGAACACACCAAGCGCATCATGTTTATCTTCCCAGGCCTCATAAATACTCTTCATCAAATCTACACCAGCATCGGTAGTCGACCGTCCTTTAGTGAAGCCAAACTGTTTAACATGAAATAATTTGTGATTGTTAAAATAGGTCAGCATCTGCTCAAGTATTAATTTTTCAAATATCTTGCTCAAAGTCGGCAATACCGAGACAGGTCTGAAATTACCTGGATCAGAAGCACTGCCAGCCTTGAACAAGGGTATAACTTTACTATGTTTCATTAAATCAGGAAATACACCCCCTGAAACGCAATCGTTAAACACAGCTGCCAAGTGGGGGGCAATGACATCAATGACACTAGACACAGATTTTACTGATAGCCCCCATAGGTCTGCAGTTTTTTTAACATTAATAGCCTTAAAAGCTTTCAAAATGCCATTACAGTTGACAGCCGTGAATTCGAACGCGTCTTGACAGCTATCTACACATTCTGATAATAATTGCTCAGCAGAAGTGGAAGACGACCGAAGAGTATTCGTTATACCAACAGGTATATTACTGAAAAAATTTTCGAACTCAGTCGCTACTTCCAGATCCCCTGTAACGTGGCGACCGTTTATCTTTAAATGAAAGCTTCGTTCACTCGTTTTAGACCTACCGCATTCAGAATTTATAATGTTCCAGGTAGTTTTAATTACATTTGTCGAAGCTGTAATTTTATTTCTAATGAAATTTGACTTTGCCAAGGAACAGACCTGTCTAAATGTCTTTGAATATTTTTTAACATATTCCTGAAAGTCAGGGTTGAAATTAAATGATTTTTCCGAATAAAGTTCATAAAGTCTCTTACGACTTTTATAAATACCGGGTGTTGCCCAGTCACTGAAAACAAAACTGCTTCCGAACGATACTGTTTTTGGTGTAAAGATTTTCCCAAACACATCATGGATTAAGTTGAATAAATCAGCATAAGATTTATCCACAGTAGTGTAATCGGGCAATTCTGTTATCTTATTTACTATATTTTCTCGGAAAATTTCTAAGCGTTTTGAGTTGACTGGTACAAAACTGATTACATTCTTATTTCTGGTAATTTTTTTAGAGTACAGAGCCGATTGTCCTCGATGATCAGATTTTACAGGGTCCACAATACAATTCCTAACAGGTTGTATATTACTAAAAATGTTATCAATACAAGTAGCACTAGTGGCAGTTATACGAGTAGGTTCTAGAAATACGTTATATAAACCAAAGGATTTCAATAAATTTAACATTTTCCGTCTCTTTGTTGGTTCCAGCGAAGAATCTAAAATATCTACATTGAAATCTCCACAAACTACTACTGATTTTTTAGAGCACTGGCATTTAAACAAAGCTTCTTCCAGCTTCTCTTCAAACTGTATGTATGGAGCATCCGGGGGACTGTAAACGCTTAATACAATGAACTGCTCGAACTCAATACTAGCTATTTCAATAACTCGTTCAAGAGAGAGGCTTACTATATCTTTACGTTCTTTAAATTTTATAGACTTGTTAATAAGAATTAATGAGCCTCCTCGTATACATTTTGTCCTACAGAACGAGCTAGCAACCTGGTGATTTTTAAAGTTGAACATGACTTCATGACGCCTTAACCAATGTTCTGTGACACAAAATAATGTGCATTTAAATAACCTGTTCATAATTCCTACTGTAGTTAATCCACTTTTCGTCATAATAATTATGTAAGTACTTATACCTAAGTATAAGACGACCACAGGGCGGTAACTCCAGCTTGAATGTGTGCGTGTGATCAATAAAATGTATATAAGCAAATTGTCCGTCAACGCGCACGTCAACTCTACTGCTCGTTCGCTCTAACTTTGCCGCTCGGCTCCATACTAAAGTCGAATTTTTAATTAGACGAAGTCAATTGACAGCAACTAATGTCACTTCTTCATACAATGTTGCGTATTTTCTATGACGAAGTGACATTAGTTAATGTCAATTTACTTCGTCTAATTAACAATTCGGGTATACGCCTCTACGCCAGCGGCAAAGTTAGAGCGAACGGGTAGTACTGACAGCTGTGGCGCGACAGGGAGTTTCCGATTTGTATGTAATACTATTATAATAATACTAGCTCATGCCTGCAGCTTCGCCCGCGTAAAATTTGTTCCCGCGGGAAGTTATTCCCGGGATAAAAGGTAGCCTATGTGTTATTCCAGACTATAATGTATCTCTGTACCAAATTTCAGCCCGATCCGTTCAGCGGTTTGAGCGTGAAAGAGTAACAAACATCTACACTCACAAACTTTGGCATTTATAATATTAGTAAGATTATCTTTGACACGACGACGTAAATTTTCTGCCGAGAGCCCGATTTCAACGCGAACCGAACAATTATATTCCCATATTAATCCTTACAAAATACATACTCGTGGTAGGTACCTACCTATCATCGTAAGAAAAAAATGGTGACATCTGAGATATAATTATGAGAACTACGATACAGAAAACAAAATATTAAAACCTTGTTTTTTTCTGTGATACAGTGATGAGAGCCATAATTATATACATACAAATAAATTACTCATGATTTGACTGTGGAAGAAATCGGTTCAGTAACTTAGTTTTATTTCCCCAAAAGCTGAACAAAGAAACGATTAAAATCTCTTTGTTTTGCAGTTATTACACGCGGTGTCGCATATCAAACACTCCGGTGCACATTTGGCGAATAATTTGGGTGTAAAATTAATACCGCGTCCACACATTCGTCACGGAGGGCTGTAGGTCTCACGTTTGGCATTCAATGTGTTTTTCAATACGATCTTATACTATACGTGTTTAATATTTATTATATTGCACGTGTTTACCTCATTTTACAATTACAAGGTTCTTCAAGCACAGCGTGAAGAGCGCGTCACAGAGCCGCGAACTTGAGGACCACTGTCAGAAGTCTTACGGACTGTGTGAGTTTCCCCCAATCGCTAGATATCGTCATGGTTTTTCATCAGGCGAGCGGCCCTGGCTTTCCATCAGGCCGCCGCCCGCCTGATAGGTATGTAGTCTGACCTCCTGGGCTGGGCCATTCTGGCAGTTTGTGTGAGATTCACAGCTCATATTATAAACACAAATAAGCTGAAACTGCAATGTCTAAGTGTTGTTAGGCCTTTTTTCCAACTGTTTCCCTCCTGTGGGCCTAAAAAGGCAACATTGTATCCTACTTCCTACTAATTTTATAAATGTGAAAGTTTGTGAAGATGTTGGGATGTTTGGATGTTTGGATGTTTGGATGTTCGGATGTTCGGATGTTTGAATATTTGGATGTTTGAATGTTTGGATGTTTGAATGTTTGGATGTTTGGATGTTTGTTACTCATTCCCGCTGTAACGGCTGAATGGATCGGGCTGTAGGAGGCTGTAGGAGCTTTGTGACAACATAGCAGATATGCATAGTGCGGTGAGTATGAGGAGTCTTATGGGAGTTTCTACGAAGATCTTTGTACATCTACTGCATTACTTTATCTTTATTAGATGCGGTTAAAAGAAATGAAATAATTTCTTAGATTTTGTGCAGCCGATAAAATGAATCTCTACCTTTTATATCTTACCTTTATAAGTCCATACTAATATACTAATAATATAATAATAATATATAAAGAGGAAAGATTTGTTTTTTTGTTTGTTTGTTTGTTTGTAACGAATAGGCTCCGGAACTACTGGACCGATTTAAAAAATTCTTTCACTGTTGGAAAGCTACACTCTTTGCGGTGAACATAGGCTATATTTTATTCCCGTATTCCCACGGGAACGGGAACTACGCGGGTGAAAACGCGTGACGTCCGCTAGTCTTATATATAAGTCTATACCTAACATCAGAGGTCTAGGAGAGGCCGCAGTGGGTAGGTCTGTTGGTAGTCCTGCCTGGGGTATCCTTCCGAGGGCTTACCCGGGGCTCCCAACCGTAGGCTGTTAGGCAGGATACCTACGTGACGTTTTTTAGTCGGTAGGAGTCCGGCATAGCATCCATGAGGATTTTCTGTTAGGTACGTGAAAAGAAAAAAAACATCAGAGGTCAATAAATTCACGAAATACTAACGCGAACGAGAACCTCCCTCATACATACCTACCCACAATTTATGGAACATAAATACTTAATCTCATCACTGTCGTACATGCATTTACATTAATGACCCTAGAAATTACAGGCTTCCAAATGTACTGCGTCTATTATTTTTAATACTCAAAGATATCTAGTCCCGTAACACCACGAAGCGTAAAATAAACAAAAATTCTGTCTTATTTGTAAATACACAGTGTGTTGGGAGTATGTATGGCAGAGAAGTTTCAGAAGTTTATCTGCTTTATGTGTTTGCAAAATATTTCAGATGCATCTTTGAAAAACAGATTGCTTTTCAAATTATAAGGTGTTGTATAACTTACATTACAAGCTTTGATTCACAGGCCAACAAAAAAAAAATTGTAAAAGCTTTTTAAACCGAATTGCCTAAATGTTATGTATTTCTGGATGCTGAAACCGTATTTGGTATTAGTTTTTTTTTATCACCCACAATTCTCACACAATATGACATCCATTGTTATTTAAAAAAATAAGGGAAAAATTGATATATTAAAATTAAAAATCCAGTTTGTTTTTATTGACTTACATTTTCACTAACAATATTATTGAACTATTACTTATAATGCGAATATTAAGTACTTATTTTTTTGTACTTTCTCTCCCTTTTCTCTGTAAAATTTCCAGCATTGCCTTTTCACATATGTAATGAGATCCAAATCCTCTTTCTGCTTGAAAAAATTAGTAAACTGTTGATCTTTTGTGCTAAAGTGGTAAATGATTGTTCCAGATTCTAATAAATGTTTTTTTCCAGTCTAGAACCAAGCAGTTCCACTTTTTCCTTGGTCAAACCCAAATATCTCACTAAATCATTTAATTCAGCTTGTGTAAACAATTGCAGTTCTAAATTTTCTGGAGAACATACAAAATCTTCATGACACGGTTGACTTTCATTTAATTCGGGACTGGACTGTCATGACTGGACAACATGATCTTCAGATTCAGGTGGCATAGGGCCAGGATGTCCCCGTCCATGTCTTATCGGCCGGACAATTGATGGAAAATTAGGAAAGGCAATCACTTTCTTATTTTTTGAGTTATATCCTGAAACATCTATGCTACAAAAATAACAATCATTTAGTCGACGATGGTTACTGCGAATTTGAAAGCTTTCTAGTCGATTTGAACTACTTCCGAAAATCCTCCACACAAACTTAGCAAACTGTGTGAGCAACCCATGATTTGTCTTGATTTACAATTTCCACACCAAAATATGTTATACTTTTATTCACAAAATCAGTGGGTAATATTTCTTTGATGTCTTTTAATAACAAAATCACCACATAATTATAACAAAACGCAATTTAAATACAAAACATCGATTAGCCATATAAATACAAAACATTCAAGTTAAAAACTGCAATGCAAAAATGTTAACCTAAATAAAACAAACAGCCGTGCAATTTTCATAACTACCCACCTAATAACATTTAATTTCATTGCCAACCTTATAACACTAAAATATGTAGCCAACTTTTTTAATTTAAATGATTAAAGATAGATTACACTATATTTTCGATAGTAAAGTTAACTATTGTCTTATATTGAAAAATGTGAAAAAACGGTGGGTGATACAACTTTTTTAAGTTTTTTATCTGAATATCAGCTCATCGAATTATATAAAGTTTAGCTAAATTTGTTGAAAAAGTTTTTTCATTGTTGGCCTGTGTATTAAAGGCATCTGACATTTTATTTTATTTTATTTATTAACCGACTTCAAAAAAGGAGGAGGTTCTCAATTCGTCTGTATTTTTTTATAGCAGGCGTTATAATCCATTCAGATAAAATCATTCTGTTGATAGTCGTAGAATACTATAGATAAACTATATTGTGATATTGTAGTATTTATTGCATCTATAGAATGTTTTAACTCTCTAGGTCGTCCACAATCTAGTGTACCAGCTTTCAGGGATTTTACTTTAATTAAGTGAAGACTTAAAAAAAATCATTATCTTAACAAACCAAAGTACCTGCGATGCTGTCAGTAATACATACTCCCATATAGGGTTGGGAGGTCAGGTGAGATAAATTAATAACACCGAAAATAAAAATCCTACCTGCTCAAATTCCAATGTGTACCTTTTCATCATGAAAACTGGAAACGAAAAAAAATACAAACTTAACCTACTGTTTATTTACTGCTACATGGCCAAAGCTCAGTGGGCACCAGTAGTACGACTCCAACATTAACCATGCACTAATTATAGTGTATGCAAATGAAGTCATTCATACCCAAATGTTTCAATTCGGCACCGACCAACTTTTCATTTAGTCTTTATCGTAGTACATTAATCTTTTACAGGGTAAGCAATTAATACCCATCTATGAAACATTGTTGGGTAAATTATATATTTTTTTTAAATTACATTAGTTTTAATTGTGTTATTCATAGGGGATTGTATATGATTTGAATGTATAAACGGTAGCTACTAATTTCTGGTTTTGTTTTTGATGTATAAATTACATAATATGAATAACTGGTTATTGAACGGTGACTTGGGCTAATGTTACTATTAACTGATGCTTTATGTATTGTGCTTTTAGCAGTAATAGTTTTGAACTTATTGTGACTGTTTAACATTTGAAGGGTATATAGTATTTACTTCTTGACGATAGGTATCTTACAAGATCTTCAAGACCAAGCCTCATCTAGGAATTACGTTTAAATGCAAAAAATAAATACTCAAAAAAGATTAGATTCGTCAGCGAGATAGAGATCCCACACTATACCTACATCTCCTAAACAATGAAAAATATTTTGTCAGACGTTCCTTAAAAACTTTGAACTCTATACCTAGAGAAACGGCAATAAATTAGGGTCATCAACTTGAGAGTCTCTGTTAATAGTTTTCGAATATCATCATGACGTTTCCTCAGGCCGGTGACGTCATTTTCTCTCTTTCTCTCTCCAAAAAGTAAGAATGTATATACTGACTAGCTGTTCACCGCGGCTTCGACCGCGTAGAAGTCGTTATCGCGTAAAATTATCATTATCCTCATTTTGCGCAGTCGGTTGAAAAGTAGCCTATGTCCTTCTCAGGAACTATCTCTTTACCAAATTTCGTCCTCCAGCCGTTAAGGCGTGAAAGTGTACCAGACAGACAGACAGGCAGAGTTACTTTCGCATTTATAATATTAGTACGGATATTTGCATGAAGCCCCAGCGTGAAATGTGACACCTGACACGTGTTTTTTAGAATGTCTTGACTCTCACATATCTTAATAGAGACCCATAAGATTCATAATACCTTTCACATAATCACATACATTAAAATAATCAGAAAAATAACCCACATTTAAAGTCAAGATAGCAGTCACAATAGTAGATGTTGTGGTACCTTGTGTTACATTATTCTGATAGCCAACTCGAGCTACGAAAAAGGGCAATTCCAAACTACGCTAATGACTGTCCAAAGCGGCTGAGGCTCAGATATAAATCGCGCGCCGGAGCGACACGCGTTTCTGACCTAATCACTTAATTATTGGGCGACACCTCGAGACGTAGGGCTGCCTCGGTGAGTGCTAAATCTTACAAATATATAATAATTTGAATGGGATGTTTTCATTTTCAGGTTAGAATATTGTTAAATATGTGCAGTTATTAACCATTTCCAGGTTCTACGCAACAATAATTGGTTTAATGACTTTTTTACATATTTTATACAAACGCAAAGCCCCCCAGGTCACGGTTTGTTATTTTTCGAATATTTGATAAGCACTAGGATAAGTCGTAAGCTGTCTGTCACCTCTATCCTTTTGATAATATTTTTTTTAAATATCTAACTTATTTGACTGTGAGTTAGGTTATTTACTTAGTGTCGCGTAACTTCTACATTTTATACTAGATCACAAGCTCACAACTAAGGGCATACATTTTTTCATGACAAAACAACGATGTTCTCTAAATAAATTTCTATTCGATATTTTGTACAACCCTACGCTACATCAACGCTAACCACACTACTTTTTATTATATCAATTTGTGTCCATTGAAGGCGCAGTTTTGGACTAATTTCTTTATAATTGCATGATCGTGGACGAGTCCTTATCTGATCACGGAATAACATTACGAGAAACTAAAAGTTATTTTTAATGGCACTTTTAAGCCTGATACATCAATTTACGTACTGTTATTATTATTTATGGCTTCATTACATGTTCTAGAACCATTTTTTCTGGGATTTTTGTAATCGGAACGGAAAGAAATAGGTAATTTATTTGCGGTTTCTTTTCCCTAGATTAGTTTGTAAGATTCTATAGTAGAAAAATAAATGATAAGTTTATTGTTTTTTTGAGACGCTCTAAATACAGGTGCGTCAAACAGGGACATTTTTTTAAAATTGCAGATGGCATTTATACGCACGGAGCACTGCCGTGGAGTGTAACCTTAGATTAGAATAATTGGTGTGAGTCTCCTGCCTGACCCTAGACGCTCTAAATACAGGTGCGTCAAACAGGGACATTTTTTTTAAAATTGCAGATGGCATTTATACGCACGGAGCACTGCCGTGGAGTGTAACCTTAGATTAGAATAATTGGTGTGAGTCTCCTGCCTGACCCTTTCTGGAGGAAACAAGCTTAGATAAAGTTCTGACCTAGACATAGCATGGGGGAAATCGTATTTAGGTATATAAATAAATAAATATAAATATTTGTGGACAATCTTACATGCAAAATAATATACACCACTACAAAAACAATCGGCTATCACTATGCAACTTACAAAGACAATTAGATGGCGTTTACAATATAGCAGAATTTCAGCTGGTACGATTCAGTTGCTCATTGACAGAGGGATGCTCTGGTTAGGCAATATTCACGAGTTCTAATCCCCTCTGAACCAAATATCTATGTTTAAGTTTTTATCTTTAAAGTTAGCATACTTCAGCCGGATTTGACCAAAATCGGAGTAAGACTGTGCTATTGAATAGCTTGTGCTTGTACTAAAAGTAAAGTGATTTTCCATTTTATCAACAACTAACAAGTACAACGTTACTATGATAACCACACTGAAGTAGATTCCTTCAGTATGGTTCTTCAGTTTCACTTTACTTTTAGTATAGTACAAGTTATTCTCTAGGATAGTCCGAATCCGGCCTTAGTAGTTGCTTTTAAATTCTATCCGTAAAACTTTATTTGCACTTCAATTTCATTACCCGCTATTTGTACCGAGAGTGAGTGAAATTGATGTACAAAGTACCTTTGCACTTTCTTCATTTTTGTCACTAGTCGTGTACTTTGTCTTTTCTAACATCTGTGTCGTAGACGAACATGTTAGGAAGCAGAGAGCCCTATGCTAATACTTGTAGTATTGATACCAGTCCGCAGGGATGGACGTTCCATGTTCCCTATCTGGCTTTGTTCTATTGTTGCACGCATTAATTCTAGTTCTCGCATTTATATCTCTCGTACTTTCACGCAATTTTTGTAATATCATTCACATTCTTTCGGATACAGGTACACTTTTTTCGGATATAGGTAAGTAGCTTTTCTGATATCTGAGGTAAGTAGGTACTTACATTTCATCATCCCAGTATGCTATTTCAAATTTTCAATAAGGTAGTAGTAATTTCAATCATTATTAAGAACCCCATTCAATCTTTCTTTTTATTTACTCTTCTATTGTAATTTGGCAAAGAATCTGGCTCTTTACAGTCACGTTTAGTTCCTTATCTCCAAACATAATGTTTGTTTTAAAATTTTTGTCGTCTTGTATTTATAATAGCTCTGTCGTAGTCAGTTGCTCCAGTGAAGTGGTGTAGGCATTATATACTGGAGTCTTCACTGCATTAACCACTTATCCATTGTCACGCACGTTTTTGAGCATTAAAGCATCTTTTCGCCTGTACGATTCAGTTGTCATTATATCTTTTTCGCAGTTGTGGCGTAGATTGGGAGAGGCCTACAGTGGATTACCATACGCTCATGGGCTGATTTAATTGATACCTATTAGCATTTTTTTTAACGTGAGGGAAATCCATCATGGATGCTATGCCGGACTCCTACCGACCAAAAAAACCTCACGTTACGCCCAACTGCCTATGGTTGAGAGCCCCGGGTAAGCCCTCGGAAGGATGTCCCAGGACTCCCAACAGACCTACGGCTACCACTGCGGCCTCGCCCAGGGGGCGGTTCAGATGCTATCCCGCGTCTTTGGGGGGTTTCGGGTGTGATCCCGCTTCTAAGGTGGCACGTGCGTGAACTCCTCACGTCACGATGCCGTCATGAGCCTGCTTCTGTAAGGACGGTGAGCAGCCCTCTCACCGTCTTCAGGCCTCCGGTCATGGAGGTCGATAGTCTTCGGTGAAGACACGTCGACGGCGCCCAGGCCGACGACTGCGGAACTCAGGTGGGAGAGTTCTCTTCCGTTCCCGCCCCGCCGCCTCTTTCACGACCATGACCTGCTCGCAGAAAGAGGCGAAACAGTCCCACTTACTCCCGATCATGGCTTGCACCATAGTCTCGAGCGAGCGTGTGGAGCGCTGTGTCATCGCTGCGGTCCTGGCAGTGCTGGCACTCAGCCATGGTTTCCCGGATACCTTGTAGCATATTCTATAACAATAGACTACTTGTCATAATTTTGTTAAACCACTAAGGTGGCAGACAAGTACCTATACGTAAAACCAGAAGGACTGGTGGTCACCGCAGCCTATGAACGTTTGCAACACCAGACACGCCACACTCGCGCTTCTGACCCTGTAAAATCTTTCTAAGACCTCTTTTGAAGAACCACATACTGCAGAACTGTAGATATTAACATCATCTCTGCTGATCAGCGCCCGTTCAGCGGTAGTCAGTATTTCTTGTGTAAACCTTCGACCCAAAACCGATGCCTATGCAACGGTTTCCAACACGGTTGTCACTTGAGAAGCTTTCGACTTAAGCGGCTTTCTGCGAGCACAGTTTAGTTTGTATATAGCTACAGTCGAAATAAAATTCTATGAGACTCTAAATCAAACAGTGATACTATGAGTATTTATAATTCGTTTTAAATTTACATTTACTGCCTATTTCGCGTGAGAAAAGAACCGGGCAGGAAAACTGTTGCCATAATTTTCTGTACGTATAATAAAATATAAAATATACACAGAAAGTCTCTTGGTATTGTATTATGCCCCTTTTCTATATTTTACGTGTGAAAAATCCTACAGGGATGCGCCGGACTCCTATCGACTAAAAACCACACGTATCCTACCTAACAGCCTATGGTTGGGAGCCCGGGTAAACCCTCGGGACGATGTCCCCAGAATGTATTCTGCCCTGTAAAAAATAGGTATTTGTCAAAGAAAGTTTAATTTGATTGAAAAGTGTAAAATATAATAACTTAATTTAAAGAAATATATTGGGTGTAACAATATTGACTCTCCAAATTTCTGCACGTGACGTGGCGTCAGTCAAGAAACATTACAAAAATGTAGAAAAAATATCACATGAATATTTAACCGTAAATCCATTTCAAAGGTCCTATAAATTTTCATTATCACCCTTTCTTTCGCAACTGAGCGGCAGTAGAAAGCGACAACGGCAGCCAGACGGGTGCTACGTGTTTGTTTTGACACGGCGACCATGCTACCTCGAATTGCCGCGGTAAAAAACGAATTCTTAATGTACAACAAAAAAATAAAAAAAAATAAAAAAATTAACCCCCCTTTTTTATTTGTATTTGATTTAAATATTTGTATTTGATTTCCGATGCCAAGTCATCTCATAAAATTTGGAGAGTCAATTTTGTTACACCCAGTATAGTACAATAGACAAAATAACATTTGCTCAACATTCCATTAAAATATCTCGATATATTTACAACAAAAAATTATCATTAAACTAAGAACTCACTTAAGAGTCAGCCCGTTTTCACAATCTTAATAGAAAATAACATTTCGTGACTCAATGAAAAAGTGTTTTACATAAAAAATGGCGTTACTTAATTAAGTTTGAACAGGAAATTAAATATGCGACGGCAAAAACATTTCAGAAATAAAATTACGTCAGCAGGAAATTATATTAATTTGTTGTGCTTTTTTCATGGTAGGTGTTTTATGATTATAATACGATAATAGGGTTTTATTTTTATTGTTTTTATATAATAATGTTTTTTATGAATAATACAATCTGCTCTTAGAATTTCTTTACTGGGTATCGGGAACTTTGGTCGGAATAGTACTTAATTTTTATAACAAAATGTTCGACCAAAAACGGAGTAAGGCCGTACTAGAAAATAACTTGTACTTATTCTAAAAGTAAAGTTATTTTCCATTTTACCAGCAAGTAATAAACACAACATAATTATGGTAACCATACTGAAGTAGACGTAACTACGGTAACTATACTGAAGTAGACTACTTCAGTACAAGTTATTCTCTAGTAATGTTTTTAAACTCACACGACTTGCACTACACATTATATTGATTGCGGGTCTCTTTCGTCCACATGGAACCCTGTAGTGAAGATGTGTAAGTGTCGCGAAAAACCGCCTAACAATTGTTCGGATATCGTGGTGTAGTGTGTCGCGACCCTAATGACTGTTATTAATAAACTAATATGTGGGTACCTGTAAGATCAACGGTACAAGAGGATGACACCCGCTGCATTCCCCAGTCTACTCGTGACCACGGCTATTGTAACATAGCCGAAACGTCGAGAGGTGAGCGAAGTTTTGAAATGTTTACGCGAAAAACACCCGCAATCAATATAATGTGAAGTTATTCTCTAGTATAGTCTTTTTTTATTTTTTTTAATGTGGTCCCTCATGGATGCTATGCCGGACTCCTACCGACCAAAAAACCTCACGGATCCTGCCTAACAGCCTACGGTTGGGAGCCCCGGGTAAGCCGGATACCCTAGGACTCCCAACAGACCTACGGCTACCACTGCGGCCTCACCTAGGGGGAAGGGGTCGGGTGCTATCCCGCATCTTTGGGGGTTTTGGGTGTTATCCCTCTGTTTTACCGTGCGTGAATCCCTCACGTCACGCTGTCGAGAAGGGCCTGCTTCTGTAAGGACGGTGAGCATGTAGGCGAAGACACGTCTGCGGCGCCCCCGACGAATATGTATACCATAGAGAGTTCTGTTTATTTGAAGGCCCCCATTTCGTATTTTTTTGGGAGTAGCAACATCAATATCATAATATGATTGGGTTATGAAATGAATTGCATATGATTCATTTAATAAAGTTAGCATTTTACGATCTCTAAAGCATTTCTTGTACGAATCTGCAAGTGAATAGACTATGAATGAAACGCGCAATGTTGCATTTTTAGCCCCTCAGGTCAGGAGGTGTAAGATCACATTTTCCGGCTACAGATTTCTCCCTTTTTTAACGCGAGGAAAATCCTACATGGATGCCATGCCGGACTCCTACCCACTAAAAACCACACGCATCCCACCTAACAGACTACGGTTGCGAGCCCCAGGTAAGCCCTCGGAAGGATACCCCAGAACAAGGATGGATACCCCAGGACAAGATTTTAGCCTTTAGATTTGAGAAACATTTCAGCTCGTTTGTCTACACCCTCTATACAGAGGATATGAACAATTCTTTCACCCTTATAATAGTCTTATTTTTCATAACAGGTTTAAAACTTTCTTTTTACTCTGCAAGTTATGCAGAGTAAAAAGAAATGTGTTAATTAAGATAAGCTTAGTTCATAATTTCATGATATTTCCGTATTTATGTGTGGGGTAAGTGAAATTGTTTGCGGCAGTGCGGTGGTGAGGTAATTACCTCATTATGCACCAGCACCGTCTTAGCGTGCTACACTTTTGTACTGTGACCATGGCTTGTGGTTGATAAGGTGTTATATCGGTATAGTCTCGATGACTAGGTAATGCTTTTTTTGCATGTTACGGCATAAAACGATACGTCACTTCTATGTCTTGAGTAAGATAGTTCTAGAGAAGATGTCCTCAGAATAATCCATGGAAAGTCTAAACAATGATTTTCAGATATTGAGGTATATAACTAAGCACGATTCCAAGAATAGAGACCTTAGTTTATTTTTAACTATGATGGACTAGTATTTTTAAGTGGTCAGGTAACTTGTCGAATTTTACTACTGCCTAATATATGTATTTCGAGCAATGCTTTGCGGGAATTTTGGTATTTTTTTAACAGTCTTACTTTGCGTATTCCCTCTTACTTGACGCTCTTCTTGTGACTCATTTTGGTTTATATATTTTGTGAATTATGTACAGGCATAATTTCATAAATTGTTTCAGTATGACTCGTTTTGTACAATAATAACGATAGACCTAACAGTAAGTTAAAACTGTTTTGAGTTGTCTTAGAGATTAATTATTATATCTAATTCATCACATAGGTACATAATTAGAGATTAATTTATTATATCTAATTCATATCTAACACTCCTAAGCGCAAAACACGCTGATGATATTGAAGCTTCTATGGCATCAAGTTCCCTATTCCAATTTAATAACGAATCTATATGTACAACAAAAACTTTTGCATCGTCCTCTGGTTCAATTTTGTTGCCATTCATTTCCGAATTTATACCTCAAAATAAAGATTATGAGCCGTAGTTTTAAATGAAGAAAAACCGTAGCTATGCCCGCGTGGAATTGTGTTGCCGCTCGAGCATCCCATGGAAACTTATTTCAGGGATTAAATGTAATATTTGTGTCTCGTAATAATAATTGTAATAAATAATACCAGTAAATTCAAAATTCCCACATTTTACAAAAGCTGGGACACCCTACACCTTCGTTTCACAGTAAAGAGTGAAAATTGTGAAAAATTGCTCCTTGTTAAGTCGCGGGGCCGTGATCGTAAGTTTGATACCACGATGCTGGTTTTCCAATTTTTCTCCTTATAGAGCGAAAAATTCATATTTCATTTCTTTACATTTTCTTTGAAAGGAATCCCTGTTGCCCTATGGAATTTTGAACCTTTAGAAGTGTGACACTCGCTTTGCACAACCAGTCGATTTTTTAAATGTTGGTTTCGATGAATTTTGTGCTTAGTGATTTTTTATTGACTGGCCCCTTGGTAAAGCGGTTAGAGTCCCTTACTCCGTAATTGGCACGTTGATTTGCCATGAAGGTGCGTCGTTGAGGTTTCAATCGGTTCGATTCCGACGTCTCCGCTCCGGTGACCGGTTGACCTATGTTATGCCCAACCGAAACCGTACTATTGACTGCCTAGGTGGCGCATTCGGCAGTCTAACCGCCTGCCGCGCTGATGTCAGTCCAAGTATTTGTGTGATCCGCAAATGTTTGTTTCGGATTTTGAGTCTTTTCTATGTATTATATGTATGTATTAATTTAGAAATATACATATAAGTATGTCTATCAGTCGTCTAGATCCCATAGCACAAGCTTATATTACCTTAATTTGGGCTAGATGATGTTGTGTGACAATGTCCACAAATATTTATAAAATAAAAAATAAAAAAATATCATTGCACCTCTACAAATCGACCTGAACAATATGCCATATCTATATATACTGAGGAAGTCCCCTTATCGGCCAAACCGTTTAAGAGTTACGCGTGCAACAAACAGACACGCACGGAATTAAAGAAAGTAGAGAAAGGAGGTCATTAAAAAAACTTGTCAGTGCGACACCGAGGCAATGAAGTGTTTACAACAATTTTGAATAGTAACCCCAGGGATATGTAGACTAAAAACTATAGTATTATGACGATGATTGTGACGATTATGATCATCATCATCATAAAGATCAGAATCATGATCACGATCAGCATCATCCAACCTGGCACTGGAAACCTGGTCAACAATCCATAAAAGATCCCTGATCTAAAGACTTTTTAAACTTGTATCAATTCTTTTTCTACAGATTCTGCATCATTCCTACAAGTTAATTGAATATGTGGAGTACTATAGTTAAACCATAGATTTAGAATATTTCGTTAAGTTAAAACATGGCCTTATCACAAAACATCTTCGTATTTGTCCATGGTCGAGTTTGTGTGGTCTATTATCGAATAGACTACACAAACTCGACCATGAACAAGTACGCTTTTGTTCCCCGTCTCCCCATTTAACTACCAATAGCGTTCTCCGCCTCTGACACCAACTTAATAATTAAACATAATACCACCAAAATCCGACATTGAGCATACTCATTGCAAATTTAATAAGCGCTGCTCGCTTCATTATATAATTATACAGTGTATAATAACTTAATCATACAGATACCATAATTTGTCTTGTAGGTGTATAACAGTACACACACGAGCAATTCGCCTCGTGTATCTAAATCAATTTTATTGGTCTATAGACTCTATAGCATAACACTACGTACTTGTTAAGTAATTACACCCGACCAGCCTAAACAGACCTTTCCAATCGAATAAAAAATATTCACAACAAGTGGATTTATTGATACCAGGTGTCTTGGGTAACTGGGCGGGGTTCTGGGTCGTTTTGTATGATAATTTTTAAATCGACCACGGCGATGAAAAATTGATTTCGGCTGATACGTTTTTGATTATACGGTTGGCAGTTTGGTAGAGACAATTATTTGGATACTGGCCACGGATTGTTTTCGGGCTATTACCGGGATGGTTGGTATTGAGGTAATAAAGTTATTTTTGATGTTTTGTTTTTACTTTGTTGGTTCGTAAAAGGCAGCTACTGCCTATATTCAGAAAGAGAAAATATTGTAAGCGTTCTATCTTTCCTGAGTTGGGCTATCAAAATTATATTTTTGAAGTGTAACATTTGTTTATGTGTATGATAATTACTGTGGGTGTACAAAATCCTCTGTCTACCTTCTTGGGGATATAGGCGGGATAATATGGTTATATTGGTTGTGTTACTCATATCTGTCTCTTACAAGATAGTGTAGTGCCATCGTGCGAAGAATTCTGTGTCACTTCACACTTCTTAGCCGATTTGGCTATTGAAACGCAGACATTATCATTATAAAGTTAGAAATGACAGCTTTAGAACCATTAAATTCATTCCATAAGAGGATTGTGTAAGTAATTTTAGTAATTAATAGTAAATTAATATTACACGGCTTCTATAGGCTTCTACTATACAGTTTTCTCGTGCAGAGAAAATTGTCGAGAAAGAACGAATGGCTGAATGAAGTAAATGAATGTATAAATGCTTATCGCTCATTTGCACTGAATGTAGATAGTGAGTAGGTACCAAGCCCTTAGGTGAAAATAATAAGAGAAAATGAATACCTCGATCACCAATGAGTTTACTTAGATGAAATCAATTCGCATGTTTTTGTCTGTTTGTAGAATAGACTTCAATTTAATTTTTATGTAGTCTTGAGTTGACGTCAGATTATAGCTCTCTGAAAACTCTGAAAAACAAGTTGATTTCTTGTTCTTGCCAGCCGCAGACGTCGATACTTGAAACTCTCTGCGAGCGCACGTGTTTCCCTCCTATAACTCTGCGTTCTATAAGCGAAACCTGAAGAGGCACAGGCCACTGTCATAGGAATTATGGATGCAGACCTTCAGTTCGCTAAATATCAGCTTTTCATCACTTATAGAACTCAACCTTATGCATGTACTTATTTTTTTTTCAATTCTATCCTCGGCTACACACATTCGAACACAAGTAACTATAGTATAAATTACCATAAAAATCCTTTGACCTCGTGTCCGTGAAATTTGGTGAGCAGTGTCTGTGTGTGAGTAACCCGAGCGCACTTTGTATGTAGATTTCCTTGTGTACTTTATGGTCTGAAGATAGCAATGTTCTAAATAAACAAGCATGTCACCAACTTCAGACCGGTTTATAAGACCTTTACGTTCGTGAGAATTTCTTCTCATCACATACAAAGAAGGAGTCAGAATAAAGGTGTTATTCAGTAACTCCAAGTAGGCGTGATGGTGGAGTGACACTCCGTGTTCTCGGGCACGAACCCGTTGCGTGCAGGCGGTGTCGTGGCAATTTGCACGTCGCGACTCGCGCCAATTTTGCTGTCAAACCAACTCCTCGCGATTACGAACACTCAGTCTGTGGAGTTAGATTACAGCGCTTTATGGTAAGCAGAAAATTGGATTTATTTTTTAAATTTTCCCTAAAATTTGTCACAATCTCTTCAACAAGAACTGTCATACTTCTAAACTATGTTTTTTTTTTATTTAGCTCGTCAAATTGACGTCGCCAGCCTCATGGAAAGCCGTGACGCATCTAGCGATCTGGGGCCACTCTCACATTCCTTAGGACTTCTGACAGTCGTCCTCACGTTAGCGGCCCTGTGATGTGCTATGTTGACGCTCTGCTTGAAGAACCCCGGATTATATGTTGAAGGAAACAAGACTGTGTACGGTATGATATCAAATCACTCCACTGCTGGATAAAGGCCTCTCATTATTTATATTCGCCGAGTATTTGACCGTACTACATTATGCTGGCCATGACTTCAATATCTGCCACAGAAGAGCAACCTTCTTATAGAACCATCACACTTCTGAACTATGATGGCAAATCAATTTATCGTAGTTTATTGCTGATGTAAGCTTCTCTCAATTATATTGGGCAAATGTTTGGCCTTATATATCAGACTGGCCAGGCGGACTGTTACGGATTTAGTTTCATATTCTTCATTTGTCCATGACGTCCTGTCCTCATCACGTACAGTCCTGAGATGACCATGAACGTCCGCAAACGACTCTATTTTCTCGAATCTTCTTTACGAATATTCCAAATCTCAATGACATTGGAATTACTATTCAATTTAAGGTATTCTGTCCTTATAAAATGTTCAAAGTTTCTCTTAAAGCTGTTAGCTTTAGAATTAGGTACTAATTTTACAGGGATAAATGTTTCTAATAATGGTCTTCAATTTCTAGATCTTATCGTCAAGCTAACGATGTTATTCTAACATGTGAAACAGATTCATATACAAAAACACTATCTGCAAGAATAAAAATATATTTACGATAAACAAATATTCATCAGGTAAAGTTTACCAAGTTTTTGTTCCTATATGTGACTTAGAGCCCTAAGAAATAGATGATATAAGAAAATGTGACAAAAGAAATGATTTGCAGAAGAATCCGTCGATCCATATACTAGTTAACGAGTATTTCAAAGCGGAACCGCTAAGCGATTACCGCTGCAATTCAACAAACACGAACATCACACCCAGTGTGCCGACCCCGATACCATGCCTCATTAGAAATTAATTTACGCATACAAAATAAGATAAACGACCAATATCATCGAGGGGACCGCGATATGATATTGGTACCTAAACAATCATACAAGACCACAAAACTTCCGCTAACAGATTACATTCAAATTACATCACACTGAGTCAACACATGAAATCAAACATGTACGTGCTTCAGAGCAGGCGAAGAGACGCCAAACCCAATAATTTGCCCACCATCACATTCAATCACCTCCAACTAACGACCAGCCGCAAAAAAACACACGACAGACGCTCAGGAAGTCGGACAACAATAAAAAAACAAATAAGTAACCCGAGCAAATTAAGTTATAACCTAAAACACGTATGAAGCCATCATCCCAACGCTGTAATCATATTAACGACTACAAAAGGAGCGGCAAAAAACACAAAAATTAGAGGATCGGGAAATGTGGGCCAACCAAAAACGTAACGTATAGCCTAATTATAGATGTTGGACGAAAAAACAATTTTATGTTCGCCGGATCGAGGCACACGGGGCACATTTATGGTATTTGATTATAGTATACAGCTACTTACTTGTTTTATTACTATATTAACAACTAAAACTATCGTGACTGTACCGATTGATGTTTACAGGGCGATTCCTAGCGCCATTGCGAGTATATATGATTATATTTCAAAATTGTTTTTTGTATTCAATGTGGTCACAGCCTGTTCTTACTCCTTTGTTAGAGATACCTAATTCGGGTAGCGGGTCCAAAGGGAAGCTCTGTATCGGTGTCTAGAACTGGGCAACTTTGATATGGGTTTCGGGTCTTCATCTTGTGGCGCATCAGTAGTCATCTGCTACTCCGGTAATGTTGCTCCCTTTTCCTAACCAGATTTAGTGAGATGCTCTTAAGACCACTTTGGATATTAGTTGTAAAGAAGTTCTAGAGAAGAAAAGCTCTTGACAATCCAAGGTCTGTAAGCAAGTTATATAGGGATTTCGCTGGAATTCCTCTTGCTTCCACTTTTACGGCATACAGTTTAACTACATAGCTGTTAAGTACTTAATGGCGATTGATTTTAAACCAGATTCTTACTCACAGGCTCACCTATCGCTTAGCGAATCTGGCAGTGAATGTAAAATGTAGAATTATTCATAATGACGTTCATAAGTGTTACTATGCCCTAAATAAGTAAAGAGTATTTTGAAAAATGACATTTGTATCTATTCGTCAAGCTATTCTTATAAAGAGTAAAGTTAATTAATTTTATTTCTTTACTTGCTAGAATATTTTATAGCAATGTAAGTACTGTCTTAACTTTCTAATTTTGGTAAATCAATTTATCTTTAACGATAATATCAAACTTTATAACTTAATTTAGCAACTCTTAACACGACTACCAAGACGCAGGCACAGGTAAAATCCTGATTAAAAACCAACCCGTGTCGAACGCAGCTCTCGAGCAAATCCTTTATTATTTCGACGTGTATATTATTTTTTATTTTGTTCTTTCCACGATTATTATTTATGGATTATTATTATTTGAGAATTTATTATTAACTTGGAGAGCAAGCGCGTCCTTTTCAATTTGCCACAACTCGGTCGGTACCTGGAAGTATGCGAGACTCGCCATATTAGTTTTTTATCTTGTTTTCTTAATACCTTTTTGACATTTGTGTTGTTGGAGAACGCTAATTAAATTTCTGTTTAAGTCTCTTAAGACTTAAATTGATTTGGGTCGTCGTTTCACAAAGATATTAACTTATATTGAGCTAAGCCGTGTTTAACATGTAAGCAATTATTTACGAATAGTAATTAGTTTCGAACAGATGTTCATGTTATTTGAAGTGTTTGGCTCCATTATGTTATTATTAAGGTAATGAGGTGGTCTAAGTTTCTCTTTGTGATGAAGGTCTTGGAAATTGTCAAATATTATTTTGTGGTTTAATAGATAATGCAAAGGAGATCTTATTCTGTAAATGTAGCTCTATATAACTTAACTTGATTATCCAAGTAGCTTTACGGCTTGATTGATAACTTCGTTTGAGCATCTTATAACAAACACTGACGATTATTTCGGGTGGATTTATCCATCAAGATATGATATTCTGTGCAAAATTTATAGGCTAATTCTTTTGTTCATGATGAGGAATGTATTTCGAGAAGATCGATTTGAGTAGAATCTACTTAAGTAACAGTATTTACATTCTAATTCCCGAGGGGGTACCCGATTCTTGGACCTACAAAACGTTTTATTTCTATTTCTAAGATGGCGTTGCGCACTAGCTGTTCCCCGCGGTTTCGACCGCGGAGAAGTCGTTATCGCGTAAGAGTCGTTATATCGTAAAATCATAGCCCTCCTTTTGCACAGTCGGTTAAAAAGAAGCCTATGTCCTTCCCAGAGCCTCGAACTATCCCTATACCAAATTTCATCTCAATCGGCCCAGCGGTTTTGGCGTGAAAGCGTGAAAGACAGACAGAGTTACTTTCGCATTTATAATATTAATAGGGATTCTAAGATGGCGATGCGCAATCGCAAAAAGTACCTTCTATTTTTCTTCCACAATATCGGTGTCGTTTATCATACGCGAATTTTCACAACTACACACTTAGGTGCCATACTCATAAAATTAATTAAAACGCTCCGGTATTTCATTTTTCATACTCAAGCAACTCGCAAGCAAAAACATCGTATAAACATTAAAAATGGTAGAGGCGTCGGTATCGCGCATCAACGTACTCTGCGCACGGCGGTTCCGCCCCCCCATTTGTACTGTGAGATCGAACCGCCGTGCCTTCGTTATTATTTATTAACTGCCATGCTTCTTATTCAGGTAGATAACGATTTTGAAGGCAGTAAATACCTGGAGAGGTATTGCAAAGATTGAAAAGGATTGTGAACGGTTTTGACTTCAGTTTTTTTTTACGTAAGGGAAAATCCATAACAGATGCTATGCCGGACTCCTACCGATTAAAAATCTTTACGCAACGCCCAAACAGCCTATGATTGGGAGCCCCGGGTAAGCCCTCGGAAGGATGTCCCAGGACTCTCAATTTGACTTCAGTTTATTACTTACCAGAAAGAGACCGCGCCTCCGAACGCTTGAAATTTTGTTTCCGTTCCCGCTTCTCATGGTAACATATTTTTGGGATAAAAATGTGTACCTACCTATGTTTTATACTAGACTGTCATCTATCCCTGTAAAACAGCCAGATCCGTCGTTCAGTCCAGCCGTTAAAGCTATAAGTCGAGTTACAAATATCCTGACATGCACATTTACAATATCCCTAGGCGAAGCTGCAGTGGGCAGCTGGGACATCCTTCCCAGGGCTTACCCGGGGCTCACAACCATTGGCTGTTGGGCGTTACATGAGGTTTTTAAGTCGGTAGGAGTCCGGCATAACATCCATGTGGATTTTCCCTTACGTAAAAAAAATGCACATTTACAAACTTTCGAATTTATAATATTAGTAAGATTGTTATCAAACACAAATATGGTATTGGTATGTGCTGTCTGTAGGTAAGAATGAGCTTGGCTATTAGCCTATCAGAAACCTATACGTAAGGAAGTAGTGAGCGAATGTTGCCAGTCCTAGTTATAATTCTTTATGCATTTTATTTTTTCTTTATATTTTTGTATAGCGCTGGTTTTCAGAGGTGGCGTCCGGCCACCTCTGAAAACCAGCGCTGTCTGCCTGTAATGCAGGTGGTCAGCATTACACTGAGAGGTGGCCGTTATTCTACTTTGTGTGTGTACTTTTCATTTTTTTTTTAAACTTATAATGTATTTTTTTTATTAAGTGGAATAAAAAAGCTTTTTCTTTCTTCTTTCTTTCTTTCTATACCTGAAGAAGGTCATAGGTAATGGATGCGGAAGGCGGAGGACCGTGTATGTGGCGTAATTTGGGAGAGGTCTACGTCCAGCAGTGGACTGCTATAATGCTGATAAGATAAAGCCTATCAGGACCAGCTGCAGCCTTGACCACGGACTCTCCTAAGTTCAAGTTAACGATCCGCTGATGATTAAATTTCTAATGGTATATGATGACATATTGCACATAAAGCTTTCATAGTATTTGGGAGTCCTGGGGTATCCTTCAGAGAGCTTACCCCCGAGTAAGCTACGGTTGGGAGCCCCGGCTCCCAACCGTAGGCGGGATACGTGTGGTTTTTAGTCGGTAGGAGTCCGGCATAGCATTCATGCAGGATTTTGCTCACGGTAAAAAAAAACAAAAAAAAAGGCTTGAATTGCATTGTCATCATGAGCTAAGGTGTTCTTTTCTAACTGTTTATGATATTGAGGATTGGTAGTCAAACGATGAGGTGGTAGGTAAACCTCTAATGATACCACTCTGAGGATTGGTGATTTGGTGGTTTATTTCAATATTCAATATTGACAGAGACAATTACTATTAAATAATATTAATTTATTAAATGTCAATAAGATTTAATTAAATCTGAATATGACCACACATTATAAAAGTCAACAAAATTTCTCAATCACGCATATAACCCGCCAATGGAGGCGCAGTATTTAGCACAGCCACACAAATCACTAGCTAACCCCTCAACCGCCGCGGGGGGATTTATCGGCACAATAAACTTGAGTAATTTATAACGAGCAATAACAATGTGTGCGTTGTATCGGGGGTCATTTTTCAAAGACACACCTCGCCTGTAGCGGCTATCGGACAAATTAAATAGCTTGTACATGAATGTGCTTGGATGAGCGGCTGAACAATCGGTAGGCTTTGTTTCTTATTAAATTATAAAACACGTCTTTTATCATTAACTTGATGATGGAAATGCGCGTGGTAAATTCGGTACCATATTTCCGACATGAAAAGTAGCCTATGTGTTATTCCAGACTATAAGCTTTCTCTGTATCAAATTTCAGCTCAATCCTTTCAGCCGATAGAGCGTGATTGAGTAACAAACATCCGAAGTGTAAATCTAAACTGGCGTGTTGGCTTAATCATAAAAGAGCTTAATGATTAAGACTATGAAGGCGTGGACTGAATTGAGTTAGAGCTTATGTGTTATTTCAGACTATAAGCTAATCTTTGTATCAAATTTCAGCCCCATCGTTTAACTGTTAGAGCGTGATTGAGTAACAAACATCTAAACATCCAAACATCTTCACAAACTTTCACATTTCGAATTTTAAGTAGGAAGTAGGATAGCACTTAATGGTGACACTCAATATGGGAAGAATCTCTTTGTTCTTACAAAGAGATTCTTCCCACATTTACAGCCTGCTCACTGTTTCTATACAACTGAAGTGGCAGATAAGTAAACGTTAAGCCTGCGTGCAACCTGGGACGATAAGGAAAACTCGAAACGTGCCCCTGCAGCAATCCATCGGCGCGGCGCCCCGCTACAGTAACATCAATCACCATAGATCAGACATTACATTCTCGAAAATTGACCGAGAGGATAGGACCTGGGTACGTCCTTTTTGATTTTTTACATAATATACTCTCTTTAACCCCAATTTTATTTTACATTTATTTTTAAAAGAATGAAAATCAATTAAACGCAGCCAAAGTACATCGAATTAAATAAAAAAAAATCTCCGAACGCATCCCTTTCTTACATTTCTGCATTAAAAAATAAACAGTACCGTTCGCATAATCGAGTCGAGCGGACGCTATCTCGAGGTTATTATTTTTCACTGTTATTGTTATTACCGCCAGTGCGCTTATTATGCCGACGTTACCACTCTTAACAAACTATTAAAGGTATTTTGTTAACGCCTTATTATTATGATAAATCTGAGCGATTGTGCGAGCCAATTGGAAGTTTCTTATTTTGTTAAACACTGCGTTGTGTTTTATGGTGAATTTCCGATTATATTTAGAAAATAATTTAGTTACTTTCATACATGATAACGAAGGCCTAGTTTGGATGAGGAAAGTGCATGACCGTGTATTGTGGCGAGACCTTCCGAGAATTTCATAACCAAATCAATGCATTCTACACACCACCAAGTACACTTTCTTGCTCTAACGTCTAAACTGGCTGAAATTTTGTATACTTAGGTAATTATAGTTTGGGCACATTATACGAGTAGGTACCTATTGTTTGTGAGTCTGGAATAACGCATAGGTTACTTTTCAATCCTGTAACACGTTTGCAGGTGATTTGGGAACGGGAAAAGTATTCCAGCCTCAGGCACCATCTAGTACATATAACTTTCCCATACAAAACTTTATAACAAAAATTCATGAACTCCATGACACTTCACCTCCACGTTTGGCCTCCTGCTTCAAACAAAACAAGCCTCAGTACCTTCGCAGGATAAGCCAAGAGTAATGGCCTTCATTAATTAATACGACGCATGCGAGCTTTTGTTTCGGACCTCTCACTTGCTGCGATCTCCAGATATTGGTATGTTCCACTATGTTCCAAGAGAGTAGACCCACGAGAATAAATATATTACTAAGTGCACAATGAATATTTAAATTTTTTGGGCTACTACCCAATAATATCAGTCTGTACAAATGCAGCTTAAAACTGCTGTGAAAACTTTTCGAAACGAGGTATCTCTGAGGAATAAAATCAAAAACGGTGTTATTTGCGAAGAACGAGAATGATTGACATCGCTCGCAGGGCACTTTAAAGTGCAGTAACATCTGCAGAATAAGTGATGGTCGCTGAAGCAAACTTAGTAAGCGTGCGGTAGGACTAGCCCCCAAAAAGATAGATCGACCACCTGGAAAAGCTTGCCGGCAGGATCTTGATGCATAGGCGCAGGACCGTAAGTGGTGGTGCAAATTGGGAGTGGCCTACGTCCAGCAGTGGATTGTTATGTACTGATTTGATTATTGAAAAACGCAGCAAAATCAGTTCGACCGAATCAAGCAAATATTTTTGGGATGGGTTTTTCATGTTAATAATTTTTGCGATTGATTCATGGCAATTATTTGTAACGGGCCCAGATAGCACGATAGCTAATGGAATCAGGCGTTACATATAATTATGACATCAATATTTATTTGTTTATTCTAATTTATTTTTGTATTACTTTAATTAATTCATTATGTAATCATATGTTTTAATAAATATTTAAATTAATGATATATGTACAATTTGTAATAATGTGTAATTAGTGAATGTTTTTAATTTTTGACATGGCATGAATGTAACTTTCAAACGATAAACCTAATTATGTGTAATGTGACTGTAAAAATTATGAATATGTACTTGAACTAGCTGATGCCCGCAGCTTCGCCCGCGTAAAATTTGTTCCCGTTCTTGTTTCCCGTATTTTATCCCCTTGGGGGTAGAATTTCTCAAAATCCTTTCTTAGCGGATGCCTACGTCATAACATCTACCTGCATGCCAAATTTCAGCCCGATCCGTCCAGTGGTTTGAGCTGTGCTTTGATAGATCACTACGTCAGTCAGTCAGTCACCTTTGAGTTATATATATTTAGATTATATATATTTAGATAAGTCTAAGTTACTTGAAATAAATGGATATTATTATTATGTTACAGGAGGATGCCTTGTGTGTAGGCGAAACACATGTTGACTTATAAGTCACGTTGTTAAGTGGAGTAGTGCTCATTATTAACAATCTGGAGGCCTACCCACACCTACAGGTATTTTCCCATGCAACATCTAAATTTCCTTTCCTGTGGAGTTCGGTTCGTCATTCCTCCCTTACAAAGTTGTTGTTGTCCTTAACTTCACTATTGTACGTTAGACGAATCGAGGGTGTGAGGTGGGTTCCTTTCGCTTCCATCCTTTATTATCGTTCACATATCACGAATCAAAATGATTATCTAGAATTGCTTAACCTGTCAACTCGAAATTAAATTTGCAATTAATAATATTCAGGTTAGCTTTAAATTTTGTGGTACAATACGAGCTTATTATTCGATAAAATTTTGTACAAACTTCATATATTTGTATTTAGGTACAGTGTGGAATAAACCGTTGCAAAAGTGACCGTGGTGCTTTCGCGCGGGGTCATATAATAACACTTTGTAGGCGGCAAATGAAACGTTTTATGTAATTGGTCGATATCGCACTCAGAGCATCTTCGTCGATGCAATTGAATTTTATTTCGTACTGCTCTTAATATTTAGAATAGAACTTATGACCCTGTGACTGACAGTAGACTAGACGGTTGGCGGTTGCGATTTCTAACCTCAAAATGTCAAAACCATAGACTCGGTTTCATTGGTTTTGACATTTTGAGGTTAGAATTTGACTTTGAAGGTTAGAAACCGCCCGCGGTAACCGCAAATGCGGCCTTGACCGTGTGCGCCATCTAGAGAAGCAATTTAATTAAGGCGATATAACAAATCCAGCATCGCGCTGTTAGTTTTCTTTGGATACGCTGGCTTGTTAAGACAACCATTTCCAAACCAACCTCTTATGAACATTTCATTTACCATTTGGTTAATGATGATCATCAAATCTCTTTCATCCAATACCAGCAAGATTGTACTTTTGTAATTATAACATTTTCTCAACTTGATAGAGGCTGAGGTAAAGATTTTTTTAAACTCTTATTGATATCGTTTCGACATCTGAATACTTGATTGAAAGTCTGTTAAAGGGTCTCAAACTAATTATCATACAGCTCGCGCCACGACTCTTGGCATATATAAAGTTCGTTCGTTCGCGCCGCAATTATACACGACTAGCTGTTCCCCGCGGCTTCGTCCACGTAGAAGTCGTTATCTCGTAAAATCATTACCCTCTTTTAGCGTTATCGGTTGGAAAGTATGTCCCTCCCAGGGACTCAAACTATCTCCATACGAAATTTCATCCAAATCACTTCAGCGGTTTAGGCGTGAAAGCGTAACAAACAGACAGACAGTTACTTTCGCATTTATAATATTAGTAGAGATAGAGATTAGGTATCACAGGATAAACTACTGCGCAGCTGAGGCGGGAAGGGCGGCCTCAGCCGTAGTTTACTGCATAATACCTAATAATGCATAATTGCGACGCGAACGAACGAACTTCATAGACGCAAAGATCCGTGGCGCGAGCTGTAGTTTTATTTCTCTACTAGCAGACGTCACGCGGTTTCACCCGCGTAGTTCCCGTTCCCGTGGGAATACGGGAATAAAATATAGTGTAACGTTGTGAAACAACGGGTGCAAATAGGGGTTCAACGGACACTGTGGAAATAGCTAAAGTAGACAAGACGCGCTGTTCTAATGTCTGTCAGTTGTCGGATCTTTTTAACGGCATAGGCTGCAGAGCTCAGTCTGCCCGAGACTTTCTCGATATGAGGCCCCCACTGCAAGTTGGAGTCTAACTTTATGCCCAGAAAGACAGTTTCATCGACCAATTCTACTTGATCAGTTGTTGGATTCCTACCGAGGACGCAGCGCTCCACACATTGGTGGAGTACTCAGCGTGGGCGCAACAGCGCCAGTTCCTCGTGGCAGGTCTGGACGTGGACACTCTCTCGCTGGAAACCTTGGTGCGAGCCATGATCTCAAGTGAGAGTGAGTCACCGCTGCGTCTTTCTGCGAGCATGTTACGACGCGCAAGCAAAACAAAACTTACACAAGGGAGATTTCATACGTACATACATACATATCATTTATTTAAACACGCAGATACATTTTACACTGACATGGTGGCAAACAAGGGCACCATATTTTTAGATATTTGGCATAATGGCCAAAGATCATTTATCTTAGTTATTTATTAGGGTTGACATAATAGTCATAGTCAACATTCTTCTACTAAGGTTGCGAACAAGCACTTAGCTTTGTTATTGCTACTAAGATTGCAAATAAGCACTCGTTTTTTTATTTTATTTGGTTAAAGGGCTAAAATAGCCTAGTAATTAGTTAGGGACACTACACACTACACACTACACACGACTTTCAAGTAACTACACATGGCAAAGTGACAAACACATGCCGTGTTCGTCATGGGGACATAGGGGTTAATCAGCATCACTGAGGATTCTGCAAGTAAATTATTTTCTATCACTTTTCTGTTTCTTGGTATAGTTGGGAGTTTTCTGTTAGTTGGAAGCATGAGTCTATCCCTAACAGAGTTCGTCGTTTACTGTTGGTTGGCAGCATGGTCTTGCCCTAACAGAGTTATGTTGTAGGTTACTGTTACGAGGAAGCATGAAGCTTGCCCGAACAGATTTATGGTGTAGGTTTAGTACTGTTACGAGGAAGCATGAGTCTTACCCGAACAGATATATGGTACTGTTATTTGGCGGCATTTGTCTTGCCCTGACAGTGTTAGGTGTAAGTCACCTTTATGTTATGTTCATTTTCGTCATATGGCTACTCCTACCACTCGGAAGCTAGAGGCTTGCCCTGGGGGATAGTCCATCCTATGAGTCGGAAGTGTTACACTAGCCCTAGTAGGATGTTCTTCTCTGGGACGGTTGTATAAATCCCAGCCTTCAGCAAAAAGCCTTATTATACACACCACACTTTCAGGCGGTGCGTATTACCTGAACCTTCAACCCAAAGCCTCAAATACGTCTTTTCTCTTTCTGTCCTATAATATCCTTCAGAATCACCTAAATACATCCTGCGAGTTGGTTTCATTGAAGTTAAGGCCGACTCTTCGCTACACCCAGCATCACCTCATTCACACAACACACTAACATACACACACACATAGACGAGTAGTAGGTATTATATTAGGGGCGTTCGAGGACGAACGCAGCATTTGACGTGTTAGGGTACGTCAAACGCTCACCGGGGAGGGGGAGTATAAATTCAACTTTTTCACACAGTCACATTCGTGATTATAGGAAGTGACTCAACTGAAAAGCTGATGGCTTTCAGGAAGAGAGAGAGAAATGAAAAGATTGAATTTAAAATGTAAATAATTAGTAGTTTATTAGAATTGAGCACTTGGGGGTCGTGGGTGTGGCAACTTCGGGCAGCAAGTACGGTTTCCGAAGGCCTTCGCAGGGTTCGACTTATCTTGTGGCTCCAGGATGTCGATGCAGTCCGCCAGGTAGCCGTGTCTTCCACAATTTCGGCCGGCACGGTATTCCCAACCCGCAGGGCGGATGTTCGCTCGTAGAACTCGAGGGGTGGATTTTACCAACCCGTAGGGTAGACGGTTTCTTGGACCCGTAGGGTGAATGTTCCTTCGTGGAACCTGAAGGGTGGACTTCTTGAACCCGTAGGGTGGACCCTGGAATGTTCCATATGACGGGTTAGCTGGAACCCTTTTTCCCGCCCATTGCTAAGACAGCCGCCCACTGTTAAACCATTTGGGAGTCGGTTGCCTTACAATGGTTGGTTCTATCCTAAGTTTACAGAGACCTTTTTTTTTCACACCCCTGTAATCTACCCTCCCATAACAGGGTTGACCAACAGCCGTTAATTTTCACTATTTTAAAATCTAGAATCATAATAATTAATTTAACTCACCCAATGATGGGGTCTTCTATTTATAGCTATTTGCTCCTTATCCTTGACAAATATTTACGAGGATATTTGCGATGATATAAACGATTATTTTTAAACTGATGTGATTCTCACAATTTCCAATTACACTGATACGTTCGTGATCTATTTTAAATATTAATCTGGCGGTCCTCCTGCATTGACGCAATGCCTTATATATCAATGAAATAGCGCCTCCAGTGGCACCGCTCGAAACTACTCAATCGTCAAGACCGTATCACTGCCTATAGCTTCCGTCGTTGCGACACTAACTCGGTAGATAGATAGATAGAAAGCGCCATCTACCGAGTTAGTGTCGCAACGACGGAAGCTATAGGCAGTGATACGGTCTTGACGATTGAGTAGTTTCGAGCGGTGCCACTGGAGGCGCTATTTCATTGATATATAAGGCATTGCGTCAATGCAGGAGGACCGCCAGATTAATATTTAAAATAGATCACGAACGTATCAGTGTAATTGGAAATTGTGAGAATCACATCAGTTTAAAAATAATCGTTTATATCATCGCAAATATCCTCGTAAATATTTGTCAAGGATAAGGAGCAAATAGCTATAAATAGAAGACCCCATCATTGGGTGAGTTAAATTAATTATTATGATTCTAGATTTTAAAATAGTGAAAATTAACGGCTGTTGGTCAACCCTGTTATGGGAGGGTAGATTACAGGGGTGTGAAAAAAAAAGGTCTCTGTAAACTTAGGATAGAACCAACCATTGTAAGGCAACCGACTCCCAAATGGTTTAACAGTGGGCGGCTGTCTTAGCAATGGGCGGGAAAAAGGGTTCCAGCTAACCCGTCATATGGAACATTCCAGGGTCCACCCTACGGGTTCAAGAAGTCCACCCTTCAGGTTCCACGAAGGAACATTCACCCTACGGGTCCAAGAAACCGTCTACCCTACGGGTTGGTAAAATCCACCCCTCGAGTTCTACGAGCGAACATCCGCCCTGCGGGTTGGGAATACCGTGCCGGCCGAAATTGTGGAAGACACGGCTACCTGGCGGACTGCATCGACATCCTGGAGCCACAAGATAAGTCGAACCCTGCGAAGGCCTTCGGAAACCGTACTTGCTGCCCGAAGTTGCCACACCCACGACCCCCAAGTGCTCAATTCTAATAAACTACTAATTATTTACATTTTAAATTCAATCTTTTCATTTCTCTCTCTCTTCCTGAAAGCCATCAGCTTTTCAGTTGAGTCACTTCCTATAATCACGAATGTGACTGTGTGAAAAAGTTGAATTTATACTCCCCCTCCCCGGTGAGCGTTTGACGTACCCTAACACGTCAAATGCTGCGTTCGTCCTCGAACGCCCCTAATATAATACCTACTACTCGTCTATGTGTGTGTGTATGTTAGTGTGTTGTGTGAATGAGGTGATGCTGGGTGTAGCGAAGAGTCGGCCTTAACTTCAATGAAACCAACTCGCAGGATGTATTTAGGTGATTCTGAAGGATATTATAGGACAGAAAGAGAAAAGACGTATTTGAGGCTTTGGGTTGAAGGTTCAGGTAATACGCACCGCCTGAAAGTGTGGTGTGTATAATAAGGCTTTTTGCTGAAGGCTGGGATTTATACAACCGTCCCAGAGAAGAACATCCTACTAGGGCTAGTGTAACACTTCCGACTCATAGGATGGACTATCCCCCAGGGCAAGCCTCTAGCTTCCGAGTGGTAGGAGTAGCCATATGACGAAAATGAACATAACATAAAGGTGACTTACACCTAACACTGTCAGGGCAAGACAAATGCCGCCAAATAACAGTACCATATATCTGTTCGGGTAAGACTCATGCTTCCTCGTAACAGTACTAAACCTACACCATAAATCTGTTCGGGCAAGCTTCATGCTTCCTCGTAACAGTAACCTACAACATAACTCTGTTAGGGCAAGACCATGCTGCCAACCAACAGTAAACGACGAACTCTGTTAGGGATAGACTCATGCTTCCAACTAACAGAAAACTCCCAACTATACCAAGAAACAGAAAAGTGATAGAAAATAATTTACTTGCAGAATCCTCAGTGATGCTGATTAACCCCTATGTCCCCATGACGAACACGGCATGTGTTTGTCACTTTGCCATGTGTAGTTACTTGAAAGTCGTGTGTAGTGTGTAGTGTGTAGTGTCCCTAACTAATTACTAGGCTATTTTAGCCCTTTAACCAAATAAAATAAAAAAACGAGTGCTTATTTGCAATCTTAGTAGCAATAACAAAGCTAAGTGCTTGTTCGCAACCTTAGTAGAAGAATGTTGACTATGACTATTATGTCAACCCTAATAAATAACTAAGATAAATGATCTTTGGCCATTATGCCAAATATCTAAAAATATGGTGCCCTTGTTTGCCACCATGTCAGTGTAAAATGTATCTGCGTGTTTAAATAAATGATATGTATGTATGTACGTATGAAATCTCCCTTGTGTAAGTTTTGTTTTGCTTGCGCGTCGTAACATGCTCGCAGAAAGACGCAGCGGTGACTCACTCTCACTTGAGATCATGGCTCGCACCAAGGTTTCCAGCGAGAGAGTGTCCACGTCCAGACCTGCCACGAGGAACTGGCGCTGTTGCGCCCACGCTGAGTACTCCACCAATGTGTGGAGCGCTGCGTCCTCGGTAGGAATCCAACAACTGATCAAGTAGAATTGGTCGATGAAACTGTCTTTCTGGGCATAAAGTTAGACTCCAACTTGCAGTGGGGGCCTCATATCGAGAAAGTCTCGGGCAGACTGAGCTCTGCAGCCTATGCCGTTAAAAAGATCCGACAACTGACAGACATTAGAACAGCGCGTCTTGTCTACTTTAGCTATTTCCACAGTGTCCGTTGAACCCCTATTTGCACCCGTTGTTTCACAACGTTACACTATATTTTATTCCCGTATTCCCACGGGAACGGGAACTACGCGGGTGAAACCGCGTGACGTCTGCTAGTAGAGAAATAAAACTACAGCTCGCGCCACGGATCTTTGCGTCTATGAAGTTCGTTCGTTCGCGTCGCAATTATGCATTATTAGGTATTATGCAGTAAACTACGGCTGAGGCCGCCCTTCCCGCCTCAGCTGCGCAGTAGTTTATCCTGTGATACCTAATCTCTATCTCTACTAATATTATAAATGCGAAAGTAACTGTCTGTCTGTTTGTTACGCTTTCACGCCTAAACCGCTGAAGTGATTTGGATGAAATTTCGTATGGAGATAGTTTGAGTCCCTGGGAGGGACATACTTTCCAACCGATAACGCTAAAAGAGGGTAATGATTTTACGAGATAACGACTTCTACGTGGACGAAGCCGCGGGGAACAGCTAGTCGTGTATAATTGCGGCGCGAACGAACGAACTTTATATATGCCAAGAGTCGTGGCGCGAGCTGTATGATAATTAGTTTGAGACCCTTTAACAGACTTTCAATCAGAAATACCTCTCCTTTCATTACCTATGTGACGTTAACAAAGTTGCGGGCTCAACTAGTACATAATATTCTCATAGTATCTGATTAATGACCTTTTTTGGTATATTCTCCAAAACACAGAGCGCCACGCGATCTCTACAAGTCGCGTGTAGTTATGTTGCGCTGTACTCTAAAACAATAATATTTCTTTGAAAGTCCATTATGATAGAAGTACTATTTTGAAAAATAAATGTCTATTTTTGAGTGGTAATGAAATTATAGCAGGATTGGGAGGTTAAAACTGGTCACCACGTTTTTGCAACACTTGAGACTACACTTACGCTACAGGCAATTTCAGGTGAATGGTTTATTTCCTTCTTAACTAATGAGCAGGTACCTACTTAATCTGTACTAATATTATAAAGAGGAAATATTAGTTTTTTTGTTTGTTTGTTTGTAACGAATAGGCTCCGGAACTATATCACCGATTTTAAAAATTCTTTCACTGTTGGAAAGCTGCACTCTTTGCGGTGAACAAAGGCTATTGAAAAGCTGATGGCTTTCAGGAAGAGAGAGAGAAATGAAAAGATTGAATTTAAAATGTAAATAATTAGTAGTTTATTAGAATTGAGCACTTGGGGGTCGTGGGTGTGGCAACTTCGGGCAGCAAGTACGGTTTCCGAAGGCCTTCGCAGGGTTCGACTTATCTTGTGGCTCCAGGATGTCGATGCAGTCCGCCAGGTAGCCGTGTCTTCCACAATTTCAGCCGGCACGGTATTCCCAACCCGCAGGGCGGATGTTCGCTCGTAGAACTCGAGGGGTGGATTTTACCAACCCGTAGGGTAGACGGTTTCTTGGACCCGTAGGGTGAATGTTCCTTCGTGGAACCTGAAGGGTGGACTTCTTGAACCCGTAGGGTGGACCCTGGAATGTTCCATATGACGGGTTAGCTGGAACCCTTTTTCCCGCCCATTGCTAAGACAGCCGCCCACTGTTAAACCATTTGGGAGTCGGTTGCCTTACAATGGTTGGTTCTATCCTAAGTTTACAGAGACCTTTTTTTTTCACACCCCTGTAATCTACCCTCCCATAACAGGGTTGACCAACAGCCGTTAATTTTCACTATTTTAAAATCTAGAATCATAATAATTAATTTAACTCACCCAATGATGGGGTCTTCTATTTATAGCTATTTGCTCCTTATCCTTGACAAATATTTACGAGGATATTTGCGATGATATAAACGATTATTTTTAAACTGATGTGATTCTCACAATTTCCAATTACACTGATACGTTCGTGATCTATTTTAAATATTAATCTGGCGGTCCTCCTGCATTGACGCAATGCCTTATATATCAATGAAATAGCGCCTCCAGTGGCACCGCTCGAAACTACTCAATCGTCAAGACCGTATCACTGCCTATAGCTTCCGTCGTTGCGACACTAACTCGGTAGATGGCGCTTTCATTTATTAATCTAAGTTTTCATTTTAAAACCCCTAACGTTGAACCCCTATTTGCACCCGTTGTTTCACAACGTTACATATGTAACCATCTACCGAGTTAGTGTCGCAACGACGGTACCCCTATTTGCACCCGTTGTTTCACAACGTTACATATGTAAATGAAAGCGCCATCTACCGAGTTAGTGTCGCAACGACGGAAGCTATAGGCAGTGATACGGTCTTGACGATTGAGTAGTTTCGAGCGGTGCCACTGGAGGCGCTATTTCATTGATATATAAGGCATTGCGTCAATGCAGGAGGACCGCCAGATTAATATTTAAAATAGATCACGAACGTATCAGTGTAATTGGAAATTGTGAGAATCACATCAGTTTAAAAATAATCGTTTATATCATCGCAAATATCCTCGTAAATATTTGTCAAGGATAAGGAGCAAATAGCTATAAATAGAAGACCCCATCATTGGGTGAGTTAAATTAATTATTATGATTCTAGATTTTAAAATAGTGAAAATTAACGGCTGTTGGTCAACCCTGTTATGGGAGGGTAGATTACAGGGGTGTGAAAAAAAAAGGTCTCTGTAAACTTAGGATAGAACCAACCATTGTAAGGCAACCGACTCCCAAATGGTTTAACAGTGGGCGGCTGTCTTAGCAATGGGCGGGAAAAAGGGTTCCAGCTAACCCGTCATATGGAACATTCCAGGGTCCACCCTACGGGTTCAAGAAGTCCACCCTTCAGGTTCCACGAAGGAACATTCACCCTACGGGTCCAAGAAACCGTCTACCCTACGGGTTGGTAAAATCCACCCCTCGAGTTCTACGAGCGAACATCCGCCCTGCGGGTTGGGAATACCGTGCCGGCTGAAATTGTGGAAGACACGGCTACCTGGCGGACTGCATCGACATCCTGGAGCCACAAGATAAGTCGAACCCTGCGAAGGCCTTCGGAAACCGTACTTGCTGCCCGAAGTTGCCACACCCACGACCCCCAAGTGCTCAATTCTAATAAACTACTAATTATTTACATTTTAAATTCAATCTTTTCATTTCTCTCTCTCTTCCTGAAAGCCATCAGCTTTTCAATAGCCTTTGTTCACCGCAAAGAGTGCAGCTTTCCAACAGTGAAAGAATTTTTAAAATCGGTGATATAGTTCCGGAGCCTATTCGTTACAAACAAACAAACAAAAAAACTAATATTTCCTCTTTATAATATTAGTACAGATTAAGTAGGTACCTGCTCATTAGTTAAGAAGGAAATAAACCATTCACCTGAAATTGCCTGTAGCGTAAGTGTAGTCTCAAGTGTTGCAAAAACGTGGTGACCAGTTTTAACCTCCCAATCCTGCTATAATTTCATTACCACTCAAAAATAGACATTTATTTTTCAAAATAGTACTTCTATCATAATGGACTTTCAAAGAAATATTATTGTTTTAGAGTACAGCGCAACATAACTACACGCGACTTGTAGAGATCGCGTGGCGCTCTGTGTTTTGGAGAATATACCAAAAAAGGTCATTAATCAGATACTATGAGAATATTATGTACTAGTTGAGCCCGCAACTTTGTTAACGTCACATAGGTAATGAAAGGAGAGGTATTTCTTCATCAGACTCATCAAGCAGCGTGTGAAACTGCCCTGTTTGCTTAATCATAAAAGAGCTTAAAGATAAAGTATATTCTAAAACAATTCAGTCCACGCCGAAGCTCTTTTATGATTTAGCCAACACGCCAGTTTAGATTTACCCATTTTTAGATTCATATGTCGTTGTATGATTCTTTAAAGCGATATAACTTTTTTATTTATTAACCGATTGATATGAAACATGAGCGGAGGAAACATTAACACAATAAAGAAAACCGCATTGCAATCGGTTAAGCGGTTGCTGAGATTAGCGTGCACAAACGTACAGACAAACAGATATACAGACATACAGACAAACAGACAAAAATTTTAAAAATCATTGTTTTGGGTTCTATTGCGTTCATGCAGCCCCATATAATATTTTTTCTCATTTATATTCCATGTACAGACAGCGACCTGTTACGATTTTATTATATTATGTATGTATGTATGTATTGATTAGTACTCCCTAGGTAGATCGCAGTGGTAGCCGTAGGTCTGTCCGTAGCCTGTAGTCTGTATTACCTTAGTGTTATAAAAAAATCGCGGTCCGTAACATGTACTCGCCTACTTACTACATACCTGCTTATTACCTACTTAAACAAGTTATTTACATCCAAGGCATAGTCAGTCTTCATTATTAATATGTTATTAACTAATTATAGTACAGGTTCCTATCTACTTTACGTATAAACTCGTATTACTATGCATATCACTTCTATATAAGTAAAGAATTAATATAAAATTAATTGAACGGTTGCCTCTTCTTTGCTAGTGGCTGGGTTGCTGAATATCGCACTATAGCTAATGCCCGCGGCTTCGACTGCGTGGTGACGTTTTATTGTAACCTGTTTGTTGCCTGAGGAAGGTGAGGGGCTGCTCACCGTCCTTACAGAAGCAGGCCCTAGACGGCGGCGTGACGTGAGTGATTCACGCACGCCCCCCTTATGAAGCGTGATCACACCCGAAAACCCCTCAAAGACGTGGGATAGCACCCCAATAGGCGAGTCCGCAGTGGTAGCCGCAGGTCTGTTGGGAGTCCTGAGACATCCTTCCGAGGGCTTACCCGGGGCTCCCAACCGGAGGCCGTCAGGCGTTACGAAAAGAGTAAAATTCGTTTCTTAAAATCTATTCTATCTTTGTACTAAATTTTATTAAGGTTCCATACCCAAAAGGCTAAAAATCCTATTACCTACTGAGACTTTACCGTCTGTCAGTCCGTCTATATGTATTCAAGCACTAACTAATTTAAACGAGATAGCTAGAGAGCTAAAATACCTATTCACAGATGACGTATTTCTGTTGCCTCGATAGAAACAAATACGAAAAATGAAAAAATATTAAGATGGGCTTCCATACAACAAACGTTATTAATATGTTTGCCGTTTATTGGTACGGAACCCTCTGTGCACTAGTCCGACTCGCACTGGGCCGGATTTCATAACCACAGACGTGAAAGTGGAACTAGACAGAATTTTAGCACTTTTACTTAGGAATTGGGACAAAACGGAACCGTTTTAGTATCACTTTGTGGTCCGTCCGTCCGTTCGCCTATCTGCCCCTTTGACTCGTGAACGCGTGAACGTTTTAAAGGTGAAATTAATACCATATGTTAAAGTCTATGGTCTCTTGAAGCTACTTTTTCGAAGAACAGGAAGTTCAGAACAATTCAGTACGGAGCCCTCGATGAGCAAGCGCAACTCGCCTCCGTCCGGTTTTTTATAAAACCTCCACCAGATGAGACAATATAAACTCGAAATTCTTATTTATACTCTAAGGTTGGACGATAGAGGGCGGCTCACCGTCCTTACAGAAGCAGGCCCATGACGGCAGCGTGACGTGAGCACCTCACGCACGCCCCCCCTTAGAAGCGGGATCACACCCGAAACCCCCTAAGACGCGGGATAGCAACCGAAGCACCCCCCGGGCGAGGCCGCAGTGGCGGCCGTGGGTTTGCTGGGACATCATTCCGAGGGCTCACCCGAGGTTCCCAACCATTGGCTGTTGGGTGTTACGTGAGGTTTTTTAGTCGGTAGGAGTCCGGCATAACATCCATGAGGATTTTCCTTCACGTTAAACAAAAAAAAATTAAAAAAAAGGTTGGACGATATCGTTCAACGATATCGTCCAATGATATCTTTCAGTGTGCAAGCGCCTTAGATCATCTAACCACAGGATGCGCCTTACTTAAGCATTGTTTTCTGCCATTGCACATGACCATTTGGTCTTTTGGCTTTATGAAAAGCCTGTACATCAGTACATCATTTTATATGATTAAACTAGTACATTACATTGTAGTTGACTGTACAATAACAATTAACACACAACAGCCATTACGCGTTTGTCGATTAATACATTTTTAAATGCAATGAAATTTTATATGTCTTTGTGTTTCCCCCTTCACTTGTATGAAAACTGGCAGAATATTTTTGTATGCGGTGGTTCGCAAAGGCTAGTCCCGTGTTATATGGTCTAAGGCAAGCGCCCATTATCTGTATGACATAAAAATTATGAACCCAGATACTATCAGCAAAAATTATGTTAAAATTTAATCAAATCCACATTCAGTTTTAACTATTTTTTCTCGATTTCAAAATGATTTTTTTGATAAAATAACATTTTTTTTGTTACAATACCTAACACTTGAGAGAATTTTGAGAGGCATAATTGAATGAGTGTCGTATATCGTCTGATTTGAATCAAAGAAAACATTAAAAATATTTAATACTCAGTAATAAGTCGTCTAAAATTCAAAATTATATTTATTTCACTTAGGCATTATACAGATGCGCTTGTAAAACGTCCAGAATATAAAACAATAACTCTACCACCAGTTCACAACGCGACCCACCTGAAAAGAATTGGCAAGAAACTCAGCGGGTTATTTTTTTAAATGCTCTTTATACAATTTAACAAAATCTAAAAACTATGCATTTTAACAAATTTTTAGAGAATCAAGCAGAGCAGGTCATTTCCAGGCTTCCTTATCCAACAAATAATCATCAATTGTATTGTAGCCCCTGCAGCACAATTTACTTTTTATAAACTTTTTAAACTTATTCAGGGACATACTTTTAAGTTCGTCTGGTAACCAGTTATAAAAGCGTATACAGTTACCCATGAAAGAATTGCTATTTTTATGCAATCTGCTAATGATAAACAGCAAAGTTATTTTTATATCTAGTGTTGACATTGTGTCTATCACTAAACTTAGCGAAACTATGTAAATTTCTTTGTACATATATAAGGTTTTCAAAACTATATTGCGATGCTACTGTAAGAATATTAACCTCTTTGAATTTTTCGCGCAAAGAGACCCTTGGACCTAATCTAAATATAGCTCTAAGGGCCCGCTTTTGTAATTTTTTGTTATCTGAATTTGCAGCATTGCCCCACAGTAAAATACCGTAAGACATTATACTGTGAAAGAAACTGAAATAGACTATTCTAGCCGTATCTACATCCGTCAAGTGCCTTATCTTTAGTACAGCAAATGCTGCTGAACTTAATCTACTAGCTAGTTTTACAATACTTGGATCACAATGGAGTCCAAATATTGTAAAACTAGCACATTTGGACCCCATTGTAAACCAGCATCAACCGTTAACCCTAGGAACGTCGTTGATTTCACAAGTTCCAACACTCATCGACCATTAAGTTGAAAATTGGTTTCTGACTGCGTCTAATGTAACGCAGTCAGAAACCAATTTTGGACCACAATGGGGTCCAAATATTGTAAAACTAGCACATTTGGACCCCATTGTAAACCAGCATCAACCGTTAACCTTAAGAACGTCGTTGATTTCACAAGTTCCAACACTCGACCATTAAGTTGAACATTGGTTTCTGACTGTGTTACATTAGGCAAGGTAAATTTAATGCATTTAGTTTTATTATCATTCAGTTTAAGATTGTTAAAGTTAAACCAATGAACACAAAAGCTTAATTTGAGCCGTACACAATTTTTTATGTACTGCGTTAATATTAATTTACTATAATTTTACTAACAAATACATCTACATAAAACAAACTAAGCATGTGTTGTTTACATTATAAATATTTATCTAACACGTAAAATAATTATCAAGTTCCTTTTTTAATTACTTTCAAATTAATTTCATAGGTATCTAATCTATGCGAATTAAAATTAATTACTCGCAAGTTACGATTACTTTTGAAAACCACTAGTTAAATTTTATTGAAACCACTTACGTGCTAAACCAATTTAATTTAATCTAACTCCAAAATATTTTTCAAAAGCCTCATGTATGCCTCAATTTATGTATTAAGAATTCAACTTAAGTAGAGATTTGGCTATAATACAAAGTAATTAGTAATAAATTAAATATTCAATTACTGCCGCTACTTAATTAAGCTGTTCTGCGTAAATTAATTAAGAATACGTCAGTCTGGTTTGATGGTTGCGCGCGCGTCGCTCTTACTGATACACCTCGAGTATATTATGTCTGAAGTGAAATTAACGTTAATTGCGACCATTTTACTCGGTATTATTACATTTTAATGTTTCAATGTAACTCAGTCAAGTTTATTACTGTTCTCTAGCTTAGAAATGTTGGTTATAAGTACTTTATCAAAGGCAAATGTACCTACCTACTGATTTGATTAAGACCAAAAGCTCTATTGGTGAAAATATTATAAATATTATTGTTTTCCTGGAAACATGTGTGACATACAGCCGAGCCACAAAAATTACTCGAACCTTCAATAATAACATTGTGCCGCGAGAATCCTATTAGTCTCTATCTCTTAAAAACTAAAATGACAAATTCAATGACTGTGGTATGTCTTCCACCCCTCCCCTTAAATATGTGGGATAGTATCCGAACCCTTAAGAAGTAGAATAAACTCGGGAGAGGCCGCGATGGCGATCAAAGTCGAGGTCGGGACCCTTGGAGAGATCCTTTCTAGGGCGTACCCAGGACTCACGGCTTTAGGCAGGTGGAAGGTCACTGTCACAGAAGCCTGTTTTAAGGCCGGCCCTAGCATCCATTAGAATATCCTCCCTAAAATTACAATATTTCACATGTTTCGAACGCTAAAAGTTACAAAACCTTATCTTTCAACAGCAGCTGCAGTCAAACTAGCAGTTAATACCAATGCCTACATTGACTGAGTTACAATAGGCACGTGGAACAGGAAAAACCGCGAGACGACATCTGTGTAAAACCCAAATGTTAATTTATCTACAAGAGAGCTACAATAAGTATTAATATGCCTAATTAGCTTCTCCTTTTAACAAGTCCTCACTGACGTAAGCCTTCAGCCACCTGTCATCGACATAATGAAAGACTTTGTAAGAAACATTGCTCATAAATTATCAAAACCTCTTTGTGCTTGCAAACTATGTTGTTAACTTAATAATGAAAGTTACAGAGGTGAACATGTATACGTCTCTTTATATTAATACTTGAAGCGAACTTTGTTTTTATTTGTACACCTTTTGAAGAAAATTGCACGAATTGATGAATCAATTTTTAACTAGCTGAGCCCGCAACTTCGTTTACGTCACATAAGGTGTATGAAAGTAGAGGTATTTCTTCACCAGACTCATCAAGCAGTGTGTGAAACTGCCCTGTTTGCTTAATCATAAAAGAGCTTAATGATTAAGGCTATTTTAAAACAATTCAGTTCGCGCCGAAGGCGTGGACTGAATTGTTGGACGCCAGTTTAGATTTACCCATTTTTAGATTCATGAGTTTTAGATTGATCGCCATCGCGGCCTCTCCCGAGTTTATCCTAGTATGATTCTTTAAAGTGATATAACTTTTTTATTTATAAACCGATTGACATGAAATAAACACTAAATGTTAAGCGGAGCAAACCTTAACGCAGTAAAGAAAACCGCATTGCAATCAGTTAAGCGGTTACTGAGATTAGCGTGCACAAACGTGCAGACAAACAGATATACAGACAAACAGACAAAAATTCTAAAAATCATTGTTTTGGGTTCTATTGCGTTCATAAAGCCCCCCTATAATTTTTTTTCTCATTTATCTTCCATGTACAGACAGCGATCTGTTACGATTTTATTAAATGTATTGATTGATTGATATAAAATAATTAAAGTTGTCATGCTACTTTGGCCGTGAGTTTTCTTGCCAGGTTCTTCCTCACAGGCTCTACCTATTGCATTGCAAATCTGGCATCAAATGTTAATGTAGATGCAAAAATTTTGAGTGTGGAAAGAAATTCACTTAGGTAACTAGGTTACACGGTGTTACTTTGTCGCCTAAGTAAATAAAGATATTTTCATTTTGTAGCAGGAGGTTGGAGGCTTGATGTTGTCACAACAAACACGGAGAGAAGACTTGACTACTTTATTCTCGTCAAAGATATACATAAAATGAATACAGAACCAATCCCTTATAAAATCGGTTCTCTAATCCAAAAAGGGAACCATAGAGGTCACTGCGAGCAGTGTTCTTAGCGACTATTCCAATTAGGATGTAGTCCTTAGATGCGCTGCGAGTGGCAGTCTCGATTCCACACAAATTAAAATTATACACGGTAAGTAAGGTCATTCCCTTATGGAGAATCTTGATAGCGCGATTTAGAAAATAGTGAGGTGACATCTAGGAAACATTACTAACACTAAATGCTATGTTTACATAATGATACAGTAATGTTAAAATTATGTTTGTTACAATTTTCATTTGCCTATATTAATTTGTACTGTTGTGCAATTTGGAAGAGACCTACATTTGCCTACATCCAGCAGTGGACTGAAATAGGCTGATTTGATTGGTTCATTGGTCCAGAGGTCGAAATGTGCGACTGCGGATCACGAGGTCGTGGCACAGATTAAATAATAGTTACTACGTAACAGATACATCACTCCCATATTTAACCTCAAAAATATTAGCTATAACATATCGCTACAGTGGAAAAAATGCTCTACTACGTATTCCGAGAGTCGAGATTCGTGCGCACACCGTATGATTGCGTCATCGAGTGACAACTATTGACAACATTAGGGTTGTAAGCACGTAACAAAAATACATATAACTACAAAAAACAATAAACACAGTGTCTGAAAAAAAACTTAATAATATTTTATAACTTCTTCTTCTTTACATAAGAATTATATTATAACTAGCTGATGCTCGCAGCTTAGCCCGCGTAAAAGTTTGTTCCTTTTCCCGCTTCCAATGGGAACTTTTTCCCTGGATAAAAAGTAACCTATGTGTTATTCCAGACTACAATCTATCCCTGTATCAAATATCAGCCAGATCCGTTGAGCCGTTAGAGCGTGAAAGAGTAACAAACATTCACAGATCTACACATCCGCACTCAAACACTTTCGCAATTAATTTTAGAATATTAGTAAGAAGTAAGATGAAAAAAAAAGCAAGACTAAATAAAGCGAAATATTATTTTACTCGGGAAATGTACATTGGTTGTGCGCACTTCGCTCGGTCTGGCGTGTGGCAGCCCTCTGCCGGTCGGCCACGTTAGTTCTGCGTCATAATACTTAGGAGTAGGTGCTTATAAAACGAATTGTAGAGAGTGACGGAGGCCTGGTCGTGGGTTCGATTCCCACCGGAGACTAAAATTTGTGTGACCCATAAATGTTTGTCTTAAGAGTCTGGGTGTTTCTATGTATGATAAGTATGTATTTAAAAAAGTATTATATATATATGTATTAATATCCGTGGTCTGATACCTATAACACAAGCAGGTTATTCCTAGCTTACTTTGGGATCTGATAGCGTTGTGTGAAATGTTCGTGAATTTACTTTATTTATTTATCGGTTTGAATTTGATATTTCAATCTCTTAATCACGAAATCACAATGTTCACGAAACAAATTCGTGGGCTATAACTAAAATCTCAGGATTACGACTTTACTTACACTTTCTCTATACTTATCTAAATAATGTTATAATAAAAAATCTTTCGTTTAAGATATCATAATAATCATCAAAACTATGACATATCGACAGGTAATGAGGTAACGTTTTGGTTAGGGCCCCGGTAGACGAACTAAAATTACTCGATTATACGATCGATAACATTATAAGAAAAGATGATTGACAAATCGAATTATGATTGGCAACGAACAATGGACGATGAGACAATTTTTGATTTTAATAAGATTACGCACATTGAGATTATACATTAGTAATTAAGTGCGTAATATAACGTGACTTCAGTCTCTAAATATCTTTTATTCCCAAAAGACCACATTCGCGAAAACACCATTTTCGTTTTTAAAATACTTAAATGAAAAATAAATCGTAATTCATCACATACATCATCTTTTATTTAAGAGAATTTATATTAATAATGTTAAAATAAATTTGAACCCTAGCAGTTGGATCATCTTCTGTGTTCTGGATGCTTGAATCGATTTACGTAAAACTTAACACAAAGTTTTCTGGTTTAACTGTATATTTCTTAAGAGTATGTGATATTGATAAAACATTTTAAATGTTTTTTATTGTAAATTGTGTTTACGATAGAAGGTCTAACCGCATCATCAGATTATCAGAAGAGACTCTTAAATTATAATCGAATCCTCGAAATCGAGTGATATAATCGAAAGCGTGTATACAGGTCTTTATCGATTCAATCTGATTTGACATCGCGTTTAGAAACCAATTTACATGAAGATGAAAAAGAGATTACCTACTAATAGAAATAGAGACGAAATGAATACTATAAATAGGAAATATTAACATAAATACAATTAGTATACGTTTTTAATACAAAAGAGCAAGTTTTGGATGAAAATGTCAAATATCTCCATAGCTCGTAAATTAATATTATGTACCATTTATGTCAGAATGATATTAAAACTAATAATTGTTTTAAAATGAAATAATATTGGATCTGTCATGTTTTGGTTTTTAAGACCGTAATATTTGGAAAGCTCATTAACGGTTAAATATTTTCATAAAATTCATTGGTTTCTAGATATAGAACAAATTGTATTATGATGCTAAAGGTCATTTTATATTAGACAGGGATAGAAATTTGATATTATTTAGTCATATACATACATAGTCTCACATGGTATAATTTTATAAGTGTTGAATACTTGAAACCCTCATGGATGGTTTGCCGGACCTCTAAACCACACGGTGTCTACTTGGTAGGCTCAGGCTGTCTCAGGACACAGTTTAACAAACAGCCCAGGATTCCCGGCAGTCTCACTTATTACATATTTTGTGGCTATGAAGATGCTAGCTACTGTGTTAACAATCAAAATTCTTTAACCATAGTCACTTAACAAGAACATAAATGATTTGATTTGAACAGTTAGAAGAAAATATAGTTGCCTAGCCAACTGTCTAGCTAGAGAATCTGCACTATTCAATCAGTCTTATATTTTTAATGTTGTTTTGTTTTAAACAATCATGTTAGCCTATTAATAATGCTCAAACTGCAGAGGTTGTATTTGTGAATATGTAACATCTGCCTTGGCTGTTGGTATTTTGGTTCAATTACAGAATGTTTATAGATTTTCTCCTGTATCTAGCTCCTGTATGTAGCTGCTCAGTGGCAGTGACAGCCTAGCCTAGCCTTGCCCCCTATTATGTTGGATCCACCAAACTACTGGCAAAATATGGGTATGTTATTCACCTGTACCTACTCCCTGGGGATATAGGCGTGCATTTATGATTGACGAATTATATATAATATGGCAGTCCATTGTTAGACGTAGATCCTTCCCAAATTAAGCCATAACACAGAGTCCCGCGCCTTCCGTAACCAGTTCCTCTCTGCGACCTATTCTAGGGTGGAAGAAAGTATGGAGAAGCACGCAATGGACATGGCTTGCTGTTTCGTTTTTGAGTCGGTGATGATGAACTGGGTTTAAAAGCATTCTCTTACTCACTTCAATTTAGCATCATATCAGTAAGTTCTAGGGCTAGATTTAGAAAAAAAGGTCAGGGAGTCCGTTAAGTTTCCCGTAGGAATCGACATTAGCAAACCTCAATAAGTATTTACAAGTCAAGATAAAATAATAAGAAAAATAAGAGAAAAGTAAAAGCTTTTATTATTCCACTATAATAGTAAAATATCAAAACTTAAAGTTAGTGTCAATACAGAAACTCTTAGTGCTGTCCGCGTGCGGTGCAGGCAGACAGCGATGGTTTTCAGAAGTAGCCGCTGTGTGACAGGACTAGCCTTAATTTAAAAAAATCAACTAAAGCTGTCACATGAACACTTGCAACACAAAAAACAAACAGGATGATACTCGTGTTGGCCTCAACTAGGTTACACGCAACTTCTGTACTTTCCACTTTGAGGAAACGTGTGAAATGCTGTAAAATTACTTCAGCTTCTTCATTTTTAAACTACTTTTGAATCATATAAGAAATTTGAAATCAAAGCAATCAATCAATCAAATCAGCCTATAGCAGTCCACTGCTGACCTCTCCCAAATTTCGCCACAACACACGGTTCTGGGCTTTGCGCATCCAGTCAATCCCTGCAAACTAGAAGGAATTTGAAAAGTAAATCAAAATACAAAGAATTTATTAAAATGACTAATGAAACAAGCGCAGCGAATTATGAAATCTAAACCGCAAAAAGTATACAGAAAAACCATTTAGAACAGATTCAGAAATCTCGATCCGAAATCAATAACAACAATAGCTGTTTTATACTTACATCAAATTATTATCTCCAAACTTGTCGTCCATTCTTAACAAATCGTTAAACTCAGTTCATTATCTTAATTATTTTCACGTTCAATTCATTAAAGCTATATAACAATTTAGATTATCTTCTTACATCTGTGCCTGTTTAACACCTCTCACGATACGTCGGCGGCGCAGGCTCACACAAAGCCGATCGTAAACCCAACATGGAGTGAAAAAAAAAATAAAAAACAGCTCGAGAGAATAATAAAGAGAGTCAATTCGCTTTACGTTTCAAGGTGTGAAGCTGTCATGGGCGAAATGATGACTCCATTATTAAGCGGCTAAATAATAATTCTCACAAGTACCGTTGCGCCAGGTTGATGTGTTAATAAGTTGTACGCGGCGGGGTTATTTCCTTTGTTTGTGTGCGTGCGTGGATAATGTTTTATGCATGTGTTCTTTTAGAAGTGTGTGTTACGTGAAGTCAATACACATATTTAATTAGGGTTGGTAAATTGTTTGTGGGCGTTTACAGTTATGCCTATTTTGGATCTTCAGTTTTATTTATTGATATGTTTTTGTGGTTTATGTTGGATCATTATAATAATAGCTTACATAGATGTTTCATGAAACGGCATTTCCTACTCACACAAACTACAAATTAGCGATAGTAGGTACAGAAAGGTAGAGGAAACCTAATACTAAATTCGTTGAGGCTGCGCACACATAGATAACTCATTCGCAGACACGAGGTCAGGCGCTCCTCAACCAAATTTTCGATACAGATTGGTGCGCGAGTGTGTGTAGCAGAGGGTAGGTGTGACAAAAAAGGTACATACATGAGTTTTCCATCTGTACTATCTCTAATTTGTGCACAAACTGTTCTGCGGAATCTACTGACTTTAAAAATACTTTAATTGAATAAATATTTAAACGAGGAAAAGTGTTAAATAAACTTACTTACTTTTGCTCTCAGATAAATTTACCGATTTTTTTTTATTCGCTTGTCGATTTGACAATTTTATTGATATGTAAGTAGTACATATTTACAAACTTTTATAAGTCAAGATACCAGTTAATCACAATCTTATGCAACGAATTTAGCCATTCTGAAATCGTTGCTTAGTATGATGATGAAGGTATTTTACTTTTTGCGTTTGTGAATAGGTATTCGAATTCTATTAGCCAACCGATAGAAACCAGAAGAAATATGGAATTTATTTTTCATTAGGTAGCATCTCTACATTGGGACACTTTATATAAAGTGTTTTAGATACTAACCTTGCCCTGCCTATAACTAACACAAAAAAAATGAATTAGCTAAATCGGTCCTGCCGTTCTGAAGTTACGACCGTACATACATTTCACAGATTCATTTTTATTGTGTAAAGATGAAAAAGCAGTACTTATGAAAATTTTCTGTTACTAAGTAGGTACTAAGATCATTCGAAAACTGAAAACTGGAGATGCCAGTGCATTCCACCAAGTTTTACGACCGTAGATACATTTACGGTAGAATCGTCTTTATGGAATGCACTCCAGGTTATGATCAGACGAGTGTAATCCGTAGCTAAGCGTTGTAATAATGTTCCATGATCATTTATTATTACACACACATATACATAAACATATTATATTATACTACAAGGTCATAAACAAAATTGCCCTGTGAAAATGATCCGGCGAACTTATCTATACTGTTTACATGTACCTATAAATGAATCCCTATTTCCCTTGGTCACAATATCACGCATGAACGGCTGGACCGATTTCGCTAACTCTTTCTTTTTGTTGTATTAGGAATTGTCAGGAGAAAGAAGGTTCTAATTGAAGAAAAAATTAATAAAGTGGCGTGGAAAATTAGAAAATTTGCAATAAGTGTAACTGGCTCCAACTGTTCAAAGAAATGGTTTCCACCAAAATGGGAACCGGAAATAAAAAGACGGACTGGGAAATGAAACCCAGAGGAACTGGAAACTCGGAACCCGAAACCGGGAATAGGGATCAGTAAACCATGAACGGGAACATGGAACCGGGAACTCAGAACTCAATATGGCAGGACAACGTCTGTCGGCTCAGCTAGTCTATGTTAATACTATAAAGAGGAAAGATTTGATTGTTTGTTTGTTTGTTTGCATCGAATAGGCTCCGGAACTACTTGACCGATTTGAAAAATTCTTTCACTGTTGGAAAGCTACACTCTCTGCCACCGCAAAGAGTGTATGTGTGTGAGTGAATAAAATATATTTTATTCCCGTATTCCCACGGGAACGGGAACTACGCGTATGAAACCGCGTGACGTCCGCTAGTACCTACTGTATAAAGATGTAGCTGTGTCCCTGGCTTTAACTGAAACATACTTCAAATAAGACTATACTTACTTGGATTTGAAAAATTGTTTAAAAGAATGAATCTGCAAAAATCTCACTATACCGCGAAATTAATAAACCATCAATTATCTAACGTAAACATAATTATTACCTACCAATTTAGCCCTTCTCTATAAAATAGGATACAGAGGGGCTTATGTCGAGACTTTTTCTGTAGTCTGTGACTCTGTTGCATTAAACTACGTCACTAGGTCACGTAAATCATCTGTTCAAAGTTTGAAATAAAACAAAAATGACAACGTCAATCGGATTGAACTTTCACAATTAACGTGTTAGAGAGGGGCAGTCTGGTGAGAACGATCTCACGGCTTTCTTGTTCTTATTAGTAGTATTTTAAGTAGATACTTATCTATTAATCTAGTTAACCAAAACCGTTATTCTAGTATCAACCTATTTATAACAGGTTTTTTGAAGTGCGTGTTTTATTGTGTAATGAAATCCACGTTTGTGTAATTATACTATTATTACACAAATAGTTTGGTATAGTTCAAACCAAGTAATACTTAGGCGTCGATATCTTACTTCTTACTAATATTATAAATGCGTAAGTTTGTGAGTGTGGATGTTTGTTACTCTTTCACGCTCAAACGGCTGAACGGATCGGGCTGAAATTTGGTACCGACATACATTATAGTCTGGAATAACACATAGGCTACTTTTTATCCCGGGAATAAGTTCCTATGGGAACAAATACCACGAAGGCGAAGCTGCGGGCATCAGCTAGTATGGTATAATCCTGTTATTACACACTATGGCTCTACGCGTATTATGCCAATATTATACCGCTACGCCCAAAGGAATTTTTCTACACATAAGCTGATCAGTATCAATATCTTACATACATTCATATAATCACGCCTTTATCCCCGAAGGGGTAGGCAGAGGCTCGAAAGGATGCCCCAGGACACCAAACGAGATAAGGTTCCTTTTTTTTTTAACGTGAGCGAAAATCCTCATGGATGCTATGCCGGACTCCTACCGACTAAAAAACCTCACGTATCCTAGCTAACAGGCTACGGTTGGGAGCCCCGGGTAAGCCCTCGGAAGGAAACCCCAGGACTCCCAACGAAATATAGGTACACTACAAAGAAGCAGGCCCATGACAGCAGCGTGACGTGAGGGATTCGCGCACGCCCCCCCTTAGAAGCGGGATCACACCCGAAACATCCCAAAGACGCTGGATAGCACCCGAAACCCCCCCCCCCCCCCCTAGATGAGGCCGCAGTGGCGGCCGTGGGTTTGTTGGGTGTCCTGGGACATCCTTCCGAGGGCTTACCCGGGGCTCCCAACTATAGGCTTACGTGAGGTTTTTTAGTCGGTAGGAGTCCGGCATAGCATCGATGAAAAAAAGGTACCCTACATAAAAAAGAAGTTTTTTTTCTTTTGCCCAAAAGCTACACAAGAAGTGACCACAACTCTACGGAACCCCAATAAGATAATTTTCTCATGCAAGGCGATGATAATCACCGAGTTCTATTTCTGTCCAAAACATAATTTATTACGCCATTTGTAAATTATTACCTAAATTACAATTGAGATTAAGGGTCGGTTATAGCGCACAAGTAGGCATTTGGCGCTCCCCTCGCCCCGGACGCGAGACACACCGCGCGCCGGCAGCGGCAGTGAACTCTCATGCCACAGTATACAGTAGAGTAGAAAGAAATAGCATGCTAACTTTGTTTGACGTAGTAAATGCATGTAACTTTAATATGTGTAGTGATTTATTAGAGTTTCGTAAATAAATGAGTTAATTATGTATACACTCATTTGCAAAAAAAACGGGCACCTAAGCAATGAACCATTTCAAATGTTAATATTGCTTTGTTTGATAATTATAGGTAGTCTTATCCTCACAATTTGGTAAATTAATAAGAAAATAATCGTTTTCATCAGTATTTCATAAAATTTTGTTACAATTTATGGGAAATAATGCTAAACCTCGCTAGTAGTGTATGTTCGCTAGTAGTGCATTATGCTCATGAAGTAAAAATAAAAAAGTTTTTTTGTTTGTTTTTCTTTAATAAAGTAAAAGCAGATAAATGTTTAGTATCGAGTGTGACCCCCTCTAGCTAAAATCACAGCTTGAATTCGTCTGGGCATGCTAGCGAGTATATCCCGGATACTTGCTTGCGGAATACGTTTCCACTCCGCAGTAATCACATTCTTCAGCTCTCTGATGGTCTGCGGAGCTGGGTGTACTGATCTCACACGCCGTTTTAGAACGTCCCAGATATGTTCTATGGGATTGAGGTCGGGACTTCGAGCTGGCCAATCCAAACGACGAATGCCGACCTCTTACACATACGCATTAACATCGCGGGATCGGTGGGCGCGAGCATTGACGTCCATAAAAATCGAGTCTTGACCTAGAGCGGCCACTGCGGGTTGTGCATGAGGAATTAGAACTTCCGTTATGTATCGATGCCCAGTCAGTGAGCCGTTTTCAATGAAGACTAACTCTGTACGTTCCATTGAATTTATTCCTGCCCAAAACATAACAGAGCCCCCACCATAAGGTGTGATTTCTTCGAAACATGCATCTGCAAAGCGCTCTCCTTGTCTTCTTAGCACTCGCCGACGTCGATCTTCATCGAATAGAAATATCCTGGCTTCATCAGAGAACAAAACCCTATTCCAATCTTCTTGAGTCCATGATTCACAATTTCTAGCGAACCTAAGCCTGTGAACTCTGTGCTCACGGAGTAATTTGGGGCCGCGGGCCGGGCGGTGACTGCGTATATTTTGAGCGAGAAGCCTCCTCCTGACCGTCCATAGACTAATATGCACATTTCTTACTTCTTGGAGGTTGTTCTTAGGATCCACATACGAAGATTTGCGATTTCTCAATGCGCGACTCACAATAAAACGATCATCCCGTGGTTGGATACATGGTTTTCTTCCAGAACAAGGCCTTCTCTCGACGGAACCAGTCTCCTGATATCGCTGCCAGGTCCTTTGAACCGTCGAGCGACTAACATTTAGCCTCCTAGCCACGAAACATTGGCTGCAATCCTCTTCAAGCAGCGCGATAATTTTGGTAGCTTTTACCACTTTATCTACCATTTTTGGTACAGATAGCTATAAATAAAGCTTTGACAGTCAAGGATATGAAATTAATCGATAAAAATTGAATAAAAGTTGTGAAAGTCGATGTTAACTTCTGGAACTTCGCGCCAACAATGTAGGATAAAAAGGGGTTTTCTGTAAAAATGAGCATCAAATGAAAATTTGAATTTAGAACGTACTTTTTTAAATACCACGGCATTTTTAAAACCGGTTGAAACCTTTTTGGTATTGTATCTTTTTAAAGATGAATGAAAAACAAAACCGCCCGTTTTTTTTGCAAATGAGTGTATTATACTATTATTTTTACGCTAAAGAGTTTGTTTGTTTGTTTAGTTGTTTGAACTATAGAGTCTAAGAGACTGCTAGTTGAATTTCAAAAGTTCCTTAACAGAATGTCTATTTTTCAAAAATATTAAAATATATAACATCACGCTAAGGCGAATGAGAGCTGAGCAGCAACGAAACATTTTTCGAAAACTAGGATATTTCATTTTTTTTGAGAGTTTCCGTTGCGTACGTTTGCTAGATGGTTACAGTTGCGTGAAAAATGAAAATTACATAATAGCTGGTCATAAAAATTTCTAAAGTTTTCTAAAGTTGGTATGCTAAGTATGAATCACGTGATCATTTTGCAATTCAATATGGGCGCCGCGCCATAATCACAAAATATCATGATGGGTATCGTTTAAGCTCGTGGCCCCGCGGACTCAGTGTTCTGTAAACGATCACTGCAGTAAGCAACTTTCACTATGGCCAGTCCATGGATGGGTGACCATCCATGTGATCACTTCGTGATATTTATTTGAGCGTTTCCGTGCTTCGGAAGGCGCGTTAAGTCGTTGGTCCCGGTTGCCAGTAAAATGGCAGTCGTTAAGCTTAATTAAAGGCTTTATTTCAACAGCAGGCAGTCACAACCTGCGCCTGTCCATTTAAACACGGCAATACGGCTCACCACCTATTACGTGGGACAAATTATACAAAGGTAAAATGTGGGCATATAATATGCCTCTGCCTACCCCTTCGGGGATAAAGGCGTGACCATATGTATCGTTTAAGGGGTTTCTTGGTGTGCTGAGTACAAATCACATAATAATTTCGCAATCCAAAAAGGCCACCGCGGTGTAATCACAAAATTTCGTGATGGGTATCGTTTAAAGGGGTTTTTGGTATGCTGAGTACGAATTACGTGATAATTTTGCAATCCAATATGGTCGCCTCGCCGTAATCACAAAATTTTATGATGGGTATCGTTTAAGAGGTGTTTGGTATGCTGAGTACGAATCACGTGATAATTTTACAATTTAATATGGTCGCCGCGCCTAAATCGCAAAATTCCATGATGGGTATCGTTTAAGTGGTTTTTCGGTATGCTGAGTACGAATCACGGGATAATTTTGCAATCCAATATGGCCGCCGCGCCGTAATCGCAAAACTCCGTGATGGGTATCGTTTAAGTGGTTTTTTGGTATGCTGAGTACGAATCACGGGATAATTTTGCAATCCAAAATGGCCACCGCGCCGTAATCATATAATTTCGTGATGGATATCTTTTAATGGGTTTTTTCGAATGCTGAGTGCAAATAACATGATAATTTTGGAATTCAATTTGGCCGCCTAAGCTATTTACAGTAGTAAATTAAAAAGATTTGCTTATTAAGTTTAGGCCTAGCAATGGGAAATACTATGACAACAGGATTTTTGTAAAATTAAGGCCAATGACATTAAATTGGTACCTAGCATACGAAAGAATCCCTTAATCGGTACCCATCATGAAATTTTGTGATTACGCCGCGGCGGCCATATTGGATTGGAAAATTATCACGTGATTCGTACTCAGCATTCCAAAAAAACCCCTTAAACGATACCCATCATGAAATTTTGTGATTACGGCGCGGCGGGCATATTGGATTGCAAAATTATCACATGATTCGTACTCAGCATGCCAAAAAACCCCTTAATCGATACCCAACATGATATTTTATGATTGTGGCGCAGCAGCCATATTGGATTGCAAAATTATCACGTGATTCGTACTCAGCATAATAAAAAACCCCTTAATCGATACCCAACATGAAATTTTATGATTATGGCGCAGCAGCCATATTGGATTGCAAAATTATCACGTGATTCGTACTCAGCATACCAAAAAACCCCTTAAACGATACCCATCATGAAATTTTGTGATAACGGTGCGGCGGCCATCTTGTATTGCAAAATTAGTTCGTGATTCGTACTCAGCATACCAAAAAACCGCTTAAACGATACCCATCATGATTTTTTGAGATTACGGCGCGGTGGTCATATTGGATTGCAAAATTAACACGTAATTCGTACTCAGCATACCAAAAAACCCCTTAAACGATACCCATCATGAAATTTGTGATTACGGCGCGGCGGCCATCTTGTATTGCAAATTAGTACGTGATTCGTACTCAGCATACCAAAAAACCGCTTAAACGATACCTATCATGATTTTTTGACATTACGGCGCGGCGGTCATATTGGATTGCAAAATTAACACGTAATTCGTACTCAGCATACCAAAAAACCCCTTAAACGATACCCATCATGAAATTTTGTGATTACGGCGCGGTGGCCATATTGGATTGCAAAATTAACACGTAATTCGTACTCAGCATACCAAAAAACCCCTTAAACGATACCCATCATGAAATTTTGTGATAACGGCGCGGCGGCCATCTTGTATTGCAAAATTAGTACGTGATTCGTACTCAGCATACCAAAAACCGCTTAAACGATACCCATCATGATTTTTTGAGATTACGGCGCGGCGGTCATATTGGATTGCAAAATTAACACGTAATTCGTACTCAGCATACCAAAAAACCCCTTAAACGATACCCATCATGAAATTTTGTGATTACGGCGCACAGTAGATCGATCCCATACAAATGCTTGGACATCATATAGGGTCGCATGTTAGTAAGAATATATCTTAAAATAAAGAGTATATACGCGTTCTATAACTTCCTACTTAAGGGGACCCTACTGTTAATAAAATATTATTCTTATAACATGTACCTATTTTTAACCGACTTCAAATAAGGAGAAGGATCTCAATTCGCCTGTATGTTTTTTTATGTACCTATGTTCACCGATGTTTCGGTCAATTATAGACGGATTTAATTTTTTTTTCTTTTGTTAAATAGGGTTTACTTCTGCAGTGGTCCCATTTTCACCAGGTCAGGATCTGATTATGGGATCCAGGAGAAATCGAAGGCAACTACTGAAAATTGTAGGGCAACTATTGCGTTTGTTAACTTTTTAATTAAGAGCTTTAATGTACTACAATTTAATGAAGGTCTGGAGTCGATCTGATGATGGAACCGAAAGACAGTCGAGGGAATTCCTTAACGATTTACAGCAATTACCTTGTGTTTGGGCTCGATTGATTTGTTTTGATGAGAACTTTACACTTAGATAGATATATTTTCGGTCCACCCTTCACTTAAAATAATGAAATATTTTTTTTATAAAAAATAATACCGACTTCAAACAAATCCTAAATAATGAAATTTACTTAGCACAAAGTAACATGAATTTTGATTTATCAGATTTTAATCAATATAATATTGAAGTTAGTGCCATTCATAATATCTACTTAAACTTATGGGTTTACTTGGCGCCGACTTCAATATGATCTATACATATAATAAAACTGTTGAGGGTCGAGAGACTGTATATGGAATATAGTTAAAAACATAATAATTTTAGGGCGTTCTCTAATCGATACTGAAGCCGAAAATGTAATTTAATTTTTTTATGTCTGTCTTTCTGTATCCCTAATAAGTATCACGCCGAAACTACTGAATTGATTTGAGTGAAATTTAATACAATCTGAGCTTATAGTCTAAGAAGGCTTCTAGGATACTTTTGATTCCGATAATTTGCGCGGTACCTTTGGGAGAGGGGGTGAAAGACGAAATGGTTTTTTAGTTGTAACTTCTAAATGCGTGATCCGATTTCAAAAATGTTTTCAGTGTCACAAAGAGAATAGTTTAAGGATTTTTACACACAAGTTTCAATGTTAAAGGGTTTGTAGTTCAGAAAATAGAGGCATCTCAACTATCACAAAACCTAGAATTCAACAGTTCCTTCGAATTTGTGGGTAAATCTAAACTGGCGTGTTGGCTTAATCATAAAAGAGCATTGTAATATGGTTCAGTGAGGCGTGGGCTTAATTGTTTTAGAATAGACTTAATCTTTAAGCTCTTTTATGATAAAGCAAACAGGGCAGTTTCATACGCTGCTTGATGAGTCTGATGAAAAAATACTCCTTCTTTCATACACCATTTGTGACTAAAACGAAGTTGCGAGGGTCAGATAGTATTGAATAATATCTGATAAATCAAAATACGTATATTTTTTTACGTTTAATAGAAATTTTGCTGTTTAAAATAAAGTAGGCGTTTTATAAAATTTTATTTTTCTCAATAACGCGGACACATGCGGCTCTTAAAACTAGCAAGAAGTATCGAGTATTTATTGGTTTATTTACCTTCATCAATATTTTTTTGGAATTATTTGGAAGTAGTAACAAAAACTCAACTTTTGTTCGAAAATAAAAGTAATATTATTTTTTCTTCAAATCGGTATTAAATGACTGTTACAATTTACAAATATCATAAAAATGTGAAGCTTAATATATATCCTGTTGATTCATATTTAACAAAGTAAAAGAAAACCACGAATTTTGTAAATAAATAAAATTAAAGTACGAGTTAATTTCTCCAGAAAAGGATCGGGTGTGTTTTGAACCTATTTTATGTAATAATAAGCGTGTTTTGAGGTGTTTATCTACCCATATTAGATGAAGTATGTATTCGTCTTTCGATATCACATCACATCTACTCGAATTGATTAGTTTGCATATTGAGCCAGACGTCCAGGCATTTGTATGGGATCGATCCACTGTGCGGCGTGGCCGCCATGTTGGATTGCGAAATTATCATGTAATTCGTAGACATTTTAATGTATTAGGTAGCTGGTTACCATGTCGTGAAAACACTTAAAAAGTAAAAGATCACCACATTTTTACCATGAGTCGCGTATGTATTTGTAACGGTTAATCTAATTACATTTTGCCCATTAGTGATATTTTTATACTGTGGCGCGATTTCAACGTAATTCGGCATAATAATTACGAAATAGTTGCGAAAAAAACTGACGCAGGTCCTGCCTCCACAAGCCCCAGGGCGAGACTGATCGGCCGTCAGCGGCGCAATTCTATTGCGTTTGGTAGATATTCGTACATGATAACTATGTAAATAGTTGTTTATAGAAAAACGCTCGGAAAATGTGTATAAAAACTTAATACCTTTAATTGAGTGCAAAAAATATATATAAAATGTTAATAGTTTAGCCACAGTTTTGAAAAAACTTTTCTGAGAGAGTCAACTTTGGGATTTTTTTCTATCTAGTGAAATTTATTGGATCGTGTAACGGGCTCGGAATATGTTTAGCTTATATCCTTAACTATTATATATATATATTTTTCAGATTTAAAAACCCTTTACTTTTTGACTAGGATTGTTTCAAAAAACTCAAAATCTGACCCACGCGGCCTTAATATTTCGCTTACTAATTACATAGAATTGTTACTTTCTAAAGCAAAAATGTTGTATGAAATTTGTAATTAGAATTAATTCATACAAGTTTCACCCACAATACAATGACAGATGTAATTACATGTCACTCGGAATAATAAACCTTTTAACGACTGTGTCTTCGTAATTAAAACTAAAAACATTACTTTGAGGTATATAATTTTCATATTACTGTAAAATTTTCTATGGATGAGAAGTTTTAAGCGTGTTTTACACTGCAAGCGAATTAAATGTAAATATTTTCATGTAAGTTACTAAGTAACACTTTGAATAACGAGATTATTGTTTCTGCGTTAATATTTAGAGCCTAATTCGCAACGCTTATGGAGCCTGTGAGAAAAGAACCTGGCAATAAAATACTCATATCCACTCTTCTCTAATCTCCAGTAACTAATCATTATTATTTATTACTAGCTGTTGCCCGCGACTTCGTACGCGTAAAAATTATGTTATAATGCCAATTTGATTGCTCTCTGCTTAGCCCCTAGGATATGTAGCGTGACAAGATATAGCCTATTTCAAGACCCTACCACTAGTTTATTTTTTTGCAAAATTTGAATCAAATATATTGAGTACTTTTCGAGATCCTTCCAGATAAAGCAAAGCAAACAGACAAAAATTTTTCTAACTATATTTTCGGCTTCGGTATCTTATGTTGAACACCCAGCGAGCATTATTTTTTAATATTTCCAATGTACAGTTTTGACTTTTCTCTCATTTTATTATAGGTAAATAGATTTTTATCAGTACAATTTTATTATTTTTGTCAGCACAATGTATCACGTAAGACATGAGATGCTTTTTATTTCTTTACGGGTGTAAATCTTGTCGGACTACTAACGGCTAAAACCACACTATGCCTTTCCATCTGCCTACTGCCGCTGGGAGTCCCGTGTATGCCCTAGAAATAATAAACCCAGGGCTCCTGACAGACTTTGTTCAGACAAATACACAATATAAATCAATAACAATATATCTAATATATATCTACTATATAAAATTCTCGTATCACAGTTTTCGTTGCCATACTCCTCCGAAACGGCTTGACCAATTCTCATGAAATTTTGTGAGCATATTGAGTAGGTCTGAGAATCGGCCAACATCTATTTTTCATACCCCTAAGTGACCGGGAACCGGGAAAAACATTCCACACGGGCGTAGCCGCGGGCATCAGCTAGTATAATATAATATTGTTGATCGAAGGTTTTAGCACACTTCTAGGGGTAGAAGGTGTCCTGGGACATCCTTCCGAGGGCTTACCCGGGGCTCCCAACCGTAGGCTGTTGGGCCTCACGTGAGGTTTTTTAGTCGGTAGCATCCATGAGGATTTTCCCTTACGTTAGAAAAAGGGGTAGAAGGTTCAGATGATTCCCACTTCTTTTGGGCCGGGAAGGTGTTAAGTAAGATGCTACAAAAAATTACTAAGCAAGGAGCTTAGCGACTGGATGCGGAAGGTGCAAGACCTTGTATTGTGGCGTAATTTGAGCGAGGTCTACGTCAAGCAATGGACTGCCATAGGCTGATTTGATTGATTGATTACAGTAGCTCAGGTCCATGTCCTTTACTTCCAACCCACCCAGCAAAATTGGCTAAAATGATGCAGCACTTTGGCAAACACCGTGTCCGCCAGACCTGCAGAGCTTGATAGTAAGGATCCACAGTATTCTAGATAATCTAGCCTATAGACAGAGGAAGGCAGGGGGGCTGTACGCTGCGTTACAGAAGCAGGCCCAGGAAGACAGTGCGATGTGACACTTTCACGCACGCCACACGCCCCAATAAGCAGGATAACAACCGAACAACCCCCAAAGACGCGGGAAAGTACCCGAACCCACTAGATGTGGCCGCAGTGGTAGCCGAAGTCTGTCAGGAATCCTGGAACATCCTTTCAAGGGTTTACCAGGGGCTTCCGACCATAGACAGTAGTAGGACACGTGTGGTTTTAGTCGGTAAGAGTCCGGCATAACATCCATGAGGGATTTCCACACGTAAATAAAAAAAGTCAAAACTCAGAAGTTGGTTTAAAACACTTCGTCATTTACAGTAACCGAATTTAGAATTTGTCCCACGTAATAGGTGGTGAGCCATATTGCCGTGTTGAGATGGACAGGCGCAGGTTGTGACTGCCTGCTGTTGAAATTTTCAAGCCGCCGAAAAAGGCCTTCAACTTGGCTGAACGACTGCCATTTTACTGGCAACCGGGACCAACGTCTTAACGTGCCTTCCGAAGCACGGAAACACTCAAATAAATGTCGCAGAGTGGTCACATGGGTGGTCACCCATCTAAGGACTGGCCATAGTAAAAGTTGCTTACTGCAGTGATTGGTCACATGGGTGGTCACCCATCCAAGGACTGGCCATAGTGAAAGTTGCTTACTGCAGTGATCGTTTACAGAACACTGAGTCCGCGGGGCCACAAGCGCTTTATTCAGCTGCGTGTGGAAATATACTACATAATGAACTACCTAGTCTCACGTTTGTAATTCAAAGTGATTTATACGATTTCTTTTTTATATTTGTAATAAATCCTGTATTTCACTGAGCACTAGTTTAAACTAATTAATTGCAATAAAACAATGAAATAGGCATAACGCTTCAGCGGTTATATAAATTAATAACTTCCCTTTCGTGTTATTGGTTTAAAATATAACCTCACACGCAAACTTTTTATTATTAACTAACGGACGTCACACGGTTCCACCCGCGTAGATCCTGTTCCCGTGGGATATGGGAATTAAATATAGCCTATGTCACCCGGGTATAGTATAGTTTCTAACAGTGAAAGAATTTTTCAAATCGGTTCCGAACCGCATTTTCTGAGCCTATTCGATGCAAACAAACAATCAAATCGTTTCTCTTTTATAATACTTATTAGTATAGATAAAAGGTGACCGTGGCTTTGCTCACGTGTGATACTATTCACTTTATTGCATCCCGTTGGAATGTATTTCAGAGATAAAAAAAAGCAGGTTGTCCTGGGGTATCCTTCCGAGGGCTTACCCGGGGCTCTTAACCGTAGGCTGTTGGAAGGACTCGTGACGTTTTTTAGTCGGTAGGAGTCCGGCATAACATCCATGAGCATTTTCCCTCACGTAAAACACAAAAAAAAAGAGATAAAAAGTATGATGTAGTGTAGTAGACTATACTAATATCTATCCCTGTACCAAATTTTAGCCAAATTCAAACATCCGTTAGATCGTGATTGAATAACAAACATCAAAACATTATCACAAATTGTCGCACATAGGTATAATGTTAGTAGGATACAGAAGCCGAAGGTAGGTAGACCAGCATACTTCATCAGAGGGTACGTAAGGTAAAAGAGAACAATTCTGCCAGACAACCTTGGGATGGACAGAAAAAGATATAGATTATAACACAAATAGGTAGTTTAGGTGTAGAAATATAAATGCTATAATCCGCGCGCAATCAGAAGAATGCAGAACCCTCTCAAAGATAATGGAAAATGACAGATTTTGAAGAGGTACCCAAGTCTGCATTTTCAATGGTGTTAAAAAGAATTGTAATTATAGCTCAATTTTAAGGCAGAGCTGATGCAAGCGTCGGCTACGGTAATTTCAATTTGACAGTTTTCGTAGCCATTGAGTGAGCTACGCATACGATTCTGTTGTGACGCCATTGAAATACTAGACATAATGCTCGAGGTGTAATATTCTACTTGCCGAGCTTTTATAATATGGCGAACATCTGAAATTTGTAGGCTCTTACCAATATCAACATACATACATACCTTTTATTCCCAAATGGGTAGGCAGAGGCATATTATAAGCCCACATTTCACATTTATAGAATTTGTCCCACGAAATAGTTGGTGAACCGTATAGACGTGTTGAGATGGACAGGTGCAGGTTGGGGCTGCCTACTTTTAAAATTTTTCGAGCTGCCTAAAAAGCCCTACAACTTGGCTTAACGACTGCCATTTTACTGGCAACCTGGACCAACGGCTTAACGTGCCTTCCAAAGCACGGAAACGCTCAAATAAATGTCACAAAGTGGTCATAAGAATGGTAACCCATCCAAGGACTGGCCATATGGGAAGTTGCCTATTACAGTGATCGTTTACAGGACACTGAATCCACGGGGCCACGAGCGCTTCTCAAAATATCGATCAATACCATTATTAATATAGAACTGGAAAATAAATCGATTTTATACACTTACATAACTTGATTTTAGTCATCACTATATTTTTCATAAACTGCTGAGTGAAGCGCCCCTTTGCTTCGGTGTCTACTTACTGACACGTTATTTTATACTTTTTTCTTCTTCTTCTCCGAGTGCCTCTCCAACTAGTTCTAATTATCGACACATAATTTTATACCTTTTTCTTGTTCTTCTCAGAGTGCCTCTCCAACTAGTGAAGGTTGGCGACCAGCATGGTGCAGTCCGTTCGGTCTCTAGCTCGTCGGAACAGTTCAGCCGCTTCATTATTGTGGTCCAGTCTCGGATGTTTCGTAACCATGACTTCCTTCCACCTCCCATCATTTTTTTCCAGCAACTTAACCCATCATTATTGCTTTTTCTTTTTTTAGAATCATCAATTATCCATCAGATGACTTCAAAAATGGTCAGGATAGACAAAAAAAAAGCAATGAACATTCTTCACTACACGTGAATGTAGAGCATTTCCAAAAATAACCATCTAACCAAACTAGGGCATGCAATGTTGATCCAGTAATCCATATTACAACCGACCTGGGTTAGATGAACTTTAATTATAGGATTATATGATCATTGTTTTCGCCGCTATGCTTAACTCGTGTGAACTGGGCGGGTTCACACCAATCGACCAATCAGAGAGCTGCGTCGGCGCAACGCACGCAACCCATCAAGTGCCAACTATTATTTTATTATGTGCAATTTTACGTTTTACGACCCCAACCGTAATTGGATTTAAGTGAATTGCAAAAATGATATAAAAAAAGTAAGTATAAGCAGATCTATAAAAGTTTGTCGATATGATTTCTGCGTTTAAAGTAATTATGGTGTTGAGGGATACTTACTTTGATAGATAGTTTGAAATTGAAACTATTATGTTTCATACCTTAAAGAGTAAGTTTCATACCATATTTGATTTTACGGGGTTAAGCGCATGTGACATTGTGACGGTCGGTGGAACCTTGTCTACCTCAAAGCAACATAGACATTTAATACCATACCGTAAAAAAAATAGATAACAGTTGATGCTCGCGGCTTCACCGGCGTAAATTTTGGTTCCCATTCCCGTTTCCCATGGGACCATATTCCCGGGATGAAAGTAGCCTAGGTAGATCTCCATTACCTAATGGCATCAAGAAGATTATATAATGAAGTTATAGTGAAGGACTACTTTCCCCCCTACCTCTTTTTTTTTGTTGATGATTTTCTTTGACTTTTTTCCTGTAGATAAATCTCTTCTCTCTAATCAGTCCTATAAAATTTATCAATTTATGAAGGACTTAAATTAAAAATTATAATTTGTGCAACAGTCTACTAAGCACAAAAAAAATGGCCAGCTGGTTACAATAATACAAGCCCTTTAAAATACTTTTCTAAAAAGTGAAACCTCAATAAATTACATACTCTAATTACCAACGTCCTTACGTATCGCTTTTACCAATAAAAAATTACCGTAATCGTTCACGCGATCTTTATTAAATTAGCACAATTAGGAGGCTTAGTCATGCTTTAGTGCCTTCTTAAACTACGACCTGAATGTGTACCTATATATTATGACTGTATTGAAATAGATACCTACATAAATAAACTGGCCCCTTTTTGTTTTGTTTACGTGAGGGAAAATCCTGATGTTATGCCGGACTCCTACCGACTAAAAAACCTCACGTAACGCCCAACGGCCTATGGTTGGGAGCCCCGGGTAAACCCTCGGAAGGATGTCTCAGGACAATAAACTGGCCCCTAGTCGACTTTTAGAGGCCAAGCAAACATATACAAGTTTCAGCCGGTATTTCTTTTAACGTGTGAAAATCATCACACGTCGCCTCAAGACGTATTTATAATAGGGTGAAAGATTAGTCCATTGACAGTAATGTCTCGATGGTCCAGTGGATAAGGCTTCTGCCCCGGATAGATGCAGGTTTTGTTCCTGCTCAAGACTCGTAATTTTTTTACATTAAATTTGTGATCCTCATGAATGTTTAAGCCATACCCCTTACAACTAAAGGATGTTCCATGATTCCTGGCAGACTTTGGTAACCACTGCGACATCGCCAAGTCTTATCCCGGTTTATGTGGCGTGAAGTTTGTGTAAAATTTCGACGCTGCTGAGCTGTTTTGAGGCGGCTTTTGTAAGAATGGTCGGCAACACTTCAAGTTGGTACTACCGGTTCAAAAAAAGACAAATGAATTTGCCTCAATAGGCAACGCTGAATCTGAACACCGCATTGACCAGACCGACTTCCACTCTTAAAATTCACTACAGATAGTGCCTACCTCTTATATTCAAGTTCATCACAAATCACAAGACATCCGAAAGTTGATAGAGAATCCGATTGATTAGAAAAAACGTTTTTGAATTTTCTGCAGGATCTGTTGTTTGCATTTACGAATCTGATAAACTTTTAGACGAGTTGTAGAATATTCGTCGAAAGCTGTACCTACAAATGGACTTGAATCAGGGGATAATATGAAACCAGGACCTTCTTATTGTTAAAATGAGATGATGAATTTAATTTTTAACTCACTCGTCCAGACAATCAAATCACTCAGACAGATATAAAAATTATTTCACTTATCTGGTGCTGGCTGACAGACGTTGCGTGTGTGGGGGGAGGGATTGTCGAGGAGGGGGGGATGTATCGCGGCGAGCTTTGAACCACGAGGTGCTAATAACGAGGCGCCCCGTTGCGCGAACTCCCCGCTGGGCCGGGAATGTTAGGGGGACAGAGCCTGTTGTCGGCTGTAAAGATGTTTAATTATTGAGTTAGATTTTAAAGATAAGCTAAAAGTAAGAAATTCAGAAAAGAATCAGCATAATGTCCTAAGGTTAGCTGTAATTTGAACAGCCTCAACAGAGTAGAATGACAAGGAAAGTAAATACAGAAGCACGCTCTACTATTGCTATAATCGCTATAGTTTATTACGCTGTGGCTAAACATATAATGCTTTTCCTGCATTCTGGCTTTAAAATTCACTAATAGTAATAGCGGCATAAGTTATTTTTATAAATATCGTGGCTTTCACCACGATCAGACCGAAACAGGTGTAGATTGTTCTACCTTAGAGTGTGTGTGTGTTCTACCCCTTTTCAAACACTTTGAAATCCTATGTAACATTCACAAAATTATTTTTTAAACCTATATGGTTCACATCTAGATTCCTGAAATTAATAAACTCTATGTCATAAAAACATACAAAAATCAAAACTCTTGTCAATGTTTTTAATGTCCTCACCGCCGCGCCGGGTGAGGACATTAAAAATGTTGTCACTGGAGTCGTGAACTGGCGCTCTCACCCTACACCTGAGTAAGATATCTGGGCCGTCGGTCTCTATTAACTATAATCACATGATGGGACGGCGCGGGCGCATCCACACGCTCACTCTACGCGATTTGATTAACGACCTCGCAGCTTGTTGTGACCACGGTATGTTCAGACACTATATGGAGGCGTTGTTGAACTAGCTTGGCGTTGTTAAACAAGGACTATGAGGAGCTATATAGAGTACTTGTATACCCGTTTGCAGTAGTTACAAAAGTATAATATGTTCGGAATCTGATCAACTTCCTTTGCATTCACAGGGTGGTAGGTATATAGGTATATATGAAATACACTCTCATAATCTGTCAGTACCTATATAAAAAAAAATGAAACTTACTGTCACCAGGCTATATTACAATGCAGAAAATTTTAAGCCATTCTGTAATCAGTTATCGCGACTAAGTCTTCTGGTCGACCCTGCGATCCAGTTGGAATAAACGGAATATCGCGGTGGTTTAGTTAACTAACTTTCTGCAAAAACTTGGAATTGTTCAGTTTTGGAAAACATTTTGTAGAACACCTTTCTGCTATACTTACATAATATGTTAAAATCTAGAACAGCTTATTTCATCAAAATCTGTTAGGCAGAATGTAGATAGAGTTTAGACTCTCATAGAGTTTATAGAGTCAAGAGACTTATAGTTACGAGGTTTCTTACAAATATCAAAATATCACACGTCTAAAACTATTGGCTATCTACAAGTATAAAATAAAACGCTCTTATCAATGGCAAACTTGCCATAAAGTTTATAAAAAATTACCATTGTATGGTAGTCTGCAAAAAACCCGACATCCCAACACCACGTACATTGTAAGACAAAATTGTTTTACCGACGACATGTCTAACATACCCACAGTCGTTTTCCATTGATTGAGTCATCACTAAGGTTATTTCAGCAGGTTTACTCTTTACACAACATTCAATATACCTATCATATAAACTTTAAACACCTTATTCCTACGGAATAAAGTTCTATTTTGTATATCATTTGAAATACAACTGCAGATTAAAGTTGGTTATGACTGAAGTATACTGTCGTAACTCAGATGTACAGTCGGAAACTATTATTTGTTGTGGTTCCTTACATTGTATTTGTGAGTTAAGGCTTACAGCTCTCGGCTTATAAAATGGGAAAGTTTTAGTATTGCTCCCGCAATGTATCTTTCCCGATTGTGAACGTCAGACTGTTTAAAAGCATTTTGAAATATTTTATGTTAATACATTATTACCTTGGGTTATTTAGTTGCAAAGTTTCGCGTATGAATATGATCTGCCGTAGGTTTTCAATTCTATTGTGAGTTGTCTTACAGTGGCGAATGTTTAAACAATAAAGTCCGTCGAAATTGTAAAATAGTTTTATCACTATAATTTGAAATTGAATACATCAACAATGTTACCATGTGTAAATAATATTTTAATACTTTAGTCCATGGATATGTACCATAAGTTGGCCGTTTCACCACGGCAATAATACTAGATGTTATTTTTAAACGATGGCGGTTTTTTACACTCATACTTATAGAACTCGGGACTTCACGCGAAATACAACTACTTACATTTACACACCGATGTTTCGAGCACGTTGCAGCGCCCGTGGTCGCGATTGGACTGAGGCGAGGATCGACGAAAACCATGAAGTAACTTCTTGCCAAACTACCCTTCGTTATTGTTACAACGAAGGATAAGGCCGCCGACACACTTAACTCACTACGTCAGTTTTAATTGGCACAGTTTTACGTTCAAGTTTATTAATCACTGCATTCCACATCCCGGAGAGCTTATATCCATCATCCCTATGAACGTCGGTCTGCCATCTGTCTAAGGCCAGAAGTCCCGGGTAAGGTTACCATTTCTGAAGAAATGTATGCCTGATTTACATAGTAAAATGCCTGATTTTCACGAAAAATGCCCGATTGTCTTGAAAAATGCCGCATAAGATAAGAAAAATTTGTTATTATAAGAAAAACACATTGCTTAAATGAATTTTGTACTTGAAAACATCAATTTTCAAACACATTTGAGTAGGTAATAAGAATGCCAAATAGGTACTTCTATGATTTGTTTTTTGATAAATGAAAAACGAATTTTACTGTACCTACGTTTTCTTACTTCTTCTTCTTGAGTCTTTTTGAGTTTAAATATTATATGCACAAAGTTATTTAAGTATGCACGAAGTTAAAATAATATCTAATATGCACAATAGTTAAAATAATAAATGCTCTTTAAAATTAATCATCGCGCCTGGCATAGTAAACGCCGGCCGGGCGCCTGATCAAGTTCTAAAATGCCTGGCAAATCTGGTGTAAGCCTGGCATATGGTAACCCCCCGGGTAAGCCCTCGGAGGAATAACCGCAGGGCTCCCGACACACACTTGGTTCACCATCGCAGACTCTACCTATAGGTTTATGGGTTTGGGTTCGGGTATTATCCCGCTTCTTTTGAGGGCAGACGAGGGTACTATCCCACTTTTATGAGGGGTGAAGAGACACACCACCGTCTCGGCCTGCTTCTGCAAAAACGGCGAGTAGCCTATCCGCCGTTTTCAGGCGTTAATTATACCTTCTAATCGAACTATTATTCGCTTCACAGAACATTCAAACTATTATTTTCGCAGGAAATTGAAACTGCTCTTATCTCTGAACATTGAAGCTCCATGAACACTGACCTGCCGAACTCCACTATGTAGATATTACCACAGATAACATAATATTGTTAATATTGTTGGACATTCTCACACAACATCATCTAGCCCAAACTAAGCTATAAGCTTGTGCTATGGGATCTAGACAACTGATAGACATACTTATATATTTCTAATTACATATCTACATATTATACATAGAAAACACCCAAACTCCAAAACAAACATTTGTGGTTCACACAAATATTTGGACCGACTCAGGAATCGAGCCCAGGACCTCCAGCGCCGCAGGCGGTATCACTACCGACTACCGACACAGAGGCAGTCGGTAACGTAATTCTTGTATTACTAAGTATAGATAGGGTGTTAGTAGCCCCTGTTGGGAATCCCTAATACCTACCCTTCCGAGGGCTTACGTCTTGATTTTTAGTCGGTAAGAGTCCGGCATGGCATCCATGACGGATTTTTTACACGCAAAGAAAAAAGGGTGTTTGTAGCGAATATCATGTCTGATATAATACCGACAGTCCACACACTACACAACATCAGTTTTAGAATCGAGCAGTGTGTTTTAAAGTGTGTGCAATGTAATCCTACCGCGAACCTCATCAAGCCAGCTCACCAGTGGTTCACCTGCTAACTAAAGGAAAATAAACTAGCGAGGACAAGGAGACTTAGGTAAAGGCCTACGTAAGCAGATTTGATTGATGATTGATCGAATTGTAGAGACACCCCATCGTCATTAATCCAATAAAAAATCACACGATTCTACAAACACTTTCTCATCAGCTCACCATTAGGGATGACTCACGCTAGACCGTGCCGGGTCCGAGCCGTGTGTCGGCCGTAGCACGGTCACCGAGCCGGTTCCAATCACGACTGTTTGGGCGGAGCTCAGCGGCACTGTATTCATGCAACGGGCCGTGGCCGAGCCGAGGCAGGACAGAGTGGTTTCCAAGCGTTGTCCGTTGCTCGGCCTTCACCCTGTTGCCGCTCGGTATAGCGTGAGTGTGTTCATACAAAATATAATATGTACTGCTCGTTCGCTCTAACTTTGCCGATTAGTTGACCGTGCTACGGCCGACTCGGCTCGGACCCGGCACGGTATAGCGTGAGTCATCCTTTATGTTTAATCAGCTAATATGAGAACGTGTTACTTAACAATACGTGGTTAAAAAATGTCCATCACCTGTTCCTCATTTGCACCAATAATATCCAGTTTAATTTGCCCGCTGATTGAGCCATCCAGTAAAACAAGCGCCGATGAAGACATCAAATTGAAAACCATCAACAGTTACCTGTAATAATGTAGTTTTCATTGCCTTGATATATTGCCTGTACAAATCGTGATTACACCTAGTGAAAATGTCGTTTCAACAAAACAGTGTATTAAAAAAATGAGTAATGACTGTGATGCCGACGTCGTCATTACATCGCGCGGTCAGCGGCTCACCAGATTTCTATCTAGCTGTATACAATAGTTCTTAAACAACCTAATTACAACCTTATTACTACTGTGCCAAACCTCGTATTCATTTGCATATGTATATTTAAACCTTTCAATCAAATTTCACATTAAAGTATACTGTATCTAAAGGTTACTTTTGCTTGTGACGCACAGAAGGTGAAGAGCTTACAGAATTTCCACATGCTTGTGGTGTGGCGAATCGGATTGACAACTAGAAGGTTATTATTATCACATTTTACTTATAGTACATGCATTTACATATAACGCAGGGTAATTTGTGGAAATGTTTAGTTTCATTTTAATATAAACTAGTTATAGATAATGAGTTTTATCGTTTCTAAGTTCCGCATGAGCATGAATTCCATGCCTGTTGAAATAAATTGTAAATTTGGCGTTTGTTTGCAAGTGAAGCGACTAGCGTTTATGAAAACTTTTTTTATCTAATGTTCCTTACCACCTAATATTAATTTGGCTTGTCTATTCTAGAAATGAAAAAAAATATCATTTGATTCGATTTCTTATTGTGCGGAGAGATTTTTTTAAAAACGAAACAAAGCTTATTGTAGAGGATCCCATGGTAGGTATATTGAGCTTAACCCATCTGCTTTCTAATAAAAAAAATCCTAACCTATAATATCTATAAAATATTTTGTTTTTTATTTAAAGAGTTAAAATTATTTTTCCTAGATATAATTGCTCTCTTCTGCCACCTCTATAATATAAAAAGTGCTAGAAGCTACAGTCTGAATATTGCATGAAACACAAATTTGAAATGTTGCAAGTCTTGGCCTGTCATTTCTAAGGCCACCAAGATTTTCAAGCTGTGATTGACTAGGTAGATGCCTACTTATTAGTCCTTTCTAGTCAATCAAGAAGCGCAGTATAATCAATACATATAATAAAATTGTAACAGGTCGCTGTCTGTACATGGAAGATAAATAAGAAAAAATATTATAGGGGGGCTTTATGAACGCAATAGAACCCAAAACAATGTTTTTTAGAATTTTTGTCTGTATGTCTGTATGTCTGTATGTTAAAGTGCTATAACTCTTTTATTTCTAAACCGATTTACATAAAACAAACGCTAAATGTTAACTGGAGCAAACCTCAACACAATAAAAAAAACCGCATTGCAATCGGTTGAGCGGTTACTGAGATTAGCGTGCACAACCGTACAGACAAACAGATATATCTGTTTGTTAAAGTGTTATAACTCTTTTGTTTCTAAACCGATTTACATAAAACAAACGCTAAATGTTAACTGGAGCAAACCTCAACACAATAAAAAAAACCGCATTGCAATCGGTTGAGCGGTTACTGAGATTAGCGTGCACAACCGTACAGACAAACAGATATATCTGTTTGTCCGTTGTTTTGTGTTGTTGTTGTGTTCGAACGAACGAAGTTGAATGTGAGTGAACCTAAACTGGCGTGTTGGCTTAATGATAAAAGAGCTTAATGATTAAGTCTATTTTAAAACAATTCAGTCCACGCCGTGGACTGAATTGTTTTAAAATAGACTTAATCATTAAGCTCTTTTATGATTAAGCAAACAGGGCAGTTTCAGACGCTGATTGATGACTCTGATGAAGAAATACCTTTCCTTTCATACACCTTATGTGACGTATACGAAGTTGCGGGCTCAGCTAGTAGAAGGTATAAATTCAGTTAATTTGATTTTACTTTTGCTCTCAAACACCTTGATAATCTGTTTATCCCATTATTCGTAGTCAGAAGGTCACAAAAATGTCGAGTAAAGAGCAAAGATGGTCACAACAGCGTCATAGAGTCTTGGAGTCTGTACATTTTGACTTGATTTTTGTTTAAAGTGAGAAAAATCCTGCATCGATTTTGTGCCGGACTCCTACCGACTAAAAACCAAAAGTATTATAGGTACCTAACAGCCTACGGTTGGGAGCCCCGGGTAAGCCCTCGGAAGGATACGCCAAGATTCCAAAATTTGGACTTGCTTGGAACCTTATCACAGCATTTGTTCAAAGGTAAAAATTATTTTCAAAGCAAAAACCTCCATCGTAAGTGATACCATCAATTTAGATAAAGCTCTACGCTCTACACCATAAAATACTCTAAATATATTTCCTTAATCTCCATCCAGAATAAAAAAAATCAAAAATCAATAAATAGTAATATTATCTCCTATAACTTGATAGAAATGTGAATCTATTTAAATATTTGAGTAACACCGATTCAAAACTACACCACAATAGAGATATCACTGAGAAAGACTCAGTCAAGTGAACTTAGAGAGCACCAACCGTTCAGGCTTTGTTCGTTAAACCTTCACATATAATTAAGGAGGCTCTGGGCTCGCTAAAACACATAAATCATAATAATTTAATGCGTACCATGCCTTTCCCGCGCCGCACCGACTTGTGCCGGCCACAGACTTCATAATTGATGTAGAGTAGGAATGCAGTTGACTCTGTCTTCTAGTAAATTATGAGTAAAAACCTGGGAAAAATAGTTGACTGATGTCTGAGAGTTAAGTGATTTAAATTAAAGGCAAAATTCTCTTCTAGAAATATTAACTGCTAAATATATTTCTAAGCGACTGAAATCTATAAGTTGACTGCTGCGTGAAATTTCAAAATAAAACTATTAGGTGATAATGGCAAGACTGAATCATCTTTTATTTATAACAAAAAATGACCCGCTAAATGGCACATTTAAGCAACAAAAAAGGAAACTTAAGAAGGACTGAATGATTCGACTAGTGTTCATGTTGTAGTTTTTTTTTCGGAATTGAGAAGACGGCAAATTTTTTGACATAGGTATTATTCAACTTGTACGCGGTGCTTAACCGCGTACAAGTTGAATAATACCTATGTCAAAAATTGTGCTACAAATAAATCCAAAAATAGCTTCAATAATTTTGGTTTGTACCTGAAGTGAATCTAAGTAATGTTTATTAAAGGCCCTAGCCTTACTAAAAACTGATAGTTTATAAGTACAAAAATTCAATGACAACTCCAAAGCGTAAGAAGAGCGTCTACTCGTTACTAAAGGTCCTTTCTATAACCTACATGATCTATGACACAAACGAACGTTTTTTTCTGAGTTACGACCGAACGCATCTGCGCTTCTTTCCACTTTAACCCAAAATGCCTTCGGAATTGACAGCTTTATAAATATAAGAATGGGCTCACGTAGGTGCCGTTTGTAAGTATGTAATAGTGTGTGAGTAATGACACGGGCTACATCCTGACGCTGTATGGTATCCTGGTACTCAGTGATCCTAATATCATTGAAATTTCAAACATTTTTAGCTACAGTTTGTAACTCATACGCATTACAGTCACGACTGTAGGTATCCTCGAAGGGGTAGACAGAAGCGGAAGCATAGTATATGCCCACATTTCGCAACTAGTGACGTACCACTTTTGAAATTTATAAGGCCTTGTCGTTCGTAAGTATAAGGGTGAGTAATTTGGTGAGCAATGACACGGGCTACATCCTGAAGCTGTATGTGATCCTAGTACCACCGACATATATAGACTTTATCATCGACATTTTTAGCTACCTACAGATTGTAAAGTACATTACTTATTATACGCCTGTATCCCCGAAGAGGTAGGCAGAAGCATAGTATACGTCCACATTTTCACCATTCGTCGTTGTTCAATGAAATAGGGGGTGAGCTAATTGCGGTCGATTTGGTGAAATTTGGTCAAATTTGGTGCAATTTATGCGATATAATTTCTAATTTATATTGAGATATAACTTTGTTTATGTTGTTTTTACTAAGTTGTACGGTTTTGCTAGTTTTGATAAAATGTACAATAGATTTATGCTGATCGATTTGTAAGTTATGGTTCTATGCTTGCCTATACACACCTTATTATATCCTTAATTCGAGCTTGTAAATCTAAAAACAAATAAAGTTACAACCAATAAGTGTTAAAATATGTTAATATGCCTTTAAATTACATCTAGTCTCGTTTGAAATGACATTGGACAAGTACGAATGATTTATACAGAGCCAACAAAATTTGTATGTGTAAACTAATGCTGGGTACACACTAGACTAGGTGAAGGAATTCATCTGACGAAGTCCTGGGGCTATCTTTACGAGGGCGTACCCGCGATTCCCGGTCATAAGCAGATGGAAGGAAGCCGTGTGGTTTTACTCAGGAGGAGCCCGGTATAGCATCCATGAGGACTTCCATACGTTAACAAGAAAATAGCATGTGACGACTACCAGCCCCGGATCTAGGGGGGGCAAGCCGGGGCCCTTGCCCCGGGCGGCAAAATCAGGGGGCGGCAAATCAGAGGGCGAAAAATTAAAACTTTTCAGACAAATGCACAAATCATCAGTTAATAACCTTGACGATAGTAGATTACCTACCTAATAATAAACACTTCAACTTATTCAACTCTTTTCACAAGAAATAATTATGGTTTATGCTCAAATTATATCAGAAATTAATGACAGATATATGCAAGATGCTTAAAAGGGAACAAACAATTTCAAGATGCACCAGTTCTTTACAAACTTGCAGCATGTTGTGGGGGCGGTCAACGCAGGGGCGGCCACAGTGTTTCATAACGTATTATTTTGATCTTTAACCGATTTCAAAAAAAGGAGGAGGCTCTCAATTCGTCTGTATGTTTTTTTTATGTATGATAATAATAATAATAATTCCGATAATTCCGTCAATTATAGACGGATTTCAATTTTTTTTCCTTTAATTGTTTAATAAGGTTTACTCCTGATGTGGTCCCATTTTCACCAGGTCAGGATCTGATGATAGGATCCAGGAGAAATTGAGGGCAACCACTAAAATTTGTAGGGACAACAACGTTTGTTAACTTTATAATTAAGTGCTTTAATGTACTACAATTTAATGAAGGTCTGGAGTCGATCTGATTATGGAACCGAAAGACAGTCGAGGGAATTTCTTAACGATTTACAGCAGTTACCTTGTGTTTGGGCTTGATTGATTTGTATTGATGAGGACTTTACACCTACATAGATATATTTTTCGATCCACCCGTCACTTAAAATTATGAATAAAAAAAAACCGTCTTCCAACAAAACCTGAGTAGTAAAATTTACTTAGCACAAAGTAATTTATGTATTTTGATTTATCAGATTTTATTCAATATAATATTGAAGTCGGTGCCATTTAATACCTAAACCTATGGGTTTACTTGGCACCGACTTCAATTATGATATTTAATAAAGTCAGATGAATCAAAATACATATGTATTACTTTGTGCTAAGTAAATTTTTCTTTTCAGGTTTTGTTTGAAGTCGGTTTTATTTTTTATTAATTTTTTTTTTATTTGTTGTGTTGTTTTTAAAATATATCTTGTTGCACCGTACCTACGTCAACGGATAGCGTTATAAAATTTCCTTTGATTCTTTTCTTTTTGTCTCTTAATAATGAAAAATTGCTAGGCCATTTTTACATACGATGAAATTGAGGTAGGCACTTTGCGCTGACCGTCTCAATTGTGCCGCTGGATGACCAGTTTATTGCACGGGTGACATTTATTTACTAGTCCTCTGTGCTGGTCAGGTTCCCTGCTTTCTGCAGTTTAATTCAAGACTACCACAGGGATCTGTGTTGTCCAAAACTACTTTTTCGGCATATTATGCCTTGGGTGCACTTATTGTCATGCAGACGACCAGTACTCTACAGGAGAGTTAATCTGGCCGTCCAGCAGAAGGGCGGCCCGAACTGGAGGAAAAGAGGCGGCAGCTCGTAGCGTATCTCGACCAGGTCTGACCGCATTTCCCAATGGGACTTAGAAAACCCGGTAGATTTAAATGCCAGGAAATAAAGACGTGTGCGTGTACAGCTGAAAAATAGATCTCCTTTCCGTCCTCTACCCTCTCTTCACAATGCAATAATACTACTGAAGGACTATCTAGACATCTATTCTTCCGACTGTTGAGAGGGGGACGGTCCGACGTAGAAGAAAAGAGGTGGCATCTCGTGGCGGATCTCGACCGGGCCTGACCGCATTTCTCAATTTTATTTAGAAAACCTGGTAGATTTAAATGACAGGAAACAGGAATGTGCGTTTACAGCTGAAAGACCCCCTTAACTTCTCTACCATCTCTTCAGAAGGGGAGGAGCAACGGCAACTTCTTCTACCGGTTGTCGCAGATGATTACTGGGCACGGGAGCTTCTGTGTGACAGATACACCGGGAAACCACAGCTGAGTGACAGCACTGCGAGGATCGCAGCCAGGACACAGCGGTGCACACATTGGAGGTGTGCACAGCGTGAGCGCAACAACGCCAGGTCCTATTAGCAGGTCTGGTCGTGGACATTCTCTCGCTGGAGATCATGGTGGCCATGATCTCCAGTGGGAGTAAGTGAGATGTCGCCTCGACTTACTGCGGGCAGTTCATGCTCGTGAGTGGCGTGACGTGGAGTATCGGGGAGGAAGCGGGAAACTGGAGATAACTGTGGCGACCCTCCGCAGACTTGTCTTCGCTCAAGACTCTCTGTCACCATGACCAGAGGCCTGAGGACGGCGAGGGCATGCTCATTTTTTTAACAGAAGCAGGCCCAAGAAGCCAGTGTGACGTAAACGTTTCAGTAAACTCTGATTTCACGCACACCACACTCCCCAAGAAGCGGGATAACACCTGAACAACCCCGAACCCTCTTATAGGTAAGGTCGCATTGGTAGCCAAAGTCTCTTGGCAATCCTGGGGCATCCCTCCGAGGGCTTACCCGGGGCCCCAGACCGTAGGCAGTGTTGATTTGTGTGCTTTCAGTCAGTAAGAGTTCGGCATAGCATCCATGACAGGTTTCCATACGTACCTAAAAAATGCCTCCCTTCGGAATGCGATAATTCTACTGAAGGACTATCTCGACCTAGACTCCGAATTCATCTCTCGAGGAAAATAGGAGCTCTAAATATGGTGATTCTTACGCCACCATAGAGGTGTCTGCTGTACCAGACGCAGATTTGTACCTTCGCTAATACTACTCTCAACTTTGAACTAAGGAACTTAAAAAAATAGGGGGGGGGGTTTATGGGGGCGGCATTTTCACATTTTGCCCCGCCTAAAAAAATCTCTAGATCCGGAGCTGACGACTACGAATGAGGTGGAAGAAATGTCATCAAAAATTTCGAGGCTTAACTAAGATGACCGATGAGCTGATGTAGATACTTATTGAGTAACCGATGAAGCACATTCTTCAAATTAAAAAATATCTTCAAAATGAGACAAACATTAAAAATCACTTACCATGTCACCAAAGAAAGCAAGCATGTCAACTGAGATGCGATTTTCCTGCATAAACTATTCTTTAATAGCGCAGCGCACGTTTTTCTCTCTTCTCCCAGCTCCGGTTTTTTCTTGCAAAACGGGAAGAGATATATTAGTATAGGTATCGTCAGTTTGAGGGCCACAATGATCATATTTCTGATATAGAGCCCCCTATTTTTCGGCCGAGGAGGCGGCAGGGCGGGTAAGGGAGAGAACTCTCCCTCCCGAGTTCCGCAGTCGGCGGCCTGGGCGCCCCCGACGTGTCTTCGCTGAGGACTATCGGACTCCATGACCGGGGGTCTGAAGACGGTGAGAGGGTAACTCACCGTCCTTACAGAAGGCCCATGACGGCAGCGTGACGTGACCAACCCACGCACGCCCCCCCCCCCCCCCCTTATAAACGGGACCACACCCGAAACCCTTCAAAGACGCGGGATAGCACCCGAACCACCCACTGGGCGAGGCCGCAATGGCGGCCTAAGGTCTGTTGGGAGTCCTGGGACATCCTTCCGAGGGCTTCCCCGGGGCTGCCAACCATAGGCTGTTGGGCGTTACGTGAGGTTTTTTTAGTCGGTGGGAGTCCGGCATAACATCCATGAGGATTTTCCCTCACGTTAAACAAAAAAAAAGCCCCCTATTTTTGAACGTTCGCCGTACCATTTTCTATTGACGAGGTACATAAAAAACAACATAATAAGTCCTTGCCGCACGCTGGGCCCAGATCTTCTTTCTTCAATTGCAGACTGCAGACAATGACAATTATTAAGGCTGCAACTTTTAACGTATGATGTCATCTTTGTGTACTAACCCTTATAAGTTTAAACCTCAAATTAATATTTATACATATAGATATCTATTCAAATGACACATGATATATGTTTCATTTATAAATGAAGTTAACACTTCGATCGTGTATTTTATAGCCTTCGGTTATGGAGAATTAATAGTTTTTTTCTTTTATTTTGACGTTAACAAAGCGAAGAATTGGAACCATAACTGTTACCAGACTTGGACGGAGTTTTTCAAATCAAATTATGTGCTGTCCGTTCAATATCCTACTAATATGATTTTGTGAAGATGTTTGGATGTTACTCAATCACGCTCTAAAGGCAGGGATCTGGTTGAAACTTTATTCTGAGTGTGATTATAGGCTAGAATAACGCATAGGGTTTTTCCATGAGATGCAAAAACGCGAACAGAATTTCTGGCTTCAGCTAGTTTTACTGTACTATAATATTGCCTGGAATAAAACGCTCATAGGAATATTTAACAAAGAGTAGTATGTAGGTATACAGTTATACCCGGGGCTCACAGCCATAAGCAGTAACGAGGCACGTGTGGTTTTAGTCAGTAAGAATCCGGCATAACATTATTTAGGTTACATTAAAATTTTTACATCTATAAATAAATAAATATTCACGGACATTTTACACAACACTATCTGATCCCAAAGTAAGCTAGGAATAACCCGCTTGTGTTATGTGTATCAGACCACGGATATTAATACTTATATACTTTTAAATACATACATATTATACATAGAAACACCCAGACTCTTGAGACAAACATTTATGGGTCACACAAATATTTGTCTCCGGTGGGAATCGAACCCACGATCTCCAGCGCCGCAGGCGGTGTCACTACCGACCGTGGCACAGAGGCAGTCGCGCTATCTGAATTATTGAGTTTATTCTTGCAGCTGCTGACATCTTTTCTTGCAGCGCAGCGCCTTGAAGCCTCTCTAACTTTAGGCCGCAAATTCTTCACTACACGACTTGAAACGAACTTTATCTCTGGTTTTTCCAAAACGGCCATCACTCTCTGCGGGCTCAGCAGTCTAGCCTCATTGCTGGCCGTCAGGGTCTCCGCCCATACGGGAGCCCCGTACAGGGCCATGCTTCGCACGATCCCCAGGTACAGCCTCCTGTAAGGAGCGTTAAATATAAGACATATGACTTTTCATAATGCATCGTCTATTAGTAAGTATACGAGTACTTTCAAGTTGATAAAAGTCAACCCAGCTCTACATTTCGACTGTTAAAATGATCGGTTGTAGCGCTACTATTTGCGAGCATTTCAGCAACGAAAAGCTACTTTCATTTTTCTTCTTCTTTGCAGGGAATCCTGGAGCATTCCTGGTCATAAGCAGTAGTAGAGCACCGTGTGCTTTAGGAGTGTAGGAGTCGGGCATTGCATCCAGGAATATATTCCCACGTTAAAAACTCTTCTCACTTTATTGTATTTGAAGTTGCTTACAAGACCTGGATTTGCCGTCTGAAGTTCAATTTTACTTGACTGCTTGAAGTCTATTGTTTTGGGTTTTGATTTTCGTCATCGTCGACCATTAGAGCTCCTGAGCTCCTAATCACATTACTATAGAGCACCTTAGTTGGTTAGTAGGTACGCCACTTGGTAGGACACTTGTCTTGACCTCCAGAGATAATAGTGGGGACCTTAAGGGGCGTAAAATTCCAACAGCAAATAATCAAAACAAGTGATTACCAATACTGCAAATTCACACTGGATCTGCAATGAAAAATCCACCCGAAATTCTAATCAAAGACACGCCAAAGTGCCTACAAAACTTGTGTTGAAATCTCCGTGACCGATCAAAATCGGTTTATAAAAAAAGTAACTCCAAATAAACACTTTAAATTATACAAATGCCTCTACTAAAGTGTTAAAAATATTATTTGTCACGGTGCCGCGAGGACAGGGCGCTTATTAAAAGAAATGTCATCTTATTTAATGTTGCCGATATAAAAATGAGAGCTCATTATTCATTAAAATATAAGCTGTCTACGTCATTTATTACTATACTTATTTCCCTTACTTTTACCGTTTTGATGTTATTAACGCTTAGATTTTATATTTACCATCTCTAAGTTTTTATTAGGTATTATTTTTTCCTTCTGGTAGAGGCGCGCTCGTTATCTTACAAATGTGTTCTCCCGTGGGACTAAAATGTTTTTCCAGGTTAAAAGTAACCTATGTCACTATCCACATTTATTTGAGCGTTTCTGTGCTTCGGAAGGCACGTTATGCCATTGGTACTGTTGCCAGTATAATGGCAGGCGTTAAACTAAGTTAAAGGGCTTTATGGAGCGGCAGTCACACCCAGCGCCTTCACGCCCCCCCCCCCCCTAAAAAGCGGAATGACACACGAAAACCCCCCAAAGACGCATAGCACCCCCCGCCCTATCCCTCCCTTGGTGAGGCTGCAGAGGTAGTCGTAGGTCTGTTGGGAGTCCTGGGATATATGTAGCATATTCTCTATTAGTTATGCGATATATATTAAATAATATTTTCTACACCCGTGCTCATTCAAATTTCAATCTACTTTTTATGAAATTTATTTCAATCATAACTTCACAGCCAACTAATTACTAGAACATCTAAATAACACGCATCTAAATTATCAATAAACGATTTCAACAACATTCCTTGTAACGTAACGTTAAAAAAAACTTGAAATAAAAACTTTTTATACCGGTCAGCTTAATTAACAGTAAATCACTGCTAATTTATTCATTTTTAATTAAATACGTGGGCATCTAAGCGTGGTTGTCAAATAACGAAGACAAATCGTTAGGTGTTGGTCCTCATTACCGCGGCACGTTAAAAATTCATAATGAGAATATCGAATTCAATTAATTATTAACGTTATAACTTAATCGTTATTCTGCTACATAGGGTTGTTAAAATGAAATACGTTAATGTTGGAACATAGAAAGTTATAACTATTACATTTTTTTTTTGGAAATTTCAAGTTCTTCATGCTTATCTAGAGTGCGATGAGGTTCTATCAAGATCTTCAGGGTCCAAGTCAGTCTCACCTTCAAGTAGTGCATCTGCTGGCCAATGGACGAGCTCATGACGGAATGAGAGAAGGACATTTCGAAGCGTGTGGCAAACTGACTGGACGCGTGTGGCTAGTGCAATGCAGTTAGGCTGGCTAATCACGCTCCCAAACTGAGGTTACAGTCAAAATTTTGACAATCTTACGTCCAGCAGTAGACTATAAAGAAATCTGTGGTAAGTATTTTCCAACAAGTCCTGGGGTATCCTTCCGAGGGCTTACACGGGGCTCCCAACCGTAGGCTGCTAGTCAGGATACGTGAGGATTTTTAGTCGGTAGGAGTAGCATCCATTAGAATTTTCACTCACGTAACATAAAAAAATCTTTTTTAATACAGTTGCTCAAAAAGTGGCGTATTACAGGGACGTTTAGCGTTCGGGATGTGGGCTATTACACACTCGTGCTTTTTCTTTACCTTTCCCGCACTAGTGCGCGTTTCCTTTCCCAACTGTCAAAATAATGTCTGTGATTCATGCAAATATTTCAAAAAAAGATACTAACTTGTTTCAATATCAGATTAAAAGTAATTTTAATTAAAATTTAAACATAAATTAATATAAGTATCGGCCAAATTAAATTTATAAATATAAAAAAAGTTGGCTGTATGAAGTGCACTGCCATAGTCTCTGCTTAGGAAGGTATATATATTCTTTTACGGTTGCCGCCATTTTGGACAATTCAGGTTTATTGTGTTTTTATTATTTTATTAAATTGCTTAATTTTTTCGCAACTGTATTAAAAATAGTTGTTCAATACAACGTGTGGGATTGTTATTTCAACTCGTTCCGACTGTCCACCCTCGCCTTCGGCTCGGGTCAACATCTGTCGAAACTCGTCGTAATAACAGAAATCCCTCACTTGTATCGAAAACTACTATTTTGACAGATATAAATCTATGAACGCCGACTTCACGGATTAAGACGTGTCACAGTAATTCTACCTGAGCCGTGCAAGCGAAAGTGCGGAATAACCGATGGAGAAGCAGGATCGGCCTAAGCTTTAAACCGACTTTACGGACAACCCCTTTTTTTACGTGAGGGAATATCCTGCCTGGATGCTATGACGGACGCCAAACCAGAGGTGTCTGCTGTACAAGGCGCAAATACGTCCTTGCGTGGAATACTGCTCTCACCTTTGGGAAGACTCCGCGAGGTACTTGCTTGACGCGCTGGACTCTATGCAGCGGCGTGCTATTCGCATTATCAACTGCCAGGAGGTGACGGAAAGTCTGGAGCCGTTGGCGCAACGTAGAGCTATTGCGTCTTTGGCTGCATTCTACCGTATTGTACACGGTGAGTGTTCCGGAGAACTCTTCAACCTAATCCCGCCCTCTCCTTTCCGATCCCGAACAACGCGTGCAGGACAGAGGTGCCACTCTCACACAGTGGAGAGAATTTTAGCTAGAACTGAACGATTTAAAAGATCGTTTATCTGTCGAACCATAAAAACCTGGAACAACCTGCCAGCGCTGTGTTTCCCTCCTCTTACAATCCTGGATTCTTCAAGCGGAGCGTGAAGATGCACATCATAGGGCCGCCAACTTGAGGGCCGCTTTCTATAGTCTTACAGACTGGAACGGTGGCCCCCAATCGCTAGATGTCTCTGTGACTTTCCATCGAACGGCGGTATCATTTTGGCGAGCTAAATAATAAAAAAAAACTCCTGCCGAATAAAAAACCTCGCCTATCCTGTCTAACATGGGAGGACATTGCCTACGGTTGGGAGCCCCGGGTAAGCCCTTTGGAAGTTACCCCAGGACTCCCATACGGACAACCCTTATGAAATCTTAGATTATTTTGTTCAAATTTCCTATCTACAACATCCTTTTCGTCCTAATGTAATATATTACACCAATATTTTGATTTTATATCTGACAGCAAGTTCAGCACCTAATGAACACATTCTTCCAAAACATTCTAATAAGTAGGTATTACCAGAATACGATTATCAACTAATTGGAAATTTTACGATATATTAATTGAAATATTTAAATTAATGTATTGAGTTAACACCTAATTTAATAACTTGTTTAAGATTAGTCATTGCCAAGCCTTAATTTGTGTTTTAAAATGTAAAAAAGAAAACTCCTAATACTCTGTGGTTACTGCAAAATATCCTCTTCACGAAATGGTCAATAACCTCGAACTTTTTTTGCAAAAGTCTATTGCTCGTTGTGGTCCAAAAATGCCACGAAGGGCAAGCATGATGCATTCTGAGTTCTTATGAATCAGACTAGCGTACATACCTACATACGAGTATAGTCATCCCTTTTACTTTAAAGAGCTTTGGAGAGACGGTCCGTTCCTACCCGGTCACCACCAGGTGAGCGTGTAGAAACGGACCAAAGCAGGCTACCTGGGCAGCGTAGCGATACTCGACCATACGACTTGAATGCGCCGACGTAAATTTACTGATGAAATAACATTTGCCTCAAATTAGAAACGGCTAAACATAGACAAAAGACATTTCAGCAGTAAACTTTCATTGACGTTTTCAAGTCGTACGATCCGGAATTGGCGCCCAGCTGTTTAAGTTTTTCAAATCGCTCATAGAGTCTGAAACTTGTTTCAATGAGTACTTGATAGAGCCGGGAGCACCGTTATCGTGAAGTATAGAAAGAAATATGTGACGTCTAAAAAATGATGCTGGCCTTACCGTAAGTTTTCTATTGGCTGATTTCAGAATCTGCCAATGAGAGTAGCGCTTTCTTAAATGTCAAAACGGGCCTATTATTATTATTGACAACTTTAGAGCCGAAAGAGAAAGAAATATCAAACATATTAGGTAGTTTTGTTTTTCGATTTCCGTAACCCTACAATTAGTTATCATATAATACGGAACCAGCCTATCATTAAAGCCAGAATCATTCACATAAAATGGCACTATTCGAACTGCCTTAATGCCTTAAACAGACGCATATAAGTCAAATAGAACATAGCTGACGACAGACACGCGAACAAGCAATAAAGCAAATTCTAATCTATTCGTAAAATACTAAAAAGACATTAAAAAAGGTATCGTGCAGCGATTATGTGACAGATCTTATCTTAATTACACGAGATGGTACTATTTTAATAGAATTTCTTTTACATTTGATTAGGCTTTCGTGGGTTAATGTTGCTCTGAGGATTAAATTATCATAAACAGTGATACAACTAGTTTTACAACAAACTTTGACTATATTTACTAACGCCTGACATGACATTCTTCACGGTATTATTGATAAATAAATATTTTGGGACGTTTTAACTTTAATCTAAACGCTGTCTAATCTCAATTAGGCTTATCTATCGCGACTTTTTAAGAGAAATAATTCTATCATTAAGCCTCGATGACACGGAGTGAGTTTACAAGCTGCTACTTGGCGAGTTTAAAAGCTAGAGAGTGATTTATAATGGAATAGTCAAGAGCAGGTTAAAACCGACTTCAAACAAAAACTAAAAAATGAAAAATAAATTAACTTAGCACTAAGTAATAGCAATGAATACAGACGTATACTAGAAGAACAGTTCTTAAGGATTTTTTGTGACAATTTTGTTGGGGGCATGTCCCCAGCTCGTGTAGTTCCCATTTGGCGGCGCTGTCGTCGCATGTCACTGTCGCAGTTAGTCAAAAACTAGTAGGCACATTTTTACGTTTATAATCGACTAAATTCAGGGATTATTTATAAAAAAATATTTCACATCTTTTGAATCAAAACATAATATATTTATATTAAGTATACAATTTATAGATATTTACAATGATTGATTTTACTCTTTTGCTACGTAAAATAAAAAATGGCTGCCGCGCTGCGACTGCAACGCCGCCAAGCGGCAGTTTGTGTCACAGAAAGTTTGTCTTCAGAGCAGCCTAAGAAACTATTCTTCTAGTATACGTCTGTATTCATTGGTAATAGGTAAGTATATTTAGATTTATCAGATATTATTAAATGTAAAAAAAATACAGACGAATTGAGAACCTCCTCCTTTTTTGGAAGTCGGTTAAAAAGAAGCTGCTCACAAACTGTGAAACAGAAAAACTGGAGACTAAATACAATTCACAGTTTTCTAGTACGATTCGAAAGCTTGAAACTTGGTCAAAATATGGCGGCCTGCTCCACATCAAAACTACTAATTTTATTTTTTTACCACAGCATCCAAATTGAAACGGCTCCATATTATTAAGATGTTTTAAGTAAACCCATAAAAGTATAATTCCATTAACGATCACGGCAGAGGTATAAAATTTTTAAACGTTACTAATATTCTTAACGGTAGCTTTTCTTGTTTGACACATATAAAATAATATTAATGGCCGAAGCGGGGTGTTTCCTTTGCCTCATCATACCGGCCAGTTAATGCGATCTATAAATGAAATAATTTCCTTACTAATCCCAAAAATATATCGTCCGTAAATAATCGCTCGTATTGCCGGCTGTCTAAACCCTATTATAGGGATGGGACCGTGTCGAGAAGCATCTGTTATTTTTGTAGAATTTATTTCGAAATTATTTTTTGCGATGATAATATTCATGTTATTTCACAGCCTATAAAACAAATCGCCTCTACGTTTTTAAGTAAATAATAGAAATTTTGAAGCGTTGATTTTTTTTGAAGTGCTACATTTTCAAAGAACCGTAAGTTTGGGAAGTCTTACGTGTCGGCTAAGATGCAAAGGCTCTCATAACTGGACAATTCCTGAATAGTCCGTTCGTGCCTCTTCCAATCGCACTGACATCGGATGGAAGAGAAAGAGAATAAAACAGTTCTTCTCCCAATCGCACTGACATTGACGTCCAGGCTGACTGACTTAGTATTTTGTCCCAACTCGGGGGTAAAATAACCTACACCTTGTTCGTTTAATGTTTTTTTTTTTGAAATTGCAACTTATAGACTAATGCCAGAATCGACTATCGGCAGTTCCTATTCGATATTTTTGAAACAGAAATCGATACTACAATCAATAAGCTCCCACATCACTTAGAAGGTTTTTGTATTTAGTATGTGTATGGATTAAAATGTGGACGTAGGATATTTTAAATGTATTACACGTTTTTAAAAATATAAGTAAGTATAAGTAACAAGGTTACTTTCTAACGGGTGTTTTTTTTAGAGGTATAGAACTTTAAGTTGGCCTAGCTGTTTTAACCGGCGGTATTTTTGTCAGCTGTAAAGTGATTTATGTTTAGTATGGTTTGGCATTTTAACATAAATAGACTGAAGCCTGAACAATGCTTCCAAATTGTGCAAATTTATTCTGAAAATCATGGTTCTGTCCGAAATGCTTATCGTGATTTTCATAAGCGAATTTTCTTTAGCGGTGCAGCTCACTTTTGGTTGAATGGATACATCAATAAACAAAACTGCCATATTTGGGGTGATGATGATCCTCAAGTGTATGTTGAGACACCGTTACATCCAGTAAAACTGACTGTGTGGTGTGCTTTATAGGCTGGTGGAATAATTGGTCCGTACTTCTTTAGAAACGATGCTGACCAGAATGTTACAGTCAATCGTGACTGCTATAGAGCGAAGATTACTGACTTTTTCGTTCATCAATTAAACAACCATGATGTGCAGGAGTAGTGGTTTCAACAAGACGGCGCAACATGTTACATAGCTCGTGCCACAATTGATTTATTGAAGGAAACGTTTGGTTACCGCATAGTTTCACGTTTTGGACACGTGGATTGGCCTCCAGAGTCGTGCGATTTTACGCCACTTGACTATTTTCTGTGGAGATATGTGAAGTCGCTCGTCTACGCCGATAAGCCCGAAACGATTGACCACTTGGAGGATAACATTCGGCGCGATATTGTCGCTATACGGCCACAAATGTTGGGAAAGTCATCGAAAATTGGACCTCTAGATTAGACTACGTCCGAGCCAGCCATGGCGGTTATATGCCAGAAATCATATTTAAATTATAATGCCAGAAGATTTCCTTTCGAATAAAGTCATTTCCATATCAATAAAAACAATCACTTTCGTTTTATTCCATTTCAAAGTTCTATACCTCGAAAAAAAACACCCTTTAGATGTTAAATTATAATTCTCTGACTTAGATCAATATTTGGAAATTTCTAACACATATCAACTAACCAGAAAAGAGTTCCATTTTCTGGGATACTGGGAAGAAACGAGGTTGGTGGTACGTAGTTCAATCCCTTCCTAGGGGTGAGAGTCTCTCTGAAAATCGCTCTGTTGCTCCCGCATAAGATGAAGCGCTTAAAAGCATCCCCGTCACAAAAAGAACTCTTCTCGTGGACCAGTCTATGCAGTAAGTATCTATTATTAAACGGTATCAACACATAGATCTATGCTGATAATAACCTTGGATGGGTGACCACCACGTCACTTTGTGACAATTAGGTATTTGCAAGCGTTTAGGTGCTGCGTAAGACAAGTTAAGCCGTTGGTCCCATTTGTCAGTAACTTTTATACAATTGGTCATCAAAAACAGTCTAATGAATTTTAATACCTACGTAAGTATTTTATACTTAGATGTACAAAAAAGTGAGTAGATAATTTATTTCATAAAAATTTCATAAAATGAGTACCTATAACTCACAGACTTACAATATAGATAAAACTACAAAAAATGTTACTGAATTAATTGGGTATTTTATTTTAGGAATGTCTTTTCTATTTCGCTGTATCTTTTTTATGAAATAATTTAATAATGATCTTCTTTATTAAATTGTTTGAAAATTTTCTAATATTGAAAAAAAAAACAATGTGTTTGATAGTATGAGTAACAAAAGCGCCGAGTTCCGTGTTTTATAAACACCCAAACACGCCTTATTCTATTCTACGAGCGGTTAATTGAGCAATATAATTTGACACCTCACGGCAGCGTAGTGAATAGCCAATTATTAATATGGGCCCTTGATTAATTGTGATATCAGCATTTAATTTTCGTGTTAACAGTGCGGCGTGGCGCGCGGCCATTGTGCGTCGCTCGCCTTTGTATGCCGTGACGTTTCAATTTTGAATAAATTAAATTTCGAACGCTTCATTTTTTTTTCAAGCTTTTTTGGCTTTACCAACGAAATGAGCTCGCGGCCAGTGTTATAATTTATTGTCGCTTTTGTATTGGAAATAGAATTTGTTGTTTACGCTGTCGTTTGTCTTGTTGCTTTTTTAGATAGGCAGGTTGATATTAATAACGTCATCCAATATGTAGAATAATCTATTTCTAGAACTAAATAGATTATAGACTACGTGTAATTAATTATCGTAACAATGCAATGAAGGTTAATATTTTTCACACCTGCTTCCTAATCAAATTACATGATTTTTTTTTTTCGATTACACAGCCAGTTCGTTCTGCTTAGTACCTACCTACTTACTTTATGATAAATATGCAAAGAGATTGCAAATTGAAACTGATATATTGAAACATTCATCACAGCTTTATAAATATTTTTTAAACATTCAACATGCGTACAATAAAAAAAAGTGGCCAATAAAATTGGTTTCAGTTAGCTACTGGCCAATGAGCTGATCCAATTATCGCGTTTATGGCGGCAATTTGGAAGATGGCCGTGCTCGTTCCAAATTTGAAAATTTGAAGCTCGTGTTGAAACCAATGAGTTTTATCCTAATTTTATTATAGGGCTGTTAGTTACCTACAATTGAACTATAACGTTATGTCGGCCATACGGGAAATAGATATTATAATTTATGACTTTATAACGTATATTAATATTGTAAACAACTTTTATTAACTTATTTAAAAGTTATGGCCGCTTGGAATAGTGTGCGTATGATTAATATATGTAGATATTAATTGATTGGGTTACGATACCAGAATTAATTTTAAAAAGCTGCTACTTTCAATTGAGCAATGGAATTCTGGTAAGTTTATAAGGTATCTACCTAGTTACCAATATTCTGCATTTTGAATCTATTGATATGTGTAGTTAGCATCTAACTATTTAGTAGGTAGGGGGAGTTCGGGAGAATTTAGCCGTCTTTCACCAAAATGCTCATAAATCTTTCAATATTAAGAAATGACTATTTTCTGCAAATTGTATCTTAAGCTGCATTATTTAGCTAAATTTTACACTACCTACCTATACAAATTAACTAGAATAGCATCAGGTAGGTACCACTTTGGCTTGTAGTTAATAGGGTATCTTTCAGTCCTAGGGTATCCTTCCGAGGGATAAAATAAAATTAAATATATTCCATTTGAAATTTTTGAAAAAATGTAGGGGTGTCAAAATTTTTGTGACTCTACTGGGTGTTCGGAAGTGCAGACTGAGAAGAACACCCCAAGAAACTCAGTCCGGTCCCTACCAAAATTCATCTTAATAAATTATACAGTTTTTTTTTAACATGTAAAAAGGAGCAATTCGTGTCACTGCCAGGCAGCCTTGTCTTCTAGAAAGTCTTTAATGCTATAATAAGCTTTCTGGCACAATTTAAATTTTATAACTTAACTGACAAACCTGTTACCCGGGGCTTCCAACCGTAGGTTGTTAGGTAGGATACGTGTGGTTTTTAGTCGGTAGGAGTTCAGCATAGCATCTACGTAGTGTAGAATTTTCGTCACATTAAAAAAGGCTATCTTTGAAGCCAAAATTGTATTAACTAGCGGATCACGCGATTCAACGCTCCCGTTCCCGTGGGAATACGGGAATAAAATATAGCCTATGTTCACCGAAAAGAGTGTAGCTTCCTAACAGTGAAAGAATTTTTCAAATCGGTTTACTAGTTTCGGAGCCTATTCGATGCAAACAAACAAACAATCAAATCTTTACTCTTTATAGTATATATGGCCGGGGGCTTCAGGTTCAGTTAACTCGTTGGACTGTCCGAGGACTGCTAAGCTACATGTATCTACCTATTATAGCCGGGGGCTTCAGGATCAGGTATCTTGTCGGACTTTCCGAGAACTGCTAAGCTACATGTATCTACCTATTATAGCCGGGGGCTTCAGGATCAGGTAACTTGTCGGACTTTCCAAGGACTGCTAGGCTACATGTATCTACCTAATTATAGCCGGGGGCTTCAGGATCAGGTAACTAACTCGTTGGACCTGCAGAGGACTACTAGGCCTAGTCCCAGGATCTCCTGCAGAACTAAACACACTTAGATATTTTTAAGTAACTTGGTTTAGATAATTCTATATTGTAAACCAATCACTTTTCTTTTACAAAGACCATAAACGAAAGTGTAATATGGCAGTATTATGGTTCTAAGGCGTTTTAAAGTCAAATGAAGTGATAATTTATTTTGAAGTAAAACTTTCTTTTTTTTTCTGACGGAAGCGTTACGCTTACTCATTCGAACTCATTCGAATTTTGAATATTTTTGAATAGCGGAAACGTAGTTTCCACTATTCAAAATTCGAATGAATGATAATAATATAAATCATTTCAGTGATACCTATATGCCGTCAATGGCAGAGAAGTAGAAGTTTTACTTCGATCGCGCGTAAAGGTTACACGCACACACTTTTTTTTATTTTAACATTTTTCTTTTTTTAATACTTTTCTCCTGTTGCTAACCGGCAACACTACCGCTTGCCAAAAAGGGTTACTAAATAACAATCTACCGATAAATCACTTACTTATATCATATTTTTTGGTTGTTTTGTATAAACTTAATTTATAAGTCAACACCTGTATAAAAACGTGGTGGGCCAATATTTAAACGAAAAAAAAAATGTAATACTCACATTTATCTTATTTTGTTAAAGCTATTGAGTTGTAATAACGTTAGAAATATTAGTTCAAAAGCCTTATAATTGGTTTCGCCATAATTCTGTGCCAATAAAAAGTCCAAGGAAATGTTGACTTTGCTTAGACTATAGGATTTTTTTACTAACTTAACTTAAACGTGGTAGTACCTATAATTTTATGTACTTAATTACTTCAGGTCTAACATTTCGTCGTTGCGCCTGACAAGTTCCAGATGTGATTTTTACAAGGTTTTGGGAAACTCAAAAAAACTGGTTTTTCAAAAACTGTGTATGTAATCAAAAATCTGTAAATGCATTATTATGAACATTAAATTTTTACATATGTAAGATATAGATTTGAAATGCAATGTTGCATATATTTGAAGATATAATTTTTTTTTCTGTAAATCTGCACATACCTGTTTTGGCACTGTGCATGCAAATCATTCATGTGCCATTTTCATGCACATGAAGGATAATGTTAACACTGTTTTCTCCAAAACTAGTCTATTATGTGACATTTCGGTATTAAACATTCTGTGTACTACTTTCATTTTCACAATTATTGGTCGGTCTTTTTGTAATGTATAAGTATTAATTAAAACTTCTGTCCTTAATCGTAAAAGTTAAATGAAAATGCTGTTAAAATACCTAAAAGTCACAATATAAAGTCCTCTATAAAGTCCTTAATCCTCCTTACACGAGTCCAATGCAGAGTGTAGAACAAAATAGATAGAGCTTAAACTTTTGAATACTTTTTTTTTTACGAGAGGGAGAATGCTCTTTGATGTTATGCCGGGCTCCTACCGACCAAAAAACCTCACGTAACGCCCAACAGCCTATGGTTGGGAGCCCCGGGTAAGCCCTCGGAAGGATATCCCAGGACTCCCAACAGACCTACGGCCGCCGCTGCGGCCACGCCCAGGGGGTGGTTCGGGTGTGATCCCGCTTCTTCTAGTGCGTGAGTTCCTCACGTCACGCTGTCATCATGGGCCTGCTTACGTAAGGACGGTGAGCGACCCTCTCACCGTCCTCAGACCCCCGGTCATGGAGGCCGATAGTCCTCGGCGAAGACACGTCGGCGGTGCCCAGGCCGCTGACTGCGAAACTCGGGTGGGAGAGTTCTCTCTCTTACCCGCCCCGCCGCCTCCTTCACGAGCATGACCTGCTCGCAGAAAGAGGCGGCGCAGTCCCACTTACTCCCGCTGGAGATCATGGCTCGCACCATAGTCTCGAGCGACAGAGTGTCCACGTCCAGACCCACTACGAGGACCTGGCGCTGTTGCGCCCACGCTGTGCACTCCACCAGCGTGTGGAGCACGGTGTCATCGCTGCGGTCCTCGCAGTGCTGACACTCGGCCGTGGTTTCCCGGTGTCTTCGCCACAGATATTTACCGAAGCTACCGTGCCCGGCAAGTATCTGTCTCAACCGGTAGGAGAGATCACCGTGTCTCCTCTGCAGCCACTCGTCCATGACCGGTCTGACGGCCGCTATTGTGGCGAATCCCCCCTTTGGTTGAAACGTTGTACGATCTTATGTCTGTAGAAACCGTGCTCAGTTTTATGCCTATTCTTAATTAGGTAATCAAATTAGCCTATGGCAGTCCAATGCTGGACGTAGGCTTCTCCCAAATTACGCCGGAACATACCGTCCTATGTCTTCCGCATTCAGACACTCTCTGTGACCTTTTCAGGCGGTTGAGCCATCAGAAGGGGGATCGTCACATCCTACTTTCATCAAGCTCGGCTATTGTTTCTTCCATAGATGTGTACCTACCATCAAAACGCATGCTCTGAGAGCTATGTCGATAACTCTGGTATTCTGACGGATAACATCGTTTCAAATCAGGTTTCAAGGTAGGTAGACTCCTGGGCAACCACAACCCTCAATCTTTCTACTAGGATTAGTCCCTGCTACGTCGTTTTTGTACGGCGAGGCAATTTGTGATACTATTCTCGAGAACAACTTGTGAACTTCTAAAATGGTGCCGGTCTTGTCACCTTTTTTAAAAGATCAGAGTCACCACACTCCCGCTTCCCGCTTTAGCTGTCTCTTCTAGCCGGAGAATGAAATTGAATACACTTTAAGGACCATAGTCCCACCAAATTTAAGGTGTTATTTATTAATTCTGTCCTCTCAAGGGGATTTATTATTTTTGAGTTGCTCGAGTGCCGCGCTGACTTTGCTCTGATCGATATCTGGTACATTGGTGCGTTAATGGAGCCCCGTGGCCACGTAGGCTAATTAATCCGTGATAATTATAGGTCTCTGTAAAAGCAGTCCATTCCCTCGAGAATATTTATGAAATTAACCTTGAGGGTACAACTTTGCTACCTGTAGCTGTTTGCTGCTGTTGAACTGTTGGGTACAGATCTTAGTGCCCCTGTTCTGCTCAATCGTAGCCTCAAAAACACTGGTGTTATTACGTTTAAGGTCGTGTCTTAGCAGCTTTAGAATTTTGACGTTAGGGTCAAACCGTTCCGACGAATACGCAGGCGTAGGTCTAATCTTCATAACTTCGAGAGTTTCGAGCTTTGAACACCTTTTTTGCCATTGCTGGACAAAAATCTTCGAGCACTTGTTGTAACGTTTTTTCCACTGTGTCGGTTTTATCGTTGTCAGTGGTTTCTAGCAAATCGAAACGATTTCGAAGTTTCAATTGAAACCTTTCGGATCCCAATTCTATGTGGAGCGTAGTACGTCGAAGAGCAGGCTTTTTAACCTGGGCTATTAATTGTGACTTTGTCGGGGTTTCACCACATCTACTTTCTATGAGGCCTCATATTAAAGAAAGAGTTTACCAAGAAGTGACCCTGAGATTAGAGGGGAAATCAACAAGTAGGTATGTGGCTCCAGTCATTCGCCGTATCACGGTTTTGCCGCGATCTTATACCCTACAGTTTGGCGTTGAAAATATCCATTAACATTGTAGTTTGCAGTGCCTTGTAATGTCTTCGCCTCGATTGTCTCTTTCGTGCTTCTCGAGGTAGGGGCAAACACCTGTATCACGTTCAGAGAGTTCCTGTCGGTAAGTTCCATATAAGATATGTTACCCAAGCCGATACAATTCTGACTTCCACACCACTGCTAATGAGGTACATTTTCACCATAAAATCGACACCGCCGTGGAGTTCCTTCCATCACTTTGCTGAAAATAGAGCATTTCATCTGGTGTGAGGGTAAGCGTGTTCTAGTGCTCCTTGATTGAAGTGTGTAAGTGAAGATACCCTTTATTCGGACCTCGCTCCAGTCTAGTATGTCTATGCGACTCAGTTCCACCTCGAGTTTGGTAAGATGCTCGTTCAGCTATGGAGTGTACCTAAAGTGCGTCGTTATATGGAGCCAGAATCAGTCGTGAATGGTAGCCTGTCTTAGCCCGTAAATTCTTTGCACTACCCTCCCACCATTGTTGCGACCACTACCGCGACCGGAACCGCGGAAGTGTAGGGACCTGGGGGCCGTTTAATTTTAAAAGCTTTCATATTGGTAAGGGTTTGGCCCTTACTGTACGACGTTGACCAGACGGCTAAGTACCTAGTGCGTTAGTAGTGCATAGTGCTTTATTTTGTTTGTTCTTCTTTTCGTCATGACCTCATTCGCTAATCAGCAGGAGCACCACTCGCAGCTGAGACCAGAAAGTTCTTTTCAATACTAATTAAAATGATGGTAATGGTCACATATTTATAATGTTCTCCGCGCGAAATTGGCAGGATCGCATATTCCATATGTGCGTGTGTGCACATAACGTTTTTTTCCAAGGCTTAAAACACATAAGGAATATTGCGAAATTGGTTCTAAGCTAGATATTACACAACGGATTTTACTAGCATGTGTAGATTTAGACGGAGATTATAAATATGCAAAAATCGAAAAATCAAAAAAATGCACATATGGAACTTGTCAGGCGCAACGACGATTTGTCAGTCAATTTCATCACAACATATATGCTCACCCACCACTTAATGTTTCGGGCTGAAAATGTAAATGTAGAAGCAAAATTTTGTCATTCATAAGTTTTACTTTGTAACCTAAGTGATTAAAGATATTTACAGTCTATTACGGTTCTTTAATACCTATGGCAGCTTGTTTTTTTACGGGATTAAGATCTCCTTTCGTAAATAACCTGCTTTTGTCTATACAATGTTGACGATAGGCATCATTGCAACTTGCTACTTGGTAAGCGCGGACAACGGAATTACTCATTAAAAAAATTCTTCACATTACTTTTACTACAACTTTACTCCAATAGTAAAACAAAATAAAAATCTTTCTCACCTTGGTATTCACTAATGTGATTTTAATCACACCGAACACGTGCGCATACATACTGCGTGCTACGAGATTGAGATATTTCTCGCTCACATATTTAGCTTTTTAGGGTTCCGTAGGTACTCAAAGGATAAAAACAGTACCCTTTTTATATGTGAAAATCCCTCTTACTTTTTTTTTGAACCCTAAGGCACCACCCGGGAGCGAGGGGTGGAGGTAGAGAACTCTACATGCGTACCACACGGCCGGCCGTGATTATGTCAGACTCTTACTGCCTAAACTCTACCTTGAGCCTCTAGCCCTTGGGCCTTGGAGACTCATCGGAAGCGATCACCCTTCTAGGGAAGGGTGACGCATGTACAGATGAAACCTACATACTAAATTCGCTGAGGCTACGCACACTAGACAACTCATTCACAGACACTTCGCACACAAGACAACTCATTCCCAGACACGAGGTCAGGCGCTCTCAACAGAATTTTCGATACTGATTCGTGCGCGAGTGTGTGTAGCAGAGGGGAGGTGTGGAAAAAAAGTACATGAGTTTTCTGTCTGTACTATCTCTAATTTGTGGCCCGGGTAATCACTCAAAAGAATCTCCCAGGCTTCCCGTCAAACTTTGGTTACCTTAGAGTTGGAGTACCATCTCGTGTCGGAAACTGGAAAAACGGGATTCTATTACTGATGACAGCTGTTCGTTTTTCTGTCACGAGGCTGTATTTCATAAACCGTGATATTAGTCATTAATACTCAATCCCTAGTTTTTCAAGAGGAGCGTGAAGAGGCACATCATAGGGCCGCCAACTTAAGGACCACTGTCGAAAGTCTTACGGACTGTGAGACTGGCCCCAATCGCTAGATGCGCCACGGCTTTCCATCAGGCTGGCAGCAATTTAGCGAGCTTAATATAAAAAAAGCTAGATAGCTATTTAGCAAACGAATAAATGAATGAACGTGATTATTTGCCATATTTTGGTACGGAACCTTCAGTGCGTGAATCCGACTCGTATTTGGTCGGTTTCAATTCTATTATTGCATCGTTGACCATCAACATTAGAGCCTGATGTTGTCGGTCCTTCGCTCTAGATTTACTTTAAACCTCGTTGCACACCATTACCTACTCCATTAACTGTACGACTATAATAATGTGTCAAAATATAGCCTTTTTTTTTAAAGAGAGGAAAATCCTAAAGGAATGCTATGCCGGACTTCTGCCAACTAAAAAGCACACGTATCCTACCTAACGGCCTACGGTCGGGAGCCCCGGGTAAGCCCTCGGAAGGAAGGTAAATAAAAACGGTTTTAAGGAAATTCGTCATTGTCAAAGTTAGCAACATGAAATTACGTACATAACTTATTAAATCAATAAAATTAAATATGTAGGTACCTATTGAATTCTGAAATCTGTGTCGAGGAGGCCCCTAAGCGAAGCCCCTAAGACTATCGGCCTCCATGACTTGCGCCTAAGAACACTGCTCACTCTCTCTGTTACAGAAGCAGCCTCACGACGGCGCCGGCGCGGCGTGCCGTGACAGTTTCATGCCCGATTCACGCTCCAAAAATCGGGATAACACCCAAACAACCCAAGACGAGGCCGCATCGGTAGCTTATGCCCTTCGGGAGTTCTGGAACATCCTGTCGAGAGCTTACCCGAGATTCCTGGCAGTAGCTGGGCACCTTGTGGTTTCAGCTGGTAGTAGTCCGGTTTAGCATCTATGAGGACTTCCACATCCACAAGTAAAAAATAAGGAGGATAGGGAAGTAGGTACGCTACAATCTTAGAACCCTATGTAAACTTCGATCCGATTATGGCATTCGAAATTTATGTATGACAATTTCTTATAGACTATAACTTAAAAGTCACAACAGAACCAAATCAATTTAGTTCACGCGAAGAGATCATTAAAGTTGAATTAAAGTTATCTGTGTTAGTCGTTCAGCGTGAGAACAGCTCTCAAACATTCACTCATTCGTTCGTTCGTTCACGATCTGCTAATAGGGTGTATAGAAATTTATCAGTGGTGGGATAAATGATCATTTTTTGTCTCTGAAACTCCATTATTTGATGATATAAAATATAACTGAATGTGCTATAATCTATACTTATAATAAAACTGTAGAGGGTCGGGAGTCTGTACATGGAAGATATTTTGAAAATTTTAAGTGTAGGGCGTTCTCTAATCGATACTGAAGCCGAAAATGTAATTTAAAATTTTCATGTCTGTCTCTCTGTCTGTCTGTCTGTCTGTCTGTCTGTCTGTATCCCGACTAAGTATCACACCGAAACTACTGAACCGATTTGAATGATACTTTGTACGATCTAAGCTGATAGTCCGAGGAAGGTTCTTAGATACTTTTGATCCCGATATTTTGCGCGGTTCCTTCAGGAGAGGGGATGAAAGGCAAAATAGGTTTTTAGCTATAATTTCTCACTGCGTGGTTCGATTTCAAATATTTGTTTGGTGTCTGAAAGGGAGTACTTTAAGCATTATTCTATACAATTTTCAATATTGAGGGTTATGTAGTTCAGAAATTAGGGGCATCTCAACTTTCGGTAAATCTAGAATTCAACATTTCTTTTGAAAGTGAGTCTAAACGGGCGTGTTGGCTTAATCATAAAAGAGCTTAATGATTAAGGCTATTGTAAAATAATTCATTCATTCAATGAATTGTTTTAGAATCGACTTAATCTTTAAGCTCTTTTATGATTAAGCAAACAGGGCCGTTTCACACGCTGCTTGATGAGTCTCATGAAGAAGTACCCCTCCATTCGTACACCTTATGTGACGTAAACGAAGTTGCGAGGGTCAGCTAGTACAAACATATTTTTAATGTGCTGTAATGAAATGTTTTTCATAAAATAAATACTTGACTTTTATTAGTCTTTCGTAGCAAAATCCAATTTTATGAAAGTGCAAAATCTCAGCTGGGAATTTGCTATTGTTTCGTTCGATATTGTAAAAATAATTGCCATTGCCTAGATATTTAATTCCATAGTGTAAAATTGATAACATGAAAAAGTTAGAGTATTTGGATGTTTCAATCAATGCCGTTTTAGGTGCACGGATCTTGTGAAGTTTGTTAGAGTTTGGGTAACACATATCGGCCTAATTTCTATCCCTGAAAAGGGAAATGGGAACAGAATTTCACTCTGGCGGAGCATGAACTCCAAATGGAAAATGTTTTAAACTTATTCTTTTCATTTATTATTCACTAGATGATGCTCGCGGCTTCGCCCGCGGGAAATTCGGTACCCGTTCCCGCTTCCCGTGGGAACATTTTCCCGGGATGAAAAGTCTATGTGATATTTCAGACTATAAGCTATCTCTGTACCAAATTTTAGTCCAATCCGTTCAGCCGTTAGAGCGTGATTCAGTAACAAACATCCAAACATTTAAACCTCCAAACATCTTCACAAACTTCACATTTTTAAATATTAGTAGGATTAGTAGGAAGTAGTAAGTAGGATAGTAGGAAGTAGGATTTAGGTATTGGTTTACGTGGTTATTCATTAGGGTACCTGGTTTACGCTGACACTATTGCAGAGCAGCAGTGGTACATGAATTTACGGTCGGCCGCAAGAGCCTATCCCTTCTGGTGTTGCAAACATCCGTGGGTTTCGGTAACCACTATCAATCAGGTGGACCATACACTTGTCTGTTGCAGTGGTGATAAAGACATGCAATGCGTGCAATTCGAAGCCGTGAGGCATGTATCCAAATTGCGTCGCCGTGCCAATGGGCATGAACTTTATCAGCATCACGAACAATGGCATTACAAATCTTTTGGTCTTTTTCTCCTGCATTCTCGTCTTGAGAGTTTGCTAAAGTCATTCTGAAGAGGAAAATATAGTTTCTAGAGTTCCGTACCCAAAGAGCAAAAACTTAACCCTATTCATGAGACTTCACTGTACGTCAGTCTGTCGGACTGTCTGTGTGTCTGTCTTTCTAGACGTCACAAGGCTGTATCTCAGGAACCCTGATAGCTAGAAAGCTGACATTTTCTCAGATGATATATTTCTGTTGCCTATAATAACAAATACTAAACTCAGAAAAAAGGGGAGGGGATTCATTTTATATTGTTGAAGCTTCGCAGCAGCCTTTATATATCCCATACCTACCTACGTATGTGCTTGCTATTTCTAAGCGTTTCATAAAAGAATGTCTCCAATTCCCAAAACTGATGCACGCACTATGTACTTCCAAGTGTCAATCCTGTTCCCATATTAATCCACAGTTTGTGTCGCAGTGACAGTTGGTAATGTGTTCCGATTTGTCGCAGGAACGCCATTACACCTCCTTTGTGACCGACAAGTGATATTGACGACTTTTTGTCGCATTGTCTTTTAATTTGAATGTCGAATAGATATTGTAACTGTTTTATTGAAGTTGAATGAGTTTGATGAAAATAGATGTGGGAAAGTATGGTCGGAAAATGGCGAATATTATCGCGTTGAAGAACCTTGTTGTTGTAGTACTTCTATCAATTAAATCATCTCATCGTACCACGTGAATAATAATACCTTTGGGGTCTTTGTCATTCATTAGGTAGGTAGGTACCTACACAAAACTCGACTTCTCAGAAGTGTAAAAATCAAACACTACTTTTTATTAATATATGCTCGTAGTATCTAACTTAAAACTGTCTAAGAAGAAAGGCTTTAAATTTGAAAATGAAGGCAAAATTTATCTATTTTCTTTATTTTAGAAGTTAACTTGGATTAACATCTTAACGGAAATCTATTTATGGCTTGCGGAAATTGTATAAAAATTTACTGCTTATAGGTATATTAATTTTCGAGAAAGGTAAGGTCATTATTAACTAATTTAAAACCGATAACTGATGATTGTTTTGCTTCAATCACCGTTTTATTCTTGGTACAACACTAAAGTAATTTCTCTGAAACATTACGTAACAAATATTTTATTATATTCTATCTAATACTAGTAATAACCATACAGTAGCTGAGCATAGACAAAACAAACTTAAACAATACTTCCCCATCAATAAACCAAAGACACAACGGGCGTTAACAAACTGAAAACAATGCAACCTTTGTGGTGCGCAAGCGCATAGAAGCTCAAACGCGTTTATTGCTATCTCACTCTAACGTAGTGCATGTTTATGTTCCTATCCTTGTCACATTGACATGTTAATAAAGTATTTGATGCGAAAGCTCCGCCCACAACAGCCAGAACGGTCCCAGACACCTTTGAAGGATGATTATAGCATGTTATTTAGGTTTTGCAAAAGGGTTTTGTTAGAATTCATGACTTTACAAATTTAAATGTTAATACATGTTACAATGTGCTGTGTACTGACTAAAATTTGTGATTCTAAACGTTCTGAAAGTACAGATCGTAATTATGATGTTACTTTGACAAATGTATATTAGATACTTACAGCTAAACGGGAAACCTTACAATAGCGGCATGTTCCTCTAATTTGTAAATTTACAAGCATAAAGGGCTCGCTATTATTATATAACGGGCATATAAATAAAACAGAATACTATTTCCTAGCTTTAAGGGTCTCCCATCAATATCTCTGCTCTCTAGGACCCAAACGTCATTAAATGCTAGCGGTGCACTTGCTGACCTAAGGACAAGACCCCGGCAGATTTGGAAGGTAGCTCTCAATGAAGCCTAAAATAAAATCACAGGAAAAACGGCCTGGGGTATCTAACAACCGTAGGCTGTCAGGATACGTGTGGTTTTTTTAGTCGGTAGGAGTCCGGCATAGCAATCATGTAGGATTTTTCCTCACGTAAAAAACAGTAAATAGGTACGGATCCCAATTTGCAGAACTGGATAAAATTTACAAGGAACTGGGAATACCATACGGAACATGAACTACGCAATGTTTTTTCAATTATTCATCACCCGGGTTGACAATGGCTCCTGAACCTATTCATCACCCGGGTCCACATTCCTGGTGGCTACAGTTAGAGGCTTACAGCTGTATATAAATGCATGCATAGGTGCTATGCAGAGACATACTAAACAACCAAATTTCAATGGTTATGTCCCACAGGAGGTGAGCCTATCTCCATTGAAATAGACTGACACAGCTTTTTTTTGCCTTTCATGTGCCGCAGTGTGCGAATCCTCGGACATCCTTTTAAGGGTTCGCTCGGGGCTTCCGGTTTTAGGCAGTGGTAGGGCACTCTGTACTTTTAGTTGTCATAGCATCCATGAGGAATTTCTACCTATGAAAAACAATATGTATGTACCTACATGATGCGCAAGAGTCAATTGTGCTCCACTATTATTGAACTACCTACTTTATCTCATCGATATATCCATCCATCTAAAAACTCAATACTGTATCAATCTGTGCTATCATTAGGTACTTACATCATTACTATCTATAGTACTTTTTCTTCATGCCTCGTTCACACCATCAAGTAGTTAAGATTCATATGTCTGTAATATATTCCAGTAAAATGAGTATCATCTAGTTGCAATCAATCATACGTGGAATAAAAACGCGATAATATCAGGTATTTTTTTTATTAACGCAATCATGTGCTACATTTCTATTAGACATTAATCTGGCATAGGCGAGAGCTTGTTCAGCCTAAGTATGTTTTAATTACAGGCCACGGGCGAAATGGTTGAATGTTAATAATAATTATAGGGACCGCGCCGCTGGAGCCTCGTTTAGATCGTGTGGTCATGTGTTGAACAGTTGTTTGACAAGTATGTCTGAAGATGTTTTCATTGGCTTGTTTTATTTTCAACTGATGTAGAATATAAGAAGATCTTAATGTTAGTTCATAGGTCTTTTTTTTAACGTGAAGGAATATCCTCATGGATGCTATGACTCCTACCGACTAAAAAACCTCACGTTACGTCCAACGTCTTTAGGGGGTTTCGGATGTGATCCCGCTTCTAAGGGGGGGCGTGCGTGAATTCCTCACATCACGCTGCCGTCATGGGCCTGCTTCTGTAAGGACGGTGAGCAGCCCTATCACCGTCCTCAGGTCCTCGGTCATGGAGGCCGATAGTCCTCGGCGAAGACACGTCGGCGGCGCCCAAGCCGCCGACTGCGGAACTCGGGTGGGAGAGTTCTCTGCCGTTCCCGCCATCTCTTTCACGAGCATGACCTGCGCAGAAAGTGTTAGTTCATAGGTAAAAGAGATTTAAAATTTAGGTTCATAGAGCTCAAAGGGTTCATAAATAATACAGGGTAAGTAATGTAAATTGCACGTAATATTTAGGTATACTTAATACATATAACTGAACTGTGACTTAGGGACTCAAATTATTTAAGACGATATTATAGATTTAAATAAAAGTTGTTGAATAGTACCTACAAGTGAGTGAGTTTTTAAAATGTATTATAACAAGTTACATCAAGTGCCAACAATCAAAAGTATAAAGGATTTCTAAGAAGACATCTGGTGCATTTGAAAATTGATAGTGTAAAGAAGAGAAAGATGGTGTAAAGAAGTTGAGACAATTTGGAGGTAATACGCGTGCCGTATTTAACGAAACAAAATGACTAGATAGTGCCCCGTACCGTGATTTGGTGACAAAAATATTTCCACAAAAAGGAAAACAAACTTATGCGTCCGGAGCGCTAATGCAATAACACTGATACAGATCTCTATAGGCTAGGTGACCTTTTTCCATCAGGTGGGCAGTATGCTTGTCTGTCTCATTTCTGGTATTAGAAAACAACAACACTAACAATTCCCGTTCCCAGTTCCCATTTCCAATGGGAACTTTTTCCAGGGATAAATGTAGCATAAGTGTTATTTCAGACCATAATAAACTCTACTACAAAATTTCAGACGTTAGAGCGTTATTGAGTAACAAACATACAAACGTCTTCACAAACTTTGACAATAATAATATCAGTAGGGATTTTACAGGTACTAGTAAAATTAAAGATCATTAAGCACTACTTGTTATTATCAATTCAAAATCCATATTGATAAAGTACTAGTCAACTTCATCGCAGTAAAAATTTGAATGAAAGCAGAAAATTCCTTACTTAATATTATTAACAGATGTAGGTATGGATGTATGTTGCTCAATCACACTCTAACTGCATGACTGATTTGGCTGACATTTGGTACGGCAATAGAATATCTTCTTCTCTTATTGAATGAGATTATAGTCTGGAATAGCAAATAGACTAGGTACTTTTTAATACCGACATAAGTTCCCATGGCATGTGGGAACGGGAATAAAAAGATCAACGCGTGTCAAGTGCGGAGCCGAGGGCGCTAGCTGGTTTTATTAAAGAGGATCTTCAAGCTTCAGTCGATTGACTATTTCAAACACTTTCAAAAACGGTAATAACGATAATGACATAACATAACATAAAATCTCTTTACTGTACCTGGTCCTAACTGTCCTTTAAAACTTAAGGCAAGTCCAAGAGCAAGTTACAAAACGTGAACGAAGCATAACAGGGGGCGTATTGACGCCTCCACCGTACAAAGCTTACGATTCCTAGTTGAGTTGTAAGCATAATTAGAGGCGAAATGGGCCCCGCAGTGATGTTCGAACCTTCTTAATTACTCATTAAATAGCGGGAAACATAACACGTTGGATTATAAACTAATTAAGCCTTAGCCTTTCGCGTTCCAAGAATTAATGTGCTTTCTCTCTTTCTTTCTCGCTCTCTCTCACTCTGTTGTTGAGATAAACTGGAAGGAATTGAAGTGTCTTTATTTGTTGAAAATGTACTCAAATAATAACCCTGTAACAAAAAAAAAAAAGACGCGGGAAAGCGTGTTTGTGAAAAATAATATTTAATAATTATTTTAGTGAAATAGTGCGAGAACTGCGAAATAAATTTACACATTTATTAAATAAGCGGTGAATTTAAAATAATTTAATGTTATCCAGACTCTAAAGGTTTTTTTTGCGATTAGAGCCGGCGCGTCGTCAGCCGGTCGGCTGCGGGCGAAATGAATAGTGAGTCTTATGTTGTGAGCGATATAGTTGAAGATGGCTTATCTGATGACGAAATAAATATCGATGCAGTTGTGGAAAATAGTGAGGAATGCAGATCAAGGATGCAAACGGAGGATGAGTTAGTTAGCAGGAAAAGACCAATGACTCGGGAAGATTCCTCTTCCGAGGAAGGTTGGCAGCGAGTTAGTAGAAGGCACAAGGTGGCTTGTACTCGTGAATCCGGTAGTGCGGAGCAAGAAAATGTACAAGTATGTGTTTCATGTAGTTCAATTTTGCCTAAACAGTTTGCTTTAGCCAAATTATTTAAAGAAAATAACATCAGTGGGGTAATTCGTGTCAAATTTGTCCATCAATACAAAATTATTGTTACTTTTGATCAAGAATGCAATGCCGATCGATTTATTTCTTGTAAGGCTTTTAGAGAACTTGAATGGAAAAGTCAGAAGACATCTGAGGTCGGGATTTCATACGGGGTTATCAAGGATATTGACTTGAATATTGCCGAGGAAGATATTATTACCAATTTATTTTCTGATATTGAGATCATTGCAGCGAAAAGGCTAAACAAGCGAGATTACTACCAGGAATCGTCTTCTGGTTGGGTTAAATGTGAAGCCGTGCGTATATCATTTAAAGGCCCTTCTCTCCCCGCTTACGTATACATCTATAACATGAGAGTAAGTGTGTTGCCTTATATCTTCCCTGTAACGCAATGTTCGCTGTGTTGGAAGTACGGACATACTAGATTACTATGCCCTTCGAAAAAGATTATATGCCCGAAGTGTACTAAAAATCATGAAAATTGCGATTCTACCTCATTCCGCTGTATTAATTGTACTGGCAACCATATGGCGTTACAAAAGATATGTCCAGTGTTCAAAAAAGAGAAAAGGATTAGGGAACTTATGTCTGAATTTAATTGCACCTATAGAAAAGCCCTCACTATGTATGTACCACCGTCTCCGCCTCCAGAAAGACATTCATCCCATGGTTTGGCTGAATTTGAAACACCAAAGTTGGATTCACAGCAATTATTCCCTGATCTCCCATACGAAAAGACCAACCAACCACCAACTAAGCAGAAACTCATGTCTCAATTGTTCAACACTCCACAACAATCTAATACTAAAAAGGCTCAAGAACACAAACTGAAAAAGTCACGAAAACAGCTTCCTCGTGCTTCTCCATACCCGTCACGTCCTTCTTCACCGGCGAGATCGGAGAGAGCAGAGGAGGTCCTATATTCCGAAAGCTCTGGTGGCTACGTGGGAGTTAATAGTGAAACCAGCAACAAAGCACAGAAAACCAAAGACATTAGTTTTTTTAGTGTATTATATAGGCTTTATAGATTAATAATGGAGAAGGGTTCTTTAGAGGATAAAATACATGAAGTTATCAAAATTTGCACGGAGTGGATTATATCTAAAGTAATGCAAGGAATGTCGGTGAGTTCTTTTTTCAATACTTTCTCTAATGATGGATAGTGGTTTCATCGATATCAATTTAAACATTATACAATGGAACTGTCAAAGCTTGCGACCGAAGTCACTATCTTTAGAGGCCCTTCTTTCACAAAATAACATACATATAGCCGTTCTGAATGAAACTTGGCTTGAACCGGACAGTTATTATAACATTAGGAATTATAATATTTTCAGATCTGATCGTAGTGACGGCTATGGTGGCTTAGCCATCCTTATACATGGCTCTATTAGAAGTAGTATAAGTATGTCACGTAGCCCTAACTCAGGTATAGAGCTTTTACATGTTAAGATACATAATTGTCGGTATATTGAGAACATATTTTCACTGTATTGCGCTTCAACTGTAAACACCGTCCAAAACGACTGGGATCATCTGTTTTCTCTCGCAAGTTCCAAATCATTAATTTTAGGTGATTTTAATGGTCACCACTTAAATTGGTCCTACAAAACTGACCCGAGAGGATTACAAATATTTGATTCCATGATTGATTATAATTATATTTATTTAAATAATGGTGATCCGACTCGAATACAATTAGTGAATGGTGTATTGAAAAAATCCTCCCCTGATATATCTTTCGTCACCTCTGATTTGGCTACGTTATTTACGTGGAAAGTGTGTAATGAATCGCTCGGCAGCGATCACCTTATTATACAGTTGTCGGCCACGATTCATGTCCCCCGTGTCATGTTAAAAAGACGTAAATATAAAAACAGTGACTGGCAATCCTACAGCTCTTACATAGAAATTTCACTAAAGGATTATATCGTTCCCACTGATTCCCAAGAATTTTATGATGTCTTTGAACGTACTTTACAGACTGCCGGCAATAAATATATCCCCTTCACTAAGGTTCCCCAGTACCCCTGCAATAAATTTAAACCAAAACCATATTGGAACACAGAACTTTCAAAGGTTGTGGCGGAACGCCGATTAGCGTTGTCCAAGTTCAGAAGATGCCCTTCTCCTACTAATTTAGAGATATTGAAAGAGAAGGTACGTACTGCTCAAAGACTCATCAGATTAGCTAAGAATAGTTCTTGGCACGGGTTTTGTGATTCCATAGATGCTACTACTTCCCCCTCTGAAATGTGGAACCAAATGAGATGGGTAAAAGGACATCGAACTAACACTCGTAATCAGTATATAGACAAAGATAATGCCTTGCAATTGCTGAATTCCTTAACTCCCGATTTTACGTGTCCTCCTATCCCCCATTTTAATTCAGTTAACACTTCTTTAGAATCTGAAATTAGTATTCAGGAACTGGAAAACTGTATCAAAAAGACAGATACAGCTCCCGGCAGGGACGAAATATCATTTTCTATGATAGCACATCTGCCACCGACTGCTAAAATTCTGTTAGTTAGATTGTATAATATTTTTTTAACTTCTAGCTTCGTTCCTGCACAGTGGCGCGAGGTTAAGATAGTCCCCATTCCTAAACCGGGCAGAGAACCTAACTCTCTCCACTCACTTCGGCCTATAGCTTTAATTTCATGTTTATGTAAAATTTTTCATAGTATTTTAAACAAAAGATTAGAGTGGTATTTTGAAAAAGGTTAGCTTTTACCTGAGTATATGGTCGGTTTCCGCAAAACTCGTTCGTGCTTAGATAATTTATTTAGTTTAGTCTCTCAAATTCAAATTGGCTTTTCTAGGGATAAGCCAACCGCGGCTTGTTTTATAGACATCGACAATGCTTACAACAATGTTAACGTTACCTGCCTAGTAAATACTTTAGACTCATTTGGAGTAGGTTCAAAAATATGTTTTTATCTGTGGTCCTTATTAACTAACAGACAGCTCTTAGTTGCGGTTGATGGACAAAATTTGGCCAGAACTACCGGACAGGGTTTGGCGCAAGGGGACCCATTATCTCCTCTTCTGTTTAATATTGTAACAATCAATATTTGTAAAAATATCACAAATGTACATATTTCTCAATATGCCGACGACTATGTATTATATGCTACACACGATAATATTGATGCCGCCCTTTCGAATCTTCAATATGGCTGTGAAAAATTGAGCCGCATAATGTTTAATTTAGGCCTTTCTATATCTCCTACAAAATGTAAATTATGTATATTTAAAAAAGGTAGTTTAAGACGTTCTATTGATTTTAGAATTAACGAACAATCAATACCTGTTGTTAAGCACGTTAAATATCTGGGCTTGTGGCTAGATAGTTCACTGAGGTGGGGCAAGCATATTAACGAAACCGTTCAAAAAGTAAGCAAACATATTAATCTGTTAAAAGTATTATCAGGTCCTGGATGGGGTATTCATCAAAAACACTTAAGATGCTTATATATTTCTATTATACGTAACAAAATCGACTACGCAAGCTTTCTATATGACAATAGCTGTAAAACCAATTTACTAAAGTTAGACAAAACTCAAAATCAGGCCTTACGTGTAATTGGTGGTTTTATTAGGAGTACCCCGATCCACGCCATGGAAAACGATTTATGCCTTCCCCCCCTTCAGTTTCGCAGAAGATTTTTGGCAGGTAAATATTTGCTAAAATCAAAGTCATTTGCGAATAATTCTAGTGATCTGTTGAATATATTAACATCTGTTTGTAACACTTGCTATTGGAATAATAAGAAAGTCCCTTTGCTAGTCAATATCAATCGTTGTATAGACACAGGGTCAATTTACTGCAGTAATTTGCTAGAAATGTTTTCTTTAGAGACTTGGGTGAGTAATATTCCAGTTCATCGATTCATTGCAAGCTCTATTCCGCTGATTGATAAAGCTAAACAAAATTACTCCTGTCACCAGTTGAACTCAATTTGTACAAATTTCATTGAAGAAAACTATAGTCATTGTTACAAAATTTTTACCGATGGTTCTAAAGATAAAAGTAGAGCGGGGTCAGCTGTTTACGACCCACAGTCAGCTTGTTTTGTAAAACTTAGGATTGATTCTAATATATCAATTATGCACATTGAATTAATCGCAATTTCGGAAGCTTTATCTTACATTGATTCAGTGAATTTTGATCAATTTGTCATATTGACGGACTCAAAAAGCGCATTACAACATTTGGCTCGCTGTACCTCTCCCGTGAGAGGCATACCGATTGCCTATAAAATATTAGAATCAGTCTTAGGTCTACAAGCTCGACAGAAGACGGTCACCCTTCAATGGATTCCATCTCATATCCAACTTGAACCAAACGACATTGTAGACATGCTAGCTAAACAAGCGTCAGTAGATGGGATTCCTTATGGAGTTTTACCACTATTTTCAGACAAGGTAAGTCATGTTAAACGGCATTGTCTGGATGTTTGGCAGGAGTATTTTGATGAGCGCTCACAAGAAAAGGGTATATGGTACCGAACTATCCAACCACACATATCAACGTTCCCATGGATAGCCTCGATTGGAATAAACAGGGAAGATTTAAAAACCATTCTTAGGCTACGTTCCGGACACATTCCATCTAAAAAGTTTGGGCATCTAATGAAAAAAATTTCATCACCTAATTGCGTCGATTGCGGTGTAATTGAAGACGTGTATCACATCCTGATGGAATGTGTCAGGAACGAACCTTTCAGGGCAACTTGTTTTGTTGGCGAATCAAGGATGTTTGTGGGTCAGGTGAACAGCGCCTTGTCTGAGCCAGGCTCACAAAAAGCCCAAGATTTGATCGAATTAGTTAATTTAGGCTTAAGCGATTCCTAGTTTATTATTTTAGTTGGTAATATTGTATTTTAGTTGGTTTTTTATTATTTTAGTTGGTACCTATATGTTCACTAATTGATCGTAATTTTGTCGGTTGTATTCACGGGACGATGTAATCGCTCAGCGATAAAGTCCTTTTTATTTTAAATTAAAAAAAAAAAAAAAAAAAAAAAAACCCTGTAACAATACAACTGATGAATAATGTTTATTGCTGTAATATCATGACTTAACCACGTGTTCTAAAAATGATATCTAAGTTAAGGATCTTTCGATATGACTGGTCTTTGAATGGGTGACCACTTGGTGACATAACATAAATATAACATTAAAAACTCTTTATTGGACACCAGAAAATACATTTGAATTGATTTTTTTAAATTTATTGGTTTAACAATTGGTAGCCTCATCGCTCAAGTGGTTTATGGTGGCATTTCCATGTAGGTGCGTTTCTGTACCTCGGAAGACACGTTAAGCCGTTAGGCCTGGTTATCAGTAGTGACCGACCGAAGTTTCGGTTTCGGTTTCGGTTTCGGCCAGTTTCGGCCAAAAAATCGAGTTTCGGCCGCAGTTTCGGTTTCGGCCAAAATGGGCCGAAACTTTCGGCCGGGCCGAAACTCACGTGTTCATGAATTTTGAGTGCCTGGCCCAGCTTGTGACGTGGTTGGGGTCAGCCCAACCAGTTATATGTTACTAACCGAAGATTTACAGATTTACAAAGGACTTCCAATCACTAGGTATAAAACAGAATCCTAAAAAGGTGATCTAGGATTACATAACCCTACCACTTTGTTGTCGGTTTCGTTGACTTCGTTGGTCGTCTATCTGTCTGTCAGCAAGCTGTAACTTAGCACAGTGATAGTTAGACAGTTAAATTTTATAAAGTTGATGTATTTCTGTTGCCGCTATAGCAACAAATAATAAAAATAGACAAATTAATAATATTAATATTCTCATACAATACATGATTTTTTGCCGCTTTTCTTGTAGGGAACCCTACGTGCACTAGTCCGACTCACTGTTGTCCAATTTTAGTTATATACTTCTAGAATGTAACCAAAACCAGCCAAGACCTAGTAGCAGGGCACTATGAGTAATTCCACACGTAGAAGACAGAAACTCATCTTTAGGTGGAGGTAGATATTTCTAAAATGACCACTTGAGAAAATAACCGGCCAAGTGCGAGTCGAACTCTCGCACGGAGGGATTAAAGCGGGACCCTATAAACGAGACATGAAGCCTAGCCGTCCGTTTGTCTTTTAGTCATGGGGTCGTATCGCTGGAATCGTGCCAGATCAGAGGCCTAAAATTTTCACTGTACAGTAGTCCTACCGACTAAACACCACGCGTATCCTACCTAACAGCCTAAGGTTAGGAGCCTCGAGTATGCCCTCGGAATGATGCACACAGCCGCGTCTTTGGGGGTTGTTCAGTTGATATCTCGCTTCTTGAAGTGGGCGTCTATGAATCTCTCACGTCACGCTATCGTCTAAGGCCTGCTTCTGTAAGAAAGGTGAGCAGCCCTGTCACCGTCCTCAGGCCCCCGGTCATGGAGGCTGATAGTATGGGGCGCCGCCTCAGACTGTGGCACTCGGGTGGGAGAATTCTCTCCCGCTTCCTCCCCGCCGTCTCTTTCACGAGCATGACCCGCTCCAGTCCCTCCTTGCGCCATTTAAACAATGTCGCAAGGGCCCTCGCTTCCTCGCTTTCAGGTCCCATAGAATGGTCCCGGCTAGAAGACATACCGCGACAACTGAGATCGTGCGGTATCCCATTATCACCCTGACAGTCGTCGCCTTCTGCGGGCATAGCAATCTAGCCGCATTGCTGGCCATCAGGATCTCCGCGCCCATACGGGGGCCCAGTATAGGGATATGCTCCGCACGATCCCTGTAAACCAGGTACAGTATCCTGCAGGGAACGTTGGGACTCCTGATATTGGGCAACAACCGAGAGAGTGCGGCTAATGACCCCCTCTCGGCTCAGCTCGATGCCGATGCTGACGCTCCCTATATGTAAGCTGGATCCCGCAGGTGGCCTTTAGGGCTGCGTCTCAGTGCGTTGCTCCTCGCGCTGTAATGAGAGTGTCGTCGTAATGCACATAACACGTTACGCTGACACCTCTGAGCAACGGACCACGCAGCACCCAATCGTAACCGTAACCGATATTCTACAGAAGCGGTCCTAAGACACCGAACCTATGGAACGCCGAACGACACATCTCGCTGACCCTGCCCTAGCCAGCTCGGGTAAGTTATGGCCCTCTCGGAAAGATAGGCCCCGACAGTTCGACGGAGGTAGAGAGGCATTCCATGGTAAATAAGCGCCTCCCAAACGCAACTCCAGGGCAAGGGGTTAAAAGCGTTGGCGATGTCAAGAGACACTGCCACCACCACCTCACTCTGTTCTTGTTCTGTTGCCGCTATAACAAAAAATACCTACTAAAATCAGAAAAAGACATCGACAAAACAAACGTAACTTTTGTAATGTAACCCTCTGTGCGGAAATCCGACTCGCACTTGGCTGGTTTTATTGAACACGTGAGTTTCGGTTTCGGTTTCGGTTTCGGCCGAAACTGACCCAGGGGCCGAAAGTTCGGTTTCGGTTTCGGTTTCGGCTGGAAAACCAGTTTCGGTCGGACACTAGTTATCAGTAATACGGCAGTCGTTAAGCCAAGTTGCGGGTCATTAAGGCGACTTGAAAGAGATCAGCAGCGAGTAAGTCACAATCTGTGTCAGTCTATTTCCACACTCATCCGGCTCCAATAGGCTCCACAAGAGGCTCATCCATCACCCATAGTACTTGGCACAAAAACAAAATAGTGAAATCTGGTTGTATAATATCTCTACTTACCCGTTCGGTGATAATTGCGTGACTGTGTGAATGTTTATTTTTTTTAAATTACAGAATGTGGGAGGGTAATGCATTACACTCCCACAAATTGCCAATAATTTTAAAAAAAATACAAAAGTACCTACACGCAAAGTGTAGGAGTGTAAAGAAATAACACTATCACTCTTTGCCTGGTGCGAGCCATAATCTCCAGCGGGAGTAAGTGGGACTCTGCTGCCTCTTTCTGTGAGCAGGTCAGATTCGTGATACAGACGGCAGGGCGGGAACGGGAGAGAACTCTCCCACCCGAGTTCCGCAGTATGCGGCGGGGGCGCCTTGGACGTGTCTTCGCCCAAGACTATCGACCTCCATGACCGCGGCCTAAGTACGGTGAGAGGGTTTCTCACTGTTCTTGCAGAAGGAGGCCCTAGACGACAGGCGTGACGTGAGGAATTCATGCCCGCCCCCCTAAGAAGCGGGATAACACCCGGACAACCCCCCAAAGACCCGGTATAGCACCCGAAATGGCGAGGCAGCAGTGGTAGCAGTAGATCTGTTGGGAGTCCTTGGATATCCTTCCGAGGGCATACCCAGGACTCCCAACAGGGCTTCGAATAAATAACCGAGATTATAACACGATTGCTCTGCTTTTTGCACAAATTTCACAACAATACTTCCTCACCAGAAAACAAAACAGTAATAACTTGAAACCTACCAATCACTGAAGCGTAATTTCACAAAATAATCACGTACAAACCACTTCTTCATGCATGCACGGTAAACGTTCATGAAAACATCTAAATTGTATTATTGAGTTCGACAGAATAAGCTGCCACACCCACACCATGGCGGCCTAACGAGTGAAAACAATGTTAAACAGATAAACTGTACATAATACACCTCGGGATCGCCTATGAATTATCAAATAACTCACACCGTACAACAGGCTGTAATTTGAGGGAAGTTGCCGGTCGAGGATTGCCATTTCAAAGTATTCTCCCTAAAATTCTGGGTAATTTTAAGTGATCTTCTTTTACGTGAACGTAAATAAGAAAGATTCAACCAATCAAATCAGCCTATGGAAGTTCACTGCAGGACGTAGGTCTCTCTAAAATTACGCCACTTTTCTGTGCCTACCGCATCCCAGTCACTCCCGGCAACCCGACCTTTTTCAGGTCGTCGTCGGTCTGAATATGACCAATGAAATATTCAGGAAATTGTTTTACAAATCGACGGTATATAGGCATATGAATGATAATCAAGCTATCCATAAAAGGAAGATTCTTTTGACTCTCTTTGAGAGGAGAAAAGGTTCTCCCTGCAAACGTTCGTACGTATCTAAATCCAAGCGATATTGCAAATTGCATTGAAAGTCATTATTTTGAAGCACAAGTTCTGCCTTTCGTAAGATATACTATTGCAGAATACTTTCATTGTTATTGTTAAAAAGTATTAATTTGAAAATAAAAAGAAAACCCTGATCCTGAGACACTGTTCTAATAAGTCCAAAAATTATATAAGTATCCTGTAATTATCTGAGGAGTTGACGGAGGTTACCGTGTCGTAGAAATAACATCAAGTTAACACTAGGCATCAAATTTCCGATGAATCAGATCTGTAAATTTTAATGAACTTCCTTTAGGAAGTGAGCTGATGATTTTCAAAGTTGGCTAAGAACCCCACCACATTGACTTTGAATTAAAAAACCGCTTCAAAATTGGTCCATCCGTTGGGCCGTTACGCTGCCACAGACAGACGCACACAGTAACACAGAGCAAACTTATAACACACCTCGTTTTTCGTCGGCGGTCAAAAATTGCAATGATTTTTATTATCCTTTATACTTTTGATTGTTGGCACTTGATGGAACTTGTTATAATACATTATGAAAACTCACTCACTTGTACTTCCACAACTTTTATTTTGATTTTAAATAATACCTAACCGGTTTCGCTATTATAGCATTCTCAAAGGATTTTTATTATCATATAAAAATTCATATAATATAAATATTTTGGAGATCCTGACGCTTAGTCTGGCAACCCGTTCCGAAGAAATAAAGGCATCAACCGGCGATATTAGCGTAATTTGCAGCTAACAACCCTCCACCTGCCAGTAAACTAATAACAGCCAGCCTATATCAATAAAAGCTATTAGCGTCGATCAGGGAATATCTGTCGTGGTACATTACCGCCAATTGTGTTAAACGCCCGATAATAATAGCCTCGTGAGGTTGTCCAACACTCGCAGTGTTAGTTGTAGTACTGCAACACCGGGAGCGACGTGAAATTGTACTGTGCCCCGCTTGTATTCTCGGAGTAACGCGGTAATAGTACCTTAGACATACCCAAGGTGCTATTACCGCGTTACTCCTGATTGAGTTGTATGCAACGGATTTAATGTGTAACACATAGGTGAGGCCGCAATGGTCTGGACGTGGACACTCTCTCGCTCGAGACCATGGTGCGAGCCATGATCTCCAGCGGGAGTAAGTGGGACTGCGCCGCCTCTTTCTGCGAGCAGGTCATGCTCGTGAAGGAGGCGGCGGGGCGGGTATGGGAGAGAACTCTACCACCCGAGTTCCGCAGTCGGCAGCCTGGGCGCCGCCGACGTGGGCCGGGGATCTGAGGACGGTGAGAGGGTCGCTCACCGTCCTTACAGAAGCAGGCCCATGACGGCAGCGTGACGTGAGAGATTCACGCACGCCCCTCTAAGAAGCGGGATCACACCCGAAACCCCCCAAAGACGCGGGACAGCACCCGAACCAACCGCTGGGCGAGGCCGCAGTGGCGGCCGTAGGTCTGTTGGGACGGGGCTCCCAACCATAGGGGGTCGTCCATTAATCACGTGAGGCTCGAAAGGGGGGGGAGGGGGTCTGACAAAAATCACGAAACATCACCAGGGGGTGGGGGGTGTAGTGAGATATCACGTGTATTTATTTCGAACAGCGATTTTACAACCCTGAATTTGAGATCACTGTAATTTCTGAACATCAAAACCTACAATATTAAAACTTGTATGGAATAATTGACAAAGCACTTAATTCCTTTCTTACATCAGAAATTAATTGAAATCGGAATACCTATGCGTTGATCATACAACATAAAAATCATTTTGTTTTTCATCGTGTCTCCCATAGGAACCGCGCAGAATATCAATCCGATCAATAATTATCTCAAATTATGTCAGTATTATTTAAAATGGTAGTACCATTTTAAATCCTCCATAGTTTTGGCGTGATACAGAAAGACATACAAAAAAAACTATTTCAGCTTCAGTATCGTATGTAATGGAAGTTACATAGATAGAATGTCTAGTAAAAAAAATATCTTGGTAAATACAGACATACATATGGTCACACCTTTATCCCCGAAGGGGTAGGCAGAGGCATATTATATGCCCACATTTCACCTTTTTGTATATAATTACCAAATATATTTGACGTAGAGATTTTAAACTCTCTATAGCATTATTATAAGTTATAATTGGACTAGCCGATGCACGCAGCTATGACCCCGTCCACCGATGATCATTTGGGGGAAGGCGTCTCTCCTTGTTCCGGAGATGCCTTCAGAGCCCACCCGCTCACCGCTCTCTACCCTCTCTGCTTCCAAAGAAGCGCTCGAGAGCGGTGCGATGCGGGCGAGAACCCCGAAGTGTTGGAGGCCCCCGGCCGGGCTGGGCCGACGTGAATAATCTTTGGATATCAATGCCGGCTGTAGGATGAGGAGGGACACCGCAGGGTTTAGTGGGTACTTGCTGCCGCCGCAGCTAGGATGGTGGTGCCAAACCGTGTTCCCCAAGTAACAAAAAAAAAACTCAGCTCAGTCCACGTGGATATCGATAGTCGTGATCAAAAGTATAATGATCGTATGGAAATTCAACCTTGATTATTGTACTTTTGTTCATAACTTTGCTTCTATTTAGCCAACTGCGATCAAACCAACGTAAGATTTTAAGCTTGACAAACTGACACCTTCTTTATTAGCTCCAAAATAATGAATATTATATAGAAACACGAGGGGAGTAAATGAAACGGGAATTATATTAAAATATTAATACCATATCTGTCTCTATTATGTGACGCAAACGAAGTTGCGTGAATTAGCTAGAAGTTTGAATAGATAAAAACAATAGAGACTTCTATGTTTGAAATTTAAAAAAAACTGTGTGGTTACTAAAAATACACGTGATTCGGCCCAGGGGGGGAGGGGTAATCTGAAACCTCACCAAATATCACCAAGGGGGATATTTGGTGAGGTTCGAAAAGGGGGGGGGGGGGGTCCGAAAAATGCCCAAAAAAACCTCACGCGATTAATGGACGGCCCTTAGGCTGTCGGGCGTTACGTGAGGTTTTTTGGTCGGTAGGAGTCATAACATCCATGAGGATTTTCGCTCACGTAAACAAAAAAAAAAGGTGAGGCCGCAGTGGTAGCCGTAGTCTGTTAGAGTCCTGGGGTTTCCTTCCGAGGGCTTACCCGGGGCTCCCAACCGTAGTTGGGAGCACCAGGTAAGCCCTCGTTAGAAGGATACCCTAGGACAGTGGTTCCCAATAAGTTTTTGCTGCGTACCACTATAAAAATGTACTCAAACCTGCGTACCCCTTATTAAAGCAATCACATTTTTTTTTTCTTTTAACGTGAGGGAAAATCCTCGTAGGATGCTAGGCCGGACTCTTACCGACTAAAAAACCTCACGTAACGCCCAACAGCCTATGGTTGAGAGCCCCGGGCAAGCCCTCAGGAAGGATGTCCCGTGACTCCCAACAGACCTACGGCTGCCGCTGCGGCCGTAGGTCTGTTGGTTCGGTCGCCGGTTCGGGTGCAATCCCGCGTCCACGGGGGGTTTCGGGTGTGACCCTGCTTCTAAGGGGGGGGCGTGCGTGAGTTGCTCACGTCACGCTGCCGTCATGGGCCTGCTTCTGTCAGGACGGTGAGCGGCCCTCTCACCGTCCTCAGACCCCCGGTCATGGAGGCCGATAGTCCTCGGCGAAGACACGTCGGCGGCGCCCAGGGCGCCGACTGCGGAACTCGGGTGGGAGAGTTCTCTCCCGCACCCGGCCCGCCGCCTCCTTCGCGAGCATGACCTGCTCGCAGAAAGAAGCGGCGCAGTCCCACTTAAAAGCAATCACACTAATATTTTAAAATGGAAAGTTTGTGAGTGTGTGTGTATGTTTGTTACTTCTTCACGTTCAAACGCCAGGACCAATTTTGATGAACTTTGGTATACAGGTAGTTGCTTCTAACCTAACATAACCAAGTCGAATTGCACAGCTATCACAACGAACTATTTATCGAACCGCTCATTCTTGTATATGTCCTGCTTGTTAGACCACATTTGAGAATATTTTTGTGTCGTTTGTCCCCACTGGTGATAATGGGGATGTTTTTTTACCATTTGTCACCACTGGCGACAAAGCCAGTAGCTACAACTGGGAAAGTATGTGTCAATCGTCATCACTGGTGACAGTCAGGAATATTTTTCCCATTTATCAGCAGTGGCGACAAAGTCAGTGGCGATAACTGGGAATAGACGTACCGAAGCTACCGTGCCCGGTAAGTATCTGTGACAACCGGTAGGAGAGAGCACCGTGTCTCCTCTCCAACCACTCGTCCATGACCGGTCTGACGCCCGCGATTGTGGCGAGACGCAGGCCTTTGGCCCCGCTCCAGCGCCTCCTTGCGTCATCTAAACAGTGACGCAAGGGCTCTCGCTTCCAGGTCCCATGGAAGGGTCCCGGCTAGGAGACATACTGCCTCACCGGAGATCGTGCGGTATCCCCTTATCACCCTGACTGCGATCGCCCTCTGCGGGCTCAGCAGTCTAGCCACATTGCTGGCCGTCAGGGTCTCCGCCCATACGGGGGCCCCGTATAGGGCCGTACTTCGCACGATCCCAGGTACAGTCTTCTGTAGGGAGCGTTGGGTCCCCTGATATTGGGCATCAGCCGCGCTAGTGCGGCTGATGCCCCCCTCAGTTTTGGGACCAAAACTTCGAAAGTGATGTCCGAAGTTCCACCGGCCATCGAGTACGAGCCCCAGATACTTCATCGAGGGCTCGATGCCGATGCTGACGCCCCCTACCTGTAGTCTCGATCCCGCAGGTGGCCCCATCTGAGGTCCGTGGAAGCACAGAGTCTCGGATTTGTGAAGGGCGACCTTGAGACCCAGCCGCCGTATCCGACCCACGACTTGAGCAACCCCTGCCGTGGCCTTTAGTGCTGCGTCTCGGTGCGTTGCTCCCCGCGCCGTAACGAGGGTGTCGTCGGCGTAACACGTTACGCTTTTTTTTTCAAAGTATATTAGGCCGAGGTAACGCGACGCTTAGTACTTAATTCACAATCAAAACAAAACACTGTCACACGGCTCACGACAAAAGCTGAACTGGCGGGAAGTGGGAATGGGTGACGGGTGGCGGGAGTGGCCGAATAACGCGAGATGCGGGAGGCGCGGGATAGCGCACGGTCAGTCATGGGTCATAGTGCTCGGTGCTCCGTGCTTTTATGATGATGATCGTAATAAAATAATATTTTGGACATTGTTCTTTTTTTTACTGGTGATCGTAATAAAATAATATTTTGGAAATTGTTCTTGTTTTTACTGATAGCCGCACGTACCCCTTAATGCAACTTCACGTACCCCTAGGGGTACGCGTACCACTAATTGGGAAACACTGCCCTAGGACTCTAAAAGCATATGTGTTATTCCAGACTATGAAATATTCCTATACGTATTAAATTTCAACCAGGTTCGTTCAGTTTGATAAGGAACTACCGTTCGTTCAGAGAAGTTTTTTTTTTATTTAGTTCACCAAAATGATGCCGCCGCCTTATGGAAAGCAACGACATCTAGCGATTGGGGGTCACATGTCACAGCCTGTAAGGCTGTAGACAGTAGTCCTCAAGTTAGTGGCTCTATGATGTGCCACTACACGCTCCGCTTGAAGAACCCTGGATTGTAAGAGGAGGGCAACATGCTCGCTGACAGGTCGTTCCAGGTTTTTATGGTTCGACAGAGAAACGATCTTTTGAATCGTTCAGCTCCAGCGAAAATTCTCTCCACTGTGTGAGAGTGGCTCCCCTGTCTAGCAGGCGTTGTTCAGGATCGGAAAGGACGAGAGGGCGGGATGATGCTGTCAGCAGGTGCACCGCTAACACGTGAGGTCGCTTGGACAAAGGAGATATTGTTGAGCCATTCACATTTTTACACCCAAGGGATTCGATTATCTGAAGAAATCAATCTATTTTCAGAAAACTTTAGTGTAAGTAGTGTATTTTCCCTAGGTGTGGTCGCAGTGCTAGCCTTCAGTCAGTCGGGAGTCCTGGGGTATCCTTCCAAGGGCTAACATGGGGCTCCCAACAGTAGGCTGTTAGGTAGGATACGTCTGGTTTTTAGTCGGTAGGAGTCCGGCATACCACCCATGCAGGATTTTCCTCAGGTAAAAAAAAAGATAGTGTATTTTTTACAAATTTAAGGTGACAGCGTTATCACACTTAGGACATCAGAAATGCGGTTTACAGATAGCAGACACCCTGAATTAGCAAAAGTACTTTTATTCCCGGAAACTAGTACTTGTGTTAAAAGGTATCGATAAATCTCACCACGCTGACTGAACAACACATTTCACTTAACAAATAGGTAGGATGTCGTAGCTTTTGGCCGTTTGCAATACCAAAAGCTCTATATGCAAGAACCTTTAATTCCCCCTTTTGAATTCCATTATTGTAGATTAGTGGTAAATTCGAGGCAGGACAGGCATTTCCACAATCCAAGCGTATCCTACGGGACAGAAAGTTTCTATAGAACCTTACCATAAACGAACGCTCTGAATGCAAGTGTGAAGATGAACATGAACACCCTGTCTGTGGCGAGCGGTGCGACGATAGAACGTAGCCGTGGGCATAATATCAAACATGATACCATATTCCTAGAAGCACAAACCTTTGTATATGCGCGGCGGTAGAACACGGAGAAGGCGAAGTATGAATAATTGTAGCCATACACCACACATTTGACATCATTATCTACCATAGAGCAACGCAAACTCTGTAAAGGCGCGCGATGCTCTGTGTTATCTACCTTTAATAGAAATATTCTAGCATTAAAATTTTATGTAACTGTTTAAGTATTTCATTATTTTTTTTCTTTTTTAAGGTTTTTATTTTAAAATCGACAATACAATATTCTTAGCACTGATCCAAAGTTCATCCTAAGGTTGCCTGTAAGAAATCGACACGATAAGACCATTTATACTTCGCATTGTACATTTGATTATTTAGTGATTCATCATGCTTATTAAATCTTGTATATTATTTTTATATACACTACTACTAAAGCGGCAGACAAACTTACGGAACCACCTGATGGGCTGTGGTCGCCGTCGGCAGCGTGACGTGAGGGATTCACACACGCCCGTCCTAAGAAGCGGGATGACGTCCGAAAACCCCGCAAAGACGCGGAATAGCACCCGAATCACTATCTAGGCGAGGCCGCATTGGTAGCCGTAGGTCTGTTGGGAGTCCTGGGACATCCTTCCGAGAGCTTACCCGGGGCTCCCAACCGTAGGCTGTTGGGCGTTACGTGAGGTTTTTGTCGGTAGGAGTCCGGCATAGCATACATGAAGCTTTTTCCCTCACGTAAAATAATTATAAACAAAGCATATTAACGTTTGCAACACCAGAGGCGCTACACTCGTGCTACGGACCCACAAGAACATTTTAAAACCCCTTTTGAAGAACTGAAGGAGTATTAATAATTTGGGTATACAATAACCAACTATCTATCTATGTATACATTATATTACTGTTGATCTCCAATTCCCCTCCCCAGCTGGTCAGTAACCCCCTTATCTGCTGTCCCTTTCGCTCTAATTGGTAGCTTGAGCCTCTGAATCCCATTAACGCAGACCGAGCGGGGTGCACTGAATATATTATGTCTCTCTTGTTTAGTTTCAACCAGTTTCAGACCTTTATAATTGAAACGTACTGCTTTATCCGCTAACTAAGTAATGAGTATGAGTATTTTGTGAGTTTCTTTATTATTCGAAATCTAGCGGACGTCACGCAGTTTCACTAGCGTAGCTACCGTTCCCGTGGGAATACGGGAATAAAATATAGCTTTTGTCACCCGGGGATAGTGTAGCTTCCCAGCAGGGAAGGATTTTTCAAATCGGTTCATTAGTTTCGGAGCCTATTCTATGCAAACAAACAAACCTCCTCTTTATAATATTACTAGCGGACGTCACGTGGTTTGACCCACGTAGTTCCCGTTCCCGTGGGAATGCGGGAACAAAATATAGCCTATATTATTCAGGGTAAACGTAGCTATCCAATGGTGAAAGAATTTTTCGAATCGGCACAGTAGTTTTTCAGTTTAGTCATTACTAGCGGACGTCACTCAGTTTCACTAGCGTATATAGCTACCGTTCCCGAGGGAATACGGGAATAAAATATAGCCTTTGTCACACTTGGATAGCTTCCCAACAGGGAAGGATTTTACAAATCGGTTCAGTAGTTTCGGAGCCTATTCGATGCAAACAAACAAACTTCCTCTTTATAATATAGTTACCATGCTCTTTTACTGTCATGCGGTTTCATACCCGCGCGTGGTTGTGGACAATATACTCTGTGGTTCTAGGAGGAGTCTCTGGGATTTTACGCGCGAAACTTACAGACTAGCGTTTTCCTCAGCTAAAAAATTTTTCAAAACTGGTGTATTTTTGAGTGTTTATGTATAATTTATGGTGGATTCTTAAACATAAAGGTTCGGCAACGTGCACAAGTGTTGGAAAGTGATTGTTTAATAACATTAGGTTTTTGTTTTCTTATTGGATCGATAGATGGCGCCACCGGTACGTACTGCTTTATCCGCTAACTAAGTAATGAGTATGAGTATTTTGTGAGTTTCTTTATTATTCGAAATCTAGCGGACGTCACGCAGTTTCACTAGCGTAGCTACCGTTCCCGTGGGAATACGGGAATAAAATATAGCTTTTGTCACCTGGGGATAGTGTAGCTTCCCAGCAGGGAAGGATTTTTCAAATCGGTTCATTAGTTTCGGAGCCTATTCTATGCAAACAAACAAACCTCCTCTTTATAATATTACTAGCGGACGTCACGTGGTTTGACCCACGTAGTTCCCGTTCCCGTGGGAATGCGGGAACAAAATATAGCCTATATTATTCAGGGTAAACGTAGCTATCCAATGGTGAAAGAATTTTTCGAATCGGCACAGTAGTTTTTCAGTTTATTCATTACTAGCGGACGTCACTCAGTTTCACTAGCGTATATAGCTACCGTTCCCGAGGGAATACGGGAATAAAATATAGCCTTTGTCACACTTGGATAGCTTCCCAACAGGGAAGGATTTTACAAATCGGTTCAGTAGTTTCGGAGCCTATTCGATGCAAACAAACAAACTTCCTCTTTATAATATAGTTACCATGCTCTTTCACTGTCATGCGGTTTCATACCCGCGCGTGGTTGTGGACAATATACTCTGTGGTTCTAGGAGGAGTCTCTGGGATTTTACGCGCGAAACTTACAGACTAGCGTTTTCCTCAGCTAAAAAATTTTTCAAAACTGGTGTATTTTTGAGTGTTTATGTATAATTTATGGTGGATTCTTAAACATAAAGGTTCGGCAACGTGCACAAGTGTTGGAAAGTGATTGTTTAATAACATTAGGTTTGTGTTTTCTTATTGGATCGATAGATGGCGCCGCCGGTAAAATTAAAAGTCGATATGGTTTCGTTACGAGGTTTATTATATAAGAGGACGAGTTTTCTATTAAAATTACTTCTTCCAGTACAACAGTGAGTTTTATTTAAGCAAAGTGCAGTGACATCTGGTGCCGAAACCCGGGAAAAAGTGAATGAATAGTGAAGTAAATACAAGTGTGCGGACAAAGTGAACTTAACTTAAGACTTAGTGTTTCGAGTAAATTTGGACTTAGAAAAATCAGTGAAGCGTTTTAAATAATTTAGAAAATTTTAAATGAAATTAAAACTTAGAAAAAATAGTGAATAGTGAAGTGTTTCTGGAAACTTAGCGTATTTCAAGTAAAATAAAGACTTAGAGAATTTCGTGACAGTTTTCTAAAAACTTTGAATATTTAGTGATTTGGAACTTAGAAAAATTTGTAAAGGTTTTCTAAACACTAGAATTTCGGGAATAATTTGAGTGAACTTTAACTTGGATCAATTCGTAAGCTACAATGGATAATCTATTGGCCAAACAGGAGGAGATTGGTGAGCAAATTACAAGACAGTATAGCAATTACAAAAAATCCCCTAAGGATCGAATATCGAAGTCCTACATCGAGATGCGATTAAAAAAATTTCAATCAATCACTGTGGGAAAAGTTTTCTGAGTACCATTTCGATATAGTTGCCTTAATTAAAGGTAATGAGAAGTCCAAGTTTACGTATTTTATCAATGACCTGTTTGCTACAACTGAGGAAAACTATATTATATACGGATCCAAGTTGAAGGATGATTTAGAATCCCAAAGCTCAGGGCCTTCTAAAGTTATCAAGTCAGGAGCATCTCCGGTAGGACTTCGGATTGTCGTCCCACGATTTAAGGTGCGGGAGGGGGGGGGGAAGGTGGGAGGGGGGGTATAGAATCCCCCCCCCCCTGAAGGAAAAGTTGCGGAAGCCCCCCTTTTTGAGTTATGATTTTTTTAATATCCTAACCTAACTTTCGCATTGTCTTGTGTTGACATCGATATAAAGGTCGAAATTGTTAAAATAATATTATAAAGCGCTCGGCGGCCGCTGCCGCGGCACGCTCGCCTTCGCGCGTCAATGGTCACAGTTCCAACCTAACCTAACCATAATATGTGCAATATAATAGCAGATAATCAACAATAGTTTGGCTAAAAGGCTGAAGCCAAAGGCCGTAAAATATATATTACAAAAAAAAAATATAACTGTCAGAAAGTAACAGTGACAGCGCGTCGACGACGTTTTACGTTTAGTTTTACATAGCGGCAATAGTCGGTAAATTATTGTCAGAATACATTTAAGTAATAGCATTCATTTATATCAGCAAAATATACGTAATATTATAAAATATGCATAAAATTTTACTTTGTTACTAAATATAATTATTTATTTAATTATTAAATAAAGTAAAACATTGTTGTGCTTTAACCTTACGGAAAACGAAACGTATAGTGACGAGCCGAATGTCAAAAGCATTGAGAGTGTATGTATTCTGTGGTGAAAAGTGACAAATTATTGGTGAATTTTAATGATTTTCATTTTTTTTTTCTCGTTAACCATTAATTTCCGCAAGTTAAAACTTCGTGTGGAGGCTTCTAATAATATTAGCTTTGTGTAAAAAAATATGAACCCCAAACTCCACGTCAGACAATCTAAAGTTGAGCCGCATCTCCAACAGCGGACATAAAATTGCCAAGAATTCAACTACCATCATTCTCTGGAGCTTATGAAGAATGGCAAACTTTCTACGATATGTTTGTTTCGGTAATTCATGACAATCACAATCTTAGCGCAGTTCAAAAGCTACACTACTTAAAAAGCAGCTTGTCAGGAGAGCCTGAACTACTACTTAGAAATTTAACAACAACCGAAAATAACTACGAGGAGGCCTGGAACAATTTGACAAAAAGATATAATAATAAACGCTACAATTCCAACGAAATACTTAAGCGCTTGTTTACACAAAAGGCTGTCACAACTGAGAGTGCTACAGGTATTAAACAATTGCTTGATACTACATCAGCCTGTATGAAGTCTTTAAAGAATTTAGGCATTGATGTAACGTCTTGGGATGCAATTATAAATTATCTAGTGGTCACCAAACTGGATTACGAGTCTCGAAGACAATGGGAGACTGAAGTTGGTCATTCAGATTCTGATACCATACCTACATGGGGTCAATTAGTGAAGTTTTTGGAGATGAGGTTCAGAACTTTAGAGATGTTAGAAGGAGCCAAGAATCCCAAGCCCAGTTTCAGTTCAATCCCGAAACAAGTGTCGAAACAAAAGTCATTTCACTCTGCTGTTCAAGAAGATAAGAAAGAAAAGAATAGAGCCTGCACTTTATGTGGAAGTCATCATTTATTGCATCAATGCAAACAATTTAGCAGCAAGACCCCCGACGAGAGAACTGAGTACGTACAAGCCAAGGGTCTATGTTACAATTGTCTGTCACCCACTCACACTGTTAGAGGCAGAGGCTGCCATCAATCTGCGTGCTGTCGCCGTTGTGGCAGAAGACATCACTCATTGCTTCATTTGGATAGAAGTCATCACCAAGGAGTAACAACCTCGACACTAACGAGTCCTGAATCTCAGAACGAGGAGAAGAATTCAGAAAAATCCGTAGTAGCGCATTTTGCCAAAGAGGAACACCAATCAAAAGTGTTGTTGGCTACGGCATTGGTCAAAGTCAAATCACTAAATAGCTACTCACAAATTATGCGAGCGTTAGTGGACCAAGGTTCTGAAGCATCTTTCGTTAGTGAAAATACAGTACAATCACTAGGTTTAAAGCGAATTCCTGTAAACGGTCTTGTTTCTGGTGTTGGTAACGGTCAATCTAGAACTAAGAGTATGGTTTCATTTGAGTTAGAGTCCCTTCATAATTCTGAGTTCATTATTACAGTCAATGCCTTTGTTTTGAGTTCGCTTACATCCTTTCTTCCTTCGAGCAAAACTTCCATTTTGAACTGGCCTGAGATTAGTAACCTCCCTATTGCCGATCCAAAGTATGGTCTACCAGGTAAGATAGATATCATCTTAGGCGTAGATGTTCACAGTGAGATTTTGATAGAAGGACTGCTCAAACACCCGTCTCCGGCAGGCCCTATAGCCCAGAATACACAGTTGGGCTGGATTCTGTCTGGAAGAGTGTCTAAGCAAACATTAGATAACCCTAGAATGATCAATCTACATCTTCAGGTAAAGGAGGATCAGCTTTTGAAACAATTCTGGGAAATAGAAAGAGAGCCTAATATGATTCAAAAGAAACTTACAAAGGAAGAAAATATTTGTGAAGAATTGTATGACAAGACTACAGTAAGAGATAGCGAAGGACGATACGTAGTCAGATTACCGTTTAAGGAACGAGATCCAAAATGTGTCTATGGAAGAACAAAAGAAATAGCACTTAAAAGATTTCAACTTTTAGAAAAAAGGCTTAAGAAGAATAGTTCACTGAAGGAAGAGTACACAAATGTCATAAATGATTATATTGAGCAAAATCACATGGAAAAAATAGAAGACCAAGATGAAATCAACAACCCGAGAGCCGTTTATCTCCCTCACCATGCCGTTGTGAGGGCCGACAAGGAAACAACCAAGGTTCGGGTAGTTTTTGACGCATCTTGCAAGGGTATGAACAACGTATCTCTTAATGATACGCTACTAGTGGGACCTAAATTGCAAGAAGATTTGCGACACATCTTAATGAGGTGGAGAACACATCGATATTGTATTGTCTCAGACTTGAAACAAATGTATAGACAGGTCCTCGTACGTGAACACGATGTTGATTTCCAAAGGATTTTATGGCGTTCAGACCCTGAGCAACCTGTTCAGTATTATAGAATTACTAGGCTTACGCTTGGAACCGCGTGCGCACCTTACCTAGCTGTAAAATCACTGCAACAGCTAGCAAAGGATGAGGAATCCAACCATTCTTCTGCAGCAAGCATTACTCTAGAAGACTACTATATGGATGACCTGTTGGCAGGCTGCGAAAAGGAGGAAGAAGCTGTAGAGATATACAAAGAGATGCAAGAGCTAATGAATAAAGGTGGATTTCAACTCCAAAAATGGTCCAGCAACAGTTGTAAACTGTTGAATTATATTGAAAAGGAAAATCAAAGGAGCAGTGCATATATTATGTATTTAAAACGAATACTATGGTTAAAGTCTTAGGAATTGCGTGGAACAAAACGTCTGATAACTTCGAGTATACCTATAATTGCCCAGAAACCGTTGAAACCATTACAAAGCGCAAGTTTTTATCAGACATTGCCAGACTTTACGACCCTTTGGGATGGATAGCTCCAATAATTATAGTAGCTAAGATATTCATCCAAACGTTGTGGAAGTCAGGCCTACAATGGGACGAGCAACTGCCACCCATTCTCTTAAAAGAATGGCTAAATTTTAGATGTGAACTGAATAAAGTCAATCTCATTAAATTGCCAAGATGGTTAAACATGCATAAAACGGATTCATTAGAATTACACGTTTTTGCAGACGCTTCTCAAAAAGCATACGGAGCAGTTATTTATTTAAAAGTCATAACTGATGATGCTGTCTATGTGCAGTTATTGTCTGCAAAAACGAAGGTCGCCCCGGTGGAGAAGGAAATTTCAGTCCCACGATTAGAACTCTGCGCGGCTTTGTTAGCTGCCACGTTGATCCACGAGGTGTCCCAGGTAATGAAAATTCCGAAAGAGAAGTTATTTGCGTGGTCGGATTCGACGGTGGTACTAGCTTGGTTAAGCGGAGAGCCCAGTAGATGGACGACCTTCGTTAGCAACAGAGTATCGGAGATACTGACAATACTAGATCGTGAGAGGTGGCACCACGTCAGGACGGATCAAAATCCTGCCGACTGTGCCTCGAGGGGCACCTCCGTAATGGATTTAGTCAATCATAACCTTTGGTGGAATGGGCCGGAATTTCTACATACTCAGAACAATTACAGGAAAGATTTAGATTTTAGTACAAATGAAGAGGCAAGACCTTTGAAGGCTTTAGCTGCTGTAATTAAAATAAAAGAAGAATTCATTTGGCTACGATTTTCAAATTTACAAAAACTACTTCGAGTATTATCATATTGTTTAAGATTTTCTAAATTAAAATTACCTAAGGCCGATAGGCAGTTCACAAATCGATTACCGTGGAACAGATGAATAGTACATTAAGATTGTGCATAAAATTAACTCAAAGTTTACATTTTGCGGATGAGATCAAACAGCTAAAGTCCTTAGGATATGTGTCTAAACGCAGTCATCTACACACTCTTTGTCCATTTTCTGATGAAAATGGAATTTTAAGAGTTGGAGGTCGAATAAAAGAATGCGAAGCAGAGTTTGATAAAAAGCATCCCATCATTATTCCTAGCGATAGTCAAATCACTAAGCTAATAGTGTTGGATGCTCATCACAAGACTTTACATGGTGGGCCGCAGATTATGACTAATTTATTAAGAGCAAAATGTTGAATCATTCGCGCCAGAGACTGTGTCAAAAGATGCAATGTATTACCTGTGTAAGATATTCTCGTCAACAAAATAATCCACTTATGGGGCAATTAGCAAAGGTTAGATTAACTCCAGACAAACCATTCCGATCATCTGGAGTAGACTTCACGGGATTTGTTCATATACGATTTTCTCCAGGAAGGGGATCAAGGTCGTATAAAGGGTATATTTGTGTTTTTATTTGTATGGCCACACGGGCTATACACCTTGAGGCAGTTTCTGATTTGACAGCTTTTTATAGTTATATATAGCGGCGTTCCGAAGATTCGTATCTAGAAGAGGATCTTGTCGAAATTTATACTCCGATAATGGGACAAATTTCGTGGGAGCTGAAAAGGAATTGCGAGAGATGTTAGTTCGTGCTAACTCACAACTCCACGACGAAATTTCTCACTTGCTAAGTAACGAAGGAACGACTTGGCACTTCATACCGCCCCACGCGCCAAATTTCGGTGGGCTGTGGGAATCCGCCGTCCGATCAACCAAAGCACACCTCAAAAGAGTAATTGGAGAGGCGACGCTGACATTTGAGGAACTTCGACGGTTCTGGCCCAAATAGAGGCGTGTTTAAATTCACGTCCGTTATCCGTTTTAAGTGACAACCCAAATGACCCACTACCCTTAACGCCTGGGCACTTTTTAGTGGGAGAACCACTGGTAACAATCCCAGACGAAAATTTCCAAAATGTTGCTAATATCTCGGGCCTTCAAAGGTGGAAGTTTGCTCAGAAAATGACTAACGATTTCTGGCGTAAATGGTCAGATGAGTATTTGATTAATTTGAATCAAAGATATAAATGGACTATGAAGCGATCTGAACCTGAAATAGATGATATAGTTATTATTCGAGATTCAAACATACCACCAGCGAAGTGGTTATTAGGTAGGGTAATTGAAAAACATTCAGGAAAGGATTCTGTTACTCGTGTAGTTTCCATAAAAACTAAAAATGGAATATGTAAAAGAGCATGCAATAAGTTATGTTTCTTACCTAAGGCTAGTAATTAAGATATTTCATATATTTTAAGTTTAATCAATAAAACCTTACATTTATCTATTGTATATTCGCACGGTGGGCGGCTTATATCAATTAAATTTTTAATTTTAAGATGTTTGTAAATTAGAGAAAGAACAAGGTTCTTTGGTGAGCGGGATGTTTAATAACATTAGGATTTTGTTTTCCTATTGGATCGATAGATGGCGCCACCGGTAAAATTAAAAGTCGATATGGTTTCGTTACGAGGTTTATTATCATATAATAAACCTCGTAACGAAACCATATCGACTACAAGTAATTTTAATAGACAACTCGTCCTCTTATATTATAAGAGGACGAGTTTTCTATTAAAATTACTTCTTCCAGTACAACAGTGAGTTTTATTTAAGTAAAGTGCAGTGACAGTGATATAGCGCAGTGATTAGGGATTGCAATCCGGTGTCATTTTGAATCCGGCCGGATCCGTACCGGATTTCTCAAATCCGGCCGGGTCCGACCGGATGCGGCCGGATTGAGTTAACCGGGATAACTTGCTTTCTTTTTGTTATTGCAACATGAATACTGTTAATGAAGTGTAAAATTAAAAACGATACTGCTTATACAGATTCAATTTTATATAAAAGTAAAGATTTTTTTGAAGAGCCGTAAATATTCATCTTCCGCGACTAAATCTATAATATTAAATTTGAGGTAATAGTCCAGTCAAGAAAGCACTAAGCAATGTAGAGTAAACGGGAAGGAACCTAAGCTGTTTCTTAAGAAATTTAATCAGGTTGTTTAAGAAGAAAACATACTAATAGTCCCATCATCTGTAAGGCGGGCCGGAAAAAGGGCGGGTGTGACAAAGATTCAATTATTTAGTTTTTCGCAATATATCTAAATCAGAGCTTAGCAAAACATTGGATTTAAAGTTTCAATAACTTTCGTTCTAAACACTTTTCCATAATTCTTTGCCCGCGTTAAATTTGGTTTCCGTTCCGCTTCCCATATGAACATATTCCCCGGATGAAACGTAGCCTATATGTTATTCCAGACTCTAATCTACCCCGGTTACAAATTATAGCCCGATCCGTTCTGCCGTTAGAGCGTGATCGAGTAATAAACATCCAAACATATTCACAAACTTTCACATTTATAATATTAGTAGGATAACGCTATTCTGCGTGATCGTTAGTTCGTCCCTGAGTATCTCACTGTGGGAAAACTTAGTATCAGGCTTTTTTTCATGTAAGCAAAAATTTATTCTGCTCGTATAATATCTGCAACAAGAATAGCTCTAGGGATCTAGTTTTCTGAAGTTTTGGGTAACTGACGGGTTTCAGAAATAATTAATAGCATTCTTTGTGATATTTTGCTCCTTCAGCAAACAATATCATTAAAGAGGGACAAACGATAAAAATTTCGCTACCCCAGACATTATTCTTCAAATTACATACCTCCCTGACACTATTCCTATATTTCATTTAAAATCTCAACAGAATGTTAAAAACGCTGAATCACTATCATTTCTACATTTCGGAAGAGTGTAGTTCAAAACGGTTGAGAATATGGGAACTGCATGTAATCAAAGTTAGGAGAATTTTATAAGTTTTTACTTCATGGTCGAACATGTTTTGCCACAACGCAATGTTTTTAGGATATTGGTGAAAAACTTAAAATTTATTTTTTATTTATTTATTTAAAATTTATGCACAATAGTACATTGGCGGACTTAATGCCAAAGGCATTCTCTACCCGTCAACCATAAGGTATTGAAATTGGGCCCTTTGTCACGACCCTCTCTCCACCTCACGTCCTAGATGTCGGAACTTTTAGCAGGCCTCCGTCACTCGCTACAAGTCGTGTTATAAGCACCTACTCCTAAGTATAACGTAGCAGAACTAACTTGGCCGACCGGCTGAGGGCTGCCACACGCCAAACCGATCGAAGTGCGCACAGCCAATGTACATTACCCGCGTAAAATTATATTTCGCTTTATTTTCGCCTGCGGCGCTGGAGGTCGTGGGTTCGATTCCCACCGGAGACAATTATTTGTGTGACCCATAAATGTTTGTCTCAAGAGTCTGGGTGTTTCTATGTATAATATGTATGTATTTAAAAGTATATAAGTATTAATATCCGTGGTCGGATACCCATAACACAAGCAGGTTATTCCTAGCTTACTTTGGGATCAGATAGCGTTGTGTGAGATGTCCGTGAATATTTATTTATTTATTTATTTATTATTTATTTAGTGTTGCTTTTTTTCCATCTTACTTCTTACTAATATTCTTAAATTAAATGCGAAAGTGTTTGAGTGCGGATGTGTAGATGTATTGATGTTTATTACTCTTTTACGCTCTAACGGCTCAACAGATCTAGCTGAAATTTGATACAGGGATAGATTGTAGTTTGGAATAGCACATAGGTTACTTTCTATCCCGGGAATAAGTTCCCATTGCAAGCGGGAAAAGGAACAAACTTTTACGCGGGCTAAGCTGCGAGCATCAGCTAGTTATAATATAATTCTTATGTAAAGAAGAAGTTATAAAATAAAAATATATTTTTTTTAGACACTGTGTTTATTGTTTTATGTAGTTATATGTACTTTTGTTCCGCGCTTACAACCCTAATGTTGACAATAGTTGTCACTCGATGACGCAATCATACGATGTGCGCACGAAACTCGACTCTCGGAATACGTCGTAGAGAATGTTTTCGACTGTAGCGATATGTTTTAGCTAATATTTTTGAGGTTAAGTATGGGAGTGATGTATCTGTTACGTAGTAACTATTATTTAATCTGTGCTTTTAGTATGTATCATCTCATCGTAAAGTACAATGTTACACACTGAAGTGTGACTCAAACAGCTCGCGCGCAGTGCAAGCTCTTTAAATTTGTATCATCCTTGGCGACGGCATGGTTATTTTGCCAAAATATGCAAAAAACGGATCCGGTCGCCGCCGGATCCGGCGGTGTATTGGTGCCGGATCCGGTGGATGAAAAATGATGTCGGATCCGCCGGATTACCGGATCCGGTTTTCCGGATTGCAATCCCTAGCAGTGATACGCTACTTTTTAGGTTTATCGACAAATTCCACAGCAAGCTCTAGTAAAGTACCACCGCTTTACTAGAGTAGAACTTAGTCCAACCCAAGAAACTTATTTAGAAGTATAAGTTCCTTGGTTCAACCTTGGCATACTTGAATACGCTGTTGATAATATAAGGCATAAGGAATCTAGATTTGGCATATGGTCTAAGTAACCAAAGCCAGTATAAATTAATTTAAAAAAAAAGGAGTCTCTGGAGCCTGCTGCTGGATTCCACAATCGGGTGCGGGTGAAACCGCATGATATTGAAACCACACCCTACAGAATGAACAACATGAGAGGTCATATAGTCTCTAGTTCCATGCAAACAAAATGCGGAAATAACTCTGTCTATTAGTTGTACTTTCACGAACCGATTTCGATGATATTTGGTACAGAGATAGACTAGAACTTGGAAAAGAACATAGGGCATCTCATCACTTGGAAATGGATAGGTATGGGAAGCCTGATAATTCTCTTCTAGAAAAATTATAGTTGGGAACGAGACTTGAATCGGTCAAATTAGGGGCAATCCGCTAGCCAGCAGAGCTATCAGAATCGTACCAAATTATCTTGTTTAATAATCTGTGTATTTTAGGATACACAGATCATGGCGTTTTCACTTATTCTGGTACCTAGGTACCCTAACCACTGCTTAGCTTAAATCAGCCTGGCCGTATGAAGAATAAATAAAATTATCACTTAAATAATATAACTTATACCCAACTACTAACAGCAGTAGGTCGGTAAACCTTTACCAACCATTATTTGTCAAAAACACTTCAATAACTTCTTAGGTTTAGGCAGAAAGGTGAATCGGTCCCGCAGAAAATACAAACATACCTATGTACACATGACCGTTCTTTTAATAATCTATACTCTACACTAATATTATAAAGAAGTAAAGTTTGTGTGTTTGTATATTTGTTAAATTGTAAGGGGTAATCTCGGGATCTACTGAACCGATTTTAAAAATTCTTTAACCAATAGAAAGCTACGTTATTGTGGAGTGTCATAGGCTATATAGCATCACGCTACAATGAATAGGAACGGAGCAGTAATAGTAAATGTTTCAAAAACGGGGGAAAAGTTATTTCTTTTGAGAGCTTCGTTGCGTGTGCTGCGTAAATATTTATAGTTATGTAAAAAATATGTACTACAAAATTGTTTCTTTTAAAAAAGTTCAAAAAAAAATGGGCGATAGCATGTCTTTGGGTTGGTGCGCAATAACCATTTTAATGGCAATCAATTTTTTTCTACAATAATGCCACGGGATACCTCTTTCATAAACGAAATTGTTTTTAAATATTATGCGACGGGAATACACGCGACGAAAAACCTTTCTTTCTCTCTCTCTCTCTCTCTCTCTCACGTAGTATTGAATATTAACGACGAGACGCTACGGGAGTACTGCACTACAGTAATATATACTCGCTCTTATGTGGCGCAAACGAAGTTGCGCGGGTCAGCTAGTAGTTTATAAGTGTAAAAAAGTATCTCAATAATAGGTACGTATATATTGGTACCTATGTATTTCGAATTTACTAAATAGGTTTCCATCTGTACTAGGTACCTATTCGGTAGCTCATAGGGTATGTAGTAGAGATGGGCCGAGTACTCTGTTGATACTCGGTACTCGGCCGAATAACTCGGTTTTAATGCCGAGTATACTCGGTTTAAGTAAAGCAATATATTTAGGTGGATTAATTAAAACATTGCGCCTGGACAAGGAAATCGCTAGAAGGATCCGTTTGGGCTGGGCAGCCTTTAGCAAGCCACGTCGCGTTTTCAATTCGCCTATACCGCAGTGTCTGAAGACGCAAGTCTACAATGAGTGCGTAATACTAGAACCAGTTATGACATAAGGTGCCGAGACGTGGACACTTACGGTAGGGCTAGTCCATGCCCCCAAAATTGCACAGTGAGCTATGGAACGAGCCATGCTTGGAGTATCTCTGAGAGATAAACTCCGAAATGAAGTTATTCGGCGGAGAACCGGAGTGGTCGACATAGCTCGCAGAATAAGCACATTAAAGTGGCAATGGGCTGACCACATCTATAAACATAGGGTAGGACGTCCACGCGCCAGATGGACCGACGTCCTGGTGAAGGTCACAGGCCGGGACTGGATGCGAAAGGCACAGGACCGTGTACTGTGGCGTGAACTGGGAGAGGCCTACGTCCAGCAGTGGGCTGCTAGAAGCTAAGTTATTTGATTCGTTGATAATTAATACAACAGGGCTTGAACCTGTTTGTACTTGTTTTCAGGCCCGAAACGGGAATTTGATTGAACCGAGTTACTCGGCCGAGTACTCGGTTGGAAAAAAATTTAACCGAGTAAAACTCGGTAATCGTCGGCCAAAGTGTCACTCGGCCCATCTCTAGTATGTAGGTACTAAAACATAAATAAATAAAAAACAAAAATCTAAAGTTATTAACTGACATTATATTAAAATTAACCGACACAGAACTATCTGAAATCTTTTACCAAAATTGTTTAAAACAAACTAATTAACTAACTTAATTTATTTTCATCAACGTGTAGTGCCATCTGTCGTGCAATAGCGATCACTCAAATAACTCCGCCCTCTAGTGTCAAGTGGAGTCTCAAGTAGGGTCCAAAAATATTCAATAGATGGCAGCACTTACGAACTTTGATGCTCTGTTTTTTAGTTTTTTCATTCACTCATAAACCAGATTGTTGCTTCATGATGGATTTTGTAGTCATTCGTTCAGGGTTTTCAACTTAGGGGTTTTCTCCCAAATTTAGGGGAAAAGTAATTGGGACGAGATTTATTCACGGGTGTTGGCATTCTTACACGTTGGCGGAGACAATACGTGCTGGGCACAGATGCCCGTCTCATACAGTAGGAAGAATCTTCGTCTAAACAGAGCGATTCAAAAGATGGTTTCTCTTACGTAAATTTCAACTAAGCTATTTTTTTTTAACGTGAGGGAAAATCCATTATGGATTGGATGCTATGCCAGACTCCTACCGCCTAAAAAACCTCACGTAACGCCCAACAGCCTATGGTTGGGAGCCCCGGGTAAGCCCTTGGAAGGATGTCCCAGGACTCCCAAAAGCTATAGTGATTGGTGATGACTGTGTACGCTTACTAGAAATGGATTGCTTTTCTTTCTTTTTTGCAACGCGGGGATCACTTTTACGCTCCATCATCCGTGCTGCGGGGGTAGCTGGAATGAAGTAGGGGAGTCGCGGCCAGTCGTGTGAAAGTTCTCTGGGTGCCATGCAGGACACAAGAAATAACAATAAAAAGTGATATCAACAATTTAGAAATCAAAACAGATCCAGATTTAATAGAAGTGAATTTTTTTACGTTACTCAATTTTGGGATAAATAACTTTCAGAATTGGTAACATTGCATTTGGTTGCCAAAATGCCAATTTCGCTGTCAGTTTCAGTTTCAGTTCAATTGGTTCAGCATGTGTGTATTGGATTGTTTGTTTTCAAGAAAAAGTTTCTTCGAACTTTACTTGATTTAAACAGAATATCCAAATAATCTATGGTTATACCTAATTCCTGTCTAAATATTTTTTATCAGTATTGGTGTTAATGCGAGCTACACTAGTGAAAAAGCATCCAAAATGTTAGTATTCAAAAACATACCTTTCTAAATGTTTCACTTTTTGTTTATAACTTAAAATTCGTAATTAAATTTGTTTTAGGAGTATCGTAGATTTGGCAACGTTGACTTTGCATCGACGAAATGAATTAGAGGCTAGATTAAACATATTTCAGGAAAAATGTGTTCGCGCCATTGACGACATAAAAAAATTGCAAACGAAGGTAAGTGAGTAAAATATAAATTTTTCGTGTCAGTGCTATTAATAGTCTAAAAATGCAACCTTCGGCGACACTTGCACTGTTGCAATTTCCCACATAGCTTCGGCACTTACTAATTTTAATATGTACTATTATTTTTATTTTAATACTGAAATGCTCTAAAAATTTATATGTACCTTTATCATGTTACTTTTTTATCGTAATAAGCATATTTTGGGTCGGCATTCGAATTACGCATCCTCGATAGCGGGGAGGGAAGGGTGGCATTTTATAGTGGTTGGTCACCCCTTTGAAATGGCACCCTATTTGTGTCTAGGAGACGCATAGTTTTTTTTTATATGTGTTTGAAGTTACGTGTGACAGAAAGTTATGTTTTGTTAAATGTGTCTTTGTTATTAATTTTTCATTATACTTATTTATTGTTTTACACATAATTACCTAGTTGTAAAATGTTTTATGTGTCATAAAAAATGCACAAAAAAAAGAACAAAAGAAACAATACAAAATATAACAATGAAACTGAATGTCTCCGTCATCTTGATGTGGGAGTTAGAGTGTATTCCCGCTCGTCCCCTCGACTTCCCGAGGGGGGGGATAAAAATTATATATAATTTAATTATATTATTTTTAAATTGATAAATATTATAATAGGTATTATTATATATTATTTTTGGTTAATATTATTTTATGTAATATATGGTAATTATGATTTTTGATAAATATTATTTTTGGGACTTCTCCCCGTCTCCCCGAGGGGGACGAATGGGAAGACCCAAAAATAATATTTAATCGGTTTCTGATCATCACCTTCCTAATTCAAGAGGACTGACTTGGATGGGTTAGGTTAGAAGACTACGATTCGTGGTTTTTTTTTATAACCACCTAAACAAAACTATTTTGTCATCCCAAAAAAATTATGGGGGTCATCGGGAAAATAAAATAACGAATTCCACGGATTTAACTGCGCACGAGCCGAGCGAGCGTGCCGCGGCAGCGGCCGGCGAGTGCTTTGAGATACCAATTGAAAGTGATTTATTATATTAAATTCATAAGAACATGATTTTATAGAACTTAACCTCGAAAAATAAAAATCTAAATTTCTTGGAAACTATTGGTTTCCTAACTTTGGAGAGTGGTCGGGGGATTCCCCCTCTCCCCCTCCTCCCCCCCTATCGAGGATGCGTAATTCAAATGCAATCCCGTCAGTGATGTTGCTCTCGTCATACATGTATATCCTACTGCCTACTTCTTCATTAAGAGCCTACCAGACGCCAAATTGTTAAAAGAAGATAGAAGATATACATTTTAGCGTGCAAGAAAGAGAGAGATGCAATCGGTAAAAAACTATGACCAATATGAAAAAACTGCTCTAGTGCAAATGAAGATTTTACTATTGTCTTTCTTATAAGTATTTTATATTATAAAAACAACTTATAACATACGAGATCTAGCTTAAAATTTCTCGAAATCGAGGTATTTTCAACACAAAAAACGTGTAATCGTGTTTCGAGCCTAGAGCGTTTTTAGTTCATGAACTGAAGTTGTCTGTGTTCAAATTTTAATTCAGCAGAGCTCACAAGTCCTGAGATCTAGATCAAAGTAATAATCTATTTGGCGTCGTATGGACTCTTAAGTACCTAAAGAAAAAAAGCTAAAACATCAAACATTGAATTCACTATGCATATATAAGACCTTAAATAGTACCAAGTACCTATAATAGTAATAGAGAGACTCCATTCTTAGCCATAGATGCATTGAGCAGGTGCTGGCTCCATAGCTTGGCATAAGGGCGAACCCCGATAGCATCTGGGACTTGCGACTCAATGCATAGGTTTAGGTTAGACACCTTTTCTATCTGGTCTGTTAACTTGAACCAAACTATATCTTGGGACTGACTGGATGCGGAAGGCGCAGGACCATGTAGTTTGGGAGAGGCCTACGTCCAGCAGTGGACTGTTCTGTCATAGGCTGATTTCATTTGATGATATCTATACTAATATTATAAAGAGGAAAGATTTGATTGTTTGTTTTCATTGAGTGTTGCGGAGCGCTCGTGGCCCCGCGGACTCAGTGTTCTGTAAACGATCACTGCAGTAAGCAACTTTCACTATGGCCGGTCCATGGATGGGTGACCACCCATGTGATCACTTTGTGACATTTATTTGAGCGTTTCCGTGCTTCGGAAGGCACGTTAAGCCGTTGGTCCCGGTTGCCAGTAAAATGGCAGTCGTTAAGCTAAGTTGAAGCCTTTATAGGCGGCAGCAGGCAGTCTCAACCTGCGCCTGTCCATTTAAACACGGCAATACGGCTCACCACCTATTACGTGGGACAAATTATACAAAGGTGAAATGTGGGCATATAATATGCCTCTGCCTACCCCTTCGGGGATAAAGGCGTGACCATATGTATGTATGTATGTTAGTGACCGACCGAAGTTTCGGTTTCGGTTTCGGTTTCGGCCAGTTTCGGCCAAAAAATCGAGTTTCGGCCGCAGTTTCGGTTTCGGCCAAAATGGGCCGAAACTTACGGCCGGGCCGAAACCCACGTGTTCATGAATTTTGAGTGTCTAGCTCTGCTTGTGACGTGGTTGGGGTCAGCCCAATCAGTTAACATATTACTAACCGAAGATTTAGAGATTTACAAAGGACTTCCAATTAATAGTTATAATAATACAACTTTATTTAAGCCACAAGCAATTACGAGTACAATCATTGAGAAGTATTAGACAGTTACCCCTGTGTTATGTCTTCGACCTCCTTTTTAGGATCCCGTTTTTACTTTTAGTTACTGAATCCTAAAGATCTAGGACTTGACATAACCCTACCCCTTTGTTGTCGGTTCCGTTGACTGTGTTGATCGTCTGTCTGTCTGTCAGGAGGCTGTAACTTATCCACCGTGATAGTTAGACAGTTATTTTTTTTACAGATGATGTATTTCTTTTGCTGCTATAGCAACAAATAATAAAAATAGACAAAATAATAGTATTAAAGGGGGCCTCCCATACAACAACCGTGACTTTTTTGCCGCTTTTCTTGTACGGAACCCTTCGTGCGCGAGTCCGGCTCACTCGTGCCCAGTTTTAGTTATACACTTATAGAATGTAACCAAAACCGGCCAAGAGCTAGTAGCAGGGCACCGTGTGGTTTTAGTCGGTAGAAGTTCGCCATAGCATCTATGAGTAATTCCCCCACGTGAAAGAAAAAAACTTATCTTTAGGTGGAGATATTTCTAAAATAAACTCTTGAGAAGATTTATACCGTTGATGCAGCAAGTTCCAACAAGTGCCATCAGCACTTGGTGGAACTTGCTGCACCGATTGAAAAAATAACCGGCTAAGTGCGAGTCGTACTCACACGCAAGATCTCATATGGAGGGGTTAAAGCGGGACCCTATTAACGAGACATAAGGCCAAGCCGACCGTCTGTCTCTTAGTTACGAGGTTGTATCGCTGGAATCGCGCCAGATAGGGGCCTAAAATTTTCACTGATGATGTATTTCTGTTGCCGCTATTTTTTACTCTTAAATCCTACAGAGATGCTATGCCGGAGTCCTACCGACTAAAAACCACGCGTTGGGAGCCCCGAGTATGCCCTCGGAATGATACATATTGCAGCCGCGCCTTTGGGGGGTTGCTCAGTTGTTATCCCGCTACTTGAGGGGGACATGCATGAATCTCACACTTCATGCTATCCGTCTAGGGCCTGCTTCTATAAGGACGGTGAGCAGACGTCCTCAGGTCCCTGGTCATAGAGGCTGATAGTATGGGGCGCGCCGTCGCAGACTGTGCAACTTGGGTGGGAGAGTTCTCTCCCGCTTCCTCCCCGGCGCCGCGCCGTCTCTGTCACGAGCATGACCTGTTCATAGGAAGAGTGCTATGGTACCGCTCCAGCGCCTTCTTGCGCCATTTAAACAATGACATAGAGGGGTCCCGGCTAGAAGACATGCCGCCTCAACTGAGATCATGCGGTATCCCCTTATTCTTACTCTGACAGCCATCGCCTTCTGCGGGCTAAGCAATCTATCCGCATTGCTGGCCATCAGGATCTCCGCCCATACGGGGGCCTCATGTAGGGCCCTGCTCCGCATTATCACAAGGTACAGTCTCCTGCAGGGAGCGTTGGGTCCCCTGATATTGGGCAACAACCGCGAGAGTGCGGCTGATGGCCCCTCCCTCAGTTTTGGGACCAAACATCGGAAGTGGTATCCGAAGTTACACCGGCTATCGAGTACGAGCCCCTAATACGTCATCGAGAGCTCGATGTCGATGCTGATGCCCCCTATATGTAAGCTGGATTCCACAGGTGTCCTTTAGGGCTGCGTCTCGTTGCGTTGCTCCTCGCGCCGCGCTGTAATTAGGGTGTCGTCGTAGTAAGTAGGGTAACACGTTACGCACGTAACAGGTTACCCCAACACCTCTGAGCAACGGACCACGCAGCACCCAATAGTAACCGATGTTCCACAGAAGCGGTCCAAGAACGATCCCTGTCGAACACCGAACGACACATCTCGCCGACCCTTTTCGGGTAAGTTATGGCCCTCTCGGAAAGATAGGCCCCGACAATTCGACGGAGGTATTGAGGCATTCCATGGTAAATAAGCGCCTCCCAAACACAGCTCCAGGGCAAGGTGTTGAACGCGTTGGAGAATTCAAAAGACACTGCCACCACCAACCACCTCACCATGTGCTGTTGCCGTTTAAAAAAAAAATACCTGCTAAAATCAGAAAAATACATTCACACAACAAACGTAATTTTTGTAACGGATTTCTCTGTGCGGGAATGCGACTCGCACTTGGCTGTTTTTTTTTTTTTTGTCAATATGAACACGTGAGTTTCGGTTTCGGTTTCGGCCGAAACTGACCCTGTGGCCGAAAGTTCGGTTTCGGTTTCGGTTTCGGCCGGAAAACCAGTTTCGGTCGGACACTAATGTATGTATGTTTTCATTGAATAGGCTCCGGAAGTACTAGACCGATTTGAGAAATTCTTTCACTGTTGGGAAGGTACACTCTTTGCGCTGAACATGGCTATATTCAAATATTCACACAACGCTATCTGATCCCAAAGTAAGCTAGGAATAACCTGCTTGTGTTATGGGTATCAGACCGCGGATATTAATACTTATATACTTTTAAATACATACATATTATACATAGAAACACCCAGTCTCTTGTGACAAACATTTATGGGTCACACAAATATTTGTATCCGGTGGGAATCGAACCCACGACCTCCAGCACCGCAGGCGGTATCACTACTGACTGCGCCACAGAGGCAGACAATTATTCCCACGGGAACGTGGATTTGGGTAAAACTGTGTGACGTCTACTAATCTTGTATTAAACTACCTACTTCCTAGTGATTTGATACAGCCAATTATCCTGTACCTATTTTAAGGTTCAGGAAACTGCTGTATTTTTACAGCAGATTGCTTACAGACCAAGTTACATTCCCCAGAATGCAAATGTGCCTTTTGTGTTCACTTCCGACGTTATATAATAACAAGTTAATGCATAAAACTAAAAAGTTCTCATGAACTGCTCCTAAAATGTGCATAAATCTACATAAATGGTGTTATAAAAAATTTTATATTTTGATCGGTGACTGTGTGATTAATATGTTATGAAATTCATTCTATGTTCCTTCTCATTGTACTTGATAATTTTCAAATAAGATAAGACAAACAATGAATGCTCCAAATTCTTCACTTCGCAAATACATGTTTGGTACTTAATTTTTGATTTTATGTTTATAAGTACTATTATATTAATTATGGTCCTTCAACGCTTGCATTTAAGGGACACAGTCTAAACTCCAATTGTCATGACTCGTCAATATCATGTGTACATCACGTCACTGCACAAACACATGCAAAGAAATCACGCACACAGAAACATTTTCCATTCATAAATATCAGACTTGACTCAATATATTGACCCGTGTCGGGAGCCTCTAGTATAAAAATACTACTAACATTTTTTAACTGTTAGGACTTGCCAGAATAATAAAGGATCAGCTACCCAGAAGCAAAACTCGAGATCCTGAACCTACTATAGATCTTATAATTGGAACATGGATCTCAGATTTTGATCCTTAAACATCTGGTCCTGAATTCAGCCTCTAGGATTTCATTCAGTCTATGGTTTGAATCTATGAATTACATAAGGGCCTAGTGTCGAAATACATAACAATATCCAGAATCAATGCTACCTACTTATTCGTCCTTCACAAAAATACGCACCTAGCCTAAACTTGAAACTATCTACCAATAGCATTTGCATTTTTATTTTAATATAGGTACTAAGTATTTAGTTTCCTGTCTTAACCAAATAACAACATTAGTACACACTTTTAAATTAAACAAACCTTACGTCAGTCTGACCTCAGTTTTAAATATTTTTATTTAAAAACTGTATGATATATTTTTCTAAGAAAAAGATTTTAGTTCTTCCTGTGTACAGGTTTTGTAAATGATTTTATATTTATACTAAAATATTCTACTTATTGTGATCAGTTAATCACTTATCATGCTTTTTAGAAGTCCGTACCCAAGGGGTACAAACGAGACCTTCTTACTAAGACTTCGTTGTCCGTCTGTATGTCACTCAGGGACCATGATAGCAACACAACTGCTTATAAATTTCTGTTACCGCTATAATAACAAATGGTCAAACAAATAATGGGGTAAAGTAAAGGAGAGTAACTGCAGAAGCGGTCCTCGGAAGCGACTCAAGCTTAAAGTGCTTCAAACGGAGGTTGAGAGATGGCCAATCTGACCCTCGGAAGAGGAGAGCTCCAATTTGGGCGCTCTAGTGCAGTGCCTTAACCTTTGGTCTATCCTCTATCCTGAGGCTGACGAAGAGGCAAGGCGTTACGTCCTCCAGGGTCGAGCACAAAGCCGCCCTTCTGTCCCGCAGTAGGGTAGTGCAGTGCAGTCTACGTACAAAAAGGAACTTAAAATCTTAAGTGAGTCTCAAAAAAAATGTCAATTAACCAAGAGCGGATGGATTATTCGAAGCGAGTAACTAAAACAAGAACATTCAGATGATGACGAATAGCACTTCGTAATTTTATTGCGTTAGTGAAATCTTTAGAATTTTTAACTTTTTTCACCGTAAAATACTTCAATAGTGTGTCTAAATGTGTGTGTATGTGACCCCGCTCCTTTTCACACGCGCAAACCTGCAACAACATATCTAAGCATGTATGACGCATTACTGTTGAGCAAGCAGTAAAGTCAACTAACTGTCTCGACCTTCTCCAACTCATAATACACAACTATTGACTTCTTTCTACTACTTACGGAATAGACAGAACAAATCGTCTTCCAGGGTATCTTTTGATAGCATACATGTACCTCATACGTAAACGTCACAACCAGGGAAGCCGAGACGCCTATTCGGGGGTTGTCATCACAGGAATATAACCTGCCGTAAGCTAAGCTGTACTCCTGAAGAAAGTCGCAGGGTGTGAATGGCTGTGAAAGGCTCAGGACCATGTATTGTGATGTAATTTAGGAGAGGCCTACGTCCAACGGTGGATGCCATAGGCTGATTTATTGCCATTTGCCATACGGCAGTAATTGGGTGGACCTTCTATGTTGCCATGACAATACGATGTGATTTGCTGCTTACACAGTGCCAGCCGTCCGCAGTCCGGTTCACTTCCGACTACTTATGTTTTTCGATTATATTTAGTTCGCCAAAATGATGCCGCTGCCTGATGGAAGCCATAACGATATCTTGTGATTGAGGGCCACTGTCCCAGTCTGTAAGATATAGGTCCTCAAGTTGGCGGCCCTATGATGTGCCTCTTCACGCTCCGCTTGAAGAACCCAGGATTGCAAGAGGAGGAAAACACGTGCGCTGGCAGGTCGTTCCAGGTTTTTATGGTTCGACAGAGGAACGATCCTTTGAAACGTTCAGTTCTAGCTAAGATTCTCTCCACTATGTGAGAGTGGCCCCTCTGTACAACATTCGTTGTTCGGGATCGGAAATAAAAGGGTGGAATTAGGTTAAAGAGAGCTTCAGAACACTCACCGTGATAGATACGGTAGAATGCAGCCAAAGACGCAATAGTTCTTCGCTGCGCCAACGGCTGTAATATCGGTAGACGGCAGAACCCGTTTTAAATTGTACTCGCAGTCTCACCTCAGTACGAAACGAGGTATTCATTTTCGGGAGCAAACCAGCTAGTTCCCTGGTTAAGAGTTGGATCAATGTGGAGATACCGGTCTCTCAGAAGGTCTCACTAGGAATACAGCATCCAGACCATAAGGGCTTTCGTTAAGTCGGGAGCCCGCTGCACACCCAAGATTCGCTTTGGATGTCCAGAGCGGGGCCCGCTTCTCTTACCTCTAGGCTCTAAAGCTTATGCAATTAGACATGGCCTCAAACTACTATCGGCGATATGCTTCTAATGATTGATGAAATTGATTGAATGTAATAATTAATTAGTTCCACATTATAAAGCTATAAAAACTATAGTTCTATAATGCGGGAACTAATTAATATAACTAATAAATATAAATCTAATTCATATAAATAATACTGTAACATATTAGATAGATGATAATAAACTGTGTATTTACCATTAAAATTCCTTTGAAGCAAACGAGAACACGTGTTGCTACCAATGAAAGTAGAAATCATGTCCGGAAGCGTCAACTTTACATTCAGGGTAAACTCACAGTTATTATTTAACCGTGAATACGACGTAGGCTGATGTCTTCATTATTTTTTTATTACTATAACAATCCTAATAATTAGGCAAAACAAAGAAATTACGAACACAAAGTACGAACATAAAAAACCAACATAAATTTTATTCTCACAGAAACTCGAAAATAACAATTTTGAAATGAAGAAGTTTGTCTTTCACATAGTAGAGATGTATGTAAATAAATAACTACTTTCTTAACTAGATAGTGAAGTATAATTCAAGTGACACAGTTCTAAGACCGTTTCTCTGGAGTTTGAAGTGGATTGAAGCGCTCGTGGCCCCGCGGACTCCGTGTTCTGTAAACGATCACTGCAGTAAGCAACATTTACTATGGCCGGATTTGGATGGGTGACCACCACGTGGACCACTTTGTGACATTTATTTACGAGCGTTTCCGTGCTTCGGAAGGCACGATAAGCCGTTGGTCCCGGTTGTCAGTAAAATGACAGTCGTTAAGCCAAGTTGAAGGCCTTACGGGCGGCGGCTTGAAAAATTTCAACTGTGGGTCGTCACAACCTGCGCCCGGGTCAGCAGCGCGTATGTAGCGCCTCTGGTGTTGCAAACGTCTATAGGCTACGGTTACCAACCTTCCGGTGGGCCGTAAGCTTGTCTGCCAACTAAGTAGTATAAAAAAAAAAAAGGCCATCAACCCGAAGACGACTCCCTGAGCACTCTCGTTTTCATGCACTCTCCAGACCTAGACGAATATTCCTACAGAGATGCTATGCCGGACTCCTACCGACTAAAAACCACACGTATCCTACCTAACAGCTTACGGTTGGGAGCCCCGGGTAAGCCCTCGGAAGGATACCCCAGGACCCTGAAGGATACCCCAGGACAGAAGTTATTCTAAAGCAGGAGTGGACTATCTGTCTATTACTGCTATTAATCCTGTAGATCATGGCAGTTTGTTGTGTGTTGAACGCCCAATGATATTTTGCCGAACACAAACCGACTAAAACCAAACGGACTCTACCTAAGCATCCAGAGCCGGGCGCCTCGGACAGTCGCAGATGTCAAATGTATCAGTATTCGCAATAGACTTTGGCAACCACTGCTACCTCGCCTGGGATCGGGTGTTATCGCCCGTCTTGAGGGTTGGTTACGTTGTGATTTCACTTGTTGCGGCCGGCGTGAGGCGTCCGTGAAACTCTCTCGTACCGTAACTAGTATGATTCTGCAACAGCGAGCGATTAGCACCAGATTTCGTTATGGGGCTTAAACCCTAGTGCAACTGTTGTTAATTAGTGGTACGGATAGCATCATGGGGTACGCATGGCAAACATTAACAATGGCCAAAAAATATTATTCGATATCAGTTTCCTACCTACTCTCAAACCCTAGTCAGTCAAACGTATCCTATCGAGCGTATTGTCCTTTGGCGGGTGCCGGCGCGACGATAGCGGTTCCCGAGATTTCCGCGCCGCACGTCACCCGATCGCCTTTTCCGCCCCCGTTTCCGCGGCGCCTATTTGCTTGTCATTGATTTGCAAATCAGTCAGCGTGAGCGTGTCGCACTCGTTGTGTTGTTTTAATTGTAAATTAATAATTGTCTGTCGGACTGTGTCGCGTCCATCGCCTCGTCAGCCTTATATACATAGGTCCTTACCTCGGTAAACGGTAAGATAATGATTTAAAAGCGTTTAAATTTGCACTTAATCAATAATGATTAAGGTACGGCGCAGACGACAGACTTTTGTGCGATGCTGTCGTGTCGGCGGCGCCGCTCAAAGAGACCTCATGGAGCGCATTGGCCATCGCTAGTTTTTCACAGACTGCGTCACGGATGGTCTATCGTCTTTTATTATGGCCAACAACATCTATTGGTAAAAACGAGTTAAATGCTATTCTCCCACACAATAAAAGAAACCTTGATATTAAGTGTGTCTCTAAAAAGGAGGAATATGATGATATGTAGTAATTAGGGAATGCAATCCCGCAACAAGATTGTAATCCCGGTATTTGCGGTACTGAGCAATCTCAGTCCCGCGGGATCCTGGTATTTGCGGGATCCCGCATATTTCTGAAAGTCATTGAGAAAAGAATAGAATTCTGTATCATACATCCATCTAGAACTGAAAAATAGTCACCCCCTTAATCCCCGAAGGGGTAGGCAGGACGAGGCATATGGTCTCATCTCATACCTAATGTCCTTTTCTCAAAATTTCCCATTCTCAAAATATGTGCACTACAGGATTAACCCCGCTCAATCCGACTTGGAAAGGTTAGGTTAGAAGTCTAAGGCCGGAGCGGAGCGCAGCAAAGCTTCCGCATTAGCCTTCGTGGTTATTTTTTTTTATAACCTAACCTAACCTAACCTATCAAATCGGATTGAGCAGGGCTAATCCTGTAGTGCACATATTTGGATAAAGGGAAAATTTGAGAAAAGGGCATTTCGCGAAAAGGACATTTTGAGAAAAGGGCATTTCGCGAAAAGGACATTTTGAGAAAAAGACATTTTGAGAAAAAGACATTTTGAGAAAAGGACATTATGAGATGAGACGAGCCGGGCCTTCAACTTGACTTAGCTGCCATTTTACCGGCAAACGGGACCAACGGCTTAACGTGCCATCCGAAGCACGGCAACGCTCAAATAAATTTCACAAAGTGGTCACCCATCTAAGGACCGGCCATAGTAAATGTAACTTACTGTAGTGATCTTTTACAGAACACAGTCCGCGGGGCACAAGGAAAAATAAATTATTTAATATTACTTTTGTATTGACATTATTAAACCGATATACATATAAGTAATAAACCTACCTGCAGAAAACATAGCAAATCAAAATTTTTGTCTGCCAAACGACTCCTAACTTTACATGTCAGATAGCCAGCAAGCAATGTACGAGATAATTGAATACTTTTATAGTACAAGAAAAGTCAAATCTCCCTGATTAAATCACTAAAATCAAATAAGTACGTTATTAGGTTATATATTACGTCACAATTACAAAAAACTTTGTCAAACCAATTCAGTTTGTGCGCTTCCGCTTACAGAATAATACATGGCGTTTACCTTTGCACAATCCCGCTAATCCCGCGGGATCCCGCACGATTTACGTGCGGGACTGGTCCCGCAAAAACACTGCGGGGTCCCGGTATTTCGGGATCCCGGTATCCCGGTATTGCATTCCCTAGTAGTAATATTCAGTTTAAAGCTCTGAAGATCCTGATTCCACATTGCCGCAATGTGTCGTTTGTGCAGAAGCGCTGTAGGTATAGATAATCAACCATAAAATGCTTACTTTAAGACGACATGAGATGAGGTTGATGCTAACCAAAATACAGTAAGCAGATTGTTCAGAGCTGTGCAAAAAAAGTGCATATATTATGTTCTCTGTCCTAAGAATGTGTTTAAATGATAATAACTATAAAATAGTCTAATTTAATTTGTATGTGACGTTCCTGGCGCACGCAAATTAGAGGTCTTTCGTGAAGTGATACGAACAAAAAAAGTTTGGTACAGCTGCCCTAGTGCCTTCTTTTTATCGTTATTGCCACGGATGCCACGCCCGTTTCTAACCGATTAATACAGACCCAGCAGTCTAGACCTGATCGCCCCGAACAATTCCTCTAAGTCTAAAGGATTGCCTCAGGGTACCGCGATGGCTTCACCACAATCAGTTCAGTACTTCAGGCAGGCGTGGAAGTATCAGAGCCATCAGAGGCAGACAGGGTTAGGTACTTTCGCATTATTTGTTAGTAGGGAAGTATGGTTTTTATGTAGGTAGTAGCCTATACTTAGTAATGTTTCTACTTCCAGACGCAAGGATTTGTCCTGCAGCTGAACTGTGACCCATCAGAACTCAAAGACCGCTTCCTGAACTGCATGAAGCAACTTGACGAGTATATGTACTTAATTACCGATTTCAACCTTGCTATTTCAAAAATTGGTAAGTTTGTCTCATTGATCAATATTACGCAGGCGCAACTTAAATTTTAGGGTCTAGCCAACTAAGTGCAAATGCTACCGAATTACGAACAGTTTAGACAATGCTGGCTTGTGCTGCACTTGTGCTCCTGACTCTTGTGTTGATGCTGCATAGGAGCAGGTTGTAGCTACCAGTGCGGCTCAAATGTTTCAAGACTGACTGACTTGAAAAATGCAGCGTCAACGACTTCAAGTTGCAACCGGAACCAACGGTTTGTCGTCTTTCCGAAGCGCTGAAACGCCCGTAAATGGAAATTATTTATATGCCTTAGGAAACTTAAAAATAATGTATCACTCTTACAACCCCGCGTTCTTCAAGCAGAATAGGCTCTTCAACTTGAGCACTACTGTCAATAATCTTGAGAACTCTAATAGCCTCCAATCGCTAAATGTTGCCACGACTTTTCATCAGGCGGGCCGCACCGTGCTGAGCTAAATGGGAAAAGAAACTACCACGAGCAAGCACTTCAATGCTACTATGCGCCATTCTTGAATAAATAACTTGGCAAAAAGTCTAATAGAAACGGGACTAATATTTTGCATGCTAACTTTGTCAAAATGCTGTCAATGACGTCACATTATGTACAATAATTCAACAAATGACGTGCTACCATTTGATTGGTGGTTTTTATTGACGTTTATTGGCAACTGGATACTGATTGGTGGTTCTTATATTATTCTTACAGGTTGCAATATGAACAGCACAGCGTCGCCTCCATTATTTTCTTAACTTTTTTTCTGTTTTTTTTTAGAGGAAACTGGTTCAATCGAATATGCACCAGTTCACGACACACCAATCCGTATGCTGCCGTTACCTCCACCTGGCCCGTACAATTTAATGGACGCGCTCAGCGAACCAGCCCCTTCTACATCCACGGCTTGTCCCAACCACTGCCCACCTGAAAAACCTAAAAGGGTGAAAGTCCCTAAAGACCAGCCTTTGATTGTATTCTCTAGCAGCTCTTCGGAAGAGACTATGTCATTAAAGAGGGGGGTTTCTGTAAAGGAAGTTCAGTGTGAGTTGGGAGAAGAACGCTGTTGTAGCAAAAATGAAGGTGAGATGATTTAGTACTCAATTTGTCAAATGTAATACCAATTCCTATTGTTCAAGTGTGTTTTTATCGCATATTTTGGTTCGGAAATGTCAAACAATGCAAACGTATTCCTTACTAGCGGACGTCACGTGGTTTCACCCGCGTAGTTCCCGTTCCCGTGGGAATACGGAAATAACATTTAGCCTATGTTCACCGCAAAGAGTGTAGCTTCCCAACAGTGAAAGAATTTTTCAAATCGGTCTAGTAGTTCCGGAGCCTATTCGTTACAAACAAACAAACAAACAAACAAAAAAACAAATCTTTCCTCTTTATAATATTAGTATAGAATCAAATCAGAATTTAGATCGCGTTTGCCAAACCTTATTTAATGATCAAGCCAATAAAGTTTATAAAATATGGTATTGCATTTACACTATTATTTCAGCATTTGACCAATCACAACTTTCGTCGTATATAAAACCCGGCCATCAAAACTATCGAAGCGTTCCGACCAAAATGTCGGTACGATTATCGGTACTACAAAGGTCTTGGGAAGCATAGAAATACTGCAAACGGTCATTCATTTCAAGTCTTGCATTATTATCCGGTATAATAACTCACTGATAATTTACAGAACATTGAAATAACAGGATTGCGAGCACTTTGCATGTACTAAACTATAATATTATAATACCGCATATAAAGTATCGCATTCCACAACCGTAACGTCTTTATTATGCAATTAGATTGTAGGCGCATGCAAACTAAACACATCGACAGGCTTACTGAATGCGATGGTAACAAAATTTGTCTGGGGTTTTTTAAATATTTCGTACAAGCGAATGCCTGCGACTTGCCGTGACCCCGAGCAAAGTATTGCTGGTATAAAAATTGCGTGCGAAATTTTACCCAACTATAAATGGACTTTTTGTACGTGTGGTAATTGTCATGGATGCCATGCCGGACACCTACCGACTTAAACTAGACGTTGCCTATTCATCTGTCTACGGCTCTAAAATACGCCCTCGGAAGGAAAACTCCCAGGACACCCGATACACACTTTGTCCTCTATAGCGGACTTTCCCGAAGGGATTGGGCTCCATTCCACTTTGGGGGGTTTCGGTGTTATCCCGTTTACCAGCCAACCCGCCGTTCTCCAAGCCCTTGGCCATGGAGACCTGTAATCCTGGGCGAATAGTAGCCCCTGCCGCGGACTGCGGAGCTCAGGAGGGAGAATTCTCTCCTGGGCGAATAGTAGCCCCTGCCGCGGACTGCGGAGCTCAGGGGGGAGAATTCTCTCCTGGGCGAATAGTAGCCCCTGCCGCGGACTGCGGAGCTCACGAGAGAGAATTCTCTCCTGGGCGAGTAGTAAGTAGCCCCTGCCGCGGACTGCGGAGCTCAGGAGGGAGAATTCTCTCCTGGGCGAATAGTAGCCCCTGCCGCGAACTGCGGAGCTCAGGAGGGAGAATTCTCTCCTGGGCGAATAGTAGCCCCTGCCGCGGACTGCGGAGCTTAGGAGGGAGAATTCTCTCTCTTTCCCTCCCCGTCGTGTTTCACGACCATAGTTAGTTGATAAAAAATTGCGTGTACTTAGTGTACACACGTAAGAAGTGAAACTTCTTCATAAACTTAATTTTCACCTCACCTTAAATTAAGTCAAAAAGTACAAAAGTACAAAAGTCCAAAAGTCCAAAAGTCCAAAAGTCCAAAAGTCCAAAGTCCAAAAGTCCAAAAGGCCAAAAGTCCAAAAGTCCCAAAGTCCCAAGGTCTCAAGGTCCCAAAATCCCAAAGTCCCAAAGTCCCAAAGTCCCAAAGGCCAAAAGTCCAAAAGTCCCAAAGTCCCAAAGTTCCAAAGTCCCAAAGACCCAAAGTACCAAGGTCCCATCTAAAAGTCCAAAAGTCCAAAAGTCCCAAAGGCCAAAAGTCCAAAAGTCACAAAGTCCCAAAGTCCCAAAGTCCCAAAGTCCCAAAGTCCCAAAGTCCCAAAGTCCCAAAGTCCCAAAGTCCCAAAGTCCCAAAGTCCCAAAGTACCAAAGTCCCAAAGTCCCAAAGTCCCAAAGTCCCAGAGTCCCAGAGTCCCAGAGTCTCAAAGTCCCAAAGTCCCAAAGTCCCAAAGTCCCAAAGTCCCAAAGTCCCGAAGTCCCAAAGTTCAAAAGTTCAAAAGTCCAAAAGTCCCAAAGACCCAAAGTACCAAGGTCCCATCCAAAAGTCCCAAAGACCCAAAGTACCAAGGTCCCATCCAAAAGTCCAAAAGCCTAAAAGTCCAAAAGTCCCAAAGTCCCAAAGTCCCAAAGTCCCAAAGTCCCAAAGTTCCAAAGTCCCAAAGACCCAAAGTACCAAGATCCCATCCAAAAGTCCAAAAGTCCCAAAGTCCCAAAGGCCAAAAGTCCAAAAGTCCAAAAGTCCAAAAGTCCAAAAGTCCAAAAGTCCAAAAGTCCAAAAGTTCAAAAGTCCCAAAGCCCCAAAGACCCAAAGTACCAAGGTCCCATCCAAAAGTCCAAAAGTCCCAAAGTCCCAAAGTACCAAGGTCCCATCCAAAAGTCCAAAAGTCCAAAAGTCCAAAAGTTCAAAAGTTCAAAAGTTCAAAAGTTCAAAAGTCCCAAAGTCTCAAAGTTCCAAAGTCCCAAAGACCCAAAGTACCAATGTCCCATCCAAAAGTCCAAAAGTCCAAAAGCCCAAAAGTCAAAAAGTCCAAAAACCCTTAAATGACATGCTATCCCTGGATAAAGTACTCTTAATTCGAATCCACCGTGGTGAGGAACAGAACAAAGATGGCGCGTAACCAAAAATCGTGACGTGACGTGACGTGACGTGACGCAAATTTTTTTCCAACGCCGATAAAGAAGTTTCACTTCAAAAAATTAACATTTATTAAAACACATAAATTTTGAAACAACTACCTAGTTCACGACATAACCTAGAATTTTGCAATTTTGGGCTGGTTGGTGACAGAAAACAAATCGTATCGACGTCTCTTTGAAGAAACAGTCGACGACGATTTTGACGATAAATTTGGTTTACTTTAGCAGGTCACATTCAAGCTCTGTAGTACAACGTGTTTTAAGGGTTTCGTAGCCAAATGGCAAAAACGGAACTCTCGTCTGTCTGTCTTTCTGTCTGTCTGTCTGTCCGTTCGTGTGTCACAGTCATTTTTCTCCGAAACTATAAGGCCTATGCTATTGAAACTTGGTAACTACATGTATTCTGTGAACCGCATTAAGATTCTTATATAAAACTAGAAAAATAGTAGTAAATTTTGGGGGTAATTTGAAAACGCTATTGAGGTTTCTAACATCATTTTTTTCTAAAATGAACAGTTTGCGCAAGAGACACTTCCAAAGTGGAAAAATGTGTGCCCCCCCCCCCCCCCTCTAACTTCTAAACTAAAAAAATGATAAATCTAAAAAAAATATATGATGTACACTGCCATAAAAACTACCAACGAAAATTGGTTTGAACGAGATAGAGCTGGTACTTTTTTTTTAATTCGTCATAAACCGCCGTTAGAAAAATCACTACCACTGCGAACGTGTTAAAACATCAACCAAAGTTGCAACGAACTATAAGAACTTTTATATTATGTTACTTGCTGCTACGAAACCCTTCATGGGCGAGTCCAACTCACACTTGGCCGGTTTTATTTAGTGTAGCCTGCACTAAAAAACACGTTGAAACACGTAAACGATTCGTTTTGAATTCTGTCACCTACACAGTGTAGGTGAATCGTTGTATGGAGTTTCCGCCGTATGATTACAACTAACCTATTTATTTTACAATTTCAGAATCCTCCCAATTTTCTTCAGCGGAGGACAGCAACCTTCCAGCGCAGGTCGTGTTGGACACTGACCAGGCGTATTCAGCCACCATTATGTTTGTCGACGGAGCCTACTTCTGGGTCATCACCGAAGATGTGAGTGAAGTAAGCAAGTGAGTAACACGTTATTCTTTATATCGCTTTAGACATTTCTATCTGGACTTACTTTAGATAGGGCGACTTACAGACCTAACAGTCACTACAGAACCATGGACAATTTAGACTATGATTTTTTGAACATGTAGAAATCCCGGAAATTCCGTCCGGGAGCCCCGGGTAACTTCCTAGAAAGATGCCAGGGATCATACAGTTCCTAAAAATATTATAGTTAAAAATAAATTTGATAAAATTTGCCTGCGTGAATTATAATTAGACATTAACTTCGCTTTTCACAAGTCTTACTGGAATTTTGACCCCATTCTTGCGTACTGTTATATCCATACTATGTTAGCCTTAGTGCTGTCCTAACATCTTTTATGCTGACTCCCGATTATCAGCCCCTTGCTGTCCAGTGGCTCAGCCACAGGCCAGTCTGTCTTCATCCTCCGAATCGCGCGGTTGCCTAAGGATTCCAAAAGAATCCTGTTCTATTCTTTCTGAATAAAGGTCATAAGTGCCTAAAGTATTAAAGTTCTTTTTTTTAAAAACCGTTTTCAAAACTCCCTATAACAGTACTGTCTACTAATAAACAAGAGCATGAAGTGTTTATAAGTCGCATCAACAAAATTCGCCTGCTCAGAAGAGAGCAACCTGACGCCGATTAATTACTATTGCCAACGCTTTTGAAACATCGACTTTATTGCGTTAAGTTAAGATTGAAAATGCAATAAATCCAGAGATTAATGCTATCTCGCTCATTGTTGCTCATTGCACCGCGGTGCTGCGGGCATCGCCATGTTCGATAACAAAGGGCCATGTTTGGCGCGTCTATGCGGAGCGTCGTGATTGGTTAACATTTTTTCGTCCGTTTCGAATATGAGACTTCTGCGCAGGTACATCCGCGTAACTTATAAACGTGGTACTACTGTACATATCTATATCAATCAAGGCAGTCCACTGCTGAATTTCGCTACAATACACGGTCCTGCGCCTTCCGCATTCAGCCCCCCTGCGACGTTCTCCAGGTCGTCGATTACACGGGGGGTCGTCCTACCAAAGATATTATAATATTATTACATACAGATCGGCAACTCCCTGTCGCGCCACAGCTGTCAGAAGAGTTGACGTGCGCGTTGACGGACAATTTGCTTACATTTTATTGATCACACGCACACATTCAAGCTAGAGTTTCCGCCGTGTGGTCCTACTTCACCAAGTCGCGGCATCCAATCCAAAACTCGTTTACTCCATCGGCCATATCTTTATGCGACACCTAAAAGCCTCCTCTATTGGTGAAAGAAAGCAAATTATATCTGCCAATCAAGGCAGACAAATAGAATATTGTGTGCTCAAAATTTCAAGCCAAAAAATCTGTAATAAGAGATGTTAGAATTTAGGAATTGGAAAATTAGGAATGTACATTTTGGCATTTGGAAGTTGGAATTTGCATTTTCGATTTATTTATTGATTACGAGTACGTACATTCTACTATTCTACTAATCTACTAATATTATAAATGTGAAAGTTTGTGAAGATTTTTGGATGTTTGTTACTCAATCACGCTCCAACGGCTGAATGGATCTGGCTGAAATTCGGTACAGGGATAGAGTATAGTCCTGAATAACACATAGGCTACTTTTTATCCCGGGAAAATGTTCCCACGGGAAGCGGGAACCAAATTTCACGCGGGCGAAGCCGCGCGCATCAGCTAGTATATTATATGGATACAAAATAATTTCGATGTTTCGTGACGGCTCACAATTTTTTTTCACAGGTTATTGGCGGAAATGACGAAGTATTATGCTGACAACCATAAACCGATAAGCCCTAAAGAAGTGAAGGCGTTAAATGTTTGCGCGTTCTACGACGAAGATAGTGATTGTTATTATAGAGGACTGTTTCTGAAACTGTGTGAGGTGAGTTTATCTCAAATCTGTTGTTTCTTTTTCAACGTGAGGAAAATCCTGTACCTCAGCTTTCTAAAGAAAATGTGGTTACTTTTTATTGTGTATGGTATGTATCATGTAGGTATTTTTATGATTGCACTGCCGGACTGACTAAAAACCACACATTTTCTACCTAACAGCCTACAGTTGGGAGCCCCGGACACAAATTAGAGATAGTACAGATGGAAAACTCGTATATGTACTTTTTTTCACACCTACCCTCTGCTACACTGATTTTTGCGCGAGTGGCGCACAAATCAGTATCGAAAAGTCGTTTAAGGAGCGCCTGACCTCGTGTCTGTGAATGAGTTGTCTATGTGTGCGTAGTGTCTGTGAATGAATGTTTTTGTGTGCGTAGCCTCAGCGAATTTAGTATCTCTAATGGCGCAATTTCACTGGTCGTTAAATCGTTCGGTATACCATACAGCATACGGGGAGTCCCCGCATGCGAGATAACAACCAATGAAAGTGAACAAATCGATACGCGTTCGGGGCTCCCCGCATGCTTTATACCGACCGTTATATCGACCAATGAAATTCATCAGTCAATATATGGCTTGCGGGTAGTGAGTCAAATACTTTTCATAATTCAATTTATTCGTGAGTGCTTGTTGAGTTAAAAAGACGCTGTGTGAAATGGTTGATAAAGAATATATATAACACGCAGTTAAATTGCTTCACATAACATTAATTGTTAATCTATGGATCTATAATTCATGTTATGCTATGCTACACAGCTACACTCCGCATGCCGACCCTATCGACTAATAAAAAAACGGTTCCCCAAATGCGGGCTCTGTGGCATGCGTTCCAGAAATCTCCCGCACCCCGCATGCGGTCCCTATCGACTAATGAAAATGCGCCATAATTTGTGCCCCGGGTAAGCCATCGGAAGGATGTCCCAAGGACTCCCAACAGACCTACGGCTACCCCTGAGGCCTCACCTAGGGGAAGTCTACTATGTTAATATTGATTCTTTCTCTGTACCTGTCGCTGAGCAATATTATAGCTAAGTTATCAATTTAGGTGTAAATTGAAACCACTTTTTGAATATGCTTAAGGCTCCAATGTGCGACCTTGACAAATCCTAAGGCAATTCGAACGATTGCAGCGTACGCTTTTGCCGGATTTCATTCGATTCTAATACATTATATTACTGTTATAAAATCTGAGTGGTTTTAAGAAAAAATCTAGACATAAAATATTGTTCTAAAGACCTATATCTATTTGATGACAAGTTTTCATGAGAATTAAACTCATTTATTTAGATTAAAAAAAGTACATTACTTGTTAAGATTTTTGCAATATTTCTCATTTTTCGAGAGCGATTTCGATCGAACAAAGTATCCCTAATCGTGTTTTGATACGTTAAAAAAGCAAGAGTATCTAATAAATTACAATAATATAGTTTTATCAGATCAAATCGAAGAATATTTCCTAGTATAAAGTTCATCCCAAGATGAGTCTCTTTCGAACATACAAGCCTTAATATGTGAGTGAATAAGTCATTGAAAAAGATTAAGGAGCTGTCTCCACGAGAGAGAACAGTAATTGCCGTTTCTTCTTAAATAAGTTAAAGTTGCTTTTCTTTTCAATCTGTTTTTATTATCGTTAGTTATTCAAAGTAATCACCTTTTAGCCCCTCTTTATAAAATAGATTGCAGAGGGGCTTATGGCGAGACTTTGTCTGTAGTCTGTGACTCTGTTGCATTATATTACGTCACTAGGTCACGTGGATCATCTGTTCAAAGTTTGAAATAAAACAAAAATGACAACGTCAATCGGAGTGAACTTTCACTTTCACAGAGGGGCAGTTGGGTGAGACCGTCTCACGGCTTCTTGTTTACCCCGCAATGCCTGAATTCTCACCCTATAATGAAAATATAACGTTAATCAACAAACAAAAGACTGTCTTTAAAAAAGGAATTTCATGTTTTCGAAATAACAAAAGAAAAATGATTTTTCTTTGTTTTTAAATTCCAAGCCATTTAAAACTTTTTGCTGTGTGCAACTTTCAAACTGAGAAATGGAAATTAAAAGGTCTATTATATACTTTTCTAGGACCACAGAGATGTTCGTAGTAGACACAGGCGAAGTCTGCCCCGCTCCTATAGAGAGCGTGCAACCGTTATATTAATCCGCGTTTTCTTCATGTTTTATTATTTTTGCTTTCTGCAAAATGAGCTGACTCAATTACTCGTATTTAAGGTAGTTTTCCTCCAGGATCCATTTTGCACCCCATAATATACTTACCATAAATATAGGTCTAGTTGTTTATTAAGCTCGTCCAATTTACGTCACCCGCAAGAAAATTCATTTGTGTTTTCTTTATGTTTTATAATATTTGCTTTCTGCAAAATGAGCTGACTCAATAATCAAGTTAGTTTTCCTGCAGGAACCATTTTTGCACCCCGTATACTTACCACAAATATAAGTACCTAGTTGTTAATTAAGCTCGTCCAATTTACGTCACCCGCAAGGCGATGTTTTCTTCCTATTTGACTGTTATCAAATATGGGAATGGGAACTTTCACCAAGTAAATTTTCATCCACTTATTCACTTCCATAAATTTTGTACTAGTAAGGACTTTTTCACCTTTCTAGGACGACAATTCCATGGCAGAGATGTTCCTGGTAGACACGGGAGAGGTCCGCCCCGCTCCTATAGAGAGCGTGCAGCCGTTGTACCCGCGGTTCTGTACGAAAGCGCCTTACGCTCGCTGCTGCCATCTAGCGGGGGTGAGTTACAACTACAGAATATTATTTTTAAACTATCGCGGTTTTTTACACTTATACTTATGGATTGATATAAGCTCTCCGGGATGTGAAATTCAGTGATTAATAAACATGACCGTCAATATGCCAATTAAAACTGACGTATTGAGTGTGGTGTGTCGCCGGCTTTATCCTTCGTTGTAACGGTAATGGAGGGTAGTTCGACAAGAAGTTACTTCATGGTTTTTGTCGATCCTCGCCTCAGTACAACCGCGACCACGGACGCTGCAACGTATCCGAAACGTCGGTGTACGTAAGTAAAAGCATTTCGCGTGAAGTCCCCGTGTTCTATAAGTATGAGTACAGAATTTTAATCAATAATTTTTAATACCCGAGGGAGAAAACAAGGGGTTTTAAAGATTTAACCTGCGTAAGCGAAACGAACGGAACGGAAACATTTATTTTCGTTGGTTCACAAATTTAATGGTGCCATCTGTGTGTGGACTTACTTCAGATAATTTTATAAAATCAATTAGTATGCAGACTCAATCACAAATTTTAATATGATAAAATTTTGGTCTCGAGCAGGACTCGAACCTGCGTCTTCTGGTTTGCCGGACCAGACGCTCTAACCGTTGGACCACCGAGACACTACTCTCGACCGTCAAATTATTTCACCACATTACGTCTTGGGGCGACGTATGCACCCATCTACCAGCAACTTATGGTGCCTACGTCGCCCCAAGACGTAATGTGGCGAAAGAATTTGACGGTCAAGAGTAGTGTCGAGGCCCCGAGGTCTTTTTATTCAAAAGCTGATGCGTTAAGTTGATTTTTAGCCAAATCTTGATGATCATCCATTCCCATCCTACTTATAGCTGTCAAAATTAACATCCTAAATGTAACAGAGTGTAATGTTAAATAGGTACACTTCAGGAATAAAATAAAACTTGAAAATACAACTTAACATTTACATTCATTTGAGCAGCGTTACAGCCGATCTAAGCGTTCAGAATGAAGAGAGGGCTCCCAATGATCTTACCGCCATTTTATACATTTACCCCCAGAAGCTGCTAAATAGACAATACCATTTAATTACACAATGTTATACAAAACTTACTTAGCGATTATGTAACGGGTGTTTTTTTTAGAGGTATAGAACTTTAAGTTGGCATAACTGTTTTAACTGGCGGTATTATTATCAGCTGTAAAGTGATTTATGTTTAGTTTGGTTGGGCATTTCAACATGAATAGACTGAAGCCTGAACAACGCTTCCAAATTGTGCAAATTTATTTTGAAAATATTGGTTCTGTCCGTAATGCGTATCGTGATTTTCATAAGCGAATTTTGTTTAGCGGTGCCGCTCACTTTTGGTTGAATGGATACGTCAATAAACAAAACTGCCATATTTGGGGTGAAGATGATCCTCAAGTGTATGTTGAGACACCGTTACATCCAGAAAAACTGACTGTGTGGTGTGCTTTATAGGCTGGTGAAATAATTGGTCCGTACTTCTTTAGAAACGATGCTGACCAGAACGTTACAGTCTATTGTGACTGCTATAGAGCGATGATTACTGACTTTTTTGTTCATCAATTGAACAACCATGATGTGCTGTAGTAGTGGTTTCAACAAGACGGCACAACATGTCACATAGCTCGTGCCACAATTGATTTATTGAAGGAAACGTTTGGTTACCGCATAGTTTCGCGTTTTGGACACGTGGATTGGCCTCCAGGGTCGTGCGATTTTACGCCACTTGACTATTTTCTGTGGAGATATGTGAAGTCGCTCGTCTACGCCGATAAGCCCGAAACGATTGACCACTTGGAGGACAACATTCGGCGCGTTATTGTCGATATACGGCCAAAAATGTTGGGAAAGTCATCGAAAATTGGACCTCTAGATTAGACTACGTCCGAGCCAGCCGTGGCGGTTATTTGCCAGAAATCATATTTTAATTATAATGCCAGAAGATTTCCTTTCGAATAAAGTCATTTTCATATCAATAAAAACAATCACCTTCGTTTTATTCCATTTCAAAGTTCTATACCTCTAAAAAAAACGGGTACACTACATTAATACGAAAAACTTAATTCCGAAAGTCACAATCACGAATTTCATAATTCCGAATTTCATAAGTCCGAATGATTCGAAATCCCGAAAGTCAAAAATCCGATGTTTCATAAATCCTTTTTATTAAAAGTCATAATTTTAAAATTCCGAATGTTTACAATTCCGACTGTCAGAATGCCGAATTTCAAGAAACCGAACCGTTGAATTCCGAATCATTAAAAATCCGCCGTATTATAAATACGAACTCCGATTAACAAAAATCCGAAATATCATAAATACGAAGGGTGAATGTCGTTTCCACCCGTTCCTGTTTTAACCCGAAAACTTATCATTAAAGACGATTATTTATGTTCCCGATTCCACCCGTTTTTTAATAAAGTATTGTCAAGTCTAACTACCGAAAATATTATTTCCAAGTGAGTGGAAGGCAAACGACAAGACAAAAAAAAACCACGAAGGCTAAGGCGGGAGCTCCGCTCCGCTTCGCTCCCGCCTTAGCCTTCTAACCTAACCTATCCGATTCGGGGTGTTAACCATTTACTTATTATGGTTAACACCTCGACTCGGAAATGGAAACAATATCTTCAGTAGTTAGACTTGACCGTACTTTATTAAAAAAACTTTAATAGTGAATTTTCGGATATTTAAAATTCTGAATGTTTTTTCCGATTCCGACCGTTTTTTTAATAAAGTATAGTCAAGTCTAACTACCGAAAATATTATTTCCAAGTGAGTGGAAGGCAAACGACAAAACAAAAATAAAATAACAACGAAGGCTAAGGCGGGAATTCCACTCCGCTTCGCTCCCGCCTTAGCCTTCTAACCTAACCTATCCGAGTCGGGGTACTCTGAGTTGGGGTGTTAACCATTTACTTATTATGGTTAACACCTCGACTCGGAAATGGAAATAATATCTTCGGTAGTTAGACTTGACCGTACTTTATTAAAAAAACTTTAACAGTGAATTTTCGGATATTTGAAATTCGTAATAATGTTTTTCGGAAAAATAACAGTCCGGTCTTTTGATTATTCGTACTAATGAAAATAGGAAAAATAAAAAATCGTACTTATGACTTTCGGATAAATGAATATCGTCCTTTTGAATATTCGGAGCTTTGTTTCTTAGGAATTATAATCTTCGGAATTTTGAACATCGGAATATTGAAATTCGGAAAAACATATTTCGGAATTTTTGGGTGTTCCCAAAAAAAACACCCTTTATAATTATAATTAATCATTTTAGGACTCAATATAACACAAAACACATAGTTATCATGTAATTATAGAATTAAATAGTGATGTTGACTATGTTGGGGTAAGCGCCATCTATCATATGTTGTATTTGGTAACAGTAAATAAATACTTTCCAGGTGGACATGATGTGTTATCACAACAAAGAAGTGATGATACAGCAAGCAGAGTTTATGAAGAATTTCGTGGGCACGCAGTGTACCATTGAGGTTGATGAAAAGTAAGTACTGTTCTAAATTCCCTTTAATTTACTTCTGATTTTGAGGGTTTTTAAGGTAAAAAACGGGACCCTTTTCATGAGACTTCGCTGTCCGATTTGTCTGTTTGTCTGTCCGTCACGAGGCTGTATCTCAGGAACCGTGATAGCTAAGAGAGCTGAAATTTTCACAGGTAATGTGTTTCTGTTGCCGCTTTAACAACAAATACAAAAATCTAAAATGGGTATTAAGGCGGGCTCCCACACAACAAACGTGATTTTTTGACGTTTTTGGCACGGAAAAACATATAATAAAATGATAGAAAAGTCGAAACTGTACATTGGAAATATTAAAAAAAAAAACTTGTTTTACGTAAAATACCGAACCCGAAAATATACTTAAGAGCGTAAATTCGGTTTTCAAATTTCTTTACGATCGTAAGAAATCAGCGCGGCGCGGCGCACATAGCCGTATAGTGCCAATTGTTGCTACCAACAAGTTTGATACTTTTGTTTTCCTTGATGTATTACCGGTGTCATATTCTTAGTCTAAGCGTTCAATCTTTTCCTTTATACTTTTGATTGTTGGCACTTGATGGAACTTGTTATACATTATGAAAACTCACTCACTTGTACTATTCCACAACTTTTATTATAATTTTAATAATACCTAACCGGTTTCGCTATTATAGCATTCTCAAAGGTGTTTACACTACCTTTTGACATAAGTAATTTATGTCAAAAGTTACTTATGTCAAAAGTTAGTGTAAACACCTTTGAGAATGCTATAATAGCGAAACCGGTTAGGTATTATTAAAATTATAATAAAAGTTGTGGAATAGTACAAGTGAGTGAGTTTTCATAATGTTCAATCTTTTAATTTAATTTTTATGTTAGTAATATTAGTTAATAATTTTTGATTATTTTATTGCAAATTGATTGATATTAAGTAGTGATATACACTGACATCATAAAATTAATAAAGTTGACATTTATTTACCAAACTAATATCAAGATTGCAATTAGAAATACCGAACCGAGGGTACCGACGTGCATGCATGAAAAGAAAAATGAAAATTGAAGACGCAAGTGAGGTGTGTATGGAGCGTGCCGTGTGGCGCTCGGTTCTTTCTGCCTACCCCGCAAGGGATTTGGCCTGAAGATAGTATAGTATATTATTTATTTATTTATTTTTTTTTTTTTTTTATACCACTAAGGTGGCAGACAAGCATACGGCCCACCAGAAGGACCGGTGGTCACCGCAGCTTATGAACGTTTGCAACACCAGAGGTGCCACACTCGCGCTGCCGACCCTGTAAAAACCTTCTAAGACCCCTTTTGAAGAACCCCATACTGTAGGCGTTTGGGAAAACCGAGGCAGGGAGGTCATTCCACAACCTAAGCGTGCGCGGAAGAAAACACCTATCGGATCTAACCGTGCTGGAACGCACCGGACGCAGCGTGTGAGGATGAACTCCCTGTCTGTGGCGAGCGGTGCGATGATAGAACGTAGCCGTGGGCATCATATCAAACAATTCCTCAGAGCACATACCATTGTACAGGCGGTAGAACACGCATAAGGAGGCAAAGTCTCTCCTGTCGCGAAGAGGTTCCACACCAGCTGTAAGTACAGGATCGTTGACAATTCTTACAGCTCGTCTTTGCACCGAGTCAAATGGACGAAGCTGATATTCAGGTGCTCCCGCCCAGAGGTGACAGCAGTACTCCATATGCGGCCGCACTTGCGATTTATAGAGAAGCAGTGTTTGCGCCGCAGTGAAGTACCGCCGCGCCCTGTTGAGCACACCTAGCTTCTTGGACGCCAGCTTAGCCTTGTCCTCCAAATGACTACGGAACTGAACGTCACTGGAGATGTCAACACCAAGGATCCCTATACTCTTGGAGATGGAAAGAGATGTGCCCTGAAATTGCGGCGCTACAGTAATTGGGGTTTGCTTAGCGGTGAAAAAACACGCTTGTGTCTTGGAAGGGTTGAACTGGACAAGATTTTGTCCACCCCAATCGGACACTCTAGTAAGAGTAGCCTCGATTTCAGACACAAGCTGTTCTCGATTTTCCTCCACTGTGTCCCGAGAGATACCGGGGCGGCCCGTGTAACAAGTGTCCCCCGTACTGTCGTCCGCATAACAATGAATGCCGTCAATAGACAACATGTCATTGATATGCAGCAGAAACAGAGTAGGGGACAACACTGAGCCCTGCGGTACTCCAGCGTTAATGGCCATGCAGTCTGAACAGCTGCCGTCAACGACGGCCCTGATGCTTCTACCGGACAAAAAGCTGGACACCCATCCGCATAATCTCTCGGGTAGTCCATATGAGGGCAATTTCGTAAGAAGACCACGGTGCCAGACCCGGTCAAAGGCTTTAGAGATGTCGAGGCTCACTGCTAGAGCCTCACCCTTACTCTCGATAGCCGCCGCCCATCGGTGTGTTAGGTACACAAGAAGATCGCCCGTCGAGCGACCGTGACGGAAACCGTACTGCCGGTCGCTGAGCAGGTCGTGTTCCTCAAGGTACCCCAGGAGCTGTGTATTAATTACACGCTCCATCACCTTGGATAAAAGGGAGGTGACGGCTATAGGCCTGTAATTGGCCGGGTCGGTCCTGTCACCCTTCTTGGGTACAGGATGTACATACGCGATCTTCCACGACGCTGGGACTTGTTGCATGGAATAGGAAAGTGTGAAAAGACGTGTAAGTACCGGACACAACTCTGGACCACAATGCTTAAGTACCACCGCGGGAATGCCGTCTGGCCCGCTCGACTTATGAACGTCCAGGGATTGAAGCTCCCGCCGGACATTCCGCTGTGTAAATTTGACTTCCGGCATGGAAGTGCCACAACTCGGAATGCCCGGCGGTAAAGCACCCCCGTCGCTCATGGTCGAGTTAGAGGCAAAGAGATTACCCAAAAGGTCGGCTTTCTCCTTGGCACTCTGGGCCAAACTACCGTCGGGTTTAAGCAAGGGTGGTAATCCAGACCGACAGAAGTTTCCCTCGGCAGCTTTGGCAATTATACACACATACATGAAAACGGTCCATAAGTTTATTTTTAAAGTATCTAAATATACGAAAATTGTAGAAAGTAATGGACAATATTCTATTTTACACTATAAATATTTAAATTTGACAATACACATACATAGTTAAAAACAATAATATTAACGTAGCAATGCGCAGGCGCTTGGCATGGTCCGATGTTTTGCTGCCTACTGCAGATTCAGTGTCAGGGTGTAGTGGGGCCCTACCAACACCTCTGGGCCCAAGTCAACCTCACGTGCAAGCTCGTGCACCTGCTGAACAACGGACGAGGCTCTGACGTCGGCGGTCCATTTCAACACGGCGACGGGCTCACCACCTGTTACGTGGGACCGAATTGTACACGGTGAAATGTGGGCCGGTATAGGCCTCTGCCTACCCCTTCGGGGATAAAGGCGTGAGTATATGTATGTATCTATGTATGTATGCAGATTCAGTGCTGGCAGGAACATTAAAATATTTTTAATAAATAATCAATAAATATTGTTGGATATTCTCACACAACATCATCTAGCCCAAACTAAGCTTTAAGCTTGAGCTATTGGATCTAAATCTAATCTTAATTGATAGTATGTGTTTTTCATTTACAACAACCAAATATTTATTAAGAGGTATGTGCATAACAATGCACACCGCCAAGAAAAAGCCATTCCGTATCGGCATTGATCGATTATTAGATACCTACTAAGATGAATTTTGGGAGGGACCGAACTGAGATTCTTGGGGTGTTCTTCTCAGTTTGTAGCATTTCCGAACCCCCAGTAGAGTCCCAAAAATGTTGACAAAACCAATTTTTTTTTAAGTTCAAAGGGAATAAATTTTATTTTATTTTATTTTATCGGTTCTTTCTGGGCGCAATCATTTTGGGCAACAGACATTAGTCGTAAAAATTTAACAATTTAGGTTCCATCCTCGTAGTCCAGAACTCGTCGTCTTTCGAAATATTTACTGTGCTTATGGGCAAATTAGTGTTCAGTCTACACCGTAAATCGATAAATGTTGGCTTGACTGAAAGTAATTTCAATACAATTCATTAAAAATATTTATTATATACACAAGATCACTAGAAGATAAAATAAAAGCAGCTTATCACTTGATTTGAAGTTGGCCTTGGATTTTAAAATACCAGTCATGCTTTGTAAACAGATCCGTTTTTCTACATAATTTAATTTTACCATCTGCTATGGCTTGTTCCACATCCATGTATATAGGGACTGTTCTAGGTTAAATTGATTGATTGGTTATTAGGTCGTCTAAAACAAGGTTCTTTAGCAGTGGTGAGACCACGCCCCCTTGTGGACAACCTTTGGCCATGGCTGCGCACTGGTTTCTGCTTGTCTGTAGCTTTAAAATGAGTTTTTTTAGCATGTTATCTATCCATTCACTGACTACCGTGTATACTTGGTGTTTTGCCAGTGCCGTGGTTATGCTTCTTCTGTCGATAGCTCCATCTATGTTTATGAAAGTGCCGAGGCACATTGATTGATTGATTCTGGATGACCTCTTCTATTTTGTGTACCACTGCATGTAGTGCTGAGTCTGTAGACTTGCCGGGGGCATTATGCGCGTTGGTTGGAATGCAGTGGCTTATTTTGAAGGGCCGTCACTCGATTGTCTCTGTCACACAATCTTTCCAGAGTTTTTAGCAGGAAAGACGAAGGGCTTAACGGTCTGTATAACCAGAGGTCTGAATCACAAACATAATCCCTTTACCGGGTTTTGGTATAAAGATCACTTAGACCTCTCTCCACAGTCTGGGTCACAGTCCCATTCATTGTCTGGCGTATAAATACTATGTAATTGATAATATCAACTTGTGTCCTCCCCCATTTTATCACTGCAGGGAAGACTTCATTCTGTCCTGGAGATTTGAAGGACTTAAAGCTGTTAATTACCCATTCAGTTTTTTGTAAGTTGACAGAATAGATTAGAACAGGTCCTGCGAGCTCCCACTGGACTTCTTCTGTGGATACGTTTTCCACCAGCCACATGAGTGTCTGCAGCAATTGGCATTCTGGGAAGTGCGTTTGTATCAAAATACTCTCGGCTTCCTTTTATGATAGTTAACGTTAGTAGAATGTTGTAGTGGTAATTTATATGTTATTAATTTATTGTTTTCGAGTAATTAAGTGATTTAGTGGTCATTATATAATGTTAATTTGCCTTTGAAAATGCCGAAAGGCCACCAAGTGCCATCAATCAACAGTATAAATAATTCTTTTCATGTGTGGGTCAGGCCGCCGCGCCGTCAGGTTTCTTTATAGATACGGACAGTTCTGTCCCTTGTTTGGCTAGTACCTATTAGTCTGACTCCATCAGAGGTTTCTACTTGGTACTTTTGTATCTCAGTCGCTACTTGTATTTTGCTTTAGCGGCTTTATAGCCGTCCCAATCCTGGTCTGGTTCCTCACAGGTGTTCCATAATTACCACATATGAAAATGGTGTGTTAATATGTTATTATCAATACCACACGAATAGTGACTACCTGCCTTGCGTATAATACCTACACCTACGCTGTTCGTGAAGAAAATAGTGCAACTGTAAAAGCTTATAACTTGGTCAGTTTTCGTTAGTTTCATTTTTTTTTTATACAGTATTTTGAAGCGAAACTCTAGTCGGGGTGTCTGAGCTTTGCACTATACAAAAGTTCACGTTGTATATCGACCATAAATATTTATATATATTATATTATACGTCACAAAGTACTAAGATTGTATGGTCACGCTAGAATTAGACTATTTTTGTTCATTTTTTCGTATTCAAAAATGGAACATCGAGCGACATGACCACTCTCTGAGAGCCTCTCGGCGGTACTAAATCGTATTTGTTCGCGTATCTGCATTTATAGGGGTTCACAAAATACTTTGTAAAAAAAAATCTGTATCTAGTTACTTAAAAAGAAATATTTTTATTGACAAAGGAGAAGTTCTGACATAATATTACATAATTATCATAATGATTTAAACTACAGAAGCTGGTGAAAAGACTACTTTATTTTGGTTAAATTTCTCAGTATTTGAGTAAACTTTACAGTCATTTTTCTCTAAAAAAAGGTACCTACCTGATATCAGGTTATTCTACAAACAGACAGCTAACGCCCTTTGCAATTCCTTCGTATCCCTTGTTTTTTAAATTTATCAGTAATTTGACATGAATTTAAGCATCGAAATCTATGCAAATCGTACGATTTGAAAAACCTGTTTCACTTTCGTTGATATTAACCATATGTAATCCGTTGTTAGGTAAAATATGTTTTATGAAACGTTTAGAGAGCTAAATTTACTAAGTATGTAAGTGAATACCATGTTTGTACGATAAATATTTAATGACTTTAAATGCAATGAAAAGTATGGTTTCTGAGCAATATGTGGCGCGAAATATGTTAGCCCTCTTAAGAGTTTTTTTTGTCTGTTTGCTTTGCTTTGTCCGGAAGGATCTCGAAAAGCACTGAATGGATTTGGTTCAAATTTTGCACAAATATTAACTATGGGTAGGGTCATAAAATAGGCTATATATTATCACGCTACATATCCTAGGGGCTAAGCAGAGAGCAATCAAATTGGCATTAAAACATAATTTTCACGCGTACGAAGTCGCGGGCAACACCTAGTATTATACTAAGAGTATCTTATTGACGAATTTCGAAGTTCAATGTGTCTCCATAGTATAGACAAACCTATTTCTGGCTTTGTCTTTATAAGTTAACTGTTGCCCGCGTGAAAATTATGTTATAATGCCAATTTGATTGCTCTCTGCTTAGCCCTTAGGATATGTAGCGTGATAATATATAGCCTATTTGAAGACCCTACCCCTAATTAATATTCGTGCATAATTTGAATCAAATCTTTTGATTACTTTTTGAGATCCTACCCGACAAAGCAAAGCAAACAGACAAATTTTTTCTCACTATATTTTCGGCTTCGGTATCTTATGTTGAACACCTAGCAAGTATTTTTTTTTAATATTTCCAATGTAAAGGTTTGACTTTTCTATAATTTTATTATATGTTTAGATTATTCGTTATTCTGATTTGGTCCTGTATAATATGTGAAAGCAATATAATAAAAAGTGTGTTTTTTTAAATCTTATTTTTGATGAACTTTGAAGTGCAATGTGTCTCCATTGTATAGACAAACTTCTGTCTGACTTTCTCTTTACTACCCGTTCGCTCTAACTTTGCCGTTGGCGTAGAGGCGTATTCCCGAATTGTTAATTAGACGAAGTAAATTGACAGTAGCTAATGTCACTTCGTCATAGAAAATAAGCAACATTGTATGAAGAAGTGACATTAGTTGCTGTCAATTTACTTCGTCTAATTAACAATTCGACTTTAGTATGGAGCCGAGCGGCAAAGTTAGAGCGAACGAGCAGTATATGTTATTTGTGTTTAATTCCAGTACTTCAGAGTCTTTGGGCGTGTACGTGATTCTCCCATCTGGAGAGACCCTCAACACCATAATTGTGCAGCAGAATTTAGCCCAGCCATGTAAGTTGTACTTATACATTTACCTTTTTTATTTAACTAGCGGACGTCACGAATAAAATAAAGCCTATGTTACCCGGGGCGAATGTAGCTTCCCAACATTGAAAGAATTTTTCAAATCGGTTCAGAAGTTTCTGAGCCTATCCAATGCAAACAAACAAAGAAACAATCAAATCTCTCCTCTTTATAATATTAGTATAGATATATGAAGCGCTCGTGGCCCGCAGATTCATTGTACACTCATCTGTAAACGATCACTGCAGTAAGCAACTTTCACTATGACCAGTCCTTGGATGAGTGACCATCCATGTGACCACTTTGTGACATTTATTTGAGCGTTTCCGTGCTTCGGAAGGCACGTTAGGCCGTTAGTCCCGGTTGCCAGTATAATGGCAGTCGTTAAGCTGAGTTGAAGGCTTTATTTCAACAGCAGGCAGTCACAACCTGCGCCTGGTCAACAGGGCAGTAGGCCCACCATCTATTACGTGGCATATAAAACTGTAAGGTGAAATGTGGGCGTATACTATGCCTCTGTCTACCCCTTAGGGGATAAAGGCGTGACTATATATATTGTCACGCGATAGGTGGGTCAGCTATTATCGCGTGATAATGGCGCCCAACGTGGGGCGCCATTATCACGTGATAGGTGGGTCAGCCACCCTATCCGGTCAAATCCTGAGAACAATATTTTGGTCGATACAATACAGCAGTTGTTCCTGCGTTTATTAAAATAAACAATATCCAAACAGATTTACAATTACAGCTAGTTACAAAGTAGGGGAGGGTTCTTCGGTATCCCCTGGACCACCAGATCCAGCCGAGGTGATGATGGAGACGAGTACATCACCTGTGGATCAGCCGTAGTAGTGAGAGAGGGCAACGACCGCTTGCAGGTCTTTATAAAGCGCGTGGAGGAGGCGGCGAGGGGCGAAGAGTGTCGCGGTGCGCGCATCGCCCGCCGCACGCGCGAAGTGGGAGTCCGGCGTGACGTCACAATATGTATCTGATTTTCGCTTAGACCATATAACACGGGACTAGCCTTTGCGAACCACCGCATACAAAAATATTCTGCCAGTTTTCATACAAATGAAGGGGGAAACACAAAGACATATAAAATTTCATTGCAATTAAAAATGTATTAATCGACAAACGCGTAATGGCTGTTGTGTGTTAATTGTTATTGTACAGTCAACTACAATGTAATGTACTAGTTTAATCATATAAAATGATGTACTGATGTACAGGCTTTTCATAAAGCCAAAAGACCAAATGGTCATGTGCAATGGCAGAAAACAATGCTTAAGTAAGGCGCATCCTGTGGTTGGATGATCTAAGGATTTTCGCATTTTTTGAAAGCAATATAACATTATGAGGAGTATATTATCTCATTTACAGTAGATAAGCCGTCAGTGTCGCCTGAGCCGCAACTGGGTCGAGAACGTCTGGCGCCTCCCCCGCCCTCCGACAGCGACCCCGACCTGCTCCAGTGTCCTGAGTATGAAGACCCCGTCGAAGCCGTAACGGTAACTAATTGCAGTAGATAAGTCCTTAGTGTCGCCTGAGCCACAAGTCATGCCTGGGCACCGATTCTCGCTTCACACGACATGAATGCGTGGACGGAAATCGGCTGGTGACGCGTCGCCTGTCTCATATTTAGGAACGGCGAACATGAGACGGACGACGTTTCACCCGTAAATTTGCGTCCACGCATTCACGTCGTGTGGTCGAGAATCGGCACCCTGGCGCCTCCCCCTCCCTCCGACAGCGACCCCGACCTGCACCAATGTCCAGAGTATGAAGACCCCGTCGAAGCCGTAACGGTAAGTAATTGCAGTAGATAATCAGTCCAGGAGTCAAGAATTGACTGCATCGATGGCAGTACTTCGTGACCCTCGTTTACCTTTGTCTTTACCATTTTTTTTTTTGTACTACTTAGGTGGCAGACAAGCTTACGGCCTACCGGAAGGTTGGTAACCGTAGCCTATAGACGTTTGCAACACCAGAGGCGCTACGCACGCGCTGCCGACCCGGGCGCAGGTTGTGACGACCCACAGTTGAAATTTTTCAAGCCGCCCGTAAGGCCTTCAACTTGGCTTAACGACTGTCATTTTACTGACAACCGGGACCAACGGCTTATCGTGCCTTCCGAAGCACGGTTTAGGGAGTTAGTGTTCTGGGGCGACGGTGTTAGTGTTCTAAAAGGGGGGGAATGGTTGTAGCGGCAAGTGACGCTGTAGACAATTACTAGTCACGGGTGGTTGTCTACTCTCTACTGTCTGTACTACATTGCCTAGGTAAAAGCTTACACTAAATTATATATCGCTAAGCGCGTTACATGGGTAGGTACATTCGCGTACATTGCCGTTACAACGGAAACGCTCGTAAATAAATGTCACAAAGTGGTCCACGTGGTGGTCACCCATCCATATCCGGCCATAGTAAATGTTGCTTACTGCAGTGATCGTTTACAGAACACTGAGTCCGCGGGGCCACGAGCGCTTCGAACCATGGAGGCATCCAGGTGTAATTGATAATTCATAATTTCAATAGTTCCAGATGTTACTAAATAAATTTAATTCAACTCTTTATTGCACTCGTGTGTGCATGCAGTTGTTGCTTATCAATAGTACTTACAACATGAAATCATGTCCCACCACAGAATTATTGGGTAGGCATTATTAAATTTCAATATCTGTTAACCTCAGAAGAAAACACAGATATCATCACTCCTTCTTTATTTCACATAGCCAAGCAACCATAACTTATACCTTATACACCGCGTGGCACAAGGAAGAACATTGCAACCAGTGTCTGGGACTTGCGACCCAAATTGTAGGTTAGAGGTGGCCACCTTACAATGCGCATAAACGCTCACCTTCCACCGCCAACAATGTTCCCCATTGCCCAATTACACTTTTACGTTTCTATATAGCGACGTGTAGTTTACGACTGAGCCCCACAAAATGGCGTTGCCGCTTTTTATTAACAATCCTCACCAGTTGAAATCTCAATCTACCTTCATTGCCATTGCAAAAATCCAGGCAAAACAATAAAACCTTGCACTCGTCCATCCTGACGACGTGTATGTCCTCATACACGCATCTGGTGAAACCTTACATTACTATTGACGCAACTTTATGTGTTTTCTCACTCCTCCACTGTCAAGAATATTTCCCCCTCTGCCGAACCACATTTGATAAGATTCTATCAATGCCGCTTTGGATATTCGTTTTAGTAAACAGTAGTTCTAGAGAAGAAGCTTCTGACAATCCTAGATCTTTAAAAAATAAACAATGATTCATCTTGAATCACCCTCTCTCCCACTTCTACGACATAAACCACATTAATATTTGGTTAGGTCCCTGGGCTTTATTCTTCAAATTTGGTTTAATTAAGACAGGAGATTGTTGTGTCATTTTTTTATGAAGTTCTTATTAATTTGTTTTTACAGGGCTACCGCAGCCGTGACGAAGCAGACATCTGCAAACACTACAAAGGGGGCCCGGGAAAGACGTGTTTTAAAGGAAACAGATGTACTAAGAAACATATCCTCAAACATCCTGGTAAGTACACAAAATACAGGTATGTCCGTAAAATATGTCAGTTAAATTAACGTAAACAAAAAAATAAATACAAAATCCTAACTGAGTATAAAATAAGCTGAAAAGTAAGAATCAAATTCAGTCAGATTTATTAATTGTAACTGTTGGAACGCATTTAAATAATACTTAAATCATTTAATCCATATAATCAACTAGAATGTGGCTGTTGTTAAGCCAAGTTGAAGGCTTATGGGCGACTTAAATAATTTCAAGAGAAGGTATTCACAACCTGCGTTTGTCTATTTCAAAACAGCATTAGGTACTTACCATGATTGGTCATTCATGGGACAAAAGCATTAAAATTGTAAAATGTGGACGTATTATAATATATCTCTGTAAACCACTTTAGGATTTAAAGCGTCACTATGTACAAAATAGAATACCTATGTATAAATCATATAAGTATTTAGAAAAATATAAGCGTGTCTATCAGTCGTCTAGATCCCATTGCAAAAGCTTATATTAGCTTAATTTGGGCTAGATGCAGTAGTGAGAGCATCCACAAATGTTTATTTATTTATGTATTTAATTTTTCATACATTTGCAGACGGCTGGACACTAGATAGGATCGAAGTAGCAGGCAAATGCAAGTCGGTGCCATTACCGGCGCCTGGCACTTGGCACAAAGTGTCTGTCACCTACGTGTGCCACTACGATCGAGTGTACGTGCACTTTCTGAAGGAGAAGGAAAAAGGTTGGTCACAATTTTTGAAGTAAAACTTCTTTAGGCGCGACCTAGGGAGTAACTCAGTTATTTTTTCTGACGGAAGTAACGCTATTTGAATTTTGAATAGCGGAACGTAGTTTCGGATATTCAAAATTCGAATGAATAATCTAATATATAAAATTCTCGTGTCACAGTTTTCGTTGCCATACTCCTCCGAAACGGCTTGACAATTCTCATGAAATTTTGTGAGCATATTGAGTAGGTCTGAGAATCGGCCAACATCTATTTTTCATACCCCTGCGACCGGGCATAACATTCCACGCGGGCGGAGCCGCGGGCATCAGCTAGTATTAATATAACATTGTCAATGGCAAAGAAGTTTTACTTCAATCGCGCGTAAAGTAACACGCACACACATTTTTTTTCTCCAGGGCATTTTTGGTAGTGATTTTTTAAAAACCGAACAAGTGCGAGTCTAACTTTTTTTACGTGTGGACATTCTACATCGATGCTATATCTCCTACCGACTAAAACCACACGATACCTGACCAGTGTTTACGGCCGGGAGTCCCGGGCAAGCTCTCGGAAGGATGTCACAGGGTTCCCGGCAGACTTTGGCGATAACCTCAGCCTCGCCTAAGGGGTTAGGGTGCTGTCCCTGTCCCCCCCTAGTATCAGTAGTCCGATTAAATAGTCCGATGATCGAACTACTGAGACTTATTCGACTCAGTAGTCCGATGATGCAGATGATTATAAATCATCGGACTACTGGGTCTTTTAGTCCGATTCGACATTCCGGAATACGAAATGGATGCAGTAGTATTAACATTTGATTTGCATATTTATTTTTTCCAACATGCTAATTTTGACATTCGGCATTCCGAAATAAGAAATGGATGCTGTAGAATTAACATTTCTTTTGCATTTTTTTAACATGCTATTTTTTTGTATAAAATTGCTTAATATTTAGCATGTGGGAAAAATAAATACCTACGCAAAATAAATGTTAATACTACTGCATCCATTTCTTATTTCGAAATGTCGAATCGGACTAAAAGACTCAGTAGTCCGATGATTTATAATCATCTGCATCATCGGACTACTGAGCCAGAAAAGCCTCAGTAGTTCGATCATCGGATTATTTAATCGGACTACTGATATTAGGGGGCTGTCCCGCGTCTGGGGGGTTATTTCGGGTGTTATTCCGCTACTTGCCCCCCCCCCCCCCCCAAGTAACGGAATAACACCCGAAAGAGAAAGGTATTATTATAGTGTGAAAATTACAGCTCTAACTATCTTGGTTAAGGTACAGCCAGATGACAGAAAGACGAACAGCAGAATCTCAGTAATAGGGTACTGTTTTCACCCTTACAATATGTACGCAACCCTAAAAATGAAAAACAATATGCTATTGTACTTATTAAATAGTTGTGAGTCCTGGGGTATCCTTCCGAGGCCTTACCCGGGGCTCTCAACCGTAGACTGTTAGGCAGGATACGTGTGGTTTTTAGTCTGTAGGAGTTCGGCATATAGTCCGTTCAGTTATATTACCTCTGACTGACGGCTTGTCTGAAAAGAAACATTCACTACCATCACCAACGGAGATGAAGTTGCTGCTTCCACAACGTTCCACATCTCAATCAATGGTCACACACACCCGAAAAAAACGATAGCAAAAGAAGAAAGTAAGTACTAAAAGTTAGATTACATGGGAGAAACAAAAACTTATTGGGGTAACAAAGCAATCAAGATAGGCAACCTAAGTGCTAGAGGTAATATATCTCTGAACGGACTATAGCATCCATGTAGGATTTTCCTCACGTTAAAAAAAATGTAATTACTAAGTAACATATAAGCCCCGCACGTTCATATTGCGCTTGGCGCCCATCTTAGTGACCACTTGGTGACGTATGTCCGTCGAGCAGTGAGTACTAAAAAAAATAACCGTACGCAGCTTCGCAAGGCCAGCCCGCGCTCGCGCTACGTCACGATGACGTCACTTAGCTGTCATTATGACAAGGTTCCAGCGCATTACCAACTTGCGGGGCTTATACATCTATGTTTGTATTTACAGAGGAACCACCGCCACGTTTCGGGTTAGTGCTGCCGCCTGCGTCGCTGAACGCTCTCGTGCAAGACATGAATAGCCCTGCCGCGAGGATCGCTTACAAACCACTCACGGTAAATTACATACAATGGTACTGTTATGAACCGGTCACACACTCGCGAGGAGCGAGCTTAGATCATCTAACCACAGGATGCGCCTTACTTAAGCATTGTTTTCTGCCAAGCCAATAGACCATTTGGTCTTTTGGCTTTATAAAAAGCACTGTACATCAGTACATCATTTTATATGATTAAACTAGTACATTTCATTGTAGTTGACTGTACAATAAAAATTAACACACAACAGCCATTACGCGTTTGTCGATTAATACATTTTTAAATATAATGAAATTTTATATGTCTTTGTGTTTCCCCCTTCACCCGCTATGAAAACTAGCAGAATATTTTTGTATGCGGTGGTTCGCAAAGGCTAGTCTCGTGATATATGGTCTAAGGGAGCGAGGGAAGTGGCAGATACAAAGTGTTTTTTCAATTAATTTATACTGGCTTTGGTTACTTAGACCATTATATTATGCCAAATCTAGATTCCATATATTATCAACAGCGTATTCAAGTATGCCAAGGTTGGACCAAGGAACTTATACTTCTAAATAAGTTTCTTGGGTTGGACTAAGTTCTACTCTAGTAAAGCGGTGGTACTTTACTAGAGCTTGCTGTGGAATTTGTCGATAAACCTAAAAAGTCGCGTATCGCTGCGCTATATCACTTTCCAGCACTTGTGCACGTTGTCGAACCTTTATGTTTAAGAATCCACTATAAATTATACATAAACACTCAAAAATACACTAGTTTTGAAAAACTTTTTAGCTGAGGAAAACGCTAGTCTCTAAGGTTCGCGCGCAAAAATCATATATACATAGTGTGATTGCGTACTTACTGTCCTTGGATTTTTTGGAGCTTTTCCGTGCTTCGGATGTCACGTTAAGCCATTGGTCCCGGTTGGCAGCAACTTGACTGTGGTTAAGCCAAATTGAAGCAGTATGAGTGACTTGAAAAAAATCCACAGTGGGTCATAACAATCTGCACCTGTCCATTTCAACACAACAGTAAGTTCGCCATCTATTATGAGGGACAAAAGAAAACTATCAGGGGAAATGTGAGCGTATACCATTCTAAACGCCCATATTTCTTTACATTAGAGGCATACCTCTGCCAACACCTTTGAACAAAGTAACATTTAGTATACACACATCAACACCGTCTAGGGATATTTTTTAAAAAGTTCTGCATCTCAAAAAATACTGGCCGATTTTAAAAACTTTTCATTGAATCTTATTTTGTAGGTATATTTAAATGATTCCAAATTTGAAATGAAAAAAAAAAAGAATTTAAAACAAATGATTTGCGCGGCATTAGTATGTATAGCGAAGTTCGAAATTTAAATTTTACCGACGATAGTTAATTGGTATTTGTTTTGTCCAGTTGAAGTTTTAAAGCTAGTTATTGATTAATTACGAATTTATTTCATTGTGTAAGTCATGCAGCGACGCCATTTAACTAGAGAAGAAATGCTATGGGCAGTAGGCATGCTCCAAGCTGGGGCTACTCAACGGAGTATTGCTGAGGAGATTGGAACCAGGCAAAACGTTATTTCAAGATTGTGGTCACGTTATCGTGCAACCGGGGAAGTGGCTGAAAGACACCGTGGCGGAAGACGCATAACCACCCAACGACAAGACCGATTTTTACAAGTTGCCGCGAGAATGTAGCCAAACGTTACAGCCGTGCAGTTGGTTCAACGGCTCCAGTCAAACACCAATTGCTTGTCAGTGACCAAACTGTGAGGAGGAGACTGCATGAAGCTAACCTTCATGCTCGCAGGCCACTTCGTACTCCAGCACTATGCAGAGGAAATCGTGGACAAAGATTAGAGTGGGCTCGTGAACATTTGCTTTGGGAAGATAACCAGTGGTCTGTAGTACTGTTTACCGATGAGTCCCGATTCGGTTTTCATCCCGATTCACGAAGAGTACGCGTTTGGCGAGTTCCTGGTCGTGAGAGTCGTCTGCAACACCCCCAGGTAGTCCATCCATACAAGGGCGGGACAATTATGGTTTGGGCGGGAATTCGTTTTGGTGGAAGAACGGACCTCGTTTGCATTAGAAACACCATGACCGCTGAAAAATACCGCGACCAGGTGCTTGTACCCATTGTCTACCCTCATCGACTTCAAATGGGTCAAGAATTTACTCTCATGCATGACAACGCCCGTCCGCACACAGCGCGAGCGGTGACCAGCTGGCTGCAGGACCATGACGTGTCGGTTTTACCCTGGTCGGCGCAATCGCCTGATTTAAACCCCATCGAGCATGCGTGGGACATGCTCCAAAGAAGGGCTTATAAGAATTCTCCTGCAGACATTGCGACTGAAGAGCAACTTTTTTTGCATCTTAGCAGAACTAGGGACAATATCCCGCAGCGAGACTTTGATAACTTAATTCAAAGCATGAAAAACCGTTGCAGGACCGTGGTTAACGTCATGGGTGGTTTTACTGACTACAGATTTTTCCTATCAGTGCAAGAAATTGAAAAGAAATTACTTTTTTTTTATTTTTTCGTAAATGACACATTCGTCTTTAGTTGCACCATTTTTTAACTTTTTGTTTTCATTTTAATAAAATTTTATATAAGTCGAAAATATATTTTTATTTTATTTTAAAATATAGTCAGAAAAATGGGCTTTCTAAGAATATAACATTGTTGCATATTATTCCTAACAGATTTTCTGAAAATTGAGAAAATACGAAATATCCCTAGACGGTGTTGATGTGTGTATTTTTAATCAAAATAATTTTAACTCATGTCATTTTTTTTCTGTTCAGATAGCGCCTGCTTTAGGCGAGTTGGTGGCGGCCTGGTATCCTCCGGACGAGAATTGGTACCGCGCCAGGGTCATGACCATTACACGAGCGGATCAGAGCGTTGAGGTAATACAAAATTTTATTAGCAACTAGGTTACTTTAGGCTACGCGGCCAAAGTTTTCCCATATACCGTACACGAGAGTTTCTCGAACGTAGTAGTGGCAGTGGACAATATATGTGTAGGGACACTGCTGACGGATTAGTTTTATATACCGAGGCGCAATCATTCGCTGGGCGCAGCAGTCGTCTTCCCGCACGCTATGGGTTAGGTCCTATTATTATATCGTACTAGCTGATGCCCGCAGCTTCGCCCGCGATGGCGCTGTATGTGAAAAATGATTTTCCCGCTTTTCTGTTGAAATTTTTCCTGAATTTTCTTTGCTATAAACCTCACGGAGCCCGACACCTTTCCAACGAATGCAAAACCGTGGAAATCGGTTCGTGCGTTCTGGAGTTATAGCGTCAGGAAGGAAAACCCGACTTATTTTTATATATATCGTATAATATTTTATTTTATTTAGTGTAACTGGTACCAGTCTACAATTATATATTTTATACACGAAGTATTAGAGTACTTATTCTTCCTAGAGCACTTATTGTTCTCGTTGAGTCCATACCGGAAAACCACGTGTTAGAGACACGTTTTTTCCCGTATACCGTACGACGCTGCCACTAGGATCGCCGTGCGTCGGAACTATTTTCTCGAACACGAATCGTAGTGACGTTGTTTCGTTCGCATGACTCACCCATTGGAGCAACGAACGTGGAACATCCAAGGCGCAATTTACAACTAGTTTCTATTCATTCGACTTTATCGTTACGTTAAAAACACATCGAACTTTCGCCGTGTGAACGATTGCATCGTGTACGGGAAAACTTTGTCCGTCTGAACGTAGCCTTACTGTTCCCGCATCTCATGGAAAATACCAAGTAGCTTATCTCAGACGTTATGACGCCCACTGCTAGGTATTTGTCGCATCTAATGCTAGTCATACACGCAACGGTACACCGTACTGGTCTACCTGACCTGCGCAGGTAGTTAATCGTGTGTGGGAATAAACCTGTACAGTTTCGGTTCGCTGCCGGCGCTTCCTAGATTGCACCGTAATGAATCCACGAGCCTGGTTGGATGCCTTCTCAGACATAGGCTTCGATGGAGCGGTTGAGGCGCTCCTAGACACGCTTTAAACTTCTTTGTGAAGTTTTACTGCAGCTGTAGGAACTTGCAGTGGGGATTTAGGCGCACGGGGCGAGGCTCGACACTGGCGAAATTAACGTTTAGGTCAACTCGTTAATGTTCGCACTGGATACTAAAACTTCCATAAAAACATTTTCTTTTTACCATCGGCAGGTGATGTACGTGGATTACGGCAACGTGTTGTGGATAAAGGAGGACCAGTTGCGCGTGCTAGAGCCGCGATTCGGCACGCTACCGATACAAGCGGTGCGCTGCGTGCTGGCCGGCGTGCGCGCGCGCTCGCACCACTCGCAGCAGTGGGCCGCCGCCAAGCGCGCGCTCGCGCAGATGGTGGAGAACCGCACGTTGGACGCGCACGTGGTGTGAGTACCTACCTACCTACCTACCTACCTACCTACCTACCGCCGCCCACAGCCACTCGCACACAGCGCACGTCGCACCACTCGCAGCAGTGGGCCGCCGCCAAGCGCGCGCTCGCGCAGATGGTGGAGAACCGCACGTTGGACGCGCACGTGGTGTGAGTACCTACCTACCTACCTACCTACCTACCTACCTACCGCCGCCCACAGCCACTCGCACACAGCGCACGTCGCACCACTCGCAGCAGTGGGCCGCCGCCAAGCGCGCGCTCGCGCAGATGGTGGAGAACCGCACGTTGGACGCGCACGTGGTGTGAGTACCTACCTACCTACCTACCTACCTACCTACCTACCGCCGCCCACAGCCACTCGCACACAGCGCACGTCGCACCACTCGCAGCAGTGGGCCGCCGCCAAGCGCGCGCTCGCGCAGATGGTGGAGAACCGCACGTTGGACGCGCACGTGGTGTGAGTACCTACCTACCTACCTACCTACCTACCTACCTACCGCCGCCCACAGCCACTCGCACACAGCGCACGTCGCACCACTCGCAGCAGTGGGCCGCCGCCAAGCGCGCGCTCGCGCAGATGGTGGAGAACCGCACGTTGGACGCGCACGTGGTGTGAGTACCTACCTACCTACCTACCTACCTACCTACCTACCGCCGCCCACAGCCACTCGCACACAGCGCACGTCGCACCACTCGCAGCAGTGGGCCGCCGCCAAGCGCGCGCTCGCGCAGATGGTGGAGAACCGCACGTTGGACGCGCACGTGGTGTGAGTACCTACCTACCTACCTACCTACCTACCTACCGCCGCCCACAGCCACTCGCACACAGCGCACGTCGCACCACTCGCAGCAGTGGGCCGCCGCCAAGCGCGCGCTCGCGCAGATGGTGGAGAACCGCACGCTGGACGCGCACGTGGTGTGAGTACCTACCTACCTACCTACCTACCTACCTACCTACCTACCTACCTACCTACCGCCGCCCACAGCCACTCGCACACAGCGCACGTCGCACCACTCGCAGCAGTGGGCCGCCGCCAAGCGCGCGCTCGCGCAGATGGTGGAGAACCGCACGTTGGACGCGCACGTGGTGTGAGTACCTACCTACCTACCTACCTACCTACCTACCTACCGCCGCCCACAGCCACTCGCACACAGCGCACGTCGCACCACTCGCAGCAGTGGGCCGCCGCCAAGCGCGCGCTCGCGCAGATGGTGGAGAACCGCACGTTGGACGCGCACGTGGTGTGAGTACCTACCTACCTACCTACCTACCTACCTACCGCCGCCCACAGCCACTCGCACACAGCGCACGTCGCACCACTCGCAGCAGTGGGCCGCCGCCAAGCGCGCGCTCGCGCAGATGGTGGAGAACCGCACGCTGGACGCGCACGTGGTGTGAGTACCTACCTACCTACCTACCTACCTACCTACCTACCTACCTACCTACCGCCGCCCACAGCCACTCGCACACAGCGCACGTCGCACCACTCGCAGCAGTGGGCCGCCGCCAAGCGCGCGCTCGCGCAGATGGTGGAGAACCGCACGCTGGACGCGCACGTGGTGTGAGTACCTACCTACCTACCTACCTACCTACCTACCTACCGCCGCCCACAGCCACTCGCACACAGCGCACGTCGCACCACTCGCAGCAGTGGGCCGCCGCCAAGCGCGCGCTCGCGCAGATGGTGGAGAACCGCACGCTGGACGCGCACGTGGTGTGAGTACCTACCTACCTACCTACCTACCTACCTACCTACCGCCGCCCACAGCCACTCGCACACAGCGCACGTCGCACCACTCGCAGCAGTGGGCCGCCGCCAAGCGCGCGCTCGCGCAGATGGTGGAGAACCGCACGCTGGACGCGCACGTGGTGTGAGTACCTACCTACCTACCTACCTACCTACCTACCTACCGCCGCCCACAGCCACTCGCACACAGCGCACGTCGCACCACTCGCAGCAGTGGGCCGCCGCCAAGCGCGCGCTCGCGCAGATGGTGGAGAACCGCACGCTGGACGCGCACGTGGTGTGAGTACCTACCTACCTACCTACCTACCTACCTACCTACCTACCGCCGCCCACAGCCACTCGCACACAGCGCACGTCGCACCACTCGCAGCAGTGGGCCGCCGCCAAGCGCGCGCTCGCGCAGATGGTGGAGAACCGCACGCTGGACGCGCACGTGGTGTGAGTACCTACCTACCTACCTACCTACCTACCTACCTACCGCCGCCCACAGCCACTCGCACACAGCGCACGTCGAACCACTCGCAGCAGTGGGCCGCCGCCAAGCGCGCGCTCGCGCAGATGGTGGAGAACCGCACGCTGGACGCGCACGTGGTGTGAGTACCTACCTACCTACCTACCTACCTACCTACCTACCTACCTACCGCCGCCCACAGCCACTCGCACACAGCGCACGTCGCACCACTCGCAGCAGTGGGCCGCCGCCAAGCGCGCGCTCGCGCAGATGGTGGAGAACCGCACGTTGGACGCGCACGTGGTGTGAGTACCTACCTACCTACCTACCGCCGCCCACAGCCACTCGCACACAGCGCACGTCGCACCACTCGCAGCAGTGGGCCGCCGCCAAGCGCGCGCTCGCGCAGATGGTGGAGAACCGCACGCTGGACGCGCACGTGGTGTGAGTACCTACCTACCTACCTACCTACCTACCTACCTACCTACCTACCTACCTACCGCCGCCCACAGCCACTCGCACACAGCGCACGTCGCACCACTCGCAGCAGTGAGCCGCCGCCAAGCGCGCGCTCGCGCAGATGGTGGAGAACCGCACGTTGGACGCGCACGTGGTGTGAGTACCTACCTACCTACCTACCTACCTACCTACCTACCGCCGCCCACAGCCACTCGCACACAGCGCACGTCGCACCACTCGCAGCAGTGAGCCGCCGCCGAGCTCGCGCTCGCGCAGATGGTGGAGAACCGCACGTTGGTCGCGCACGTGGTGTGAGTACCTGCCTACCTACCTACCTACCTACCTACCGCCGCCCACAGCCACTCGCACACAGCGCACGTCGCACCACTCGCAGCAGTGGGCCGCCGCCAAGCGCGCGCTCGCGCAGATGGTGGAGAACCGCACGTTGGACGCGCACGTGGTGTGAGTACCTACCTACCTACCTACCTACCGCCGCCCACAGCCACTCGCACACAGCGCACGTCGCACCACTCGCAGCAGTGGGCCGCCGCCAAGCGCGCGCTCGCGCAGATGGTGGAGAACCGCACGTTGGACGCGCACGTGGTGTGAGTACCTACCTACCTACCTACCTACCGCCGCCCACAGCCACTCGCACACAGCGCACGTCGCACCACTCGCAGCAGTGGGCCGCCGCCAAGCGCGCGCTCGCGCAGATGGTGGAGAACCGCACGTTGGACGCGCACGTGGTGTGAGTACCTACCTACCTACCTACCTACCTACCTACCGCCGCCCACAGCCACTCGCACACAGCGCACGTCGCACCACTCGCAGCAGTGGGCCGCCGCCAAGCGCGCGCTCGCGCAGATGGTGGAGAACCGCACGTTGGACGCGCACGTGGTGTGAGTACCTACCTACCTACCTACCTACCTACCTACCTACCGCCGCCCACAGCCACTCGCACACAGCGCACGTCGCACCACTCGCAGCAGTGGGCCGCCGCCAAGCGCGCGCTCGCGCAGATGGTGGAGAACCGCACGTTGGACGCGCACGTGGTGTGAGTACCTACCTACCTACCTGCCGCCGCCCACAGCCACTCGCACACAGCGCACGTCGCACCACTCGCAGCAGTGGGCCGCCGCCAAGCGCGCGCTCGCGCAGATGGTGGAGAACCGCACGTTGGACGCGCACGTGGTGTGAGTACCTACCTACCTACCTACCTACCTACCTACCGCCGCCCACAGCCACTCGCACACAGCGCACGTCGCACCACTCGCAGCAGTGGGCCGCCGCCAAGCGCGCGCTCGCGCAGATGGTGGAGAACCGCACGTTGGACGCGCACGTGGTGTGAGTACCTACCTACCTACCTACCTACCTACCTACCTACCGCCGCCCACAGCCACTCGCACACAGCGCACGTCGCACCACTCGCAGCAGTGGGCCGCCGCCAAGCGCGCGCTCGCGCAGATGGTGGAGAACCGCACGTTGGTCGCGCACGTGGTGTGAGTACCTACCTACCTACCTACCTACCTACAATTCAAATCGCGAGCCCCCTGGTGGACCGATCAACTCGAGGAGATCAAACGAAAACTCATCCAAAACCACCGTGAAATTGCACACATGGCACGCAGACACACATCAATCCCAGACACACTTCTCGAAATCAGAAACACCCTCAAAAAAGAATACTCAGATGCAATCAGACACACCTCAACCAAACACTTCAAAGAATTCTGCAACACACAAGGCACAGACGATGTCTGGTCAATCACCAACAAAATCATACAAACCAGAGCACTCACTAAACCACCGACCACACTATTAAAACCAGACGGCACATACACAATCAGCCCTACAGACACGGCACAAACTTTACTCAATCATTTTTTCCCCGATGACACACCGGACACTACTACACGACAAAAACACATCCGCTCTATAGCAAACACACCACCTAACACCCAGGACGACCCACCATTTACAACAAATGAAATACAACATTGCATCAGCACCTTCAATCACAAAAAATCTCCTGGACCAGATCACCTCACTTCCGACATCTGCCAACACTTCATCAACCACTTCCCTAACATCTTCACCGATATAGCCAATAGATGCCTGCAACTTCACTATTTTCCCAAACCTTGGAAAACTGCAATCATTAAAACAATACCCAAGCACAACCAAAACAGTAACAGCACATCCTCATATCGTCCCATCGGATTGATAAACATCTTTGGAAAACTACTAGAAAAACTAATCATCAACAGAATAACTCACCACACTTACACAACTGGAAACAACTGCACCAAACAATACGGTTTCAAAACACAGACTTCCACTACTCACGCAATAAATGCAGCCCTGAACATCATAAATGCTTGCAAACAAAGACGGGAACAAGTAATCGCCATTTCACTAGACATAAAAGCCGCTTTCGACAACGCCTGGTGGCCCGCCATTTTTCTCAGACTAAAAGAAATAGACTGTCCAAAAAACCTATACCAAACTCTACTAAATTACACTGAACACAGAACTGTACACATGAACCTCGCTGATACCGCCGTACACAAACACATGACGAAAGGCTGCGTACAGGGCTCTGTGTGTGGCCCAACCATGTGGAACTTGCTCCTGGAGTCTCTCCTTAACACACAACTACCATCCAACTGCCACATACAAGCGTACGCAGATGATATCATACTCATCACACACGCCAAAGACACAAACACACTCTGCAACATCACACAACACGCACTCGACACCATCACCACATGGGGCACAGAGCACAAGCTGGACTTTGGACACCACAAAACACAAGCCATAGCATTCACTTCAAAAGCAAAAAACACCGCAATAGCACTTAACGGCCACCAACTCACATTTTCCTCACAAATAAAATACCTCGGTTTAATCATTGACGACAAACTAAAATTTATCAAACACGTAGAACACATTACCAATAAAACAAAAAACATTTACAATAAACTCTCACAATACATCAGACCCACATGGGGAATCAACCCAGAAAACGTTCGCATCATTTACCAACACGTCATCCAACCCATCATCACCTACGCCGCTAGCATATGGGCACCCACTGCCACAAAATACAAACACACACACAACAAACTTCTATCAACACAGCGCATATTTGCCATCAAAATAGTACAAGGTTTCAGAACGTTGCGGACAGCGACAGCGATCTCGCTCGCGAAACTGGCGCCACTACCGCAAAAAGTCCTGGAAATGGCAGACAACGAACACGCACGAGTAACAGGATACTCCACACACCTACAAACCTCAAGCGACATCACAATAGAAGCACCAGCACCCCCCACCCTACAATTACACCCTTCAGCTAGAGAAGGCATATCCTTCAGTAGCATCTCAACCACAGCAGAACACACCACATTCCTCACAGCCACACCAAATACATGGCACATTTACACTGATGGGAGCAAACACGAACACAAAGTAGGAGCAGCCTTTGTAGCAATACACAACACTACTGACAAAACATACACCAAAAAATACAAGTTACACGACCTATGCTCACCATTCCAAGCCGAACTCCTCGCGATTGCCAAAGCAACCGAGTGGCTTACTTCCACACCCACACCCCGCACCAACTCTGCACACATCATCTCCGACTGTAGATCCGCCCTCCTAGAACTCTCCAACCCCAACACCACAAACCCTCTCGCACTACAAACACTAAAAATCATAGCACATACTAAAACATTAAACCTTAAACTCACCTTCCACTGGGTGAAAAGCCATATCGGTATTCAGGGCAACGAACTCGCCGATACGGCAGCCAAATCAGCGGCCCACATCCACCGTAGTCCATCATACACAAGAATACCTATCAGTCATATCAAACTCCAAAACAGAAGACGCACGGACGAACAGGCAACTACATACTACACCGAAGTCAGCCCACACACTCTCACTCTCCTCCCAACACATGATCGAGCACTTCATTTTCTCAATACATTCGGCACCGACTTCCAAACTACACAACTACTCACCGGTCACGGATACCACAAAACATACTTACACCGATTCAAAATCACTACTGACGACAAATGCCCATGTGACAACGACACACCACAGACTCTCACCCACCTCATCGAATTCTGCCCCAGATTCCACACGACCAGACACAACCACACCATGACCGCATACAACATCACACAACCATACAACCTTACACAAATTATTAAAAAGACAAGCACTACAGACACATACAGACAACACATACACAACATCATTAACAATTTAAAAACCTTCAACACACCTCCACAAATGACAAACAGAACACCTGCACCATCATAAGTGGCGTAACAATAACGCTAGCAAATTAGTACCAGTAACTGTATATATATTATAAAAAGGAAAAAAAATAAAAAAAAAATAAAAAAAAAATAAAAAAAAAACAACAAAACAAAAAAAAACAAAAAAAACATAAAAAAAAAGGACAAAACAAAAAAAAATAAAAAAAAAGAAACAAAAGAATATGATGTATAGTTAGTAGTAAGAATCATTATCACCACATCCCACTTATCCCTTAAAACTCATCCTTTCTTCAGTCACACCCCTAACACTTTTCCCTTTTCCCCATCTCTTCAGATCGTGAAGCTGTGAGCATCCCTTAGCCCAGCTTTTCGAAATCTAAGAAACTCAACCATCTAACAAAGAGGAAAAAAAAAAAAAAAAAAAACCTACCTACCTACCTACCTACCTACCTACCTACCTACCTACCTACCTACCTACCTACCGCCGCACAGTGGTCTGAAAATCGAGCTCCCCTTTCATAGAAAGTCAATGTGGGATATTCATAAAACCAAAATATGGAACGTGTCTGGTATACATTTCTTTAATGCATATTGTAGTATGAGTGATTTTAGTTACTCCGCGCCTGAGAAAAAAAAATATTTAGTTTTTTTTTGTATGGGAGAAATTACATAAAGTACATTTTCTTGCGACTGAATGAAACTGAAAGGCTGGTACTCATACGAGCTATTGCCGCTATTAAGGCGATTACTTTGACATACCACTCGTGTAGTTTTAGGTGCCGCTTCACATGTAGGATTTTTTTGAAAGTTCGAATTTTCGGTATTGAATTTTTTAAGTATGTGACGCATTTAAATTAAGTTGGTAAGAAATTTGGAATAAAATATTTATAATAAATACGCGCCTAATGTTATAATAATTGTTATAATAAATTCAAACACTTATCTCAAAAAATAAGTTAACTTTAGAAATTCGTTTTTTACGAATACTAATTAAAGCACTGCAACTAATATCTGCGTTAAATATACAAATAACTTTTTACAATTGTAACCTCATTAGCTAAGTGGGTGTTAATGATTTTTTAACCGACTTCCAAAAAAGGAGGAGGTTCTCAATTCGTCTGTATTTTTTTTATGTTTGTTACCGGCAAATCGCTTCAACGAGTTAACCGATTTTGATGATTTTTTTATTTGAAAGCTGGTGCTTCCCATGTGGTGCCATATACAGGAAGTCAGAATCGAATGCTGGGATCCTGGAGAAATCGAAGAAATCCCTGGAAGCGAGGGAATTCCTTAAAGATTTACAGCAGTCACCTGGTGTTTGGGCTTGATTAATTTGTATTGGGGAGAACAATACCCCTAGACAAATATATTTTCAGTCTACCCGTCACTAAAAATATTGAAAAAAAAAATTAAAAGAAAAAAACCGACTTCAAACAAAAACTAAAAAATAAAAAATAAAATTAACTTAGCACAAAGTAATAGGAGATTTATCACATATTATTGAATGTAATACTGAAGTCGGTGCCAATATTTCTATGAGAGATTAATAATACCTATCTAAACCTATACTTTTACTTGGCACTGATTTCAGTATTACATTCAATAATATCTGATAAATCTCCTATTACTTTGTGCTAAGTTAATTTTATTTTTCATTTTTTAGTTTTTGTTTGAAGCCGGTTTTTTTTGGTAATTTTTTTTATTATACCTAATGATAACAGAGGTTCGTTATCATTATCAATTACGGGAATTACTAATTACTTTACTAATAGTTCAGATTTATTACGTGTTAATTTGCTCCGACCCTTAATGAGGGTAGTTAAACATAAATAGAATGTTTGTCATGAATTCTGTCAGTAACGTTTAGCACTTGTGCGCGTAAACTTTAATTTTTCTGTTCGTTCCAATTTCCTATTGCGATGAAAGGTTTGTGGCCAACAACACTTCTTTCTCAGATCCCAATGTGTTGTTTGAAGTGTTTGTGAATAGTGTTGATTTGTCAGAAAATGAAAAGAGAGACTTGAAAAAATTCTGCCAAACTTATGTCTGTGCATTGCAAAGGAAATGAATCTCATGTAATCGCACGCGACATACTTTCATTAAAAAGTACGAAGCATGGCTCCAAGAAGACATCAAATGGCCTGAAGTCATCAAGGAAAAGATGACTTCCTCAGTAACGATAGATCAGTCACCATGCTCCAGTTCCGAATTTCCCGTAAACGAAGGTGCATCAACATCCGCACAACAACAGACCTTTAGTGTTGGAACCTCAACATCTCTTGGAAACCAAAGATAGCAGTTTTCGAAGTTAAGCCCGTTACAGAAGAGAAGGAGAGTAGAAGAGCTTTTAAATTATCCAACGGAATGTCTTGCTTATGCAAAGTTGCATATGCAAGACTTTCCGTTTACGGGAAATTCGGAACTGGAACATGGTGACTGATCTATCGTTACTGAAGAAGTCATCTTTTCCTTGATGACTTCAGGCCATTTGATGTCTTCTTGGAGCCATGCTTCGTACTTTTTACTGAAAGTATGTCGCGTGCGATTACATGAGATCCATTTCCTTTTCAATGCACACATATAAGTTTGGCAGAATTGTTTCAAGTCTCTCTTTTCATTTTCTGACAAATCAACACTATTCACAAACACTTCAAACAACACATTGGGATCTGAGAAAGAAGTGTTGTTGGCCACAAACATGAAAGTATCAAGATTGGTACCAAAACCTTTCATTGCAATAGAAAATTGAAAAGAACAGAAAAATCAAAGCTTACGCGCACAAGTGTTAAACGACTGACAGAATTCATGCCAAACATTCTATTTATGTATAAATACCCTCATTAAGGGTCGAAGCAAATTAACACGTAATAAATCTGAACTATTAGTAAAGTAATTAGTAATTCCCGTAATTGATAAAGATAACAAACCTCTGTTATCATTAGGTATAATAAAAATCATTAACACCCACTAAGCTAATGAGGTTACAATTGTAAAAAGTTATTTGTATATTTAAGGCAGATATTAGTTCCAGTGCCCTAATTAGTATTCGTAAAAAACTAATTTCTACAGTTAACTTATTTTTTGAGTTAAAGTAATTGAATTTATTATAGCAATTATTATAACATTAGGCGCGTATTTATCATATTTTATTTCAAATTTCTTACCAACTTAATTTAAATGCGTCACATACTTAAAAAAATCAATAGCGAAAACTCGAAATTTCAAAAAAATCCTACGTGTGAAGCGGCACCTAAAGATACACGAGTGGTATGTCAAAGTAATCGCCTTAAGAGCGGCAAAAGCTCGTATGAGTACACCAGCCTTTCAGTTTCATTCAGTCGCAAGAAAATGTAGGTACTTTATGTAATTTCTCCCATACAAAAAAAAACTAATTTTTTTTTTCTCAGGCGCGGAGTAACTTAAATCATTCATACTACAATATGCATTAAAGGAATGTATACCTCACACGTTCCATATTTTGGTTTTATGAATATCCCACATTGACTTTCTACGAAAGGGGAGCTCGATTTTCAGACCACTGTGCGCCGCCCACAGCCACTCGCACACAGCGCACGTCGCACAACATAATCCAGGCGTTGTTACCACAAAATAAACAGTGCAGAAGAAAATCTACATACTACCCGTTCGCTCTAACTTTGCCGTTGGCGTAGAGGCGTATACCCGAATTTTTAATTACACGAAGTAAATTGACAGTAGCTAATGTCACTTCGTCATAGAAAATAAGCAACATTGTCTGAAGAAGTGACATTAGTTGCTGTCAATTTACTTCGTCTAATTAAAAAATCGACTTTAGTATGGAGCCGAGCGGCAAAGTTAGAGCGAACGAGCAGTAGATAGTGCGCTTGGGCTAAGCATACATAGACACCGCCCACGGAGTTCACGGATCAGTTCAATGACGGTTTGTGCGCGAGTGTGCGTAGCCGAGGGTAGGATTTAAAAAAATTACATACGCCTTACCTTGTTATTTTGTGTTCGATACCTTCGCGTGTTAAGGAAAATGACTCGAGTCGCGACTTGAGGTCTAAAGTACGGCTCAAGTCGCAAATCGATCTTTGGATATGAACGCAAATAACACGTGTATTTCCAGTTCTTAAAAATAAACGATATTCATCGAATTTTTGGAGATGTTAGATTTGGCGTCCCCCAAGGAAATATTCTTCTCTATTGTTAACCATACTGATCTTCCAAAAGCTACAATTCAACCTACAGTGTCATCTGTTAACGATACTAACTTCTAATTTACCACTAAGATGGCAGACCAGCACACGACCTACCTGGTGGAATGTGATCACTGTAGCCTATGAACGTTTGAAACACTAGAGCCGTCCACTCTCGCTGCTGAAATGTAATTATACCATATTTATTTGGCCGTGAGACAAAAATGTAAACAACATTTTATTACTTTTCGCACTATACTAACGATTTTGCTGTAAAGCTCACCGTTTAGCTGAAAAACGCAAAAAAACCTATTTTTGCCAACTTTCACCATCAATAAATTTTTTTGCACAAGGAGGATTGATGGTTCACAATTCATTTATAATAGTATTTTGAACATTCATACCAATTTTCAGCTCTATTCGAATTTTTGTAATCTTACTTCTATTTTAAAGACTAATTTGACTGGACTATAAATATAAACGGCATGTTGAAGATGCCTATTTAGTATTATTTTACTTTCACTTTTTTATCTATTAATCACACAATGCATTGTTCGCCCCCGACAACTACTATTAAATACAGTATAGGAAGAATATCAAAAAATGACCAATCCTATCTATTTTCCAGGTCGCGGGACTACGACGAGGTCACAATAGAGTTGATTGACGGAGAAGGCTACAGCATAGCTGAACAACTAGCAGCTATCAACATGGTAGATATCGAAGAATATGGCGTTGTCGATGATACTAAAGTCACTCATAAGATTGTCTTACCCTAATTCTGTAAATACGTTTTGGTAACTTGAGGCTTAAAGGACGGACGCTTACAAATGTACAAAAGTAATTTACCTTTCTGTGAAAAGTCGTTTTTATTTTCAGCAAAATGTTCTTCATCGATTCACAATTTTTTTTTTAAGAAAAATTTACATTTTGGTTTGGTTCTATATTGCCCAAATTAAGAAATCGACTAATCTTTAGAGAAAAGTTTCGATTTTTTAGTCGAATAAGGAATATGCAAGACAAAAAAAATATCCATTTTTTATAGAAAATTAAGTAAAATTTTACTGCTAACAGTGAACCTAGAATTGGTTTTTATAAGTTGGAATATTTATTTCATTCTATTTAAAACTGAAAAAAGTATGACGCAAATACGGTGTGTCTTTTTCTAATCGAATTATTATAATTATAAATCGGAGATTCATTTTTTAAATATCAGTTGTAAATTTGAATTCAGTAATTGTTTTAAAATTATACAAATTTTAAAAAACTCTTTTCAAAAAACTACATGTATATTCCCTGTTACAAATGTAAATATTACAATGTCTTCAGAAGTATGGATGGTGCAACATTTATAAAACACTGTGAAGATACCAATGGTTACCTTGTTTTGGGCTCCCGACACGATCATGCCTTGCAATTGTCAAACACGTTAAATATGAATGGATGTTGCTTCAGTGTGCGTGATTTCTTTGCATGTGTGTGTGCATCGACGTGTACGTGCACATGATATTGTACGTGCTTGACAATTGCAGTTTGACCGTGTCGGGACCCCTTTAGGATTTCGTACATCAAATGGAAAAAAGAAACCCATAAGGTTAGGATCACTTTTGTTTTATAAAAAAAATATTTGTTAACACAAGCATGTAAGTAAGTAAGTACTTACATATATTTTTTAGTTAACCAATTTTTCTCTTTTTGCGTTTTCAATTATGTTTTATAAAGGTCGGATAAGAAACGTAACATTTTGGAAATTAATTAATGGGATCCACACCACAAACACACACACGCGCATACACATACACTGTGCAAAAAAACATTAGTACTCAAATATTTTTTCTTATATTAATTCTTATTGTTAAACAATTTTTCTTATTGTTATGCGTTATACGTTACGTCCTTTGAGCCTCAACTATTCAAAACTACGTAAATACAGGATCTACTATTACAAATCATATTACGGATGAGAAGGGTACAATGATAGATATATAATTACAATATACAGGGTGGCCCAGAAGTCAACGTCAAGCCGGAATCGGGTAACAGGCTAGGTCATAATAGTTGTCAGAAAAATAAAAAAATAATCTAGGTCTTGTATTTAAAAAATTATGGACGTTCAAAAAAAGCAACAGGAATAAAAATACCGTCACAAGGCGTAGATTTTCTCTACTTCTTTTTTTTCGTCCATAATTTCTATAATACAAGAACAAAATTTTTTTTATATTTTTCTGACAACTATTATGACCTAGCCCGTTACCCGATTCCGGCTTGACGTCGACTTCTGGGACATCCTGTATATGTATAGATAGTAACAAAATCTATGCATAAATATACAAAATATTGTACATAATTATTTGTTCATTGTCCATTTAAATCTTTAAATATTCAAAAAGCCTTCAACAATAATCGTAAGAAATATTTGACAAGTAATATAATTTGTCAAAGATGTCGAACTAGTCGTCAAATAGACTACAGACTGTAAAATATACCTTGATCTCTGTGACTTGTACTAACGTAAACAAAAATAGACTTTATTTCAAAGCCATAAAGTAGTACTATTTATTAAATAACTTTGGCCATTTTTACACAACATTTAGCTCAAACTAAGCTATATGCTTGTTCTATGGGAACTAGACGACAGATAGATGCTATTGAAATAAAGTTCATATTTGAACTTTAATACACCTGTCATAGATATCAAACTAAATTTTACAGAGTATTATTATTTTATTTCCCTATAAACATATCTACGTACGATTAGGCGAGCTCTAACTGTACCTAGACAGAACAGGAAAATCCTCGCACAAATTTTTACCTTAATACGTAGAAATAAGGTCTTATTTTCAATGAAAAATGGAGCTATCATGGCCATAGCTAGTATGACCATGATACTACATCCATCCCATGTCATTTCCGACGCCTATTTATTCTCGTTCGAATCAACCATGATCTGAATTATTATACACTGAGTCTTGGTACAATGATTATAGTGTCTGTTTTAGTTTGCTTAAATATCATTTAGCATTAACCATGACGGCAGCGTGAGGTGAGGAATTCACGTACGCTCCCCAAAGACGCGGGATAGCACCCGAACCACCCCCTAGGCCCTAGACGAGGTTGCAGACGTGGCCTTGGGGTCTGTTGGGAGTCCTGGGACATCCATCCGAGGCCTTACCCGGAGCTCCCAACCATAGGCTGTTGGGCGTTACGTGAGGTTTTTTAGTCAGTAGGAGTCCGGCATAACATCCATGATGGATTTTCCCTCACGTTAAAAAAAACATTTACCATTAACATGAAAACTTCCGTCTAAAATAACTGTATAAAAACATGAAAGTATAGTGAAACTCTACGAAATTATCTATTTTTTTACTAATTAAGAATAGGTTAGTTTTATCGAAAAAAGGTTTTAGAAGCTTTTCCAAATTTTAGTTTTTAATCGTTTTATGAGATTTCTATACTATACAGCGTAAAGCACTAAATCTTGAAATACTATGTTTAAAACTTGTGAGCAAAAATCTATTTATTTTTGTACAAATAGGTGTTTCAAATCAGTTCGTACAATATATTAATTGCAGTATTAAAGTACAAAAATATTAGTAATGAATATTTTTTACTGACAAAAAATGGTCTCCTTTCAGTATTTTTTTTATATTTGATGTTTTTGTTCATGGTATCAGTATCTTAGTTTAGTCCAATTTAAAAAAAAAACTTATAAAAACACTGATTCTTTAGCAGCAATGCATATAAAAATAACTACGTCACCGCAGTATGTCTTCTTCCATACATCCCTGATATTCTTTATCTGATCATTTTCAGATCCACAGTCACACAAAATTTCTATATATTTGAGTCATGAATTTGATTCCTGTGCAGCATTTCTCGAGTTCTGATGTCCATGCATTTTATTTGTGTAGTCTCCAGTGACACAGAGACTTAATAAATCAGATTAATTTCAATCCATACTAATATTATAAAGCTGAAGAGTTTGTTTGTTTGTTTGTTTGAACGCTAGGATCTCAGGAACTACTGGTTGGATTTCAAAAATTCTTTTACAGTTTGATAGTCCATTTATCGAGGATGGCTATAGGCTATATAGCATGACGTTTGACGAATAGGAGCGGAGCAGCAATCAAGAATGTTTTGAAAACGGGGAATATTTTTTACCGTCTGAGAGCTTCCGAGGCGTACGCTGCGTAAATGGTTACAGTTAGGTAAAAATTGTGTATTACAACATTGTTTCTCATAAAAAGTTCTAAAAAAAGTACGCGACAGCATAATGTCTATCTTATAAGGTTCGCTTACAATAACCTAATTTGTCTATCTCTTAAGGTCGCTCACGATATAATGAAACTGAAGAGTTTGTTTGTGCTAGGATCTCAGAAACTACTGGTTGCATTTCAAAAATTATTTTATAGTTTAATAGTCCATTTATTTAGGCTGGCTAATGGCGATATAACATCACGCTAAGAAAGACAAATAGGAGCGGAGCAGCCATGAATAATGTTTCGAGAATTGGGATTATTTCTTTTTTTTGAGAGCTTCCATTGCTGACGCTGCATAAATAGCTAAAGTTACGTAAAAATTGTATACTACAAAATTGTTTCTCTTAAAAAGTTATAAAAAAAGTCCTTGACAGCAGATGCCTATCTTTTAAGGTTATATTGTAAGTGAACCTTAAAAGATAGGCACCCTCTTATTAAGTTTTAAAGTATGAGCGACGTGACTGGAGTGAACTTGGTCTGCAGTGGCAGCCAGTCAACTGAACGATAAAAACCGGCCAAGTGCGAGTCGGACTCGCACACGATGAGTTCCATACCGAAAAACGGATGGGTGGAAGTAATAACGACGGGAATCATTATATCACTTTAACAAGAGGTGTTAAAGTCACATCCTTCTCACTCTCATGTGATGCGCCATAATGAATACAAGCGACGCGACGCGACGATAATAAGCGCGACGGGGGTAATTGCAACGGGAAACATTATAATACTCGAAATATTAATACCATACCTCACTCTCATGTGACGCAAACGAAGTTGCGCGGGTCAGCTAGTGATGAATAAATCTAGCACATTTGTTTCCGTTGATAAGACTGACTAAAACTGTTGACGAAGGTCCTAGTGCTTTATATATGCTTGAATATGTCAAATAATATCATTTACTGATACTAATTTTGTCATCTCAACCATTAAGACACCTGCTACTTGATAGATAGGTTTCCCCTAAAATGTAATGATGTGAAACTTGCGTAAAATACTCAAATGTTGAAACTTGATCATGGCAGCAAGCACATTGAAAAAAAAAACCTTTTGTGACCATCTCCACAAGTAAGAGAATCGTGGCGTTTTATCGTCGAGTATTTTCATACATTCTCTCGTGACGTTAACATCGCCGTGTGAATACATGTTAGACGAGTGTTTAGAAATACGTAATTCGACAATAAAACCGCCGAGAATTTCTCGCTCATGGAGACGACCCCTTAGATATTAGTCGTTATGCATAGACTGTATATCACATACATTGAATTTTACCAAACGGTCAGCGATCCTAGGAACTGAAGTAGAAGGCTAATTCATTGTCATACCTTCGTCATGGTGAAACCGAGTCTCGGTAATATGTCTCTATCGATTGGGGCACGTCGCTAATGAAAAAGTCTTTGAAAAAGACATTCCAAGTTAATGCTCATACAATACTAAATATTCAGGTAATGCCTAAGATTATTTTCGTCTTGTAAAACTAGGTGCAGCTTGACAAGAGTAGTAAATATTAACTACTGTGCTTTTCATATTATGGCAACTTAGAAAGTACCATATTTATTTTACGGTAAAATGTATTAAACAAATAGTAGTACTTCATTTATTACAGTAGGCGCACACTGGGCGACATACGTCTAGCAAAAAGCTGTCGCTTGACGACTGTCGACGTGTTGCCGCGGTAGACTTTCAAACTTAGCGTCTATAGCGCCACAACGACGTTCGCTTTGAAAGCCTACCTTGGGAAGTCGCGGCGACACGGTGACAGTCGCCCAGTGTGCGGAGCTTAGAACAAAATGTATGTAATTGTCACCGCGATATGTCGCCCAGTGTGCACCTACTGTTAACTGACATTTTTGACAGCATTTCGACAATGTAGCCATCATGCAAAATACATCATTATTAGTTCTGTTTATAGACTTTTGTGCCAAGCGGTCTCAAGCAATACGGCCTTTAAAATGATTAAAGTCTACCCGAAATTTCGACGCGATCTCTGTGTTCAAACGGCATACTAGCACATTTTCAAAAATGCTTTATGCCTTTTAAGCCTCAAAGATCTATAAAAAGTTACTATTAAGTATAAGTTGTATACGCTACGTAAATACTACCTGACATTATGTAATATAATTAAATGTTGATAATTCATTTCGTTGCTGTGAATGTGAGGAGAAGAATCCTAATAGTACGTGTTAAGTGATATTATTTTTAAGAAAAAATCACTGTTAAGTTTCTTGGTTAAAGAGACCAATACATGTTGTATTATTTTTTGCTATTAAAATAAAAGCTTTTTTTTAAATGAACATATTGTTTTATTAATTTGACTGTACCGTTATTCGAAGCTTATTTAATTGATATAGGCACTTCCGTTTCCGCCTAACTATACCTTTCCTTTTCCAATGTTCCTGTCTCTTTCTGACACGTCACTTCCGCCTGGCAGTGGTGGGGTAAGTACCCGATCGCCATTTTAACTTCATTGGCGTCTTGTTTCCCGCCGTGAACGGTCGTGTGACTCTTGGCCACAAGACCATACCTATACCTTAATTTATTAACTATATCATTTTATTCAAATTTTTTTATTTTTTACAAGTACCTACACTAAAGAAACGGTTTTTTCGTGTGTGAACAAAGTTTAATAACTTTCGAAATTTAATATGTAAGAATCGTGAAATAATGCCTATACGGTTGTTAGAAATGTGCTCCCGGATCCTCCAGCGCCGCGTATGCAGCGAGCTCGGTCGAGCAGCTCTAGTTCTTTTAGTTCTAGTAGCCCAAGCTCTAAAAGTAGCTCCTCGTCTAGCGGAGGTAACCCAAGAAGGGAGGTAATTTCATCGCAAGAAGGAAAATAGTTTTTTTTTTTTTTTTTTTTATACCACTAAGGTGGCAGACAAGCATACGGCCCACCAGGAGGACTGGTGGTCACCGCAGCCTATGAACGTTTGCAACACCAGAGGCGCCACACTCGCGCTGCTGACCCTGTAAAAACCTTCTTAGACCCCTTTTGAAGAACCCCATACTGTAGGCGTTTGGGAAAACCGAGGCAGGAAGATCATTCCACAACCTAAGCGTGCGCGGAAGAAATCCCCTATCGGATCTAACCGTGCTCGAACGCTCCGGACGTAGGGTGTGAGGATGAAATCCCAGTCTATGGCGAGCGGTGCGATGATAGAACGTAGCCGTGGGCATCATGTCAAACAATTCCTCAGAGCAGATACCATTGTACAGGCGGTAGAACACGCATAAGGAGGCAAAGTCTCTCCTGTCGCAAAGAGGTTCAACACCACCTGTCAGTAAAGGATCGTTGACAACTCTCACAGCTCGCCTCTGCACCGAGTCAAATGGACGAAGCTGATATTCAGGTGCCCCCGCCCAGAGGTGACAGCAGTACTCCATGTGTGGCCGCACTTGCGACTTATAGAGAAGCAGTGTTTGCGCCGCAGTAAAGTACCGCCGCGCCCTGTTGAGCACACCGAGCTTCTTGGACGCTAGCTTGGCCTTGTCCTCCAAATGACTGCGGAACTGAACGTCACTGGAGATATCAACACCAAGGATCCCTATACATTTAGAGATGGAAAGAGATGTGCCCTGGAATTGTGGCGCTACAGTAATTGGGGCTTTCTTAGCGGTGAAGAAACACGCCTGTGTCTTGGAGGGGTTGAACTGAACAAGATTTTGTCTACCCCAATCGGACACTCTAGTAAGAGTAGCCTCGATTTCAGACACAAGCTGTTCACGACTTTCTTCCACTGCGTCCCGAGAGATACCGGGGCGGCCTGTGTAACAAGTATCCCCCGTACTGTCGTCTGCATAACAATGAATGCCGTCAATAGACAACATGTCATTGATATGCAGCAGAAACAGAGTAGGGGACAACACTGAGCCTTGCGGTACTCCAGCGTTAATGGCCATGCAGTCAGAACAGCTGCCGTCGACAACAGCCCTGATGCTTCTACCGGCCAAAAAGCTGGACACCCATCCGCATAATCTTTCGGTCAGTCCGTAGGAGGGCAATTTATTAAGAAGACCACGATGCCAGACCCGGTCAAAGGCTTTAGAAATGTCGAGGCTCACTGCTAGAGCCTCGCCCTTACTCTCGATAGCCGTCGCCCATCGGTGTGTGAGGCACACGAGAAGATCGCCCGTCGAGCGACCGTGACGGAAACCGTACTGCCGGTCACTGAGCAGGTCGTTTTCCTCAAGGTACCTCAGGAGCTGTGTATTAATTACACGCTCCATCACCTTAGACAATAGTGAGGTGACGGCTATAGGCCTGTAATTGGCCGGGTCGGTCCTATCACCCTTCTTGGGCACAGGATGCACATACGCGATCTTCCACGACGCCGGGACTTGTCGCATAGAATATGAAAGCGTGAAAAGACGTGTAAGTACCGGACACAACTCTGGACCACACTGCTTAAGTACCACCGCGGGTATACCGTCCGGCCCACTCGACTTATGAACGTCCAGAGAACGAAGCTCCCGTCGGACGTCCCGCTGCGTGAATTTAACTTCCGGCATGGAAGTTCCACACCACGGAACATCCGGCGGTACAGCACCCCCGTCGCTCATGGTCGAGTTAGCGGCAAAGAGAAAACCCAAAAGGTCGGCCTTCTCCCCGGCACTCTGGGCCAGACTACCGTCGGGTTTAAGCAAAGGTGGTAAACCTGACTGACAGAAGTTTCCCTCGGCAGCTTTGGCAAGCGACCAGAATTCACGACTGCCTGAAGGGTACCCAGCTAGCCGCTCACCAATTCTGCCGACGAAATCGAATTTAGCCCTGACAATTGCTCTCTTGCTAGCCCTCGAGGCGGCATTTAATTTGCGTTTCACCTCAGAGATGTTTGGATCTGAATTTGCACGAGCCGTGGTCCAGGCTCTGTAGGCAGATTCTTTCAGCATCAAAGCTTCTCTGCAGAGCCGATTGAACCACGGTCGCTTTTTTGCTCCTACAGGGATCCAGCGGTTAGGAATGTAGCACTCCATGCCCTCCAAGATCCCCTCAGCGACTGCTGCAGCGCAGGAATCCAGATCGTCTGAGGCAAAACAAAGCCGCCTCCACGGGTACGACGCGAATAACTCCCGCAGTCCATCCCAGTCTGCTGACTTATAGTGCCACACATGTCGCCACTCCTTGGGCCGAGGTGGTTCAGGCCTTGCGAGTGGCACATGCGCCCGAATGATACAGTGGTCCGACGATCCGAGCGGAGCATCCACTGAGACGTTGTATCCATCCGGACGCGTTGTCAGCAGGAGGTCCAGCAATGCACTATGCTCGTTCTCCTTGTCTGGTATCCTCGTATGGGATTTAACCAGTTGGGAGAACCCATAGGTCAGGGCAAATTCGTGTGCAGCTTTCCCCGCAAAGTCGGTCATCCGGGAGCCCAACCAGTCAATATGATGACCGTTGAAATCCCCCAGAATCACTATCTCCGCAGTGGGATACTGCTCAATCACCTTGTCAGTCGATTGTTGCAGGTGGTCAAAAAGGCGAACTGTGTCCGTGTTACCGCTGTGAGACCTGTACACGCACGCGTAGATCCGGGTGTGGCCCCCGTGATCCACGCGCGCCCATAACGTAGACAGGTCCCTGTCTTCAAGGCTTGTAAGACGGCGACAACAGACATCATCACGGACGTACATACATACCCCGGCTTTCGGCCTGAAGTTGTACTCAAGCTTATAGCCTGGGTACATTAAGTAAGATGTATCGCCCGGGCATGAGATCTGCGTCTCCGTCAAGAAAAGAAGAGTCGGCTTCGTAGTTTCGAGATGTTGGTGAACTACATTGAGGTTCTTATGCATACCTCTGATGTTGCAAAGGCCCATGTAAAGTGTGGACGACGATGCCGCTGTGTATACTCGTTCTATTTTTCTTCTTCTTGCCATGTTCCTTAAGAAAGGGGGGTTAGAAAAGTGAAGGGATGCCTGTGTGCCGGTGGCGCAAGAGACTAAGTGAGACTCTAACTAACCAAAGGCAGACAGAGGTAGTGCGGTAGATTGGCACGGCGTACGGAAGGGCCCCCGGTCCCCCCCCGATGCAGTAGCCACGTCCACTCCGGTATCCTCCTCCGGCACGACCACAGCACCAGGGACTTTACACAGGCTGCTGGTTCAGCCTCCTGGGGCGGAGATTATGTAATCCCCAGGTTCGGGTTCCGTACAGCCTGCGGGCGGTCAGCGGTCAACCGTTTCACCGGGTCTCCCTGACCGCCGTACCAATATTCCGCGCCTCTATCCGCCAATGGAGACAGATTAAGCCTCTGGTCTCACCGTCACCGGCACAGAGTCACCCCAATGAGCTCTGGAACCCTGCTAACCGACGGAGAACATAACCCAACCGAAGTCAGGCTACTATTACCGCGGTCTTCTGCAGGGCGGAGGTACTGCCCCAGGCGGGCTGCTCACCGAACGGAGTACCGTTATGCCCTTCCTCCTAATGTGGGCTTTTTCGTTAATCCCTAAGATATTGAATCTTAGGGATCTGATTGAAGAAGCCACTACTGTACCCTCAGGGTGTAACGTTAGCTCCATGAGAAGCAACGCATGACCCCTAAAACCCCGAGGGGGAATAGTGACAATCGTAAGCTTGTTTCTAATTGTAAGGTACGTACTTACGTATTTCTTTCGTTCATTTCAAATACGTGACTTTCGCTTGCAAATAAATAATAAGGAATAAGATCATCATGTGAGTACAAATTTTGATTACGATTCTATTTCGTTATTGCCGGGTCGGGTATTAGTGAAAATAACTACGATATTCTGAACGTTGAAAATATAATACTTAGTTGTTCTCATATCGATCAAGGATTGGGCTTAACATTAGAAACTAAACTAAAGGAGCCCTCAATGCCTAAAACTTCCGAAAAATATTTGGAGGTTGTGTAATGTGCAATAATTAAGAGTGACTGGGATCAGGTTAGGTATTCCGATACTTAAAAAATGTTTAACCTTTCACCGGGTTATACATTTTATACATAAGGTTTACATACAATCCTCCTTGTTTATGCTGATAAAGCGTTTGCAGCCCTGACTATGTGTGTACTTAAGCAACGGTATGGGTTACAAGGGTTATAAGAAACCCTTGCGGACCTATTTCTGTGGGCAACGCATTTTGAGTCGCTTGATTCTAATGCCCTGCAGCAAATAGTTGATGATATTTTTTCCACAGGAGATTTTAACAATTATTCCTCAGATTTAATACAGATGGTTTGTAGACATCGTGCTGAAATTATACGGACACGTAAAGACTGTGTCACCAAATAGGCAAAGGACCCTATGTTAAAGGCCAGCTTAAAGAGAATTTCACCAACTTGTACCAACTTCTTTAGTGCGGAGAAATTTACTGCTACAGTTGAGAAAGCTGGTGGAATTAGGAAATGTTTTGGCTAAAGGCTGACACGTCTTCTGCCTCACAGGCTGAAGCGAAAAAGTCTCGTGGTCCCTCGCAGGGATCCAGGTTTCCTCACAAGCCCTCGCAGGGTTATTCTCATCTAGTTTCGGCTTGTCGACACAGTAGCGCACAGGTGCATTGTGTTGGAAAAATTCCGCTTTCGCAAAGTGGACAGAACTGCTGTAAACCACCCTCGCAGGGTGTTCATGATATTTATACACAATCAGTTCAGTACAGTTCAGTCGCACCGAAAAGTCGCAATTTTCGAAGCTGTTCAGGTGCAAAACAAAATAATCAGCCAAAGTACGGGCAAAAGTGTGCATCTTCACCTACCCATAGGAATGACGGAAAACGACGTAAGTATTGTCCCGTTTCGAACAGGTCGTCTCCTTCAGTTTCACAACCCATGGGAACAAATGAATGCACCAGATTATATCTTAAACATTATAACCGGGTATCGCATGCCCTGTTTGTCGGTACCCACTACTTGGTCACCCAGGTGTTATGAGCTCAAATCTAAATATCCCAGAATCTGTTGCAATGACGTCTATCATAGATATCATGAGGGAGTTCTAGAACGAGCTGTGGCCTCGCCAAGCTTCCTCTCATCGATGTTTCTTGTTCTGAAAGGCAACGGTTCGGCCCGTTCGATATTATACTGGAAACGATTAAACCAGTAAAAATCAAAACGGATCGATTCAAACTAATAAATGCACATCGAATACCAGATTTTGTGCAACCTCAGGATTGGCTATGCAATGCATGCTACGCCTCGTCTATAGAAACCAATTGCTCGAAATGGCTTGTTTACCTTTTGGTCTAAGCACAGCCTAGACCTTCGCTACGCTAACAAATTGGATAGCTCAGACTCGGGCAACGAGGCATCTGAATAATAGTCTATCTCGGCGATTTTTTGATAGAAATCAGGACCTGTCAGTGTTTATAGGAATGTATTGGGATCCATGGTTGAACCGTAAGCGTCTTCTCGACGAAAAAATACCAGGCCTGTTGGACATAATAAGTCACAGGCTGCGGAGGCAACGAACAACTCTCAAAGAACTTCAAAGCCTCGCAGGCTTTCTCAATTTTGCGAGCCATGTAGTTCCCAAAGGGAGGCTCAAGTTTCGAGCGCTTTTGAACTTCGTAAACCAAGGGTTGAGGTCAGACTTTAGGATCATGCACACTGCCCCTCGTAGCTCTAGACGACTGGGTGTGGTGGCATCAGAATTGCCAGAACCCGTCGGCTATACATAATATGCCACCTCCTTCGCACAACCTGTCTCTCTCGGATCTGTGGTCAGAGGGGAGAAAAACCTCCAGGGCAACTAAAAGGAGATGTTGGCAATACTAAAAGTGTTCCAAAATTATTACGGTATTAATTCAATGCGACAGCAAGTCTGTAGTCGCATACCTTCGTTACGGAGGAGGTACTAAGTCAGTACCTCTCCTAGAACTGACCAACAAACTGTTTGAATAGCAGAGAGTTGTCACATATGAATGCCTTCTATATATCCGGCATGTACAACAGCCACTCAGATCATCTGTCCAGGTTTCGTGTCAAATTCAAATGACTTTATTGTGGAATCATAGGTATACAAGATCCTGTTCGTAGAAGATACAATAATGTGTCCAACTATGTCCAGCCGCAGAGGCGTGTGGCGCCGGAGTGGCATCTGACTCCAGAGCCTACAAATAAAGTTTTTTCCAGATGGGGAGTTCCACTAGTTAAGTGATTCTGGATCAGCTCGACGACAAAGCCCAGTTTCACGATGCTTTCTCCCAGAGGTGGGTACTATACTACAACCTAGCGTGGGTGTTTCCTCCACCATACCTAATTCCCAAAGTGTTGAGTTATCTCAATTAAGCTCAGGGAACGTACCTTCTTGTAGGTCCACGATGGGAACGTGTGTTCTGGCGTCCCGATATCAAATCGCGTACTCTAGCAGCTCCATTCACACTTACCTTTACCAACTAGAAAAAGTCATGATCGACATAATGACAGGACTACTACCACCGAATGTTCTAGACATGATTCTAGAGGCATGGAAATATAGGTGCGGACTGGGTCTCTAACAGACTGAAATGATAGCCAACTCCAACTTCTGGAGAAGTCATGGCGTCCATCGACTCATAAACTTTATAGTGCAGCGTGGACATGATGGGTTTTTTGGTCTCAAACTGTCTCAAAGTCACCAAGTTATCCCTTCAACTCCAACAGATAGTAATTTGGCAAGTTTTTTGACAGATTTACATTTAATTCACAAATTTATCATTTAATACTATCTTGTTACACAAGTCGGTAGTATCAACCGTTTGCAATCCCGAATTATCCGGTCAGTTATGTAATAATGTGCTGGTAAAACACGTTCTAAAATCTATAGCGTTACAGAAGCCGGTATCTCGTGCAAAGCCCCCCATTTAGAACATTAACGATTTGGCTAGTTACTTTTAAAATAATCGTATTGATAAAGCTAATTTTTTTTTTTTTTTTTTTTTCAAGTGCAGAGGCATACTGCCACTCTACTTCTTCTATGCCTTAGGAGAAGGATACATGATTCTACTTTGCTAAGTATTAGTTCAACAAACTACTTGATTCAAAATAATGCGCTAGTTTTTGGCCAATTTGCGTTTCTAAAACCGATTCTGTGGATTTTATGCAATCTGGCTGAAGGTAATTTAGTAATCTAGAAAATAAAAACTTGAACCTAGTTTATTGGGTTAATCAAATGATCTCCCTTTTAGAGAATCGTAGTATTTCAGCAAAATCCAGTAATTTGTTCATAAATATTAGAGGTGAACCAAGACCTGCCTCAAAAACCCTAGTGGCAGGCTGGATCAAATCCTTATTCGTGAAAGCTGTTATAAAGGTCTCCCCTGGGAGTTGTAGATCAGCTGTGGCTTCAAAAATTGGGTTGATTAATAATTATTATCCTATTGAAGATATAATAGTGTACTAGCAAGAGGAAATTGGAGATCGCAAAATACTTTTTTGCAAATTCCATAGACGTGAAGTTATGCCCAGCGTTAATCAATCTTCGGTAACCATATTATTTAATCCAGTTGATTAGATGTTTATATGATTTATTGATTCTTATTATTCATATGATCTATTGATCACTCAGTCTCACTCGTCCTGGGACATATGTACGTATGGAATGGTTTACTTTAATTAATAGGTATCTGATTCTTTTCTGCGCAGCATCATATCATATTTTTTCTAAGCCTATTAGCTTACCTTATTACCTATCTTACATAGGTAATTTCTCTTTTGTATTACTAATATTACTTTACAGCAAATATATTCTATTATATTATTAAGTCACATTGGCGTCCTCCGTCACTTCCACCAGGCGATAACAAACACGTCTCAATTAAATAAGCTTCGAATAACGGTACAGTCAAATTAATAGCAGCGTTTTACCTGAAAATAAAACGCATATTAATTTACTTACCTTATTCGAAGCTTATAAATCATTTCTGCCTGGTGAACAAGACTTACCTAATGAAGTTAAAATGGCGATCGGGTACTTACCCCATTACTGCCAGGCGGAAGTGACGTGTCAGAAAGAGACAGGAACATTGGAAAAGGAAAGGTATAGTTAGGCGGAAACGGAAGTGCCTATCTCAATTAAATAAGCTTCGAATAAGGTAAGTAAATTAATATGCGTTTTATTTTCAGGTAAAACGCTGCTATTATACTTCGAACACCCTATTTCTCGATGTCATTGGGCCCGGATCAAGAGTTTCGAAGCAGAAGCCATGCTCGCCTGCAAGTGGTGAAGCTGCTGAGTAACGGACGAGGTCCTAGTCCGAGTGATGAGAAGGAACACTCAAAGCTCAGTACTAACAAATTACAAATAATAATTATTTCTAATAAATTATGTTGTGTGTTCTCTATGTATTTAGGCTTATTTTTTCCTTGCCATGATGTACTGCACTTTAGGCCGCGATCAACCAGTTGGCCACCCCTGCTTTAGAATTTTAAAATAATGTCGCAGTTTTAAAATATTCGTGTAGAACTGTGATAATGCCTTCAACCCACAAAATTAGGCTATTGTTTTGGGTTTTCATTACGCAGTTTTAACTTGTTTAACTAGACAACTCTCATAAAGCCTAGGTTTAAAGTTGGTTTAAGAAGTGACTTATAAGCAATATCAACATTTCAAGACTTTGTAGTTACATCAAAGTTTAAAATTAAACCTTTAGGTCTCACTTAAGCATAATGCTAGCCTTTTTAGAACTTAATCAGGAGCCTATGAAAACTATAAGATCCCAAGAAATAATAATTATATCTAATTTGTAGGTCAGACCATCGAGTAACAATAATTGTTACTCGACGGACTGTCCTACAGCTTGGCAACTTCGTACGCGACCCTCCCATGGTGAGCGCGGGGGGTTGGGAGACGTAGCTGCCCGCAGACAACTAGTTACGTTACTGATTTATCTATAGATATATAATCTATAGATATATAGATTCGTGCGTCGGGAAGTGACGACCCCATCGCCCATCAAGGCTTACTATGCTTTCGATGCAGTCAGTCAATGGACGGTCCTCCAGCCACATAAAGTCCTTTTTGGTGCCGAGAGCGAGCTACGTCGATAGGCATAAGCATCCGGTCTCTGCAGCGATTAGGCATGGTACACGGAGATGTACCTTAAAGGGCGCATGTCTGGACCCTTAAAATCTAGCGACATGCGGCCAATCGCCTGCATCCTCTGTGTTCCGCTGGTCGTACCGGCTACCCGGTCCACCGGCACCAGAACACTGAGGACGAGAGAGTGGATCTGCACCTGCGCAACTGCTTGTCCACTGAAATATATTCACGCGCAGATGACTCCCGCATGTTTTATGGTCAATGAACGAAAGCCCTACGGCGATGGAGTGCCGATGGTGGGGGGTGGATAGGTGTGTCCGAACCTTAGTTGGCATCTGCACGTGGGCGGTCTTCTGGTGATGGTCGTTTTGTGTCCTGACTGAGGCGGGGGACCAGTTCGGCAGCTCAGTTGACGACAAAGCAGCCCTATTTAGGGAGCGCTCTGCTTTCCCCAATCCGGGGAGGGGCCTAGAAAAGGTGGCCTAAACATAGTCTGTCTCTTTTTAAAAGCGGGTGGCAAACCGCAGTCACCTGTTCACCATCATTATGCGGTCGAAAAAAGAAACAAGTTAAGACTAAACAACTTATTATAGGAACATGGAATGTTCGTACACTTTTAGATAGTGACATAAATTTGTGTCCTGAGAGAAAGACGGCATTGATTGCAAGAGAACTTGATAAGTACGGTATAGATATCGCCGCAATTAGTGAGACTCATCTTAGTGACTCCGGAGAGCTCACTGAACAACTTGGAGGCTATACTTATTACTGGAGCGGAAAGCCAAGCTCGGAGAGAGCAGCTAGTGGAGTAGGCTTTGCTGTGCGAAATGAATTGGCACGAAAACTTAAGGAAACACCAAAGGGTATAAATGACAGAATTATAACACTAAGACTTCAACTGTCAACTAAGAAGTATCTCTCTCTAATTAGTGTATATGCCCCCACACTGCCATCTCCAGACGAGGAGAAATCCAAGTTCTACTATGAACTCAATCAAGTAGTCAGCAAAATACCTGCTGCTGATAAGATCCTATTGCTGGGTGATTTCAACGCTCGCGTTGGCAAAGATCACGGTGCTTGGGATGGGGTAATTGGGCGACATGGAGTTGGAAAATGCAACGCCAATGGCCTTGATTTGCTAACTTTTTGCTCTGAGTACGGTCTCACCATTACAAACACATGTTTTCGCTTGCCAGAAAAGTTTAAGACCACGTGGATGCATCCAAGATCTAAGCACTGGCACCTCTTGGACTATGTGATAGTACGCAAGAGGGATCTCGGTGAAGTACTAATCACTCGAGTGATGAGGGGTGCCCAGGGTTGGACTGACCATCGACTTGTTCGATCCAAACTGCGGTTACAAGTGAAAATTCCACGACGAGCTCCACACAAGAACCCGGCAAAGCTAGATTGCAAGAAGCTGATCCGAAACCGAGCACTAGCAGACAGACTGGATGATGCTTTTTATGCTAATATTCCAGAAAGTACAGAAGATGCGTCTGTCGATGAGAGATGGCGTTTATACGCCGAAAATCTCCATGGTTGTGCCTTACGAGTTATAGGTAAACCTGAGCGGAAAAACCAGGACTGGTTTGACGATTCGGATTTAGAAGTCCGAAAACTCGTTCAGAACCACAGGCGTGCTCTTCTTTCAACAGACATCTCTGAACGAAGAAAGGCTCATCTGGACCTGAAAGTAAAAGTGCGTGCACTTAAAGACAAGTGGTGGGTTGATAAAGCACATGAAATTCAGCAATATGCTGACAATAATCAATCAGGTCAGTTTTTTGAGAGTCTGCAGTCTGTTTTTGGACCAAGAACAAAGAAGACAGCTCCGATGTATGACAAGGATAAGACCCGACGGTTGACTGAGCAGAAAGACGTACTAGCTCGATGGGCAGAACACTTTCACGAAGTTCTAAATCCCACAATACAGACGACCGACCTGTTGTACATAGAATCTCTAAAAGATCTACCTACCGCTGAAGATCTAGCGGAACCCCCATCGTTTGATGAGCTTGCTATTGCACTGCGGAGAATGAAGAATGCTAAAGCACCTGGGATAGATAGTTTACCATCTGAAATATACAAATACGGTGGTCCACACATTAATAACAAATTATTCGAGCTTATACTAAAAATATGGGAGTGTGAAGTCGTCCCGCAAGATTGGAGAGATGCTTCTATTTGTAAATTGTACAAGGGCAAAGGCGATATAGCCGATTGCGGTTCGTACAGAGGCATCTCTTTACTCTCGACAGCTGGGAAGATTTTAGCTCACATTATCAACACCCGTCTATCCCAACACGCGGAAACAATACTCCCCGAAACCCAATGCGGCTTCCGTCCAGGCAGAGGTACTATAGATGCTATATTTGTCGTAAGACAAATTCAAGAAAAGAGCTTAGAACAGTACCGGCCACTTTACATGTGTTTTGTCGATTTGGAAAAAGCATTTGACAGAGTACCGCGTGAAGCCTTGTGGATAGTGCTAAGGAAAGCTGGTTGTCCTGAAAAGTTATTAAACTTGATTCGTCAATTTCATGATGACATGATGGCGAGAGTTCGACATGAAAATGACTTTTCAGACCAATTCCCAGTAACGAGTGGTGTGAAGCAAGGCTGTGTTCTGGCTCCTACTTTGTTTTCTCTCTACTTTGCTTCTGTGATGCAAGATGCGGTTGGGAATTGCAATGACTTTATTGAAATTGACTACAGAACTGACAAGAGCATTTTCGATCTCTCTCGTTTTAGAGCTAAACGACAAGTTACCCGACTCTCAGTGATGGACGCTTTATACGCCGACGATGTTTGCCTAATGGCTGATTCTCTTGAGTCCCTTCAGGCCTATATAGACTCTTTACACCTCTCATGCCGTAGGTTTGGTTTAGTTATAAGCACAAGCAAGACCCAAGTATTAAAACAGCCCCCGAGAGGTTTCGATGAGAGTCATTCAAGGGTCAAGTTGGATGGCACTGACTTAGTAGAAGTCCCAAACTTTAAATACTTGGGAAGTCGTTTAAGATGTGATAACACACTGGCATCAGAAATACCAGCCCGAATAGCAGGTGCTGCAGCAGCCTTTGGCAAACTTAGGGGGCGTGTTTGGAACTCGCATGACATCAAACTGCAAACTAAAATATTAGTGTACAAAGCAATCGTCCTGCCTACCTTGCTTTATGCAGCGGAGACATGGTGCTGCTACAGAGCAGACATTAAGCAGCTGGACACCTTTCATCTCAAATGTTTAAGGTCTATACTGCGTATCAGGTGGCAGGATCGTGTTCCAAATACTGAAGTCCTACGACGAACCGGCTTGCCCGGAGTCGAAGCACTCATAATGAAACATCAACTTAGATGGAGTGGACACGTCGTACGCATGAATGATGGAAGACTACCGAAGGCTGTCTTTTACTCAGAGCTGTCATGCGGAAAGCGCAAACAAGGAGGTCAATACCTGCGCTACAAAGATGTTTTAAAACGCAATCTTATGGCCTGCAGCATCTCTACTGATGGTTGGGAGGATATTGCCCGTCTTAGACCGGAATGGCGTCATACCGTCCGCACGGGTATCGACACATTTGAAGAGAAACGTCTAGAATACCTTGACACGAAGCGCCAAGTACGGAAGACTCGTCCAAAACCCTCATACTCCTACACGTATAATTCATCTGGCCAACTATACTGTACGCCTTGCGATCGTGTCTTCAAGTCGAAGTTCGGCTTTGCAAGCCACATTAGAGCCCGTCATAGGGATCAACTAAATATGTAGGAGTCGCCGTCGCCGGAAACGGTTTGGACGACATGAATGAAATGAATCTATAGATGCGCTTTTCTCAGTTTTGCATAACGATTTAATTGGATTAACTTATTCGTTGCAGTGGTCGCCTATCAGCTTAAATAAAAATGTCAAATGGAGGCAGATGACGCTGCACACTGGGGCAGCGTCATATAGGGCCATGATATAAATTCAATTTTGAAAAGTGGGTATTTCGATAAAACTAAAGATGTTATGATAAACTTGACTATCGAGTGCATTCATTACTACCCTTTATAACAAAATATCAATTTATTTAGTACATCATTGTACACACGTGCCAAACCGTTTGGTTCAAGTCTAGCTGGCAGACCGGCGATACAGGAGCACGGCGCATGATGTCGTTTATGCTGGCGTGCCGTGGTATTCGCCCAACGCTTCTGCTGCAAGACAAGCCATGATGTCCAAGGCGATCGACGACTACACCACAATTGCACTGGTGCGGAGAAACACATGGCGCACCTAAACGAAGGCAAGAAGCAATGCGAAAGGTAGAATCGTCTAACATGGTCCCTATGTTAGACGAAGGAAGAGCATGTAGCCAAAGACCCGATTCCCACACACCCACTGCCAGTAAACGGGCACGCTCAGCAGGAGTTGTATCGTACACGAGTTCAATAAATTAATTCTTACTAGACTGCAAAGCGGCCCGTCCCACTGATGTTTTTTTTTATATTATATTGATTTATATGTACCTATTTAGTTCTAAACCGATAGATGCAAATTTAGTTTTTAAAAAAGTCAAATCTTGTATAACAGACTCAACATCACCTCCTAAAGTCCCATCATGTAAATACCATACATTAAATTTTGAATTTAACTGCTAATTGATAGGATGAATAGCTAAACGGAAAATTACTGGTCCGAGGGGGTCACCTTGCTGGCATCCAACGGCAGATTCCAAAACGTTGTCCTGGTACTTATAATAATTTTGTGGGGTAGGTACCTGTAACATTGCCAAAGAACATTGCAATTTTTTGGAATCTCTAATTTAGCTTGGGTCTACAAGGTATCCCTGAACACCGAGTTGAAAGCATTCTTCACGTCAACCTTGAGGATCACCTCACTTTTGCCACAGCCAAGGTATGTAGATAGAGCATGTATGGCAGCCTCACCAAATCCGACTTGGAGGGGCTGAAATTGCTCCGCCAAGTGCTCTTTATAAAAATTACAACATATTTTGGCTGCCATACGTCTATATGTACACCCTACGGCAATGGGGCGAATGCCACCATCCTTCTTATATGTATAGAGCACACAAATTTGCCCCATACAAGTTGTCGATGATATCATTAACCACATTGCCGGAGAGCATCAGATTCAACACATCGCTACTGAACAGCAGTCTCGATACCCCACTTATGTCACCATCCCTTAATTTTGATTCAACTAAATTGCAGATATTGTTATTACGCACTATAGAACATTTTGAGTCTAAAATATTATCCGAAATATTTCAATTAATTACTGTTACGCTGTTTCTCTGAATAAAAGTATTTTTTTAAATCTACTCGCTGTCGGCAACTTAATTCGTGCGCGTCCGCAGTCCGCACCAATCTGCGTCGCTGTGAAACGATGTTCTAGCGCCTAATGTGTACCTACTCCCGCTCCGGGCGCCCGTACTGGCAGCCGGTAGGGGTCTCCCGGTTTGCAGTGGAAGAACTTTCTATCAGCTGTACGCATGCTTGTCTGCTGCCTAAGTGGTATAAAAGAAATAATAAACTTGGAATTTAGGTACATAATTGTATTCAACAAACCGGCGCAAAAGAATCAACCCACATTTTTAAGGCACTTTACTCCGCGTATTATTTTTAATGTCAAATGTCTTCAGATTTTTATAAAAAATCCCACTAAAGGCGTGAGTTATACAGAAGCGACGGGACAGCGCCTTCGAACCTTTTTCAAACAAAATGTAATGTGTTCTAAATTGAAAAGATTCAGCGTGGAGCAGGCGCGTGCTGTACTGATTTTTTTAACGTGAGGAAAATCCTACAGGGATGCCATGCCGGACTCTTACTGACTAAAAACCACACGTAGGTATCCTACCAAACAGCCTACGGTTGGGAGCTCCGGGTGTGCCCTCGGGAGGATGTCCCCAGGTCTCCCAACAGACGTGCGGTCACCACTGCGGCCTCATCTTGGGGTGCTGTACAGTACATTTTGTATAACAAAAGTTCTTAGCGGCATCATGCCTGCGCTGCGCTTGTCACCGTTCCTGTATAATTCACGTCGAATGGCGCATTTACATTAGTCGTTTCAACCAGCAAATCAGAGGCAATAGATTTCGGTATTCCTAGCAATGCAACTCGAATGCGGGTACCATTCTAGTCGTTCCAGTCTGCATTACAAAATGCGTGGTGGTCGTTTCAAATGGCATTGATGCCCGTGCGACTTGTATCGAGCAGACGTTTTCAGACGACCGAGTTATTGTCTAATGTAAATGCGCCATTAGGTTGGATCATGGGTTTCATATAAAGTTTGTGACCACCAACAGGTTATGTCTTGCACATGCGATTACTTTGGACCCTTTCTACAATTTCATTCCATTTCAGTAATTACTCCACAGACAATAATTGGAACATTGATACACATCACGACATCACTTATAAATACTGTCTCTAGAAAATTGAGATCTAAATTTCATGATAGCTTTATGATTAATGTGCACTCAAGAGCCATTAACTAGGTAGGCATTGCTTATTTTTAATACATTATTATGACTGTTGTAGCACTTGTTCAGTTCACACAGTTCAGTTTTCAAAAGCTCTGCTCAAGCCGTCTGGGCGTTCCGAACTAAAAATGGTGCTCCATATGGGTTTATAACTCAAGACTAGAACACACTCACGCCTATATACCTGAGGAGGCAAGCACAAGTGAATTGCACAACCAACTCTTCACTAGGTTCGTTGATCATAAAGGTATGAGTCCGAACTCGCCCGCTAGCGGCAATGCAGTCGCTGCAATGCCGCGACAGCACCACTGGTATTCATTCTGTATAGATTTGTATTAGAATACATTCCAAACTCGGCAGCAGCGTCGCGACTGCACTCACTGTTGCGCGGCACTGTCGCCTTGCCGCCAGCAATGCTGCTTGCGGTAGAGTTCAGACTCATACCTTTTCTCCTATGTAATGGGGGACAGCTTCCAGATAAAATGAAAATAAAATATAACAAGCATTGTATTGTTATAAATACGTTAAAAACTGTATCGTTAGGTATTGAAATTGACTTGGCAAGGAATTAATGTCTCATGAGTGATCATAACCTTAAAAAGAAGTACATTAAACATTGAACACTCCAGGCTAACATAATTTTTCGAAAACTACATGAATACATGATTTAAGTACATTTTATGACAATGATGAATACATTTTGATTTGAAAACTGTTTTCAATAAATTCACTAGATCCTTACAAAATTACCTACATTATATTTAATGACTAGATAGATTATAAGCTATGCTATTCATAAGCTAAATACAGCAGACAAGCCTAGAATTTGGCAAATATTAACCACAATAGCACATTACAACTAAAGCAGAGATTAAATATTTAAACATTCAAATTCGTAAATAAATTTGGTATTTGAGATTCCAAACGTATCACTCTTACAAGAGAAGTAAGCTTCCAATTATCAAGACTAGGATTCTTCGGAGAGTACTGCTCCGGTGGAACAAATGTGCTGTAATATGATATCACTTCATGTGACGAGTCTCCGTCTAAGTCTGCAATTGTCATAGACTTTTCTTGATAATCTAAGTCGGGCTGACACTGTGGCACTGGTGATTGACTTTCTATCTGGCCTCTAACACATATCTGAACCATATCGGTCTGGCTGATATTTATACTGTACCCAAGGTGCTTATCAAATACTACCAGTACTATTCTTTCTGACATATCATGCACAGTAAAGTCAGGATATTTTATAAAAGCTGATACTGAAGCCACATCAATATTGGAGCGGTAAAACATGTCATTGACATTTTTCGGACTATCATTTTGGACATTATATTTGATTTCGTCAATTTTCTGTGCACCCTTAGCTAAGTGTGCACTATTCCACTGTCATAATTTTAAGACAAACCCTCGTATAGAGTTTTGAAAGGCAAATGAACTGGGCCTCATGGCATATACATTGTGTCCCGTATACTCCCAAGATACGTTGGTTGTGCCGTTTTTCTCCAACATTAGCCTTAGATACACCTGACATGTCTTAGGACATTCGCCTACATTAACTACTTCTAATTTCCCACGTCCGTTAACAAATGTCTCTCTTGTTCTTTCAGCATTTTTCTTCATGCTAACATTTACTTTTTTTGGTGATGGTGGTGACTGAATATGAGGACTCGGTTGTTCTTTTCTCAAAAGTTTCTTCAAAACAGAATAAGATATTGTCCGTACTGCTTTAGTGGTATCATTTCTACAGATGTACGTAATTGTATCTAGAGCTGAGAGCTGTTCCACTGATAAACAATCGTCTATTGGTATAGGATCAATCATAATATCTCCTTTGGCACCAGAAACCATGATCAATGTATTATGATTAGTACTTGGGTATACAGTAGCAACTGTAAGTAGTTCGCTTACATTATCATTGTCCATGTCTTTAATTAATACAGGAAAGTCAATTAAAGCAATGTTAAACACTTTACCTTGTTTGTGGATGTGCCAATAATAAGTTCCTGAAACAGAATCTAAGGCAGCAAGCAGTCCATCGGTCCCAGATACTATGCAATCTTTTTGTTTATCCCTATTGACATCAAGAAGATGACAATTAATTTCAGTAGGTATTCTACTCTCTTTTGTAAACCAACCAACCTTCCCTGTATTTCCAACAATCAAGATAACACCATTTATATTGTCATAGGTGCCAGTTTCCTGTTTCATATGATTCCCTCTGTATATAAATATCAGATTTTTAACGTTTGGTATAGCTCCGTCGACAACCTGAACTGCACCTGATAACTCCATTTCATTATAGGGATGTTCCCAGCTCATTGTTTTATCGAAAAAGTCGCTGCTACTGCAGCTGCCGACATCCGAGCATGGAATACCCCACAGAAATATCACTACGGTGAATACGCACACCAGTATTGAGGCAATAAATGCACATCGGCGAGAAAATGACATTTTATTAGAAATATCCGACTGCAAAAAGCTGACATTGTCCATTGTGCTCTCAACAGTATTTACGTTAGTGTTAAACTCATCCATATCGCTTAAGCTGTAGTTCTTGGACGACTGGAGACCGCTATTAAAGTCCAAGTTATTACAGCTATCCGTATTTTTCATGTGAGCATCCTCGAGTTTGTGTTCGTCTTCGGAATCCGAATCTGAGAGAATTTGCTTTAGCGGCGCATAGTCACCAGCCCCATTCCCATTAGCTGACATGGCGTAAGTGTAAGTTTACAATATTTTTACATTGTTTTCATTTTCATTGTAAATAATCAATACACAATTTCCAAAATAAGCACGATTGATTCTATTTTACTCGGCTCCCATTCGAGACGTCGAGACTCTCTCGTCTAGAGTACGTTTGACAGTTATGACAATTATGACAAATATTAACGTTTATTGACCTAGTAATTTTTTTATAGCGTTGATTTTTTTCCATTCATTATACTGGATTTGGCTACTTAGACCATATGCCAAATCTAGATTCCATATATATTATTAGTAGCGTATTCGTATGTCCAAGTTTGGACTAAGTTCTACTCTAGTAAAGCGGTGGTACTTTACCAGACCTTGCTGTGGAATTTGTCGATAAACCTAAAAAGTCGCGTATCACTGAGTTATATCACTTTCCAACACATGTGCACGTTGTCAAACCTTTATGTTTAAGAATCCACCATAAATTACACATGAACACTCAAAACTTCACTAGTTTTGAAAAATAATAAAACTGAGAAAAACCGGTTACTTATCTGTAAGTTTTGCGCCAAACCCCTATCCCGTATAGCGTTTGACTTCTCCACATCTTCTCCATCAGTCCATCCTTCATCGTCGTAGACGGAGAACGTCTTTCTTTCTCTAAGTCCATTATTGTCGACTTCTAAAATATAATTTTAAGTAGGTGCCTACTTACGTATGTACATAATTTTGATAAGTAATTTTAATTTACAAGTTTTATGGATGAGTAATAGGTATAAGAAATGAAAAAGGATAACGTCCGTTCTTTTCCACGTTCTCTCTCACAAAAACTAAAAACTGCATCAAAATCGGACTAGTAGTTATGAAGAAAATAGCAATAATTTATTTTCATTATGAATGCCTCTGTGGCGCAGTCGGTAGCATGAAGCTGTAGATAAACATGGAGGCCACACTTCGAATACCTACTTGAAGCGTAGTCTGTATATTACTGTCTTGCTCTGTGTGGGCTCTATGTCTCTTTCTAAGTAGGGTAGCCCTATTTTTATTTTTGCCAGGATATTTCATTTTCTATATATTCTTTATTGTACACAATAAAGACAATATATATTTATAATACAATTAGATGTACAATACATATACAGGATGTTGATCTGCATTTGTGCATTACTTGCACACATGACTGTACTGCCTACACTCGTTGATATTTCGGGATAAAACGAGACACCTTTTTTTACACTTTTTTTTTCTGCTTAAATTCTTTTCTATTTGCTATGGGAACTCTACTGCTTATACTAAACCAATATTAAGTGAAAAAATGGGGCAGTAAAATTAAGTTCTTAATAATTATTAAATAAAATAAATTTAAAAAGCAACTCGTATGAATCGGTTCTAAATATTCTAATAATACTATTACCTACATAGGTACATTTTCACCGTTCATTCAAAACCGTTTCTTCTTTGCCTACAGTTTAGTAGGCACATACAAATGTGTAGGCATAGGCAAAGGAGGCGGTGGCGGCGCGGCGCGTGTAAGTTACCCCTCCAACCCCCGCGCAGGAGCGAGCGGCTCAGGCGGCGCCTTTGATCGGTGAATTTGAAATTTTGAATTAATTAGTCGCTCGCCCGCGTTCAGCGTGAGTATAACCGCACGCGCCGATATCTACGTACTTCCTCGACATGCACAAGGTCGTGGTACACAAGGCCTATCAGCTGATCGGCAAGAGCAGATTCTCAATTATTTTGAGGAAGAACCTCGAGCCAGTACGCGTGAAGCCGGTCGCCGTTTCGGTGTTCATCATACCACAGTGTGGAAGCTGCTGAATCGCGAACTAATGCATCCGTTCCATTTCCGACGTGTTCAAGAGTTGCATCCGCAGGACAATAACGCTCGGACAGTTTTTTGTCACTGGCTCCTTGAACATCAGGACGTGAACATTTTGTGGTCCGACGAATCATTGTTTACGCGCGTGGGCGTTTATAACGTCCACAATGAACATTGGTGGGCTCACCGACAACACAACCCACATGTTACTACGCGGGACTCGTTCCAGGTCCGGTTTAGTCTGAATGTGGGGGCTGGTATCATCGGTGATCATCTACTTGGCCCATATTTTATTGACGGTCGTTTGAACAGTGCTACATACTTGGTGCTACTCCGACATGTGGTTAATGAGATGCTCGATGACATTCCACTCGCATTTCATAGGGACTTGTACTTTCAACAGGACGGTGCGCCACCTCACTATGGACGCCAAGTGCGCGAATATTTAAGTGAAGTGTTTGGTACGCAGTGGATAGGCCGTGGTGGACCGGTAGCCTGGCCGCCGCGTTCACCCGACCTAACGCCCTTAGACTTTTATTTGTGGGGAGATATTAAAAGACTTGTTTACAATGAAGACATTGTGAGTGTTACACAATTACTTGAAAGAATTGTTTTGGCATTTGAACAAATAAAAACAAATGTGCTAGTGCTTCGCAGCTTAAAACGCAACTTAGTGCGCCGCGCCAATCTGTGCATAGACACTGGGGGTGAGCATTTTGAACAATTATTGCGTGTTACATGATTTTGTAAATAGGTATTTAAGCTTTGATTCTCAATTAATTCTGTAAATAAGTTGATTTAAAATTTTTAACTACGCCAGAAATGCTTCATTTCAGAATACTTTTCTCATACCTAATGTTTACTAACAGTACTTAATGTTTTTGTTTGCAATTGCATGATAAATAGCGTGTTTCTGCCGGTCCTAAGCCCTTGAAGTAGGAAGGAATCTTTTAAATCAACATAAACTCATCATCAAATCATTAATATCAAATCAAAAAAGTACATAAAGGTCACCGAACTTGTCAGCTGGAACTAAAAACTCATAAAACCTAATAACTAATGGCTCCTCTACACTGCCCGCAAAGTTCATAGGCGAAGTACTCTAGAAACTTTGTCTAAGTTCGAAAAAAGTGCGTCACTACACACTCAGTGGTGTCAGTAGCCTGCGCACGCACATTGCCGCCGTTTGTAATGAACAAAGAAATTTGTGTGGCAGAGTTTCCAGGAACAACATAATTTGCTCCTGACCACTGTTTGACGCTGATAATTGGATCACATACACCAAAGCACTAATTATAGCTTAAATCACGCGCCGGCAAAGCACCGGCACACACGATGTCGGCCAAGTAGTGTAGAGAGGTACTTCGTGAACGCACTTCCCGCATCTTTGGGCCCATTGACTGAGGCGCAAAAATCGACAGCAAATAAAGTCGCCTGAGGGGAGGTATAGTTTTTGACGAGGTAAGCCGAAGTGCCTCTTTACACTATCGTATTCATTTAACTTCGTTCAACTTCGCGGGCAGTGTAGAGGAGCCATGAGATGCGATACGTAGCCGCATTATCTAGGTACCTACTATTGTCTAGCTTTAAGCCCAGGCCACACCGCCAGCGGGCGGGCGAGCGAGCTAGGCGGGCGGGTGAAGTGAGATATTGAAGTTATGCAAACTACGCGACATTGCCGAGCTAAACTATGGGGTTTACACCAAAAACTACATACGGAAGGGCGAACCGGGTAGTGCGGATGAGACTAGACACGTGGACAGTGCTATTCGAATGACAAGCGACGACTAGTCTGAGTACCCGAAACGGGGAGGACGGTAGTTAAGCTAGCGAAGCGGGCGCGCCTAACGACGAAAACGAGTAGCTTCGCTCGCATCAGCCACGTAGGTTATTCGGCAGCTCGCAGTGTGCCTAGCTCGCTCACCCGCCCGCTGGCAGTGTGACTTGCGCTTTAGCGTTGGCTCGGCGACGTAAACATTAAATACACGGGTGAAGATTTTTTCTTCGTAAATCATATTTCACTAAAAACAGGATTTTTGGGGTTTGTTATCTACTGTGTTGCTGTGTTGCTTGCAATCGATAATACCTATAGTACACTACGCACTGAAGGAGGCTTGTGCACGACCAAATCAACAGCTTGTATACATACATAAGGTCACGCCTTTATCCCCGAAGGGGTAGGCAGAGGTATGTTATCATTTCACATTTTAAGAATTGGTCCCACGGAATAGGTATACCGCGGGGATAGGTAGTATTCTCTGCAGATTGCATAGGTACATTGCAAAAAACGAAGCTATTCATCCAAGTGGGTTATTTTTCTAGGTTAATCAACTGTACGTCTCTCGCGCTGCGGCTTCTCGTAGCAGGCTGTGACGTAAGCTGCCGCTGCAGCTAGCTAAATAAAGAAATGTTAGTGCTAAAGTCATTGGAATAAGATTTTAAATAATTTGATCGTGTGGCTCTCCGCTTAGGTTGCAAGGTGTGTGAACTTTACGTATGCATCTGCGGTGCCCTGGTGGAGAGCGATGGTCATCATGCTTTGAGTTGTCGTCGCTGCACCGGTACCAGTAGCTGTAGAAACGTTTGGCTGTTGCAGGAGTGATGCTAAGGCTCTGGTCTCGGAGATCGGCCGTAGGCTACAGGACAAGACGCATGACTCCCACGCCTGGTCGTACCTGGTACAAAGGATATCTATCCAGGGCGGCAACGCTGCTAGTGTATTGGGCACCTTTGCGCCTGGTTCAGAGGTGGAATGTTCAGTCGGCAATAGTTTAGTTATTTCATCTATTTATTTTATTTTTTATATATGTATTTTTAATTTGATTATTGGATTTAATTACAATAAATTAGTAACAGGATTATTGGACAATAAGTTAGGAACTGTTGATGGTTTTAAGCGCTTTGTTACTACATCATAATCGGTTTTTTGAAAATGCAAATTGCAAATCCTGGCGCTTTCATAGAATTTCATTTTTATTTAAATATGGAAAAGGAGGCACCATCTACCGGCACATTTTAGAAAGTTACACGACACGAATGTATAGAATTGCACCTATATCCATTCGATTTATAATGTACGCGAGAAGACGCAGGTTCGAACCTGCGTCTTTTCCATATTTAAAATGTATGATTAGTTAGCATACTAATTGCTTTTCAAAAAATTATTTTAATGTTCGGGCAGGTTTTTTCATAAATCGAATGAATATAGGTTCAATTCTATACATTCGTGCCATGTAACTTTCTAAAAATGTCGGTAAATGGTGCATGCGTCGCCCCAAGACGTATATATGGTGAAAAATTTAGTTGGTTCCGAGTAAGTTTCGGTGGCTTAGGTGGTAGTGGTTAAGGCGTCCGCACGGTACGCGAGAAGACGCAGGTTCGAATCCCGCTCCGAAACCAACTCCTTTTCCATATTTAAAAATGATGATCCGTTAGCACACTAATTGGTTTTATAAAAAATATCTTAACTTAATTTTTAATGGTACAATGGATAACCATATTTCTCGCTGAATACTATTTTTAGGAAACCTAAAACAATTATTGATCATTAACATACAATAACAATACTTAACTTATTTTATTTACTCCAAAAATGACATTCGTGTTTCTTCTAAAAATACGCAGGAAGTCCCAGATAAATCCTCAATATAGTCACACTACTCCACAACGTTTCCTATTGTGTGAAAACAATGAAGTCAACCGTCATTCTATTGTTCGTTGACACTTTGACAGTTGACATATAGTACCGATGTTGCCAATCCTTAGAAAATGGGAATGTAATTCACTGATTCGACAACCCAATCATGCATATTATGGTATAAAATATTTTAATTTACACATTAAATAATCGTAGTCGAACTATAGAGCTATTTATAAATTATTTTACTTGCATTTTTGGTTAGTATGGTCTATTTCTATTATTTTCTAGGAGATACTATTAAGAAGATAGCAGCACTGCACAATTCCCTAGAAAGAGAAGGTTAGCCCACAGAGAGTGAGATAGAGATACGTAGGTATTTGACTCAAGCGGTTGTTCGAAGCACTGTATACTCTTTATACTGTGTTCGATCGAAGTGTGGCCTCCATGTTTATCTATAGCTTCATGGTCGGTAGGTAGTGATACCGCCTGCAGCGATGTAGGTCGTGGGTTCGATTCCCACCGTAGACAAATATTTGTGTGACCCATAAATGTTTGTCTCAAGAGTCTGGGCACAGTATAAAGAGTACTAACTTAACACAGTATAAAGAGTATAAAGAGAGAAACACAGTATAAAGAGTACTAACTACTATACAGTGGTCTGGGTGTTTCTATGTATAATATGTAGGTAAGTATGTAATTAAAAATGTATATAAGTATGTATTAATACCCGTGGTCTGATACCCATAACACAAGCAGGTTATTCCTAGCTTTATTTGGGATCAGATAGCGTTGTGTGAGATGTCCGTGAATATTTATAAAAAAAATATAAAAAATATGGATTTGCACCACTGATCTGTATTATTACCTACATTTGCACACTCAACCTCTCACCCCAAACGCATTTTCGCACAGATAATAAAATACCTACATTACGTAATATATTTAACCGTCTCCGTTCCGTCGCCCCGGGTAAAAGAGTTTTAAATATTCTTTATGTAACAACTTTAGTATGACTATACAAGCCACTAACTTGTGCTTGTTTTAGAGAGCAGTGCTCGGGTATTCGCTTTGCATACGGCGGGCAGTACGGTCTTTTTGACCGCGAAGTAATAAAGACAGCGTCTGCTCGTCGATGCTTGCGACTGCCCCCACCGCCAACCTTAAATACAAATGTACTCTGTGCCGCCAACACAAAGCACATAGCACACGAGGGACAGAGGCAGTTAGTTCACGTCCATCACTAGGAAGCGCTCGGCACGGACTGACCATGGTGTTATCACTTAGAACTGAGCATTGAATTATAATGTAACCAACTTACGTAGGTTCTCAACGTTGCAGTTACACTGAGACTTGTCATGATATTTAATTTCGTTTCATTATAACGTAAGAGTTTCCAGAAACACGTGGTAGTTGGCGCTGTACGCAATATTAAAAAATCTAATATTTTAGTTATAAATTCACAACTAGATGGAGCTGTGCCTTTTTTTAAATCGCGGTATGGTTTCGTTACATAGGGTCATATAAGTAAGACTACTTTTCTGCATAAGGTAGCGTATTATTAATTTTTACGATTAGGATCTTAAAACTAATTTTTCTAAAAGATTCAAGTTTATTTAAATATATTTGTTACACAGGGATGCAATATCGTTCATAAAAAATATCGATATTAGAATATCGATATTTTTCGAGATAAAATATCGATATTGAAAATATCGCTGTTTATAAACGATATATCGATATTGACGAGCGATATATCGATCTATTGATTTTTTTGCTGCTCTTATTGTTTTTTTTTAAGAATAATGATCGGACGGGACTAACCTTGATTATTCTACTTTTGTTCATAACTCCACCTTTTTTCAACCGATTGCCATGGAACAAATCTCAGATTTAAGCTTAACTAGATCTCTCTATTAAAATACGCATCAAGTTCCGTTCAGTAGTATTTGCGTCCATAGCGAACAAACAGGCATAAGGACCAACAGACAAGGGTTAATAAAAACGTTGTGTGCAGTATCGTTCGTTAAGATAAAATAATCCAAGTATTATTTTTTAAGTATCTCCATTGTACAGACACGACCACTTTACACTTTAATAATACGAATAGTATAAACCGAAAACACTCAAACTTTGAAAAATGTATTTGGCCGATTGTCTTACCCGGGAATCGAACTCAATTAAAACAATCGGCCAAATACCTCAGCGTAGCAGTCGCATGCAGTATCACTCCGCCACACCATGGCAGTGGCAGCCATATAGCCTAGTGTTAAGTTTATATTTTAACATTTTAATAGTTTTGGTTTTTTTTTTTATACTACTTAGGTGGCAGACAAGCTTACGGCCCACCGGAAGGTTGGTAACCGTAGCCTATAGACGTTTGCAACACCAGAGGCGCTACACACGCGCTGCCGACCCGGGCGCAGGTTGTGACGACCCACAGTTGAAATTTTTCAAGCCGCCCGTAAGGCCTTCAACTTGGCTTAACGACTGTCATTTTACCGACAACCGGGACCAACGGCTTATCGTGCCTTCCGAAGCACGGAAACGCTCGTAAATAAAATGTCACAAAGTGGTCCACGTGGTAATTCAATTTAGATATCTAAAATAAAACAATCTATCAATCAAATCTGGATGTAGGCCTTTCCAAATTTACGCCACAATACACTTGTAAATAACACATGAAATTAATTTCATCTTAACTCTTTTTCATTTACCAAAACCTAAGTGGTTATATATCAAGATAAATACCAAAATCTTTTATTTAAAATATTCAATTAATTATAATTTTTGATTGAGTGAAATCATCTCACGCTCAAGAATAAATCGTCGAAATTTTGGGTTTCAATTTGGATATTAAAATATCGATATTTCGCTCATGAAGAACGATATATCGTCGATATTTTTGATTCCGATATCGATATTTATAACCGATATATCGATATTTTAAATATATCGATATATCGTTTGCATCCCTAGTTACACTCGATTTTTATTTCATGGCCCCGCAGTCAGAAAGTTTCTTGCAATAGCTGCTTGGCACCGCTGGTGTCGTCACTTAGTCGAGTGACGTCTCTATCTCATAATATACAATACATACTCTGTGCCACAGAGTACATTTGTATAATATGAGATAGAGACGTCACTCGACTAAGTGGCCAAGCAGCTATTGCAAGAAACTTTCTGACTGCGGGGCCATGAAATAAAAATCAAGTGTAACAAATATATTTAAATAAACTTGAATCTTTTAGAAAAAATAGTTTTCAGATCGTAAGAATTAGTAATAAACTACCTTGGGCAGAAAAGTAATCTCACTTATATGACCCAATGTAACGAAACCATACCGCGATTTAAAAAAAGGCACAGCGCCATCTAGTTGTGAGTTTTTAACTAAAATATTAGATTTTTTAATATTGCGTACAGCGCCAACTACCACGTGTTTCTGGAAACTCTTACGTTATAATGAAACGAAATTAAATATCATGACAAGTCTCAATGTAACTGCAACGTTGAGAACCTACGTAAGTTGGTTACATTATAATTCAATGCTCAGTTCTAAAGTGATAACACCATGCTCTGTGGGACTGACTGAGCTAGACGCCGCGCCCGTCTGCGTTACTTCATACAAACTGGTTTGTGTGTGTGATCCATTTTTTTAATACCTACCACTAATGTGGCAGACAAGCATACGGCCTACCAGAAGGACTGGTGCTCACCGTAGCCTATAAACGTTTGCAACACCAGAGGCGCCACACTCGCGCTGCCGACCCTGCAAAAACCTTCTAAGACCCCTTTTGAAGAACCCCATACTGTAGGAGTTTGGTAAAACCGAGGCAGGGAGATAATTACACAACTTAACCATGGTGTATGGCTAGAATGCTAGCTGATTGGCTTGATTATTTTACCCTTACGTTGCCACAACCATCTAACTTCAGGCTAAAAGAATATATATTTTATTATATATTCTTTTAATCTGAGCATCTAACTTAAACCCGTAAGGGCACTTGCTTCGTTATGGAGACGGTCAACAAATTGTATGAATCCTAGATCGTATGAAAGTAGCTTCATGTGTATGTGCCTTCGCCTTCCTAAAGATATAGGTATGTACACATAAGCCTTGTCAAGCCATCATCTCTCTCTCATCACTTCAGCCCCGAGATATTGGTGGGGCAATATTTATTATTATTCGAGGGAGAGTGGCTTTCTAGCCTTTAAAGCTAGTCTCACTGCGACCATTACTGATCTATTGTGATCGCCACTGCTTAAAGTTCTTGGCTGAGTCCTGCAAATTCCAGGAAGTGCAGTATCTTCATAGCCCCGATTCGTTTGATCCCACTTGGACCCAATATGTGGCCTCCAAGTAGATAACTGCGACTACGCATCAAGGCTGGGCATTCTGTCAAAGTTCTTGGCTGAGTCCTGCAAATTCCAGGAAGTGCAGTATCTTCATAGCCCCGATTCGTTTGATCCCACTTGGACCCAATATGTGGCCTCCAAGTAGATAACTGCGACTACGCATCAAGGCTGGGCATTCTGTCAAAGTTCTTGGCTGAGTCCTGCAAATTCCAGGAAGTGCAGTATCTTCATAGCCCCGATTCGTTTGATCCCACTTGGATCCAATATGTGGCCTCCAAGTAGATAACTGCGACTACGCATCAAGGCTGGGCATTCTGTCAGGATGTGCACAGGTGTTTTTATCGGCCTCCAGACATAGCCTACACTGTCGTGTGTCACTAATCCCCAGATTGTGCATGTGTTTGTTTAACCCACAATGCCCAGTAAGTGCCCTAACCAGGATGCGCAAGTTATTCCTGCTCAACGCCAAGATTTCCGAGGAAGTGTCTTTGAGTTTTCCAATTCTGGGGTACTAACAAGCCCACCGACTTTACTAAGTTGAGCATATAACCAGCTTACCAGCTGTTCTCTTAAGCTGACATTGCAGAAGTAGGTAGTGAAAAATCAAAAACAATATTTATAGGCAGAATGTATTTTATAAATTTTTATTTGTATATAAATTACTTGCAGTTCATCGGATATATTAGTCTACAAAACATTTTAACTTAATTATTTACCTATTATGTCAAACTTATTTAATTGGTGCTTTTTCCCTTACAAAATGGTATAAAAATAACTTCCCTTTCAAATTAAATAATTGGTTATTTTATCAACACGAAGAGAGAGTTATTAATGTAATACTAATTTTCGAGGTTAAGTTACGTTAAATAAATAATAACATGTATTTTGGCTAATATTATTTCAAATCTGCTAGACGGTTGCAATTTAGCGTCCCAACCAGGGTGACAAATTTAACGGCCCAACCAGGATGACCAAATATGTTGCCAACCTTGTATAGGGCAGATGTATTCCTAATTATATTATAACCTTCAACAACCTAGGTCAAAACCAAAGGTAAACTCTGTAGGGACGTTAAATTACAACCGTGTAGCAGGAGCTTAATTTGGGTAAAATGTGAATTTGAGTTTACACTAATTGAGATTATTCAAGGTACCTTTGTAATATGATGGCACTTTTTTATCTATGGTCTAATGGGAAGAAACACAGAGCACAAGTAGCGTATAGGCAGTTACATAGTCAACCGGTTTTAGGAACAAAGAAATATCTTAAACGAACAATAAATAAAATATGCTCTATTTACTTACATAATTAGATACTGTGATGTCTAAAGACAGACAAGATTAGGCATTAGTGAATAATCTATTTATAGTAATATCAGCAAGGTTATACTAACTAAACGGTTGCATTATTTTTCTACTAGTTTCAGTCCTACCAGGGGTCTCTACAGCTGTTATAATGGAGATACAGTTAGCAAAAACATCGCTTGCAGCAGTCACATTTACTTAAACTCATAAAAATGTATTAGGCCCGTTTTGACAGTTTCATCGCGACGCCTGTCATTGGCTGATTCCCAAATCCACCAATAAGATTCTCGCCACTGCACGCTCTCATTGGTCGATTTCGGAATCTGCCAATGACAGTGGCGCTTTCTCAAATGTCAAAGCGGGCCAATTCTGTGATTAGTTTACATAGTTATATAACCAGATAGACGATTTATGTGCACGCAATTTTAGTCCTTATGCTGTATCTCGAATTTTGCATCTAGATTGTATGTAAGACGAGACACGAGAGTGAAGTCTTTATTACGTTACAAGAGCCCCCTTTGGTGATGATATTCCGTATGTTATCGTGAATGCAACCGTTCCGTTAACAATTATGAATAACTTTCACAAAAGTTATTATTCTAATATAGGTCTGATGCAGAACTCTTTGTCGCATTCTCAGTTGTTTCCTAGTACTTATAACATGCTTGGTAAACTTGCGTCTATAGAATCGCTTCTACCCGTGAAATTGTGGGAATTGGGTAGCCAGACCCAAAAACAGAAGTAACAGTCGGAGTTTAAAAAGCTAGGCGATAGAGAATTTGTCTATGCTCTGAACGAATGAAAATTAAACGCCCACTGGTATGTAAATACCAGAAACAAATTATGTCATGGTACTACTCAGACGGTAGGGAGGTTCTAGAGTAGAAATCGTGTCGTTGGTGGACTGACGACCTTATAAAGGTTTTGGGAGCTAGGCAACAGGGCTATGCACAGCAGTTCGTCTCAATAGGCTTTCACGCCTAAACCGCTGAAGAGATTAAGATGAAATTTCGTATAGAGATAGTTTGAGTCTCTGGGAAGGACATAGGCTACTTTTTAACCGACTACGCAGAAAGAAGGTAATGATTTTACGCGATAGCGACTTCGACGTGGACGAAGCCGCGGGGAACAACTAGTAGTTTTATATAGCAAATGAGTTGCAAAAGTGACTTGAATGAGGTTCTATAAACCAGTTCAGAGATAATTGCATGTTTGAATACCTAATATTAAACATAGAAGGATGATACATTTCACTAAAGAGACATTGCATAACATTTTCTTTGCCTACCCTACCAAACGGGTTGTCTTTGGAAAAATAATTCGGTTAATCTGTTCCAGCTTGATCTCTATCTATTTCTCCTGCCAGGTTTTAGGAAACAACTGTTCCAGCAACATTATTTTTTACAGAAAAATATACAAGCACTTATATTTACAGAAAATGTGTTTCAAGGGAATCAGTCTTGCTTTATATTCCAATTTTCTTACAAAAAAAAAAATCAATTCTGCATAAATATTTCACTAAATACCATAGTTGAGTCCCATATTCAATACTTAGAGATTAATACAATTCAATATTACTAATTATCTAGTTATAAATTATGAACTTGTTAATAGGAGACTACAAGGATCCCGCCTTAGCTAGCATCCAGTGCTAGATTTGTATATTAGATTCCATTATTACTTTGTACAAATACAATAATATTATGATAATGCGAATTAGGAAACTATTGGCTCTGTCACACACAATCCATCGAAACCTTAAAGGAAACGATGGAATCTAAAGCACTTATTCATACATCACATTGCCGAAACATCCTTTAAACGCCAAAATATTCACACAATTAAACTATTATCATCACTAGGCATTGCTTTTCGTCTAAATATACACACTACATACATTTTCAAACATTAAATTGAATAAGGATATTCACCGAGGTAGTCTATTACTGTGGAAGGCAGTGGTAATAGCCTATGTTTGGGCGCACACCATAATTTAGGCCTAAGGGGGTTTGAGTCGAGGGCCTTGTGGACAGCAAGACGTGCAGAATGGAGTAAGGAAGGTGGACTTTTTCTTAAAGGCGTTTTTAGAATCACAGGTGAATGTGGGCATCCTACGCTGTCAACCCAGACAGTGCCCGTGGTGTTTTGTTCTCTAGAACGGGTGTAGTGTTGTATTAGTTCTACTACACATCTAAACCGGGGCATATATTTTGCTACATGCCAGTCGCAGTCTAACCTGAAACAAAAAAATACAGATTTTATAATTTCCATTGTTGGTGATTTGGGACATGACAACAATGCCATTTGGTGATAATTAAATTAATATCTTATGCTATAGGATCTTGACCCAGATCAATGGGGTAAACTTCCGAAAACCCCCCGCCTTCGATTGTGAGCTGTAATTTTGCACAGGCCTTGTTTTTGGCAATTCGAAGCAGTTTTCGAGATATTTTTTATAGTTTTTATTTTTTTATTATGTAAATTTTTTTTTTAATTTCTTTTAAACACTTAGGTGGTTATAAAAAATAACCTAATCTATCCAAGTCGGATAGAGCGGGGATAGATATAACGCGCGTGCTAAAATCCAATTTTCAAAATTTGATTTCTCGGAAACTATTGCTATGCGCCAAAAATCCCATTAGGGGTTGTCTTAGAACACCCAAAGGAAGGTCTGTGCAAAGTTTCAAATCGATCTGAGGTGGGGGGTTTTCGGAAGTGCACCCGAACAATGTTCATTACATTACATAAAGAGATTTGTACGATTGGACACATTTATTTCTAAGCACCCTGCGGCAGATAGATCGACAACCTAGCAGAGGTGTCTCATGGTGTAAATTGGGAGAGGCCTACGTCCTGCAGTGGACTGCAATAGTCTGATTTGATTAATTGGTTTACTGCTTTTTTTACGTGTGGAAATCTTCATAGATACCATACCAGACTTCTACACACTAAAACCACCGGGAGCCCCGGGTAAGCCCTCGGAATTGTTTTACCGCTGACAAATAAATTCCGATCGAACTCAGCATTACTTGCGGAAACAAAAAAGGTTTTCAGAAATATTTACGATTCAAGTCACGGCGCAGGCGCGTAATGAATCACAGTAGGTTAGGTACCAAATTCTACTAAATACAGTAGTATATACATTATTGAGGAAAACAGCAAAATTTGAATCAATATAATACCCAGTAGCTGGCCATCGCCGAAATACGTCGAACTTGTGGCGTAACACCAACGTAACATATAACGGCACACGGCACACGGCACACTAATATTACCCGGCCTCAATTCTAATAATACTGTATCTAATTTTTGTGTCTTATTAGTCATTCATTCAATTAGTAATGCTAAGTATGACAAACTTGCTTTTATAACGTCATAACTCATTAATCAAATTCACGATTATCTTATCTAAAGCGCCGGTGATTCCGTTGCAATGTGATCTAACCAAATCGTCTGCCATCATGGGGTCCTTCCGAAGGCTTACCCGGGGTTCCCAACCGTAAGCATTAGGTAGGATATGTGTGGTCTTTAGTCAGTAGGAGTCCGCCTGTAGGATTTTTCTCACGATAAAAAAAAGGTCGTCTCCGCCAGGTTGTTAGGCCTTAAATGTCGTCTACTATGGATGGTTTTGCCTATAGCTGAATGGAAAGAAGTGCATAGCAGTACTGATAATAAGTTTCCAAATTATGCAATAACTAGCTGATGCCCGCAGTTTCGCCGGCGTAAAATTTGTTCCCGTTCCCGTATTTTATCCCCTTCGGGTTTTATCCCCTAGAATTTATCAAAATCCTTTCTTAGCGGATGCCTACGTCATAACATTTACTTGCATGACAAATTTCAGTCCGATCCGTCCAGTGGTTTGGGCTGTGCATTGATAGATCACTATGTCAGTCAGTCAGTCAGTCACCTTTGAGTTATATTTCTTTAGAAGATAGATATTTACCTAAAGAATCCTTCCTCAAAATGCAGCCTGACGGAAGTAGGGCCCTTTTCGGTCTGCACTGACAATGAGAATATAAAATTTTTATCGCCGGAGTCTCGAACGACAAAAGCCCCGACACTCGCGTCCTTCAATAGCGTTCTCGCACCCTGAAAGTTAGAAAAAAAATAATGGTCAGGCAACATTGCATTTAAAAAAAATATAAGTACCTATTGATCATGAATTACTTTTGAAGATAGGCTAATAATAATAAAGAACACTTAAAACATGTGGTGTCACTCTTGGAGATTTTACTGGGAAAAGACAGTTTCTTTTTCCTTGTAAAAATAAATACTATTATGGGAATAATTATATTAATCAAGGTTATAAATTTTACTATTTTTACTGCAAGTTTTATTGCAAGTTACAATTCGGAAAAAATGCAAGGAGAAAACAATGATCATAGATGTAGATTAGTTCTCATTGATCTCAATAGATGGCGTTGATGTAAAATACTAACCTGCCAATCCAAGTTTCCATAGTACCACCCCGATAGCCTTAACGCCCTCAGGGTGTCTGTTAACCTTCTCAACTCTTCATTGTAAGCCGACAGTAGTAAAGGAGTTGGTGGTGCCGTATATAACGGCGCCTGAGGCAAGTAGGCAGGTTGGAATAGGATAGGTGAAGGGCTTTGAGGATCTGTGACTCTGCTCGATAACCGAGACTCTGGTAAGTAAGAAGGCTGGAATGGATAAGGTGTAGGATTTTGTGAGTCTGTGCCTTTGCTTGATAATCTAATCTGTGGCAAGTATGCAGGCTGGAACGTGAAAGGTGAAGTGGTCTGTGGATCGGCGCTTTTATCAACACTCGGTGTGAGTGACACCTTCAGCTCGAGGTTGCAGTTTGGGCAGCATGCTTTTCCGGCTGACCAGCTGCCTTTTGGGACTCCAACTTCCACACAGGCATCTGTAAAGATGGAATATAGCATTTAGAATATTGAGTAAATGTATTTTTGAATTTGCACAGCATGATTTTTGAAGATATTTTTCTTACTAAGCCACAGGATCACGAATTTTTCTAAGATTACCAATATGATTTTTTTTTCAAAAATTGTATCTCAATGGGTATTTTTTGATAACTTTGCTAACAATATCAGAAACCAATGTGTATTATATTGAAATTGATCATTTCATTGTCATGCATCATCAATGAATTATTGATGATTAAATATTCAAAAATGTTCATGTCAATTTTAATCAAATTATGTTGGTAAATAAATATTAAATTATTGATATGATCAGGAATTAGGAATACAACAGTTTTACACTAAAACATCTTCATAGAATCAAAGGATTTGGTAGAAATGTATAAATTAAGTGTGTAACTATTTACTATTGTAATACAGTTTTATAGGTATCTCAGTTTTGGGGTACTATGAACATTGAAATAAGGAGTAGAAAAAGATTCAAACATACTTATTTAGGTTTAAATTTTTCTCTACTTGCCCAAAAGATTTTTCTCAATAGTAAATGCTATCTCTCAAGTAGTAGGTATGTGTATTCTTATCAGCTCATTTCTTATTAGATCATGATAATATTACTGATATACACATATTTCCTCTATGTTAAAAGAGGAAATGAGAAATAGTTTCCACAGAATTTAATAAGCATGTCTATCAGTATGATAGATCCCATAGCACAAGCTTATAATATTTTAATTTGGGATACATGACATTGTGTGCGAATGTTCGCAAATATTTATTTATTTTCATTTAAACAGCTTCCTTTATTTTGTGGTCTTGCTCAGTGGCAGAGTATACAAAAGCTAAACCAGTGCAAAGATATTTCTCAGGTTTAAAAAAAAATACTTGTTTGATATGCAATTCTTTTCAAGTTTCGGTATATTATATTTATACTTTACATGTATGTACCTATTTATAAATATAGCAGTATGTTTATTAGTCCTTTTCATTTTATAGCTTATTTTAGCTGGATTCAGGCTAGATAGAGTTATGTCAAAAATTCAGTGGATATTTATTTATTGTGTAACGACTTTGTGCCGTGCATGTGACTTTGAATAATTAGGCATTAAGTATGATTATTGATAATGATATTGTACACAAAAATAGGTAGATATCGCAGTAGCAAGTCAATTATGGTGAGGTCAATGTAAGAAAATTGTCTGAAGGATATATTCATATTTTATATACTTTTCATACATTGTCTAGCTGCAAAAATGATCAAGAAATGTTATCTGGTTAATCTCTTGAAATTCTTATGTACATTGCAAAAGTTTATTTCTGGTTATGACATTCCAAATACAAGCTAAAATAGTCTTGATATTTATAAACTTAGTCGAGTCAATCAACACAAGAATGAATATGTAAATAACCTGATTGTTGTTGAGTACAATTTTTTTTATAATGTACATGAATAGGGAATATTGCAAGGAAATTTAGTTCGAGTCAATTATCACTTAATGCTTTGATTTGGATTTCACAAGAAAACTGGATAGCATGATTACAAAATGTTTGAGTGCAGAATGCAGGGGTAATAATTAGGTTTACGTAAATAGTTTAGCTCTTCTCAATAAAGTGAGAATAACTTATGGAAAAAAACTAACTGCACTCTACAGACTTTCGCAATTTATTTTGAGCATAGCATGGGCATAGGGTTATATTTTGGGCACAGTTACTAGAATTACAGACACCCTGTTAGCTGCCGACATTGATTCTAGTAGGTGTAGTTTTACTTAGAATAGAACATAACGCGTGTCCCGCGCTATGTTTTAGAGAGCCCTGGAGACTACACTAGTAATTATGGCAACCTGAATATTTAAGTGGTCATCGCTAAAAACTTACTTGGCGGAGATAACCTTGCGGTTAACGTCATGTTCAAAGGACAAGTTGTTTTTCGCTTTTCAATTAAACACATTTGTTCACTGTACGGCAGTTTGACGTGTGAACCACCCACCCGATGTTCGGAGGCCACGATTCACTCAAATACCACACGCAATACTATTTTAGTAGTCTTTCCTACAGTCCACATTTGTGTATGATCCAGAAAATAAAAGCCATCACTGCACTATAAAAACAATTCCTCTGATAAATGTAGCTTCCGTCACTTCCTTGTGCATAGAACAGAGCACTGAATATCCACAGCTTGATAAACACTTATTATGTATGCCACTAATAAAATAACAACAGGTTATACAGTAAAAGAGAATAATGAGACTTGATAGAAGAAACAGTAAAAATATTTTAACACTACTACTACGTAGGTTCTATGCAAAATCAACACTCACTGACACGCACGGCTGACAAGCACCGACTGAACGAGTGAATGAAGACTGGTTGACTTGCTTGCTCTCGCTCGCCTCTGTCCGAGTGCGGTGCGGGGCGAAGGGAACAAACAGCAAAGCAACAAAACTGGAAGTGGAGGGGGCATTATACGCCCGCTCCACACTGACGCCACGAACGTTCGTTCATTACGTAGTAAAATAAAAGCGCTTGGCAAGCGTTCGCCGAGCCGTGAAGCTGTAATCCTAACTGTGAACCTTAGACCATATAAGAACGGATTATAAGCTCCGAGGTAAAATTTTTACCTCTGATAATGTCATTATATAATTTTCTGTGTGTTGACATTGCAGTAGTCACCCTATGAGTGCCAGAGTTAGACATTTTACCGCAAATTAGTGTACACTATAAGGTATAACCGTTCGTTAGCACTTATTTTTCTTTTCATGTCTTAATATAGTGTACTTCACTTTACTATAAACGTGGTACTGTTACGATTGATTTATGTTTTACTTATATTTTTATGAATTACTGAAAAATACATTCAGTATCATCATCAACGAAGACGAAGTTGTGGGTTCCACAAAGTCCCACATCTAAAATAATGGCCACGCCCTAAAACAATGCCAGCAAACGAAGAAAGTAAGTTTCTACTAAATATTGAAGTAGATGAAAAAATTAAAAACTTTTTAGGGTAACAGCAATATTAACGTAGACAACCCAAATTGCTAAAAGTAAAATAACTGTGAACGCACTATATCATTCGGTCATCCATACTAATGTTCGTGATTCGTGTCTGTAACGATTTTCACCGAACAAGTGTGGAGCGCCGTGTGATCCGCACGATATTTCCGAGAAATTCATTGACAACACTTTTTTTATAATTTTAATATTAAAGCTGTTTACACATTTTAGTCTCATCATTATTTTAGAGTATCGGGCTAAAAATCCTACTCACCATTAGTTCTAGTGGGTGATTCCGTTAGTTCTGGTATGGTGAAGTCCATAGGTAGGGGGTTCCATACCCATTACTTATAGATATAAGCCGATTTATAGAACTTAAGAAAGGCTGCAGCCTAGTTTTAGGAGAACTTCAAAAGCATTCTTCCAAAACATCACAAGCTATTTCGAGTCTGCAGTAAGGAACCCTAGCTAGATTACGAAACCAGCAAACTTTTACAATCAACATAACACGTTTTCTACCCTCATTTTCATAGTAGAATCCATAGAGCAACGCGAACGGTCTAATTAAAGGGCGCGCGTTGGTCTGTGGTAGAATCAGATCATTTCATAGTAGAATCAGATCATTTCATAGTAGAATCAGAAGTATGTCTACTCTGTAATTTTCGTCATTTTCAGTAAATGCTGATGTCTCCTACTGACACATCAGCATTTCGAGGACAGATAGGATTAGGCATAGACACAATATCACCTGGTAGGAAAATACAGATAGGTCTTATACATATAATCTATCCGATTTCGTCTCGAGATTATGTTAAGACGAAAATTTTCAACTATGAATTAACACTTAGTCACCTATTCAGCTCATAGGCATCTATACCTAATATGTTACCTACTTTATACTATATCAGTCCTTTCATTTACTTAATTCATTGAAAGTGATTCATTCGTGAACGGTGACTAACTTTTACTCGTAATTCCATATCAGGCTATTTTGGTCCGAGGCCTATTAATAGAAATTCGATTTCGAAAAATTACTAGAGAACGCCCGCGTTATAAATAACGCAAAATAAATAAATCGCATCACATATTATGTACCTAAATGACAAAATACAATTTCCATGATTTCTCGCAGCATTAAAGTGGTTTTCAGTTTTTCAGGGATAAAAAAATAAGCTACGGCTACGTACGGCATTCCCCAGAAGACCTACAACTATCCAATCTCCACAATTATTTTTAATATTTTAGTTTTTAAAAACCTTATAAAAACATTGAAAAAATATATATATGACAACATATTACAGTATTTGAAAAGCTAAGTATATCCTTCACATCACAAAACATTTTAAAAGTATTCCATAATAAAATAGTGCCCATCTTCAAGTCCTTTGCACTTTTAAAACTACAGTAAGTTTGTAATTGTTGTAATGGTATTCGGCTCAGGTGTTTGATTCGCATTTGAGCGTGCCATAGAGAGCGACTTCCCGGTAGTACGTTATATTCGGCGTTCTCGGAATCCCGTACCTGCGCCGACGCAGCTTTCACAACCATCTGCCTGTCACTGAGTTCTCGTAACGAAACCGCGCAGCTGCCACCCATTGAATAAACATAAATCCCCCAGCTATAAAGATGATTTATTTTATTTTATACAAATCCAGTCGTACGTAGGCGAATTGATGGATCTACACAATATATTGTGTGAGTTTGGAAATGATGGGGAACTTGATTGCACTTATTGTTTGGCACACAGTCTGGTAGATTTAATATTATCGTCATGTGGGTATTTTATTAAACCTTACAAAAAGTATAGGTTAGTTAACGTCTATCAACCAAAATATTAATAAGTCTATCTACAGTCGCTTACGTAGTTTGTCGGTAGGCCTCTACCAATTTTTGATATTACCAAAGATAATAATAATAGTATTACCTACATAATATTACACTCCATACTAATGCTACTCATAGAAATTGGAAAGCCGTTCCGTTCACTCCCACCCATGCAAGGTCTTTTGTGCCGTAAATGGTGAACGTAGGAGCAGAGTCGTGGTCTCCATTTGCGCTGTCAAACTTTTTTAGCCAAAACAGCCACAAACACGTGTCCGCGTGCTACTGCTACTGATCATTCCGCCCACGCAAACTCATGCAACCTCTTTAGGTCATTGGGGCCTTTAAGGTGTAATTTTAGTGCTTTAAGTTGTAGTTTTTTTAGTGCTTAAGGCAAAGGTAGTTGAGTCGTTTCCAATCCGTCCAAAAAGTTCAATTTTATAATTTTTTTGCTTTCTTACCTAATCGAAGATTTTCGAGAAACGTGTTGTAAACACGTGGTTCGTTCTGCTCTCTGTATCGATTTTATAGCCAGCCGTCGTTACTAGTTTCCAGCAGTTTCTAAAAGGTTTTAAAGATCAATTGAAACTCTTCAGAACCTAAGCTATTTAGAGCGAAATAGGTGTTCTACTCTACCAGCCAGGCCCTCTCGACAGAGGGTCTGCAAACAGCGAATGAAACAAACATCGGCAAAACGACGATCACTAGATACCATTATTAAACCAGTTTACTACAAAAACGACTCGAATATTCAATAAAGAAGTCTATCTCGTTCCTCGTCACCTTGTCTGAGCTTCGCCAATTCTGTGGGGTTTATTTTTGAATAGAGTATGTATAGGTACCTATTTATAGAACAGAATTTATTAACCAGAGCCCCTGCGACTCGAGAATGTTAACAAGCACATTACTATAGAGCTCCGTTATTTCTGCGCCCCACGCCAAAGGGGACGATTTTCGTATTCTCGTTTCATAAATATTGTAGACAGCCTTGTGCCGTAGGTATGTCTGTCACCAAGCCGTATCATGAATCGTGATAGCTCCACAGATGATGATATCATCACCTAATTTGTGTTGCCGCTATAACGACAAAATACAAAAAAAAAATTAAGAGAGCTCCCATACAACAAACGTAATTTTTTGCCGTTTATTGGTACCGAACCCTATGAGTGCGAGTCCGACTCGACTTGACTGGTTTTGTTTATAAATATTTTTATAGGTGCAAAGTTGCGACTGGTAGGTGCTGCGATCGGTTTTTGGGCGTTTTTAACGAAATAAATTAATTATAAAACAACTATAACCAATATTAAAAAAGTGGTCTACTGCAAATTAAGATTTTACTATTGTCTGTCTTACAAATATTTTATATTATAAAAACAACTTAAAACTTATGATATCTAGGTTAAAATTTCAAGAAATCGAGATATTTTCAACACAAAAATCTATCGTGGATTTTATCAGCAATCGTGTTTTTAGCCTAGTGCGTTTTTAGTCTATGAACTGAAGTTGTCTGTGTTAAAATTTTAATTCATAAGGGCGAGGCCGCACTTGCGGTTATCGCGGCGGTTTCTAACCTCAAAATGTCAAAACATTGACTTGATTTCATTGATTTTGACAGTTTGATGACATTTTGAGGTTAGAAACCGCCGTGGAAAAACGCAAATGCGGCCTCGCACTTAGACCTCACGAGTCCTGAGATCTAGATCAAGGTAATAGTCTATTTGGCGTCATACAGACTCTTTTTTTTTTTTTTTTTTTTTTTTTAACGTGAGGGAAAATCCTCGTAGGGTGCTATGCCGGACTCTTACCGACTAAAAAACCTCACGTAACGCCCAACAGCCTATGGTTGAGAGCCCCGGGTAAGCCCTCAGGAAGGATGTCCCGTGACTCCCAACAGTGTCATACAGACTCTTAAAGCGAACGGGTAGTAATCAGGATTCCGACCACCTGCTTATAATGATAAATTCCTAAATATTTGACAAAATTGAAAATGGAATGTGATACTAGCAATGAGTTTATTAACGGAGATCACAGCGTTTCGTGGAAAGCGCTAGCACACTCGAATTTCAATTTCACTACTTTATACCGTTGTTCTCAGACTTCTCAGTATACGTACTCTTGATTGGACGCTAAAGAGTTTAGCCCCAATAACCGCGTTCACAGAATTCGTAGGTACCGATAGTCTTATCTTTTGTAGAGCATTGTACCGAGCGAGTGATTCGTGGAACAACATGTAGGTAGGTATCATTATCCGAACGTTAGCGTCGAAGAACGAAAAAAAGGACGGAAAACATTTTTTTTTTCACAACAAGCACACTACAAACTTAAGTACATATATGAAAATGTAGTCTTAAAAATTAAGGTAAAAACATCTGTGCTGATCTTAAAAGGTCACCTTTAACTCAGGTTACAGTGTCATTATCCTATCTTTATACTATTTGTCTAGCATATAAGTATTTGCACATGCAAGCTTGCAAAACTGAGCCAGCTGTAGGCTATTCCCGGCTGCGACTGTACAGCTTGATAAAAAGAGTTGATACGTTTAATAATGAATTAATTGTGCTGTTCTTATGGCAACAACTAAAAAGAACAAATTATTTACTTTCTGGTAAAAAGTTTGCAAAATTGTAGTAAGGCTGAGACCGCACATGTTTCTAACCTCAAAATGTAAAATTCTAATCTCAAAATGTCAAAAACCAATGAAACCGAGTCTATGGTTTCATTGGTTTTGACATTTTGGGGCTAGAAACCGCAACCGCAGTGCAGTATTGTATTCTCTTTGCGCAGTGCGACCTCAACCTAGGTACCAGACATAAATTACGGTCTTGACAGCATTTTTGAAAATATCGCCAATTTGCCGTGGCAGCCGTGGATTTGTTGCTAGAACTGTATGGCCTTATGCGTCTTGATTCAATAATGTAAAATGTTCTGAGTCAGAGGCATTAATGAGAAGTACCTACGTACTGTATGAAAGTAAACATTCAATTTCATAAGAAACAATGCACAATCGATTCTTTGAAATATCGATATGCAGTTTGATTCGATTGAAAGCATCTACAGTTGTAAAAATATGCACGCATTCGATATACTTAATCAAAACAATGTCCAATACCTAAATTATGATTTCGACTACATACTTTACGTCTTCATCGCCTTTTTAGGAATTTTTTTTTTGTTTTTAGAATAGAATAAACTTTATTGCACACAAATGATATAAATTCTTATACAGATATTACAATGTTATAAATGTACAGAGGGCGGCCTTATCGCAAATTACTTCGTATAATTAAAAAATCGACTATAGGTAACATTGTACTTTACGTGCAAGTAACAGTTACTAATAAACAGTCAATTACAAAGTAAAGCAGTGTTTATAGTAGTATTAAAATTACTGCTATCTCTGCAGCAAAGATTGCAGATAGCAGTAATATTGTGCTTATTAATTTATTCTTTCCGATTCTGTGAACACCCCTCCTCTATAGATGAAAGAAAGTGAAATTGAATTCCTTATTAGGCAGTTATCTATTCTTTATCTAGGTGCACAGATAATCTTCTGTAAATAGGTACCGTTTTTTTCTTTTGTTTAACGTGAGGGAAAATCCTCATGCATGTTATGCCAGCCTCCTACCGACTAAAAACCTCACGTAACGCCCAACAGCCTATGGTTGGGAGCCCCGGGTAAGCCCTCGGAAGGATGTCCCAGGACACTTAGATAAAAATGAATGATTATTCGTTAGTCACGCTAAAACTACAAAATGGTTGGAGTTGGATGCGGAAGGCACAGTAGCGTGTGTTGTGGGAAGAGGCTGACGTACAGCTGTGAACTATCTAAGCTGATTAATTCAAATAATCAGGAAAATGTTGAAAATATCGGTAGGTATTATGCAACGTGTACCCTGTTTACCTCTGCCTATCCAGAAGATCGAAATAGCATAAAGTGTCATGGTAAAGAGTTAGAAAAAAAAACGTAAGAAAAACGTTTGACACAGAAATGCGAACTCTATGTAACGATTATAATCATTGACATAATATATTCTGCCGTAGTACATATATATCGATGATTATAATAGTATAATCCTACTATACCTACTTATACCTACTAATATCATAAATGTGAAAGTTTGTGAACATGTTTGGATGTTTGTTACTCAATCACGCTCTAACCGCTAAACGGATTGGGCTGAAATATGGTACAGAGATAGCTTATAGTCTGGAATAACGCATAGGCTACTTTTCATCCCGGGAATATGGTTCCACGGGAAGCGAAAACGGGTACCAAATTTCGTAATTTAATTATAAAAGGTATGACATAATCTCATAAAATCTTTTATGCATTTACGAACAAGTTTTGGCAATTTATTTTTACGACATCTTTCTTAGAACAAAATTGAACAAAACACTGTAGGTGTGTTTAAGGCGTGTATACATTGGCAATTTTATCATTCTTGTTCTAGTGAAACGAAAATGATTAATGTTATATCTAACTTTAATGAATCATTTGTACAATGCCCCCGCTTCGGTAATGTTTACGAATGATATCGCCGTCATTTTATGTGTAATTTTATGCAATAATTTGTTCCTGAGAATATAATAATGACGTGGTGGTGATATAACGTTTATAAGGCTCGGACAGCGATGAGAAATTCGGTTTTAGTGAACCATTACTATTTTTGGTTTGACTAAGCTCGAGTTGTTGACCGAAACACTAATGAAATCATTACCAAGCAATTGGACCTTTCAATCATCTATGAAGCTTTATGAGACCCAAATCAACCTCCATAATACGTCAAAGGAAATAACAGCCAATAAGCTTAGGTACTTAAAATAAATTAATGTTTATCGGTGAAATAGGACTGTAAATAAATCAAAACAAAAATAATGAAAATGGAGGTTGAATTTCAGTCAGATGACTTATAAGCAATCATTACTTTACAAATTATGTACCCTTAAAATTTTGCAAATTAAGCTTAATTAAGTGAGAAAAAAAAACTTTAAAAGTGTCGACAGAAAACCAACTGCGAGGACAAAACCACTTGCGCCATTTTTTTTTTGCTCACAGATTCCAAATGTCGAATAAAATTTTAAAAAATCTTGCTTTCGTGTAAATAGGCTATCTAACCAGCTAAAGTCATAACATAAAGTTTAGATACCTAACGATTATGTAATCTGTTTTTGATGCGAATGCTGCTGTGTATTCAAATAAGATATTCTAAATTCTAAGAAGACGTTTCGTGCAAGAAACTGTAATGAGTTCTGAAAAGTATTTAATATGAAGAAGATTCTCAATAACTTTTAATGAACACCTACTTTGAATTCTTGGAAGATCATGTTACAATTATATTTAAAGACTTACCTCAAATAATACTTCGTCTTTACTTTAAATAGTTACTTAGATTGTGATTTTATGTACCATTTGTAATTTTGTATGCCTGTGAAAATCAGTGTTGCCAGTCGGGTCATGTCAGAAATCACCTAAAATTTAAAAAATGTAACCTTTTTGAATAAAAAGTAACCTTTTATATTTTTGGCGTGACAACGTCTTTTAATTCGATAGAGCCGGCTGCACGCACAAAAAAACATGACTCATGCGGCGGTTTTTTACAGGAAAGGTATTATAAGTTGATAGAATAGAATATTAGTTGAATTGACTTACAAAAACATCGATGAGTATTGCTCGCATTTCTTAATGTATTCATAATTTATATTGATCCTATACAGGGTGACAGGAAAGATCCGTTATGGGCGTGGACTACCCATTATTTCTGACTTATTTTACTACGAAACACCCTACCCTAAACTTAACCCTTTTCGAGATATTCGACTTTAAATTTTTTTTGTTAAAAATTGTCTATTTTAAGGTTCCCTTCTCTCTTTTCTTATTGGGGTTCCTTAGTTCTTTTTGGGCCCAGTAATGGACGTTGTGATTATGCCATCTTTATCAAATTTGGATTCATACTGTCCACAAGATATTTTTTAGAAAATGTGGGTCTTCTACGTCAGCCTTTAGCATAAATCTGCATAAGTCCACTTCTCGCGGGGTCTCTTTATTCACTAGCGTGTACCGGCGTACTGTAAACCACACTCTCCATTGCCAAAGTCACGGGCAACCATATTTGTGGAAGTAGTCGGATCCTCTCCAAAGCGTTCTACTATTGCTAACGAAGCTTACCAACATGAAAAATTCTAAAACGTTAAACGAGCGTTCTGATTCACGTTGCTTAGAGGTAAAAAAATTTAAAGTTATTCCTACAAATTCCAAAAAATCACCTAAAAGTAACCTTTTCATTAGTGTAACCTAAAAGTAACCAATGCAGTTCAAAAATCACCTAAAAGGTTACAAAAGTAACCTTCTGGCAACACTGGTGAAAATTCTCATGGATCCCATGCTTTTTTTAAACTTTTTTTAACCGACTAAAAAACCTCACGTAACGCCCAACAGCTTATGGTCGGAAGGATGACCCAGAAACCAGGGACTTTGCGGGCGTACCTGGGACCAGCCGTAGGCAGATGGAAGGATATCGTGTGGTTTTAGTCGGTAGGAGTCCGGCATAGCACCCATGAGGATTTTCATACGTTAAAGAAGGTGGTATTCTGTGAGTTGTGACGCAGCCATAGTAGTAATAGGAACAAATTACATAAACATGCAGAATTCATACGCATTTATATAGGTATGTACTACACTGTATTTGTATCGCATTCATTTGCACAAGAAGTCAGTTGTAATAAAAACGTGAGTGTATGTGGTATGTGTTTATAAATGGAGAACAGCGTTGATAAGAGACCGTTGATAAAATGAGCAAGCGTGTAGGCGTAACTCAATAGAAGCCTTTGCACATTATGTACAGGCTATCTTTTTTTTTTTTTTTTTTTCTTCTTGTTCTTGGACTTTCTCGGTTTGAGAGTATGCCAAAGTCAAGTAAATTTCATTGTGAAAATATAAATCATTTTCATATTATGATTCTTCTTATGAGCAGCGTATTCATGTATGTCCAAGTTTGGACTAAGTTCTACTCTAGTAAGGCGGTGGTACCTTACTAGGGCTTGCTGTGGAATTCGTCGACAAACCTAAAAACTCGCGTTTCACTGCGCTTTATCACTTTCCAACACTTTTGCACGTTGTCGAACCTTTATGTTTAATAATCCACCATAAATTACACATAAACACTCGAAATTACACTAGTTTTGAAAAATTATTAAAACACAATGTAATGCTTGTCTGAAAGTTTCCCGCCGAATCCCAGGCTATCTTTAGACATGCGTTCTGAACATTACGTCACGTTGACTTTTTTTTTAATCTACTAATGAGGTTCAGGTTACGTCATCATAGGTACCTGTACCTAATGACATTTTTCTTCCTTTTATTTTAGTATTGAAACCGTTCTAATCTTCATTTAACTTGAATTTAACGACATACCTAATAGCATAGTCCACAGATAGGATTTCTCTATAAACTGTGCTAATAGCGTCAGTTCTAATGGCAACGAATACTTTGATACTTAAATATTAAATAAAATAAATAGGTATGGATGATGACCTAACATCATATTTAGGATCAAAGAAATAAGCTAGGATTAATATAATCAACCAAACGGTAGCTAACCACTACGGTAAATATAGAAAAAGCAATCACAGACACAGATTAAATATGAATATACCAAATAGTCTCGCAAATGCAGAATGAAACCATAATTTATATTGTTATGAGAAATAGAAGGTGAGAAACGGAAACTGTGGGTTACTGAGTGATATTTCACAAAACAAACTTTGGAATGTGTGAGAATTGATGATAGCTGTCACAGAACCTATTAAGGCGAGTGGCGTGAAACCATATATGTGCACTGTGGTGAAATTCCAAAATGCGACTGTCACTTTTAACTTTCGTCATTTATCACAAGCAGGTTAAATCTAGCTTACTTTGGGATCGGTTAGTGTTGTGTAAAATGTCCGTAAATAAATATCATGCTATACTTGGTACTATCTCTGTTAGTACGGTACATAAATACGAAGTTTCATTGCTGGTGATCGCTTCTTTTTAAAAATAATTTTCTCGTTTTGATGATAAACTGATGATATTAGTCGAAGAGACTGACTTCTCAGACTAAAAGATATTATTCTTTACATATACATATAATCATCAGTGCGTCTGTGGCAGGTTTAAAATTATAGGTCGGTCATTGATAACAGATGCTCTGTTCTTCTAAAGTAGCAGTGGTTTATGTTTTGGGTAGAACCACAGTTTCAATGTTTAGCAGACGGCACAGAGAGATAGGAGGGAAATTCCATTAGTTCTATTTTCAAACACACCTAAATGAACTGCACTACATCGTTTACAGACAGATGCATGGTGGAACGTGTAATTTATTGTGCTTAGCGCCATGGAAAAAAAAGAAAGTTTACTTACTATGTATTTATTTTGTTTTCAGCGTTTGTGCATAAATAAAATAATAGTACCTAAGGTAAGTACATACCTACTAGTTTGGGCGCGATATTCAAATTAAGAATGGTGGATAATACAATATTGGCAGTTGGCAGTATGACTTATCTTTTCAGCACCTGCGATTGTTTGAACAAAATAAAAATAAACAACAATAATTTAGTTTTAAATTTCGAATGTTGCTTGTGCTGTTGGTCGTTCAGTTAAAAATAATGGAAACGTGTGTCATACCACTATAATTATCAATTCTGTAGAAATAATGTTGCCCTAAACCGTACAGAGGTAAACCTGAGTCATCATCGGATTGCGGGGGTAAGGTTGGCACGAGCGTTCTTCGTTTATTTTTACTTTAACCTTGTAATAAATATAAAGTATAAATACTTTCCCAGAACTCGACAGAATCATGTAGACGTAGAGGCATGCTTGTGTGTTATTATTTTAATTTGCGCCAACTGACGATGCCGGGATTATTGTTGAGTGATCATAAATACTAAACACGCAATTTTTTCGGCATGTTGTTTTTAAATTTTGAATTATCAGCGCGTATTCTAAATTAATCTGAGCGTAAGTGAGTCGCCAAAACACATTATAAAAAAAATCATTTCTAAAAAAGTTTCATTTGTCTTCTTTTCTTGGGAGTATGTAATTTCTCGCGCAGAGACTGTAAACTGTCGAGACTTTACAAAAATTTGTACCAACAATAATAAAATACTAATACCTGGCGCCGCTGCCGCGACCCGCTCGTTTCGCTCACTCGCTTCGCGCATTAACGGTCACTGTTCAAATCTTTTGGGTTACCATCCTTTATGGATGACAATACTTCAACAGTTTTCAATCTCGTTAGGCAGATCACAAATATCACAATCAAACCGATTCTAATATTTTTACTCTGACATTTATAAAAATTTACATTGTTCTAAGAACCAGCACATCTGCTGTTTAAAAGAATCAAAGACGCATCTCATATTTGCCTGGCTAATTGAAAATTATTAAGAATTATGGACCACTTGAAAAGTACTCGGAATAAAAATTATACTGGCATTGGAAATCATTTCTAATAACAAGTTTCATTGTATTGTTTTGTTCTACATATATCGTTCAATTACTTCCAAGGAAATGCTTCTACCTACGTATTTGCGATTCGCAGTAACGACGCTGTAGCTATACATTGAACGTACGTACCAAGTAACTTTCAGATCTTTAAATAAATCATGGATGGAATTGTGAGGACACTATAAAAACATCCCAACGAGCAAAAAGCGGTTTTATAATTATCCTGAGACCAATTTTCAATAGACTTATAACGAACTCATAAGAGCTTACAAGCCCGGAAAAGGGCCCACTTTATTAGTGTATTCAGTTTTTTAACAGTCTAATAGTACCCTCATGGACTTCAACTAACGACTGTAACAGCCGTGTAGTGGCATTTTGTAAAACCATACAATCCTACCAAATCTATTAATAGTCTCTTAGAAAACTAAACTAGATTGTTATGCACTTTACAACTGTTCTACAAGTTCTCATTTCGTTCATTTCGTTCAGTCAATCATTCAGTTATCAATATTGGGAGTTTTACACACTCCGTGTAGATAATACTAAAAACTTTATTAAAATACTTACTAATAATATTTTGGACAGGGATTAATGAGGCAACTTATATGACAATTTTTCAGAGTCCTCGTATTTCATGATGTTAATCAAAAACGTACTGGGAACTCGTATTTCTCGTGCAACATACCAAGTTTCTGGTGAAAATTTTAAAGCCCCTCTTAAAATAAGTAATTATACATTCGTATTAATTATTTTAAAATAACAAAATGTTCTCCATTAGTCATTTTCGGTAGCCATTTTTAGTTTAGCATTTGGAAGTGTTCTACTATACCTCTATAGACAAACTCGGTTCTATAATGTCTCATAGTCGCTGCATTCACTCGCCATGTTTTTATCTTTTGGGGATCCGTGGTGAAATAAGAAAAACGCTAAATATACAACCTAATATTGAAATAACACCTGTAGGTGGTATTTGTGTTCATGAATATAAGCAGGTATGTATTTATTGACGATTTGTGTAAGTAATTAATATTTTTTTGAGTTAATGCGCTTTTGCTCTAATACTAACAGTACAAGTTTGTCATATTTATTCATGAGCATAATCACCACCTAAGTGGTTTGGTGTTAGTTCTTCTGTATTTGAGTCATAGTCCAATAAACGGAACCCTTGCCAGGTTTTGTGACTTGAACTTCACAAGGTCGTACTGCGAATAAAAAGAACTATTTCGGCCCAAACCACCTATTGCAAGAGTAAATAATCTTATAATGACTTTACCAACGAATCAACAAGTGTTTCTTTGACAATAACAGTATTGAACTTAGCTCGTATAAAATCATAACACTTATAATAGCATGTGGCAAGTATGTTATTAGTAAAAGTAGTATCATAATAAGCTCGCATTAAACTAGATTCAATTACGACTTACAAATGGTTTTATAAAACTACTTTATTTGTAACGGATTCAAATATTGCACTTATTAGCGCTTATAAAACTAAGTAACAAGTGTAAATGGAATCAAGTGTATTTACACTTAATAAAGCTTTAATAGGAGATTCTGGTCTATAGTAGCCTAATAAGCAATCTTAAAAACGCTTACAAGTGCTGGTTATAAGAACCTTCATTCTTAAGTCTGATTGCTCTTATTAAAAGCTTTTACAAGGGGGTGCGGCTTATAGGGATCTGCATACATAGTATTATAAGCCCTTAAAAGGCTAATTATCAGAATAATCGTGATCAAAAACCAAATAGCATTTTCTAAGACGCATATAAGAGTAATTGCGAACGCCAAAATCAATATAAGAATCTTATAAGTGTCTTATTCCTATAACATATGTGTTCTGAGACTATTTTGCTTGTTGGGATGGAACGACCTGCCCGCACCCCCACACGTGTTTCCCTCATCTTACAATCCCTGGTTCTTCAAGAGGAGCGTGAAGAGGCACAACACAGGGCCGCCAACTTGAGGACCACTGTCAGAAGTAGCCCCCAATCGCTAGATGCTTTCCATCAGGTTGGTGGCGACGTCAATTTGGCGAGCTAAATACTTATAAAAAAAAATACTGAAAATGACAGCATACAACACGAGAAAGAGCGAGAGATGAGTCTATTTCAGTGGAAAATTTAACATGAAAGTTTCTTCGCAAAGTTAAACTATTGTCCACAAGACTCTTTTTTTTAACGCGAGGGAAAATCCTTCATGGAGAATATGCTGACCTCCTACCAACTGAAAAACCTCAGTTAACGCCTAACAGCTTATGGTTGAGAGCCCCGGGTAAGTCATCAGAAGGATGTCCCAGGATTCCCAACAGACCTACGGCTACCACTACGGCCTCGCCTATTGTCGACAAGACTCTATGGACGCTTGCACCTACTATTGATACACACAGACACACACTCTGTCGATTCACTTCCTATCTTATCTCTATCCTTAGTATTTTATTGACATAAATTAATAAAAGGAAGATTGCGCCTGTCATTTTTGTAATCGGAGCCTATTAAATTGTTATACTATGTAGATGCAGAGCTTAGCATAATAATTAAGTCTAAATGCTAATAATGTTTTTAGCAATCAATCGTTTGACCTTCGCTTCGCCGCGTCGCCTTCTAAATTAAAAAAGAAATGCTATTTATGGAAAACATGCCGAAGTACAGATACCTACTTTCACACTTTCGATAACACAACGACCTACCTACATCAAGCATGTCCACCACCACTTTTTCTCTTTTGGTTTGCTTTATTCTTGGAAAAATGAATATTTAATCGCGATAACTATAAATAGGTAGGTACTCTAAAAAATAGCCAGTACTAAAAGCCCGTATACACAAATAATGCTTAAGTTGATTTCCAACGTTTGATTTGCAATGGAAGAAAGACGTGCAATGTGTATGAAATCTTGTCTTTCTTTCACATTATTACATAAAACAAAATGCAATGGTAAGTTTTGTATCGTATGTTGTTTCTATAATTTCCTCACGTGACAGTCAATTATTTAAGTGTACAGTCATTCCCATACATAGTTTGACTATTGGCACAGTATAAAAGAAAAAGTCTTGATCTGTCGGCTGTGCTGTTGGTTCACATGGCATCCAAGTCGTACGATCGAGAATTGGCGCCCATTGTGGGACTACCTTCCGAGAGTTTACCCGGGTCTCTCTATTAGGCAGTTGGAGTGCACCGTGTGGTTGTAGCCGGTAGAAGTCCAGCATAGCATCCATGATGGATCCTCACGTTACAAAAAGAGCTTGGAATTCATGCGTCCACTCGTCATACTGGGACGCGGGGGCTAGTTATTGCCATGCAATTTACTCTCAAGTATCCGAACATTCCGAACTGAAGCTTAGGCGATGTGAAATTCTTTGAGTTAGAACTTTAGAAGGCTATTGGACTTTCATCAGGAGACCAGATAGGATAGTTCTTAGCTGTTTAACAATATTATTACAAGAGATAGACTTAGATAGTACCTATCCGACCTTAAGCTATTTATAACCTAAAAATAGGTAGCTATATCCACTCCAAGTTTAATGTTTTGAAGGAAATGCAGTAAAAGGTTGGTGAAAAGCTATAAAACTGCTTTGACATCGAGACAGGCGCACAGCGCACCGTGTGGCGCCATCGCCAGTGACTGCACAAACATGCAACTGATCTCCATCGCACGGAGATTTAAAAGAGTCTAAGAATACTTTAATGGCTGTAGAAAGTCCACGATGCCAGATAAACCGAGAAATGTGCATTATACTTTTTTGATGGACGACAGCGATTGTAACCATAGAGCAACGCGAACTGTCTAAGGGGAGACGGCATAGAACGATTGCTCGGTACAAATTTGTCTGTCATATTTTGCGGGTGACGGGGGGAAATCTTCCTCACCCACACTTTCTTAGACTCGCACTACAATAGCAATCGACTGTCAATACGAAGCCTATATATACACTTTAAACAATACACTCATAAATTTTACACACACATGATACATTTTGTGTCATATCACCCCAAGTCGCTCAACCAATCCATGTATTGATGTGACGTCTGGTAAAGTTGCTAAACAAATCTGAATATTATCTATACGTTTAAATAGGTGTAAATAATAATAAATTGTTATAAAATTACTTACTTACACAAGATAATGCCATTTTACTTCAGATTTCTTTAATGACATTTCTTTTTGTATTAATATCTAATTATTTCATCATTTTTATAAAATGACAATTCAACCGCTCACGCTGTCAACTAGACTTAGTCTAGTGAAAGATACTTCAAAAAACAGTTTTTATGTAAGTGGGCACTTTTAGTCGTCAAAATGTCAAATTATTGCCAGAGGGGGTTTGCCAGCTTTGGCCTCTCCCTCTGTAAAGGCGCGCGATGCTCTGTGATTGTAACACACAGAATGTTCGGATTGACCTCAATCTCACGATTGATGGTCTTAAAAATCTTTATAGATACATCACTGATACTTTCGACATTGTAATAAAAGTGTTTGGCAATAACTGTTCGGATTCAATGTAAGTTTAACTGAGCAACCTTCGCGTGTTCTCAGAAATACTCGACCGGTCGACGCTATGCCGACTGGCGCGGTTTCCCGGAACACCGAGTCGCACGTCGACCCGCAGTAGTTTTCAATTTTTAAAATAGATGCGTTCCGTTATACGTTTAACGTACTCTAATACAGAATTTCGATTTATGACCAGCCAATTATACGTTGGGTAATCTCATAATCTGTAAATAAGCGCCTATTTTTATCCAGACCTCGATTCCAAGTGAAAGGGCTTTCCTGCTGTGAACTTGTGAAACAGGTTTTGTATACCTACTTTAGTGTAAAAACCTTCTTTCAGTTGCGTTGGGTTTTGTTTTTTTTTTATGAATGGAAAGGCACTGAAATTCAAACCGAGGCTTAAGCAGCTAACCTTACATTTCCTTATTTCTGAAATTACATGTAAAAATGTGTACACAACTATATTATTGCAGCTTTATTACGAACTTTATGGAAGTATGGAACAATACATGCACATTTATAAGAGGTGATGGAATCGTTTGCCTTCACCTTAATATCTAAAGTTTGTCGACATAGCATCACAGTTAGGTAATGTTATACTAGGTAGGTACTTACTAAAGTATAATTGCATACCAACGTCTCAAGGCAATTAACTCTGTTGCGCTTGCAACTTAAGGTGAAGATAAAAATAACCACCTGTTTAAAATTTGTACTTGGCCGTTATTTTCCTTTTGATATTATTACATATCCATCTAAGATTTTTTGTTGCCAAGTATGCTGGTACTTACCTATACAGATATTAGTTCCGGTCCAGAAGTCGAATCACAAATTCTACAGTGCACCACTGAGGCAATAAGGTACGATTGGCCTTTCTAAAAAAGACAATAGAACCAAAGGACAAACGAAATTCATCTCAAAGAGAGACTGCAAATTAAATTGCAATTCTTAAATTGGAATTGGAACTCAAACACTATGTAATACAGGTGGATTTTGCTTGGCAATATTGAAGATCAAAGCAGTATTTCAATCAGACAAAACTGTCGACCATTCGCAGTAGTCGCCATTGAAATTTAAACTAGCCGTTCTTCTGGGAAAGCGATGTGTGTGACTGTTCGTTTTTGTTTTATTTTTCTCCGTACCGTCCTAGCCCAACAAAACAAGCAATGTCCACAAAAGCGAAGGGAATAAAACAAGGGAAAAAAGACTTTCAGAGGAATTGGGACTTGAACTTGGCAACAGTTTTTTAACGTCTCTATGTGATTCACAGAGAAAAAAAAAGTTTCTTGTTTTTTTTATATTTTGGTCACGTACTGACCATTTCCTCATTCGCTACGTAAATGGATGGAAGTTTACCAACTAAAAAAAATGGTTTAATACATTTCACGTTCGTTGTTATGTGGAGAAACTTACAGGACAGAACATCAGCCTGATGGAAGTACTTAGTTAACATGTGCCAAACTTCCACGAGCTACTGAAAAAAGCAGCAAAAAAGGTCACTTGGCAACAGATCTAGAAACGGGAACTAATATTTTTTACGTTTGCGTTATCGTCAAAATGGTGTCAAAAACGTCACATAATTGTCAGTTATTAAATGAAGTATGTATCTACTATTTGAATTAAAACATTTACCGTAAATACATATCATGGTTCCTCTTTCTAACGGAATGGTACTTGCACTTGTTACCCGCCTTGCCAGGCGTCCATGTAGATGGCAGATCATCATTCTTCATCTTTGGTGAAACTAAACCAAAGGTCACCTCTGTCAATATTGTGCTTACTACCCGTTCGCTCTAACTTTGCCGCTGGCGTAGAGGCGTATACCCGAATTGTTAATACGACGAAGTAAATTGACAGTAGCTAATGTCACTTTGTCATAGAAAATAAGCAACATTGTATGAAGAAGTGACATTAGTTGCTGTCAATTTACTTCGTCTAATTAAAAATTCGACTTTAGTATGGAGCCGAGCGGCAAAGTTAGAGCGAACGAGCAGTATGTCGTATGAACGCGGCATCACAACCACATAGCACACCTAGAATCATACGGTACTGTAGAATCAAAATTATTAGAGAAATTAAATTCAGTTGGGTGTAAAAATATTTGATTCTATCTAACGAGAGGTCAGTGGCCATATCAACCGTTTCTATGAATTATATACACGACTAGTGTTGTGGATATCTTTGAAAATAGTTGTTGATAGGTAGATTTAACTCATCATAAGTTATGATAACTTATGATGAGTTAAATCTTTCGTTAGGTGACATGATAATTAAAATAATGGTGATAAACTGATAATATTCCCCCCAAAGGTCATTTGTATCTTGGACTAGTAAGTAAGATTTCCCCGATTTCCCAAAGACATGACATGTGTCTTTGTAAGAAAAAAAAACAAAAACCAAGGAACAGAGAGTTTGGAATGAAAAAAAAAATACTTTCCGTACATATGTTGGTATGGTAACGTGGTAGTATTTTTTTTAAATGTAAAAACCAATGATGTTATAAAACAAAAATGCCACTGCAGAAGCTACAAATCTATTAACCTCTTATTTTCGTTTGTTTTCCACAGGATAACAAAATATATGGTTTATGTAGATATTTTTTAATCAATGTAATTTTATTTCGTAGCAAGTATCCATATTCAAATGAAATTCATTGATATGGAAACTAAATAAATTAATTATTCATGGGTTTGTAACTTTCTTTTCAATTACACATAAATGTGAAATTAATGACATTTACAAAAGATTTAATGAAATAATTCTGAGAAGCTCATCGGTAAGTCAAGTTTTTCTTAGAGTCCGGGGTCAGAGGCGAACGCTGCATAAAATTTTATAGCCATGCATAATGTTTTGCATAGCATTGTGCCCTTCTGCGAACAATAACCCGTATACAATTTACAAAATGAGATAAACAATGCAAAAAAGTCATAATGTTGGTGATTTCTCATAACAACCCTTGGGTAGGAGGCTTCCAAGGATTAATTATGTGTTCCGAGTAGGCCCGCCACCGGGCCATTCGATTCTTGGTAAACTCCAATCGAAAAAGGAGCAAAAACGGACGTGCGCGTTCTGAGAACAGGCATACCTGCGCACAGCCGCGCAGTCATCCCACCTTGTACTGCTTGTACCATCCGCCCGACAGTTCGAGAGAACTCACATTTTCCAAGTACTTACTCTTCCAACTTAAATATTTTCTCTTTTCAACGAACTTCGAAAAAAGGGTTCTCAGTATTGATTTATGTACCTATCTATTTTTTAATTTTGTATTGTTGCTGAAATCTTTGTAGCTTCTTTGTTGTGAAAGAGAATTGCTGATATCAAGTAACTGTCTGTAATCTACTGAGACTTAGAAGTACTTAGAACTAGGAGAGACCCGTGTGGATTTCAGTAATCCCTTTAAGGGTTAAATTTAAAAAAAAAACATTTCTTGTAAGGAGGATATTTTATGTCTAGGTATAAGGATTTTGGCTTTATGGTGATAGATAATTGTGCCACTGGGTTATTTTATAAAAATAAACACTTAGGGCTTGCTTATAGTTTTAAAAAACTATGTAGTTAAGAAAATCCTGGCAACCTATTTTTGTAATGAAAAACATGGGGGGATCAGTTCATGTCACATTTAAATTTAAAATTGGAACGTTTTCTGATATCTCTTAGTGCACCTATTTGAAAATTAAAGGCATATTTTTTAGAACAGTGATTTTTATGGACAAAATTTTACACAAAGTATCTATCTACTTACTAATATACGTCCAACTTATCACTTCCCGAAATTAGTACTTTGACTTTACCTATTTATCAGTTTAAAACTACATTTTTAGATAATAAGCCAATTATGGTACTGTTTTCCAAGCATTGTGTTTTAACTAGAAAGACAATTGTGTATTTGCTATCGTATTTCAGAAATCAGACTTAAGCAAGCTGTTTAATATTGATAAGTTCTGGGAAACTAACAACATTTATATGGTCGACTTTGTAGTTTGTTTCAAGAAATGTGGCTTTGTTAGATTTGGGCTCTAATTATTTTATCATATCTACACAGATAAATACATATATAAGCTGTGATAAAGATCAAAACAAACCCTAAACAACTAGTACATACTTATTTGGTTTTCTGATTCCGAGAAAAGGTTTTTTTTTTCTTGTTTTTTATTGATGGTCATGTTATCAATCTGGTGAATGATGGCCAATCAAAATTGACATTTCGGGGTGTCTTCACTCTTTCTCTCCACCCATTTTTAGAAGGGCCCTCGAAAGGAACATGACTCGAATATGAATTTAGCCTAATTAATGCGACTATACTTTGTAAAATATAGCTTGATCTCGTTGACAGTTATATTGACGTGAACATAATTGACTTTTATTTCAAAGGGCTAAAGTTGTTATTTACAGTTTGCACCTCTGTATTCTCACTCTCTGCATTTCAACCACAAAAGCTTTATATCGTTGACATAGTCTATTCTGGTTTACGTTTGTAAAACTGTCACAGAGATCAACCTATATTTTACAGAGTATAGACAAGTCTCACGTGTACTGACACGTCAATGCACACACGTGCAAACAAAACACGCACACTTGAAGCTACTTTCATTCCCATTTCAACAGACTTGTCAAGTCATATTGATCGTCTCCGGTGATTATTACGGTTCCATTTAGTTCCCCCTGAAACTCCCCCGAGGCACAGAATTTGTATTCTGTGGCCGAGGAGAGCAATTTAGGACACACCGGCTAAATTGAATGCCGAAACGTTTGAGCAAACAAAAGCTGAAAAATAAAAGAATTAATGGAAAAATAAAAACGCCGAGTAATAAGGTTTTTTATTTTTCCACGAAGTCTCTTTTCTATCTACTGTCAAATTATACAATAAGTCGGAAGTATAAAAATCTAAAATTCCTATGGAGGAGGCATTTTCTATAGAACGGTCTCCGACTGCAAAGAGAATACAATACTACGTAAGATCCGACTGTGTGACATAAAAGTTTGCACACTTGTATCTTAATGTGTAATCAGACTTTTTGGTTTGATTTTTTTTTCAATACTCTCGGCATAAGAGTACCCGGGAGTACCTAAATAATCAGAATCGTGGTTCGTCGTTCGAGAAACGACAATGTTTCAATTAAATTCATGTCTTTGTAATGAAGTTTATTTGACACATTTTATGAAGATGTTGTAATGTTGTTTTTTCTTTATTTTGACTACATTTAGGTAGGTACTATAAATTTATTTGGTTTAAGTAGGATAAAAAAATGAATAAGTAATATAGGTTTTAAGTAGTGACCGACCGCAGTTTCGGTTTCGGTTTCGGTTTCGGCCAGTTTCGGCCAAAAAATCGAGTTTCGGCCGCAGTTTCGGTTTCGGCCAAAATGGGCCGAAACTTTCAATGCGGCAAGATTGCTTAGCCCGCAGAAGGCGACGGCTGTCAGGGTGATAAGGAGATACCGCACGATCTCAGTTGAAGCGGCATGTCTTCTAGGCGGGACCCCTCTATGGGACCTGGAAGTAAGGGCCCTTGCATCATTGTTTAAAATGGCGCAAGGAGACACTGGAGCGGGGCCATAGGCCTCTTCCTGTGAGCAGGTCATGCTCGTAAAAGGGACAGCGGGGAGGAAGCGGGAGAGAACTCTGCCACCCGAGTTCCACAGTCTGCGGCGGCGCCCCATACAATCAGCCTCCATGACCGGGGGCCTGAGGACGGGCTGCTTACCGTCTTTACAGAAGCAGGCCTTAGACGATAGCATGGCGTGAGAGATTCATCCACGCCCCACTCAAGAAGCGGGATAACAACTGAACAACCCCGCAAAGACGCGGCCGCAGTATGCATCATTCCGAGGGCATACTCGGGGCTCCCAACCGTAGGCTGTTAGGTAGGATACCCGTTGTTTTTAGTCGGTAGGACTACTGTACAGTGAAAATTTTAGGCCTATATCCGGCACGGTTCCAGCGATACAACCTCGTGACTGAAACTCGGCCTAGCCGTCCGTCTGTTTATTAAGACAGACGGACGGCTAGGCCTCATGTCTCGTTAATGGGCTGTAACCCCTTTGTGTGTGATTTAGACTCGCTCTTGGCTGGTTATTTTTTCAATAGGTGCAGCAAGTTCCACCAAGTGCCATTAATCAACGGTATCAATCAACGGTATAAATCTTCTCAAGTGTTCATTTTAGAAATATATCCACCTAAAGATGAGTTCCTTTCTTTTACGTGTGGAACTCATAGATGCTATTGCGAACTCCTACCGACTAAAACCACACGGTGACCTGCTACTAACTCTTGGCTGGTTTTGGTTACATTTTAGAAGATAGGTAACCAAACGTGGAGAACTGCGAGCCGGACTAGTGCGCGTAGGGTTCCGTACAAGAAAATCAGCAAAAAATCACGTATATTGTTTCGGAGGCCCCCTTTAATATTATTAATTTGTCTATTTTTATTACTTGTCGCTATAGCGGCGACAGAAATACATCATCCGTAAAAAATTAACTGTCTAACTATCACGGTGCATGAGTCTGCTGACAGACAGACAGACGACCAACGAAGTCAACGGAACCGACAACAAAGGGGTAGGGTTATGTAATGTCCTAGATCACCTTTTTAGGATTCCGTAAAAATTGTATTATTATAACTATTGATTGGAAGTCCTTTGTAAATCTGTAAATCTTCGGTTAGTAACATATTAACTGGTTGGGCTGACCCTAACCACGTCACAAGCAGAGCTAGGCACTCAAAATTGATGAACACGTGAGTTTCATTTCAGTCTCTGTCGTGTACTTGCTACGTACAGCCGTGCTCAACAGAATTATTACAGTTATTTGGAAAGAATTCCAGTGAATCTCAAACATTTTATCTTGCTCCCCCGTTGACAACGGAAATAACAATGCCGGATACATACAAGTGCGGTGTCTGCAGTGAGTTATTAATGGAAGGGGCTCACTGCGCGTCGTGTAACCTCACAATGCATTTCCACTGTGGGGGTGTCAACGAGGCCGGTTACCGGAGACTGGGTGACCGAAAGACTTCGTGGCGTTGCGGCAAATGCAAGCAGCAGGGAAATGTCATCCCCATCTCACCAAGATCTCCGTTGCCAGAATCCGAATTGACAATTTTGCAAGAAATTCGCGCTTTGTCTCTGAAATTTTCTGCATTGGAAGGTATGAGAGAGGAAATTGCTGCGTTGAGGAGTGAATTTGTGGATCTTAAAACCTCTTTAACCAGTCAGTACAGTGACGTTATAAAAGAGGTTACGGGCAAAATTAAGTCCATGGAACTCCGCATAGTACAAGTTGAGAAGGTACAAAGCCAAGTTGAACAGCTGCAATCGCGACTGGAAAAAATAGAGGACGATAACAACGCTGCGGATCAGTGGTCCCGAATGAATAATGTGGAGGTTAAGGGAGTACCCCAAAGTAGCAACGAAAACCTCTTCGATATCCTAAATAAAATTGGCACCAAAATCAACTATCCTGTCACAAAAAATCATATAAATTTCATTACAAGAGTACCGACTAGTGGAAAAGACCGCATAAAACCGATTATAGTGTGTTTTAATCACCGTTATGTGAAGGAGGACTTTGTAGCGGCTGCCAGACATGAGCAAAAGACGATGTTCCTGACACCGGCTAAGCTGGGACTAATAGGAAATCATAAAATATTTATTAACGACCACTTGACCGTAAAAAATAAGATGTTGCTGTCAAAAACCAAAAAAGTTGCATCTGAAATGAATTTTCGATTCGTCTGGGTCAAAAATGCCAAGATTTATGCAAGAAAGGACGACACCTCACCAATAGTAATGATCAGAAGCGACAAAGACTTAACAAAAATAAACTAAAATGCTCTTTATTGTCTGCGGAGAGAGGTCTCACAGTCGTTATACCTTCTGAAATCAATTTATTGTTTTATCTATATCTTGTAACACAGTTTGAGAAACATAGTTTTGTGTGTGCTGGTGCCGTTTTTCTGCTGCTTCTGTGTCGCTGCATTGTGCTTTCAAGTAAAGTTTTTAAATACTATGTTCAATTTTATACATATTGTTATAGAAATTTCAACTGTATTTGGTATGCTATAAGATGTATTTTCATGCGTGAGCGGTGGGTACGTGCAACTTTTGACTACGTACTGCCCTTATCTCAATACCGGTCGCTGTCTATTATATCCTTTCAAGACACTTGTTTTAATGAAGTGCCTTCATTCGAATACTGTGTATTGCTGTGCCTATTATTTCGTCCAACCTACATTTTATGTAAAAAAAGTGGTAGTGTTATTTTGCAGTTAAAAGTTATGTTAATATTACAAATTCTTCTTATTGATAATTGTTGTGTTAGTTTGATTATAGTTAAATATGTTAAAAGTGGCTGCGCTTAAAATTTACTACCAGAATGTGCGAGGGTTACGAACGAAAACTGAAAAATTATTACGGAGTGTTATTCTTGGTTCTTATGATATAATTATTATTACGGAAACGTGGTTAGACGATAGTTTTTATAATAGTGAACTGTTTGACGGACGATACCTGGTGTGGAGGCGCGATCGCAATTATTCACAAACCTGTCAAAAATATGGAGGAGGTGTATTGATAGCTGCGAAACGTGAACTTATAATAATTGAAAAGCCGAGTTGGCGCAGTTCTGCCGAAGATATTTGGCTATCATTAATACTTGCGGGATCCAAAGAACCGGTGAGTCATAATTTGCATATATGCGCACTTTACCTGTGCAGGGAGAATCAGGGTAATCCATATAATACTCAATTGTGTAATTTTACAAATAATCTTAATGACTTAATCTTAGCTCACCCCCTCGATAAATTCTTATTATTGGGCGATTTTAACTTTGCTGGTGAGGTTGACTGGTGCTGTAGGGACATTGAAGTTGGTGAATTAATACCTCAAAATGTATCATCGCAGACTATCATGCAGTACTTGGATACAGTTCAAACATTTAATATGTCACAATATAATGGCGAGCGTAATGCGAACAACAGAATATTAGACTTAGTATTTTGCAATGATGCTGTGACGGTCACAGAATCTTTGGACCCATTGGTACATCCCATTGATTTACATCATAAGCCGTTATTTATACAGACCAAGTTTATTGAAATCTGTAAACTTATTGATAACCCTAGGCAACGTTATGTCTTTTCTAAAGGGGATTTTAATGCGATTAAGTCGGGACTTGATTTGACGGACTGGTCTCAATTGCTAATGAACGTTAATCTGGAGGTGGCTGTAAAAAAATTTTACAATGTATTGTATTTACTGCGAGATAAATACATTCCAGTAAAAACCTCGAAAAACTCCACCTATCCCTCTTGGTATACACCAGCGCTAATAAAAGTGATAAAAGAAAAGCATAAATATCATAAAAAATATAAAAAATACAATAACATCTCAGACTACCTATAATTCGTTTTCCGCACTGCGTAGTAGAGCTAAGGCCTTGGAAAAAAATTGTTATAACATTTATATGGAAAAATTAGAGGCTTCGATTGTTAAAAACCCTAAGTTATTTTGGACGTATGTGAAAAGCAAGTGAGGCAGTGGTACATTTCCTAATGTAATGTATCATCGGGAGACTACCGTCAGTGCGGGAGAAGATATCAGCAACCTTTTTGCCGACTATTTCAAATCGATTTTCTTGGCATCACAGCCGATGACTAGTGGCGAGTGTCCTCCTGAAGTAAGTTACAGTGATTGTGCAGTGTCAATTGGGTCAGTTAATATAAACCATTCTCGTGTGCTAAAGCTACTGAAAACATTGGACCTCACAAAATCTGGTGGACCTGACCTGATACCTCCTATATTTATAGTCAACTGCTGTGATAGTCTTGCTGAACCGATTTGCATGCTATTTAAGCGCTCACTCTCTGAAGGAGTAGTGCCACAGGTTTGGAAAACTGCATTTGTGACCCCTGTTCATAAAAAAGGCGATCCAGCCAATGTGGAAAATTATCGCCCTATATCAAAGTTATGCCTCTTCGCCAAAGTCCTAGAGCGTATCGTTCACACTGATCTCTACTCAGCCCTCAAGCCTTACATTGGGGACGAACAGCACGGATTTGTTAGGAACCGATCGACTACGTCTAACTTAATTTTATCACATGATTTTATCACAAAAGGGATGCTACTGGGACAGACTGACGTCATCTATACGGACTACAGTAGATGCTTCGACCGTATTGACCATCGAGTGCTTCTGGCGAAGTTAATGCTTGCTGGAATACATGGAGACTTGTACCGATGGTTTTCCTCATATATAGATAACCGAACGCAGGCTGTTGTCCTTCAGGGATATACCTCCGGCTGGTATTCTGCCCTATCAGGCGTACCTCAGGGCTCCATTCTCGGTCCTCTTTTGTTTGTCTTATTTATAACGGATATCAAGCGTTGCTTTCATCATTCATACATCTTACTCTATGCCGACGACATGAAGATTCATAAAGTCGTTCGAGACGTGTCTGACGCTCAACAATTACAAGATGACCTACATAGATTTGAGACTTATTGTATTCTAAACAAACTCGAGTTAAATGTGTCCAAGTGCTTTCAGATGACATTTTCACGTCGCACATCATTAATCAGTTATGAATACACTTTAAATGACCAAAAAATTTGTAAGGTGAACAGCATTCGTGATCTGGGGATAACAATGGAAAGTAAGCTATTATTTGATCAACATTTAGATATCGTAATTAAAAGAGCATCTAAAGCTCTTGGTTTTATTTTAAGAGCTACCGCCAATTTTCGTACTCTCAAGCCAATAAAAATATTGTATTGTTCGTTCGTGCGCAGCCATTTAGAATACGCAGCTCAGGTCTGGAACCCTCAATATGAGACTTACAGGTCACGTATTGAGGGTGTCCAGAGAAAATTTCTCCGTAGCCTGGACTATAGGGCACAGCAGTACTCCGTTGACTACGCGCATCGTTGTAGGAGATATCACTTCTTACCACTGGAAGTGAGGCGGAATATTGGTGATATTTGCTTTTTAATGAGTATTGCAAATGGCAGGGTTGACTGTCCTGAGCTCTTAGCAAATTTGTCATTACGAACCAACCTGCTGAGTTTTCGTCAGCGGCCAATATTGACTGTCCCATCCGCTTCTACGAACTATAGATGGAATACATTTGGTATACGAAGTGCTTTTAATTTTAACCTAATTCCACGGCATAATGATATAGACTTGTTTTGCACAAGTATAGCGACTGTGAGACGCCTCTTGGCTAATTCGCATTTTTAATGTAAAGATGCATTGCACCCGGCCCACTCGGTACTGAATTTCTAAGTTGTGACTTCATCTATTGTTTTGGTTTGTTTTATGTGTAAGATAGATAAGATTAATTGTTTCCTTTTTTTTTTTTTTGTAACTATATGTGGGGGCTTGTAAATAGCGATTTGTCAACTTTATTAAGTATTATTCATATATTGTTATTAGTCTGTAAGCCTTCTTAAAATAAATAAATAAAAAAAAAAAAAAAAAAAAAATTGCTACAGGATCTCCGCCCATACGGGGACCCCTTATAGGGCCATGCTCCGCACGATCCCAAGGTACAGTCTCCTGCAGGGAGCGTTGGGTCTCCTGATATTGGGCAACAGCCGCGAGAGTGCGGCTGATGCCCCCTCCCTCAGCTATGGGACCAAACTTCGGAAGTGGTATCCGAATGCTGACGCCCCCTATATGTAAGCTGGATCCCGCAGGTGTCCTCAGGGCTGCGTCTCGGGGGGGTTGCTCCTCGCGCTGTAATGAGGGTGTCGTCGTAACACGTTACGCCGACAGCTCTGAGCAACGGACCACGCAGCACCCATTCGTAACCGATGTTCCACAGAAGCGGTCCTAAGACCGATCCCTATGGAACATCTCGCGGACCCAGCCCTAGCCAGCTTGGGTAGGTAAGTTATGGCCCTCTCGGAAAGATAGGCCCCGACAATTCGACGGAGGTATGGAGGCATTCCATGGTAAATAAGCGCCTCCCAAACGCAGCTCCATGGCAAGGTGCTAAAAGCGTTGGCGATGTCAAGAGACACTGCCACTACCACCTCACCCTGTTCTGATGCCGATAACGAAAAATACCTACTAAAATCAGAAAAAAGCATCCACACAACAAACGTAATTTTTGTGCCCAATTTCTGTAACGGAACCATCTGTGCGGAATCCGACTCGCACTTGGCTGTTTTTTTTTTGCTATATGAACACGTGAGTTTCGGTTTCGGTTTCGGTTTCGGCCGAAACTGACCCTGGGGCCGAAAGTTCGGTTTCGGTTTCGGCCGGAAAACCAGTTTCGGTCGGACACTAGTTTTAAGTAAAGCATTATTGTTTTAATCTGATTTGTTGTTCTTTAAATCTTATTCTTATTTATTATTTAATTTAATTTATTATATTTAAATATATTAAATTATTTTATATTTATATTTTATTTATTATATTAATTTATTATTCTTTAAATCTTATTATTATTATTCTTATCTTATTCTTTTAATCTTAGGTAAAGCATGAGCATTAGAATTAGACACCAGGGTAGAAAATTTGGGCTCATAAATGTGATGCTTTCATAATGGGCATAAAAAGTAGGGGAGCACTGAAGGTTTCCTTCCGAGGGCTCAGCCGGCACTCCCGTGGTAGGGCAACTGTGGTTTTAGTCGATAAGAGTCAGGCATAGAATATACGAGGATAAAAAATGTCAAAACCGCATGTTTGGAATGCATTTTTTAAAAAAATAAACTCCGAACCTGTACAAAATGCAAAATGCAGAATGCAGCGACAGCAAAATATTCTTCTTGGTTGTCTATACTAATATTATAAAGAGGAAAGATATGTTTTTTTGTTTGTAACGAATAGGCTACGGAACTACTTGACCGATTTGAAAAATTCTTTCACTGTTGGGAAGCTACACTCTTTGCGGTAAACATAGGCTTTATTTTATTCCCGTATTCCCACGGGAACGGGAACTACGCGGGTGAAACCGCGTGACGTCCGCTAGTCTTTTATAATTATAAATCTCTAGTTGAAGCTTTCCTAACTATAACGTACTATTTATTTTATACAATATGTTGTATACAATTATAATTCCAGCTTATGATCATATCTACACAAGGCAATGACCAATAAATTATCAAGAATTACATTGAAAACTATTTATAAGACTTCTATGTAAGGAATGAAAATCAATTTAACAATTTCACGGCCGCCAATTACGATACTTCAAGTATTTCTACGAAGCACAGCGCCGTGACGTGGTCATATTATAGCCTGTTTGTAACAATACACTTTGCCTCTCTTTAATTATAAAAAAAAAATGCTTGGTTTGAGGACAAACAAAGTAAGCGCTATTCCTGTAAACGAATTAACAGCGTTTGATTCTCGGTATTATGAACAATGGTAGCGACAACAATAACTTTTGATTCCAAAATAAGTGTTGTCAAGTGCTGAGTGTGCTGACGTGAAGTTGTCACTATTAAGTAGATGTAACTTGTGATTGTGATCGTTGTTGCGTAAACTGTAAAGGCTGGTACTTATGCTAAGGAGAAATCTACATGCTGTTTATTCAAGAATCCTTTGCCTGTTAATATTGTTAAAAAAATATAACCAGGGATACTATCAAGTTTTTTTTTATTTTCCATCCCGAGTACCGTGTGGCGTAGCTTTGGCGTAAATAGACTAGGTTAAATATAATTTATTGATGCGGAACATTATAATGAATATTTGACAAACGGGCTATTGCATACCAAAAGTGCCTATAACTAGTTGAATTTTTAATAGGGCGCATGTTCAAGTACTAGCATACAGTCTACTTAATCGAAAGAGGTGATCATAGGCTATTAAAAACCGGAAATAAACGACATCAATATTATTGAAGTAAAACTTCTTTAGGCGCGACTAGGCAGTTTTTTTTTCTGACGGAAGTAACGCTTACTAAGTATTTGAATTTTACGTAGTTTACACTATCCAAAATTCGAATGAATGATAATAAATATAACATTTGATGCCGTCAATAGCAAAGAAGTTTTACTTCAATCGCGCGTAAAGGTTACACGCACACACTTTTTTACGCATTAAGGACTACTCTCTCAGTACACAAGACTCTTGACTTGACAGTGGTCTTCAAGAAAGATGACAGCCCAAGAACGTGCCTTTTTAGTCTCCACTTGAAGAACTCGGGATTGAAAGAGGAAGGAAACACGTGCGCTGTCATGGCGTTCCAAGGCTCTGCTTCGATAGAGAAACGATCCTTGAATCATTTCTGGTGAAAATTCTATCCACTGTATAAATCTCTTCGTATTGATATTTATTAGTAATGATAAAACGGACCGTTCGGTTCATAAAACAGTTCTGCGAAGACGATTAGCTAATTCGACGTACGAATACTTATTATCAGAAAAACTCTAATTCATAGAAGTAATTTGATCTATGTTTAAATTAGCAGCTGGCATCTTAGACCATATAACACGGGACTAGCCTTTACGAACCACCGCATACAAAAATATTCTGCCAGTTTTCATACAAGTGAAGGGGGAAACACAAAGACATATAAAATTTAATTCCATTTAAAAATGTATTAATCGACAAACGCGTAATGGCCGTTGTGTGTTAATTGTTATTGTACAGTCAACTACAATGTAATGTACTAGTTTAATCATATAAAATGATGTACTGATGTACAGGCTTTTCATAAAGCCAAAAGACCAAATGGTCATGTGCAATGGCAGAAAACAATGCTTAAGTAAGGCGCATCCTGTGGTTAGATGATCTAAGGCTGGCATGGATAGATTACGTGATACTTGGAATTGCTTTAACGCGTTTTGTAATTATGATACTGCCATTCTACATGTACTGTAACACTCTGCAATACTCACCAACACATTATCCATACGTTCTAGTATAATACTCTCTTTTTGTCTCGTGATAACGAGGATTTCATACATTAAGCACATTAACACAAAGATATTAAACTCGATATCTTTCTGTCGTTTTATTCCGTGTTTACATCCAGTCACAATACTACACATACACATAGGTTAGACGTCGTGAATCTGACATTGTCATTTTGACAGTGACAATGACTGATCCTTGTCAACGAAATAGTTTAGGAATAAAAAAAAAAGAACATAAAAAAAATAGTTTTATTTAGTGTACAATAAATCTAGATTAGAATAAATAATAGGTATATTAAATTAGTAAACAGATTTGGAACTAATGATAATTTATATATAGTTTACGAGCGGATCAATTTCGGAGTGGTCACACCAGAATTCACGTTCCGCGTAACGTAGAACATTATGTCAAATAGTGGATAAAATATTCGCTTAAGAGGATAGGATGGTTAATGTACAGGATAGTTTTAGCTTCAGTTAATGACATGGCGTTAATGCGATAAAGCCCTAATCGTGTATGGCGTATGAGAAGTGGAGGAATAAAAGTCACGAACGGAACGTGAGGGATGAGTGAAATGAAACGGACCGTAGATGTAACTGACCAAGCGGGTTTGGCTTGGTGGGAAGGGGAAGAGACGAAAAGCAAAGATGGAGGCAGTCGGCATTTTTTTCTCTCGAGCGAGAAGACCCGTAAGGTGTCTCTTCAAGAGCAATTCGTACCATCACAGGACCCGCAAAAAGGTATTTATAAGCTAGATAGACCTTGTAATAATCGCGGTCTGTGAAGTGCGTGCTGATTGCTAATGACGCGTAACTTTTGTTGTAGCGGGTCTTTGGAGTACCTACCTATTATTGCTGGGAATACCTGCCCGTCCCTTGGCGGAATCCCAACACGGAGGAATTCTTCCCCGTGAACCCATCAGCGTGGGACGCGTGATCCACAGACGGGACTGCGCGCCGCTGACGAGCCCGGCTTTGTAGCGGTAACCGGTTCTCGCACCGGCATTTTTTATTCTCTTTTTTACGCCACGTGCATTTCTTTTTCACTACTTGGCACCAAGGAGGGCCACCAGGATTCTTCTTATACATCCATACGCGAGGTTGATTACTGCATCTCGTTGGTTAGCGGTGCCTACGCGATAGTCCACCGACAGTTTAACAACGTAGTTCACCTTCAGGAGGCTGCATAACGATCCGAGAATGTAACTAGATTTATTTAGCCTTTAAATCATAGATTATAATAATGTTAACCAGAATGGATCCATCTCTAGGTCGCTAGATTAAAGTATATTTTGTTAGCCACGTCACAAGGTGATGTTTAGTTAATTGTGTCAAATGAAATAATTTCATCGCATCGGCGCAAGAGCCGGCCAGGTCAATAGATTTGATATAAGTTTATAGCAAGTAAGTAAAGTGTGTGTAGATATAAGTATTCTAACTGGAGTAATACTGGTGCATCCTGCCATATATATAGGCTAAGTAGTGCGTTTGATATACCACAAGGCCTGTGGTTTTTGTATTGTAGACCATTAAACGTGGTGATAATAATATACACTGGTTTTTCTTTCACGAACTCACTGCAACAGGGGTTTACTAGCCAGACAACACGGCCCTTAACCTAAAAGGTCCACTGTATCTCCGGCTGCTGTTATCCAGGTAATCTTCTTTTACAAATCAAACTATTGTAACACGGGATTTGGGAAGTCCACACCGACACCCTTGACTCCCGTTACGTTACCTGGCGCCCGAACTTTATTTTATTGTGATTACCTATTAAAGTGCTGCATGTACAGCGCCTGAATTCAATTGAAATTAGTTGGTAACCATTGTTGCAATTGAGCTTCGGGGGGGAATTTCCTTTGTGTTTATCTTTTGAGGGATACAATTTTTATTGTTGTATCTAGGCTTGAAAGCAGTAGCTTTACTTTAAGAAAATTAATAGTTCATACTTCACCGTTCCCTCAGGAATATGTCAAAATTTTAAATATTGACATATTGATGGTTTATAGATATTGAATCTGGTCACTCACCCTATTAAGAATTCATATCCGTGAAGACCAGACCACAAAATGTGTAAATTTTGACTTTTTTATGCAAATTTAAGTTTTTTTTCTTTAACAAAAGTTTCATCCAGAACTAACAACATTTTTTAAATATTGACATCTGGATGGTTTAAGTGTTTAATATAATTGCTTACACTGCTTAGAGTTAATAACAGTAAGAAACCAAACCAAAATATGTGCAAATTTTGTTTTTGTGAACAAATTTGTGTTTTATGAGTTGTCGTTCTCATCCCGGCAAAAATCAACTTTTTAAGTATCAACATATTGGTGATTTTTAAACTTCTATCTGATTCGGTGCACCATTCTGCATTGATAAACACTAGGACCATATAAAGTCTTGTGTCAATTTTCGATTTTGTGAGCAAATTTGAGTTTTTTTGTCTTATCGTTCTCCCGACAAAAATCAACTTTTTAAATATCAACATATTGGTTGTTTTTATAGTTTTATCTGATCTTGTACACCCTTTAGAGCTTACATACACAAGGATCAGGACTAAATAGTTGCAGGTTTTGTTTTTATTAACAAAATTGAATTTTTTCATAGTAATTTTTACGAACATAATTTTGAAACATAACTTTGTTGTTATTGTGTCTGTGGCATTGCTACAGTGATTATACCATTACTACTACTACTACTAGAGCATTTTAGGCTAAATACAAACTAGATATTAAGAACTTATTTATAAAAAATGTCAAAAACTCCAGATACTGATGCAAGTGAATTTGCTTCACCGGTGCATAGTCGGAACGTTATGCAGGTAACTTCTAGCCCGTATACACGACCTTTAGAGGTACACATACCTATGGATACCGTAAATACACGTCCCCGAGTCAACGTGAACCGGACTTCATCTTTGGCTCCCGAAACGTTTACGACATCCATAGTCTCTAATACGACCACCCATTATGCTGCCTCTCACAGCAACACACAAGAGACATACGTGGCACAAGAACCGATAGCACACGCACATAAGACATTCCCCATTAAAACTAGCGAAATTTTTGACAACATGAACCAAGGTAATGGTATAACACAAGTGGTTGCACCGCCCCCCAGTGCGCATGTGTACTACAAATCATTGAATTTAGCTTCCCTTAAACTCAAGTATAACGGAGAGTCAGATATTGACGACTTCCTCCTTAGGGTTAATGAAACACGTATCGCACGACAGATTGACGATACAACATTAGTAAGAGGTTTTTCAGAACTGTTATCCGACACCGCACTCAAGTTTCATAGAACAATCCAACATAAAATTAACTCTTGGTTTGATATTTGCGTTGAATTTCGAAAATTCTTTCAATCAAAGGATTACAACTACAACATAGAGAGACAAATTCGTGAAAAAAAGCAGAAGCTAGGTCAGTCTGTATCATTCTTTATTTTAGATATCCAGGATTTAAACAATAGACTAACATATCCTATTGCAAGCGACAACCTACTTGAAATTATAAAACACAATTTGCTACCTACATACGCCCAACTATTAGCCATCAATGATATTACTACCTTTGACCAATTGGTCAACGTGTCCAAGAATTATGAGGCTTATTCTGGTGTTTTATGTCAATCTAAACCGGTTGGCAAGCGCGAACTCAATGCAGTCAGCGTCGGCAAATTACCTGACAGGCGCGGCTCACCTATTACTTGCCTTAAATGTAAAAAAGTCGGCCATAGTTATAAGGTGTGTAGGTCAATACCAGGCATAATATGTTTCAAGTGCGGTGCTAAGAGGGTGACGATTAGGAACTGCACCCAATGTAACACAGGCTTGCGCTCGCAGTCTACTACACAGACACTTAATAAAAAAAACTGATGGGGCCCCCGAGCAAGTCGTTACACACACAAACAGTCTCTTCGCCTGAAATATCGTCATTCGTAGGGGATAATCGGTTGTTTGTTAAATTCACAATAAAGGACCGTAATTTCGAAGCATTGCTCGATCCTGGGGCACATTTATCAGTTTTAGGTGCGAATAAGCATCGATATTTTCAAAGACTTGGATGGACATTACATGCTAGGGATGCTTCAGTCGTGCCAGCAGTATTTTTAGCGGATTTATCACAAATTAAAGTCATTGGCATAATGTCTTTGCCAATAACTTGTAATGGGATAACTGCCCACTTTAATTTTCTAGTTTGCCCTGACATACATCACGAAATCTTGTGCGGTATGGATTTCGCTGATGCATTTGGTCTAGTGGACATTTTTAAGTTTGGAGATGTCGTGAGGAGAGGCAACTCCACAAGTTATAGTGCTTGCAGTGCGTTGTGTGAGGTGAAAGCTTTAATACCCAGAGATGATCTAACATCTCAACAAGCCAAACATCTACAAAAAGTAATGAATGACTTTGAGTCAATTTCATCAGAAAAAAAAGGTTTAGGGAAAACGCATATCGTTACACATAAAATTATTACACAGGGAGAGCCTATTAAACAAAGATATTACCCTTTATCGCCTGCTAAGTTGACAGCATTGAATAGGGAGGTGGACGAGATGTTGAGGCTCGATGTCATCGAACCGTCGAGGTCACCATGGTCCAACCCGGTTGTCATGATCCCAAAGAAAGATGGATCATGGAGATTCTGCCTCGACGCGCGTAAGCTCAATGATGTCACGGTTAAAGACTCGTACCCACTTCCTTATATAAATTCGATTTTGGACAATCTGCGAGGAGCACATTATCTTAGTTCAATTGATTTATCATCGAGTTTTTGGCAGGTCAGTTTGTCAAGTCAGGATGGAATAGACGGCAAAGGTACTTCTTGTGAGAAAACAGCTTTCGTAGTCCCTAATAGAGGTCTTTTTCATTTTAAAAGAATGCCATTCGGATTATCCAATGCGGGAGCTGAAATGCAAAGGCTAGTTGATTCGCTATTTCTGCACAAATTTGACGGAAAAGTTTTTTGTTATCTGGACGATCTTCTGATTGCCACAGAGTCATTTTCTGAACATATGGAGATACTTGCTGCTGTAAAGAAGTCGCTTAGTGACGCTGGTCTCACTATCAACTTAAAAAAGTGCGAATTTTGCAAAGGAGAGCTTAGATACTTGGGATACATCATCAATACACAAGGTTTGCGCACTGACCCAGAGAAGCTGAGCAGCATTCAGAATTTCCCACAGCCTAAAACTGCCAAGCAGCTACGAGGATTTATAGGTCTATGTTCATACTATCGTAGGTTTGTTAAGGATTTTTCCACCATCATAGCACCTATGACAGCGTTGGTAGGTAAGAAGAAAGGCAGTGACGGCATCCAATGGTCCGAAGCAGCTGAGGATTCTTTCAATACCCTTAAAAATGCTTTAATAACAGCTCCAGTTTTGGCGTCGCCAGAATTTTCGAAACCTTTCGTGCTTCATTGCGACGCATCATCCGTAGGCATTGGTAGTGTTTTGACGCAGGACATAGATGGAATCGAGCGTCCTGTGGCTTTCTTTTCACGTTTACTGGCAAAACCTGAGAGAAATTACAGTACAACAGAGCGTGAACTGCTCGCGGTAGTGGATTCCATAAATCATTTTCGTGCTTACATAGAAGGTACTAAGTTCACGGTCATCACTGACCATATGAGTTTAAAGTGGCTTAAGTCTTTAAATAACCCCTCAGGCAGGTTGGCCAGATGGGCAATGCAGATATCCACTTTTAATTTTGACATTTGCCATAAGGCAGGTAAGCTTAATGTCGTACCAGATGCACTATCCCGAATTTCGGTCGATGCTATTACTTTCAATCAAGAACTTTCTTCAACTTCTGATGAGTGGTATAAGAAGATGTATAACGGCTGTAAAACTATGCCTACTCGTTTCAAAAATTTTCAGATCCTAGGCAACAATTTGTTTAGATTTTGCAAAGGTGGCTCTTGTACTTCAGAAAACAATTGGAGGTTAGTAATTCCTAAAGAGCTGGTCGATGAATGCATCAAGGAAAACCATGACTCCTTCTGTAGTGTACACCCAGGAGTTCAAAAAACGTATTTGAAAATTAGGGAACATTATTATTGGCCAAATATGTTTGAAAATGTTAAGGAATTTGTCACACGGTGTGACAAGTGTAAAGCATATAAACACTCAAATTCACCACCTCACGGACTCATGACAAATCAAAAGGAGGTGGACGTTCCGATGCACACGTTGTCAATAGATATTATAGGCCCATTACCTAAAGCATATTCGGGTCATATATACATTCTGTCAGTTGTAGACGTTTTCTCAAAATTTGTATGGCTTCACCCCCTCCGTACTGCAACCACTCAAACGGTCACTTCATTTTTGGAAAAGGAATTGATCTTGAAATGGGGAACCCCCGCGATTCTTATTTGTGACAACGCTACCATATTTAAAAGCAAATCGTTTAAATCATTTTGCGATGGATATTCTATCCCTCGAATTTTCTATACGGCGCATTATGCACCGCAAGCGAATACAGTCGAACGGTATAACAAAACCGCTGAAGTCTGTTTATCCATACTAGTTGAACAAGATCAACGTAATTGGTCCAAATACCTTCAACAAATTCAGCTATCACTGAATAGCACGGTGAACCTAGCAACGGGATACACACCGTACTTCTTAGCCACCGGTCGTGAAATAGTCACTGACGGTCAATTCCATTCAATTCTTAGGGATTTACCAACATCAGCTGATGATCTGACCATAGGCGATAGAAGCGCAGCGGCATCATCGTTGTTGGAATTGGGAAAAATTTTTGACAAGGTAGTAGATGCATTAACTCAGGCGTACCAGAAAAATTCACAACATTATAACCTAAGACGACGACCCTTCACAGCGAAAATAGGCGATGTGGTCTGGCGAAGGAACTTCGTACAATCTAACGCAGCGAAGTATTTCTCCGCCAAGCTGGCGCCGAAATTTGTGAAGTGCACGGTTGAAAGGAGGTTGTCAGATGTAGTGTATGAGCTACGCGAGTTATCGTCAGGATCTGTTGGTAAATTTCATGTAAAGGACATCTTGCGTGTAGATTAAATTATTTACACACCCTGTCCGATATTGTTGCTTGTCTAGTGGTATTTACTCCGAACCCAAGATTTTTTTTTGATCGTAGGGCTAGGCAAGCATTTATCGAAACTAATGTATGCAATTAATAATTGCTTTGCCGTTTGTGTTTTTACATTGTGTTCTTATTCTTACAGTTAATGTTTATATGATATGATACTTAACAACGCATGAGCAAAAAAGTTGTTTTTCTTGACAGTCAAATGATTGACCGACAGTACGATTGGCCAAAGTATGAAAAACTCTTACAGAATATAAGACTGATGAATGACAGCATGTAAATAATTATGGAATGATAGGAGCAAATAAGAAAGGGAAGGATAAGTGCATGACTGAATGATAGGTGGAAAATAAGCTTTAAATATTATTATATGTATTATTATAATTATTATTAATATGGAAAGGATGACGAATGAATGTACATAGATAAATATGAAATACTGTGTGAGGTATGGAAGAGTGAAGTACGCGTTTTGAAAGGAATACCTATCCAGCTGTGATCATTCTAAAGGGCAGTCAGAAGAATAACTATTGCTAGCAGCGTTCTGAAGTTTTATTCTTTTATTTCTCGGTATTTTTTTAATCCTTTTTGGAGTCGGTTAAGTAACCACTTTTTCCCGGTTACCCCGGCTGTTTCTTTCGGTAAACCTGTCGGTTTACCTCTTTTCCCGAGAAAGGGGGTATTGTAACACTCTGCAATACTCACCAACACATTATCCATACGTTCTAGTATAATACTCTCTTTTTGTCTCGTGATAACGAGGATTTCATACATTAAGCACATTAACACAAAGATATTAAACTCGATATCTTTCTGTCGTTTTATTCCGTGTTTACATCCAGTCACAATACTACACATACACATAGGTTAGACGTCGTGAATCTGACATTGTCATTTTGACAGTGACAATGACTGATCCTTGTCAACGAAATAGTTTAGGAATAAAAAAAAAAGAACATAAAAAAAATAGTTTTATTTAGTGTACAATAAATCTAGATTAGAATAAATAATAGGTATATTAAATTAGTAAACAGATTTGGAACTAATGATAATTTATATATAGTTTACGAGCGGATCAATTTCGGAGTGGTCACACCAGAATTCACGTTCCGCGTAACGTAGAACATTATGTCAAATAGTGGATAAAATATTCGCTTAAGAGGATAGGATGGTTAATGTACAGGATAGTTTTAGCTTCAGTTAATGACATGGCGTTAATGCGATAAAGCCCTAATCGTGTATGGCGTATGAGAAGTGGAGGAATAAAAGTCACGAACGGAACGTGAGGGATGAGTGAAATGAAACGGACCGTAGATGTAACTGACCAAGCGGGTTTGGCTTGGTGGGAAGGGGAAGAGACGAAAAGCAAAGATGGAGGCAGTCGGCATTTTTTTCTCTCGAGCGAGAAGACCCGTAAGGTGTCTCTTCAAGAGCAATTCGTACCATCACAGGACCCGCAAAAAGGTATTTATAAGCTAGATAGACCTTGTAATAATCGCGGTCTGTGAAGTGCGTGCTGATTGCTAATGACGCGTAACTTTTGTTGTAGCGGGTCTTTGGAGTACCTACCTATTATTGCTGGGAATACCTGCCCGTCCCTTGGCGGAATCCCAACACGGAGGAATTCTTCCCCGTGAACCCATCAGCGTGGGACGCGTGATCCACAGACGGGACTGCGCGCCGCTGACGAGCCCGGCTTTGTAGCGGTAACCGGTTCTCGCACCGGCATTTTTTATTCTCTTTTTTACGCCACGTGCATTTCTTTTTCACTACTTGGCACCAAGGAGGGCCACCAGGATTCTTCTTATACATCCATACGCGAGGTTGATTACTGCATCTCGTTGGTTAGCGGTGCCTACGCGATAGTCCACCGACAGTTTAACAACGTAGTTCACCTTCAGGAGGCTGCATAACGATCCGAGAATGTAACTAGATTTATTTAGCCTTTAAATCATAGATTATAATAATGTTAACCAGAATGGATCCATCTCTAGGTCGCTAGATTAAAGTATATTTTGTTAGCCACGTCACAAGGTGATGTTTAGTTAATTGTGTCAAATGAAATAATTTCATCGCATCGGCGCAAGAGCCGGCCAGGTCAATAGATTTGATATAAGTTTATAGCAAGTAAGTAAAGTGTGTGTAGATATAAGTATTCTAACTGGAGTAATACTGGTGCATCCTGCCATATATATAGGCTAAGTAGTGCGTTTGATATACCACAAGGCCTGTGGTTTTTGTATTGTAGACCATTAAACGTGGTGATAATAATATACACTGGTTTTTCTTTCACGAACTCACTGCAACAGGGGTTTACTAGCCAGACAACACGGCCCTTAACCTAAAAGGTCCACTGTATCTCCGGCTGCTGTTATCCAGGTAATCTTCTTTTACAAATCAAACTATTGTAACACGGGATTTGGGAAGTCCACACCGACACCCTTGACGCCCGTTACGTTACAGTACCTAGACCTCATTAACAGATTAAATTGTCAATTACTGCTTTTGCTACTACTGTTACTGCTACTACATATTTAACCTCACGCCTGTCTCACATCAGGGTAGGCAGTGACTATGACTTTCCACTTGCTAGAATTCTGGCATACCTACAACTTTCGCTTCTACTTTCATAAGTGTATTCATACTACTCTTTGGTTTAGTTACGTATTAGGTACTATTAGTTATTCTGTGGTCAACTGCAGTAATATTCAATCAATATAGTGTCAAACTAGCTAATCAATCTGGCACAAACAGCTGCTGCCTTCTGAAATAAAAAAATAACTTACCACTCTATCAAATTTTGTTAATAGCATATTGGCTAAAAGGCTGAGGCCAGGAGCCGTAAAATAAATATTAAAAAAAAAATAATGTGAATAGCATTTAAGTTGTGGAAAACTGATAAATTATGAAACTTAATATTTTAACATGTTCCTAAGACAGAGTGAAAACATTCTCATTAGTCGCTTTGACGATGCTTTTTACAACTTTTTTCCCATTAATTTAAAGGTAGCTACATTACATAGTACCTAGTTACCTACTCCCATGGTTTATAGAAGTTTGAATAGGTACCAAGTTCCATTCCGTGAAGTTTCTAAAACCATGCCAAATTCTGTTCACACACGCTCAGTTTTCAACATTCAAAACTTTGCCTAAGAAAGAAGCTAACCACGAAACTTTCACTCATACCATGTTTATAAACCTTTCTAAGTATTTTTTTGGCCTGGCATGAAATTATTTATTACGGCGTACGCTTGGAATTCTGTTTTCTTTTTCGCATCCCGTGGGAAGTTATAATATGGGGATAGAAAATAGCCTATGTGTTATTCCAGACCATAATCTATCCTTGTGGCAAATTTTGGTCAGATGCGATCATACTTATAAACTTTCACGTTGAAATATTACCGACCTAGTCAGAATTTACTTGTTTTTATCCGAGGTAGATATTATTCAATAAAGTGCTCGGGTGTCGAGTAATTATGTAAAAACAGTTTGTGATCAATAGATTATTCTAAGGAAACGATAAATAATCGCGTGCTTAGCACTTTAATTGTTTTCTGATGAAGCCATCGGTAATGAGATGTCATTGCCACAAACAACACGCGTTTGTAAACAAAAACATTTGATTTTCATAGTCATTCCTAAGTGACGTAAGCTTAAAATGCTCTCCAATACGGCAGCGTGACCTCCAGCGGGAGTAAGTGGGACTGCGCCGCCTCTTTCTGCGAGCAGGTCATGCTCGTGAAAGAGGCGGATCACACCCGAAAACTCCCCAAAGACGCGGGATAGCACCCGAACCACCCCCAAGGCAAGGCCGCAGTGGTAACCGTAGGTCTGTTGGGAGTTCTGGGACATCCTTCCGAGGGCTTACCCGGGGCTCCCAACCGTAGGCTGTTGGGCGTTACGTGAGGTTTTTTAGTTGGTAGGAGTCCGGCATAGCAACCATGAAGGATTTTCCATCACGTTAAAAATAAAAAATACGGCAGCGTGACGTAAGAGTTTCACGCACGCCTCACGCCCCAAGAAGAAGGATAACACAAAGTCCCAAATCAACCCCCAAAGACGCGGGATAGTACCCGAATCCCTAGGCCAAAGTCTGTCGGGAATCTATGGAAATCCTTCCACGCCTATCTCGGTGTTGCCGACCTTGAGCAAGATATTTGAAAAATTGATACTAGAGCAGATGCTGATCTATTTTAACAGTCACAAATTATTTCATGAGAAACAATTTGGCTTCACTAAAGGACGTTCGACTACCGATGCTGGTGTAGAGTTATTGAAATGTATTTATGACGCCTGGGAGGATAAACAAGATGCAATTGGTGTGTTTTGTGATCTGTCTAAGGCATTTGATTGCGTCCAACATAAAACATTAATCAGGAAATTACACCATTATGGCATAAGAAGCAAGGCTCTCGACCTTCTGACTTCATATTTGAACAATAGAATTCAGCGGGTCGATGTTAATGGTGCACGCTCAGAGGGATCTGTAGTTACTATGGGCGTCCCGCAGGGTTCAATACTCGGACCATTTTTATTCCTTATATATTTTAATGACCTACCCTTTTACGTGGGGGACAACAACAGGATTGTTTTGTTTGCAGATGATACTTCTTTGATTTTCAAAGTTAAAAGACAAATAGATAACTATGACGATGTCAACAACACAATCTTGAAAGTGGTTCATTGGTTTAACACTAACAATCTTAAACTAAATGATAATAAAACTAAATGTATTAAATTTACCTTGCCTAATGTAGCACAGTCAGAAACCAATGTTCAACTTAATGGTCGAGAGTTGGAACTTGTGGAACAAACCACATTCCTAGGGTTAACGGTTGATGCTGGTTTACAATGGGGTCCACATATTGTAAAACTAGCTAGTAGATTAAGTTCAGCAGCATTTGCTGTACAAAAAATAAGGCACTTGACTGATGTAGATACGGCTAGAATAGTTTATTTCAGTTACTTTCACAGTATAATCAGGCCTCCGTCACTCTCTACAATTCGTTTTATAAGCACCTACTCCTAAGTATTATGACGCAGAACTAACGTGGCCGACCGACAGAGGGCTGCCACACGCCAGACCGAGCGAAGTGCGCACAACTAATGTACATTTCCCGAGTAAAATAATATTTCGCTTTATTTAGTCTTGCTTTTTTTTTCATCTTACTTCTTACTAATATTCTAAAATTAATTGCGACAGTGTTTGAGTGCGGATGTGTAGATCTGCGAATGTTTGTTACTCTTTCACGCTCTAACGGCTCAACGGATCTGGCTGATATTTGATACAGGGATAGATTGTAGTCTGGAATAACACATAGGTTACTTTTTATCCCGGGAAAAAGTTCCCATTGGAAGCGGGAAAAGGAACAAACTTTTACGCGGGCTAAGCTGCGAGCATCAGCTAGTTATAATATAATTCTTATGTAAAGAAGAAGAAGTTATAAAATATTATTAAGTTTTTTTTTCAGACACTGTGTTTATTGTTTTTTGTAGTTATATGTATTTTTGTTACGTGCTTACAACCCTAATGTTGTCAATAGTTGTCACTCGATGACGCAATCATACGGTGTGCGCACGAATCTCGACTCTCGGAATACGTCGTAGAGCATTTTTTCCAGTGTAGCGATATGTTATAGCTAATATTTTTGAGGTTAAGTATGGGAGTGATGTATCTGTTACGTAGTAACTATTATTTAATCTGTGGTATAATGTCTTATGGTATTCTACTGTGGGGCAATGCTGCAGATATAAATAAAATTTTATTTTACAAAAGCGGGCCATAAGAGCTATATATAGACTAGGTCCAAGGGTCTCTCTGCGCGAAAATTTCAAAGAGGTTAATATTCTTACTGTAGCATCACAATATATTTTTGAAAACCTTATATATGTACAAAGAAATCTCCATAGTTTCGCTAAGTTAAGTGATAGACACAATGTCAACACTAGAAATAAAAATAACCTTGCTGTTTTTCATAGCAGATTGCACAAAACCAGCAATTCTTTCATGGGTAACTGTATACGCTTTTACAACAGGCTTCCAGACGAAATTAAAAGTATGTCCCTCAATAAGTTTAAAAGATCTGTTAAAAGTAAATTGAACTGCAGGGGCTACTATACAATCAATGATTATTTGTTGGATAAGGAAGCCTGGAAATGACCTGCTCTGCTGGATTCTCAAAAAAATTGTTAAAATGCCTAGTTTTTAGATTCTTTAAAATTGTAAATAGAGCAAAAAAAAGAACAACCCGCTGAGTTTCTTGCCAGTTCTTCTCAGGTGGGTCGCGTTGTGAACTGGTGGTAGAGTTTTTGTTTTGTATTCTGGACGTTTTGCAAGCGCATCTGTATAATGCCTATGTGAAATAAATATATTTTTGATTTGATTTTGATATGTCATGTTTTTTCTCCATCGAATTATAAGACGTTGTCACGTCAAAAAAGAACTAAGTTGACGTAAGTCTATATCGCTCGAATAGATGCATAGATTGGCGGATTGCGGTTAGATTACGGTTCTAAACCGAATTAATTACTTTTATCGATAAGACTTACGAGTGTTTCTATGTAATTGTACGCTTTCTAGATTAGTAATTGATTGTTATTGCGGTATAAAATGAAATCTTAGGTCATTGAATGAGTAAGTCTCAGTTGGAGTTACCACATCCATATTTTATTGCTCATTGTATATTGATGTTCAACACTATAACTATAGTTGGTGTAAGGGCCCACACAAAACTCGGAGCCCCAGTCGAGCTCATATGCAAGTGGTGCGCCCCGTTTGCCAGTTGACTGGCAGAAGGGGATATGAGAAAGAAAGAAAGAAGGAAAGAAAACATGTTTGTTCACATTTTTTTAGTGAAATACATAATATTTAACTTCTGCCAAATGCAGGGCAGTTTTACATACATACTCTTTTTCCATAATATTTCGTCTCAGGGTTTCTCTGTCAACATACCTATAGTCGAATTTTTAATTAGATGAAGTAAAGTGACAGCAACTAATGTCACTTCTTTTACATTAGAAGCTGTCACTTTACTTCGTCTAATTAAAAATTCGACTTTACGTATTACTTCTTAGGGTTTCTTTAGTCTATATATCCCCTTCTCTTCTGCCAGTCAACTACCTACGCTTTCTAAGTCTATAAAGGTACTTAGAAAGTGTAGGTTGATGTACAGATAACAAGAATAATTTGTTATAGTAGTTGTTTTGTAGAGTTAGATTGCAGTGGCTCAAATTCTAGGCTCCGAGATTAGATAATTAAGGTAAAATGTAAACCTACTAACTTTCAAACTTCTGTAAGTCATCTATTGATTAGGAATTTCTTCGAACTCGGGTTTACAAAACCCAGCAACTTATTTATTTTTAACAATCCCAAAGTCTTTTAACTTTAAAAGAACATTGTATTAAAACCTACCCGAACATGACTCATATTTCGGGCATTTTTATTCATTTATTGGAATGCTCTTGTTTGACAATAAAAAAAACGACATTATTTTCTGCGAAGTACAGAATTAGCAGCAGCAGTTACAATGCGGGTGGGACGACCAATTGTTTGCCGCTGTGTTCCGACTTACTGCTTTTTGTGTTAGTACCGGGAAACTGGGTAACGTCAAAAAACGGGCCACGCGGTTACGGTCTTATTAGAAAACACGTAGTTATGCTCGACGAACAGCATGTTATTCATATGCAGAAGAAAGAGTGTTGGAGCCAACACTGACCCCTGTGGTACCCCGGCATCAACCTGTGTTAAACAGGAAGCCTGACCATCACAGAGGACCCGTATTCGTCCTTCGTATAGGAATCTGGTCATCTAGCAGCAGCATTGGGCCGGTAGTCCTTATGTGGAAAGCTAGGAAAGAAGCGACGTGTGCCATACTCTATCAAAGGCTTTCGCGGTATCTAAACTTATAGGCAAGGACTCGCCGTGCCTTTCCAAAGCCTCGCCTCACAGCTATTTTCATTCGTATTTTCGCAGACTTGTCAAGTCGCACTGACCGTCCTCGGGACCCCCATCGGCTCAAAGCATTGATATTGACCTTAATGAAACAATAACTGTTGTTGCTATGGCAATAAAGTCTAAATGAAATAGAATGCAAAAATGTTAACTTAAATTTACCATGATATAAACCTTTTATACAATCTGTAAATAGTTAAAAATGACGTAAGTACTTATAGCTATTGAACATAATCTACTGCTTTTATCACTAGGATACCATTGACCCAAAGCCGAATGATATGATAACAAGTGGCGCCGCTCGTTATTTTTGCTTGCCTCAACACGTGGTGTAGACGTAAACAAATTAAACTGTCTGTGTTAAACTGTCACGTTGACGTATCAACAGAGCATACGCGGAAGATACCCAAGTATAGATAAACATTATGATTAACAGTTGCAAAATACATCAAAGTTTTAGAAATGACTTCGCAAGGCGAGCATCGATAATTAACAAGTTTTGTATTCTCACCTGGTAGTTTAACCACCATTGGAGGTGATCGAGGTCGGTCGGGATCCAACGTAACCGTTTTAGTTGACAACAAATCACGGAAACACAAAGGACCACTTTTAATTACTTATATTTCCTCAAAACCACTTTACAGCCGTTTCGCTTCTCGGTAAAACTCTTTATAAACAGTTTCGTAGAAACCGAATGCGATGGAGAAATTAATTTGCAGAAATCGACTCGGACGACAACGGTCCGTCCGCGTGCCAATACAGAAACGCTTTCTAAGTGCCGAGCACATTCAATTTCACTTAACGGTAGGTATTTATCACAGGTAACGATATCACGACGAGAGGTGAAAGTTCGTCAAGTAGATTATTTCGGCATGACAATCCTCTTTCGTATACAAAATCGTACTGAGCAACGAACGGTGAGCGTAGAGCCAGCGCGCCTCGCGCGGCGTCGCGAGGTAAACACTCGTGGTGTGGTGGGTGCGCGCTCAGCGGGGTCACGGGGGGCCGACATACATGAATGTGCGACCGAGACCGAGTGGTTGGACCGCACTTTACACCGTACTTGCCGACCAGCTGACAATTCCAAGAACTACCAACCTTGGCAGTTCCGTGAAGTAACTCAATGCATTGTCACTAATTTATAAAACTTATTGTCTTCCGTCCAAGATCACAATGCATCATCATCACACCCATGTCTCCATTTAATACACGTAGATTTCGACTAAATACCAATGTTAGCCAGCATGTACAGTCACGAGCTGTAATTTGCGACCCATTTCCATTAAATGTTGTTAGAACATTCATTATGCAATAAGATCGAAATTAGTAATTGCAATTGTCAATAGTCGTACATAATTGCACGGTTGCCCCTAGAAACGCAAAGTTGTCGATGGTAAACATTATGACATTAACATTACTGCAAACTTACGCCAAAGTTTGCTGCACGATATTCAACCTTAGGTGGGTCCCAAATTAAAGCTCGTGGCTGTACCTATACTAGGTAACTACCTAGAAGAAGAACAAGAAACTTCTCATTAAAATTATAAATTTTGTGACACGATAATGCTTAGAAAGAAGACAGTATGTCTCTTTTACAATATACATAATACTTTTTATGGTGTACAAAAAAGAATATTTATTATTAAGTACCTACCTAGATATTATATTTGACCTAGATAATAGGTAGCCAAGCCTTTAAGAAAATGACATCAGCTAAGCCAATTTCACATCTCGTGCCTAGCTAATTTCGTCCATTCATTGAAAAGGTGACTAAGAAAAACGCTGCTAATAATCTATCTTTGTACATTTCTCAGTTGTGAATACAAATCATAAGAAAGAAAGTAGGTATATATTTGTCAACGAATTCAAGCTGCATTGGTAATGGGTCTTTTACCCTGCTCTACCTATTTTTTTCTACTCATCTTTATCTATTAGAAGCGCTCGTGGCCCCGCGGACTCAGTGTTCTGTAAACGATCACTACAGTATGCAACTTTCACTATGGCCGGTCCTTGGATGGGTGACCATCCATGTGACCACTTTGTGACATTTATTTGAGCGCTTCCGTGCTTCGGAAGGCACGATAAGCCGTTGGTCCCGGTTGTCAGTAAAATGACAGTCGTTAAGCCAAATTGAAGGCCTTTTTAGGCGGCTTGACAAATTTCAACAGCAGGCAGTCACAACCTGCGCCTGTTCATCTCAACACGGCAATACGGCTCACCACCTATTACGTGGGACAAATTCTAAAAAGGTGAAATGTGGGCATATAATATGCCTCTGCCTACCCCTTCGGGGATAAAGGCGTGACCATATGTATGTATGTCTTCTATATCTAAAAGTTTTAGTTTCATAGACAGAAATCTGTGGGTGTCATGTTATCTATGAAAATTGTGACATTTTCTATTTTTTTCTTGTTTGGTTGGTGCAGATTAGAATTTTTTGCTACTCTATATCTATGAGTTCGTAAATAGTCTAGTTTAGTTATGCCTCAATGTAAGCAGTCGATTTTTTTATCTAAGGATGACTGCTTGGCCTGAAATTCGTCTTACAATTCAATAATAATGAAATTCTAATATTTTATGTTGTGTTTAATATACTCGTATTTTAAGAACCTACACTTCACGAGAGTACCTATAGACAAACTATTTAGTAATCTGTGGTATAGATCAGATATTTTCAAAGTACCATTTGTCTCATTTCTAGATAGAGTCAGAGAATATGAATAAAAGATGAAATGTAATGTTCGTATTCTGATGAACAATAGGTCTTCATGTCCTCAAAATGGAGCTATAATCAATAATGGTGCAGCTGATAATCAGACTTCTTCGAAAGGCGACGCGTGTGACATGCGCCATGCTTCTAGGAATGAGTGCTCTTCAGACTACGTACAGTCAACGACATCAGTGGTTATATATTTATATGAATTGTCTTTAATATTAAGGACTACAGTTTACTACAGAGACTGCAGATCCATGAATAAAAGACCCTTTGAAACATTGAGTTTTAATGTACGTAGTAATATTAGTTTAATGCTTTGAAAAGACACATCGGGGAATTTGTGAAGTCTCTCTTCTAAAATTACCTTTACTAAATTTAATTTCATAGGAGGCTTCAATAGGGGTGTTTGAAACTTGTATTTTCCGCAGTGATTCAATTCAATCCAATTCAATTCTCTATTTTTGCAAACAAGGGTTATAAACTGAATGTTAACAGCAACGTCCAGGATGCATCTCGGCAGGTGTTATAGCTAGAGATAGCATTTTGAAGGTAGAAGGGATATAATGTAATGTAGTATTTATCTATATTTATTACCTACCTGTAGTTTATTTGTCAATCTGAAAGAGGTTCTGTAACAATAAGCAGTGCTTTGTATTGTCCTGGGAGGCTTGAGTCATCCTTCCGAGGGCTTACCCGGGGCTCTCAACCTTAGGCTGTTGGGCGTTACGTGAGGTTTTTAGTCACGGATTTTTCTTCACGTTAAAAAAAAGCAGTGCTTTGTGTTAGAAATGCTCATCCTAGGGCATGCTAGCGGATTGACACAGTTTTTTCTCTACCTAGGGTTTAGGCCATTCCTATTTTTAGGTCCATGCAGCCAAGAAAGAAAAGGTCTAATCGATAATAGAAATAGTTTAGGGTTTATGAAATTACGATTGTCGTGTCAAAGCATTTCCATAATTTTTTTTCTGGTCCTTGAAGTATGGTAGAAAATGTCTAATATTTGGGTACCAAATTGCAATATGGAGTTATTAATTTTAGAATGTAAAACAATGTCAGTATGGGGTAGAGGCCGCTATTTAATTCCGTTACATAACTCACTCATGCATGGTTATTGCATGGTGCGTGAACAAGCGTGACAAGCGTGACCGACCCACTTTTGTAATTACACTTTTGTCATAGAGCAACACGATCTATAACTTTTAATATTCCCTCTGTCAAAACTTACGAGTATACACCCGTTTATCAATACATATAATAAAATCGTAACAGGTCGCTGTCTGTACATGGAAGATAAATAAGAAAAAATATTATAGGGGAGCTTTATGAACACAATAGAACCCAAAACAATGATTTTTAGAATTTTTGTCTGTTTGTCTGAATATCTGTTTGTCTGTACGTTTGTGCACGCTAATCTCAGTAACTGCTTAACCGCAGTTTTTTTATTGTGTTGAAGTTTGCTCCACTTAACATTTAGCGTTTATTTCATGTCAATCGGTTCATAAATAAAAAAGTTATAACACTTTTAAGAATCAGATAATATAAAAATTTTAATTGTAGGGGTTTCTTTGAATGTAAGGGTAAATCTAAACTGGCGTGTTGGCTTAATCGTAAAAGAGCTTAATGATGGCGTGGACTGAATTGTTTTAAAAAAAGCAGACAGGGCAGTTTCACACGCAGCTTGATGAGTCCGATGAAAAAATACCTCTCCTTTCATACACCTTATGTGACGTAAACGAAGTTGCGGGAACAGCTAGTAAAAAATATATGTGTATGTGCGTGTCTGAAATGATGATTGTAGTTTTAATTGTTTCGTGTAAGTTCCGTAAGTTATTGACAGCCGATTGCTTATGTAGTGGCGTATTTGAATACGATTTTCCCCCGCAACATATGACAGGCAGATTGTTTAAACTGCGTATTAATAGCAACGAAACCAGTACAAGGGGAGTAGAAGACATAGCATGTTAGCTCTATGCACTTTTGTGACCAACTGTCCCTAGCTCACCAGATGTCGTACACGTGTTATTGTACAACGCCGTCATAATTTCGTCAATTTGAGGTCGTAAAAGTTGAGAGCTTTCGTTGTTTTCTTTTTTTTTTCATTTGGCGCCGTCGATAATGTTTTTTTTTCAGTGATGATGATTTTGACACCTTTTTCTTACGAGTCTTTTCAGATGCAGCGGTTAGTGATTAAGTATGAACTATGTCTGTACGTACATTTTCAGAACTCAGTTCCATAGATATAATTTTTCACGATTTATTTTCAACAGACTGATACGTCCTACGCTACGCTGTGTCCGCGACTCGAACGAACGCGTTTTGGTAAAGTGAAAGTACCATGTAATTAAGAAAGTAGGTAGGTAGGTACCTACCTAGTTAAAAAGCACTCAACAACAAAAGGATTTGGGCACTGAGCGTTCCGTAACTAAAAACGCAAAAAATCACGTTTGTTGTGTGGGTTCCACCCCTTGACCCCCCTTTTTTAGGGTTTCGTAGCCAAATGGCAAAAACGGAACCCTTATAGTGACACGCTTCTGGGAAGTCGAGAGTGATCCCAGGAGTTCCCAGGCGGTTCAGTAGTTTAGGTGAGGGTATATAATTTGTCCTGGAGTCAATAATGCAAATACTACAGAGTATTATTATTTTTATTTCAATTCCACAATATTAAAACTTATATCTAACTTAAAAACTAGGTACTCATCCGAATCCTTCAGGGATGGGACTTCCTTCCTTCAGGAATATGTACAATATAAGAATATGGCTCTACGCATATATTATTCATAAATAGCTGCCTTACGGGTATAGGCAGGGTTTTTAAACAAAGACTTGGAAGCTCATTCTGAAAAGAACAAACAATATATTTTATATACACCCTCTTCAACCATAGATTTCCCTAAACTTTCCCTTACATTAATTTTAACCCCATTTTAAAACATTTAATATACAAAGAACATTACCCCCTTTTCTAAATTTCACAAACGCCTGCCTGATAAAATAAATTTACTTAAAATATACTTTTTTACATAAAAATTACCCACAATTAATTTACTTAATAAAATTGATGATTGATGCTTACCAGAGCTTCCGTTTTCACAAATATAAAAATTTAGTTAAATACTTGGGCTATTAAGCCACTCACTGATTATTTCAGTGGAAATATATTTTACAGAATAATTTACTTTGATGTAAATTTTCTTCGACAGTATGAAGTAAAATAAAAAATTTAGTTAGTTCCTGATTTTTTTTTTATTCTACTAATGCGCACGCCTATATATAGCTTACATCCCACCATATCTCCTTCCATCAAATATCCCTACTATGACACTATTAAGGACACACCCCTTATACCGACCTAAGTATAACCATTATACCTACGCTTAATAGCGCCTAACAAACTAATACAGCAAATCCATGATTTACGCCACAATATCCCCTCCCCAAGAGAAAATTTTGTCCCTATAGACAAAATTTAAGAACACTAATTCAATTTAAAAAGATTGAATTAGTATATAACAATCAATCTATAACAACTGTATTACTTAGATAATGTCTCCCAAAATAAATAATTTAAATATTCCAATAGAGTGACTCTGATGGTGTTCACAAGATAGATAGAAGAAAAGACGTATTTAAGGCTTAATATTAAGAAATCCAGGTAATACGAACCGCCTGAATGTAATATAGAATATGGCTTAAATTGAAGACTGAGATTTCTATAACCGTCTCAGAGAAGAAAATTTATATAACAACATATATACAACGATGTAATAACATTGTATATGTCTATATAACTGAATGCAATATATTTGCATATGATAAGCAAGCCTTTAAGAGCTTCCTATAGTACCACGTAAATCTGCGAGGGCAAGCTTACCGCTTCCGAGTGGTAGTATTTACTACAAAAAACCAAGAAACAGAAATATAGCACTGAATACACCTACAGAATCATCCTACCAGAATTCTAACCAAAAATATACAAACAACCCAGAAAAAAAAATCACATTTACCAACCTTGACATTTCACTGAAATCCAAATCCAATATGTAATAACGTTTTCAAAACGTATGCATCACTATTAACATAATGCATGTGCATAAAACTTTCATAACTTTGTAATTCTTAATACTTTGTAATTTTATAAACTCATGGCACGTACACAACTTTCACTTAACATGACAATGAATTCACAATGTGACCTCAAGCTTAACAATATTTCGAGGTACCCTCATAAATTTTCACAATTATTCATAAGGTCACTTACACACTGACTTAAATTTCTCGTGTATGTTTGACTGTCCGCGACAACATCCTAAAGTAATTTAACGTTCATTTTTAAATAACTGACCTGACATTGTTATTCTTGTCTTACTTACTTCAATTTAACTTGATAAAAATTTAAAAATAACATGAAGTTACTTTTGTTCTAGAATAGGGGAAAGATTTTTTTTTTTTTTTTTTTTTTTAGCGATGCAGTTTATTGTAAGCAAAGTACCTACTGATCATTTCAAACTGTCGTAACTCACCAGACTCACCCATTCCTTTGAATAATGTGCCTTTCATACTCTCATATTCATCCCTTTCATACATTCATACATACCCATACATTTCCCGCTCATAAAACACCCATGCACACTTGTGTCATCAATACAATCACATGATGACGCAATTCTTATATACAAGAGAATTTAGCTTTATTTTACACTAAATCTCAACATTATTCATCAAAACCGTATCCTGTCCTTACGCTTATGGAATTATGTGATGAAATGCAGTCTGTAAGAACCCTAACGATATTCACATGATTTTCACAACTACCCATACTTAGGAGAAAAAAAAAATGATACTACGATTTACATAGAAAATAATTATTTTTAGTTATGAAGTTAATTTATTGAATTATTTTATGCAGATTGTAATCAATTATTCTTTGTAATTATATATTTTAAATATTCGTATTACTAACTGTTACACAGCATTATTGGAATGGTTTTAATGACGAATATTTGTTACCTACCCCAAATTTTTTTTTATATTACTAAGGTGGCTATCGATATAGAAAATATATAACTTTATGAAGGTGGCAAACAAACATACGGCCCACCAGAAGGACTGGCGGTTACCGCAGCCTATGAACATTTGCCTCACCATAGGCGACAAACTCATGCTGCCGACCCTGTAAAACCCTTTTACGACCCTTTTTAAAGAACCCCATACTATTTTTGCCGTAGAAACCGGCTCAAAACCGCGAATAACTACTTCATACGTTAATTAATTTTTATTGAGCAAGAAATATCTAATTTTATTGATATCCATATTAAACGGCTCTGGTAAGCACCGAATCACTCACAATTTTTAAGACACAATCACTTTTTCTATTCACACAGAACTACAATATCATTCAGATTTTCCTGAAACAATACAAATATTATATAAAACAAAACCTACCGTGACTGGTTTGCATTAAATATCTTTAAAACATTAACAACAATTTTACTTCTACAAGAAGGTTCGTAACAATTTTATTAATGTGGGTTTTTTGCGTTAAATTTATTACAAGGAATTATCAAAAAACAATGAGGGTAGAATTTTTTCCTTACGATGAACAATACAAAATATGAATATGACTATAAGCCAACAATTATATAATAAAAGATATTCTACTATTACAGTTTAAAATAAAATAAAATAACTGTAATTAAAGTTGGGGACAAGCTACGTTAATAAAATTGCGTTGAGAAAATTTCAAATTTCGGAATACCCGTTTAGCCAAAAATTTATGTAAATGCAAAAAAATGTTCAAATTTCGGGCATCCAGACTCGCATAGGCCAAGGGCGTCTGTTCCTTGAAGTAGCACAAATTTCGGGGGAGGCTACCTGCTAGCGGGAAACACCTTACAACAAAAAATTATTAATTACCTAGGAGTCACTAGACCCAGCAAATCTGTAATACCGCACACAAGCTATCAACTACCAGGACAATTAATTAAGTTCGGGCGCCATGACACGCTTCTGGGAAGTCGAGAGTGATCCCAGGAGTTCCCAGGCGGTTCAGTAGTTTAGGTGAGGGTATATAATTTGTCCTGGAGTCAATAATGCAAATACTACAGAGTATTATTATTTTTATTTCAATTCCACAATATTAAAACTTATATCTAACTTAAAAACTAGGTACTCATCCGAATCCTTCAGGGATGGGACTTCCTTCCTTCAGGAATATGTACAATATAAGAATATGGCTCTACGCATATATTATTCATAAATAGCTGCCTTACGGGTATAGGCAGGGTTTTTAAACAAAGACTTGGAAGCTCATTCTGAAAAGAACAAACAATATATTTTATATACACCCTCTTCAACCATAGATTTCCCTAAACTTTCCCTTACATTAATTTTAACCCCATTTTAAAACATTTAATATACAAAGAACATTACCCCCTTTTCTAAATTTCACAAACGCCTGCCTGATAAAATAAATTTACTTAAAATATACTTTTTTACATAAAAATTACCCACAATTAATTTACTTAATAAAATTGATGATTGATGCTTACCAGAGCTTCCGTTTTCACAAATATAAAAATTTAGTTAAATACTTGGGCTATTAAGCCACTCACTGATTATTTCAGTGGAAATATATTTTACAGAATAATTTACTTTGATGTAAATTTTCTTCGACAGTATGAAGTAAAATAAAAAATTTTGTTAGTTCCTGATTTTTTTTTTATTCTACTAATGCGCACGCCTATATATAGCTTACATCCCACCATATCTCCTTCCATCAAATATCCCTACTATGACACTATTAAGGACACACCCCTTATACCGACCTAAGTATAACCATTATACCTACGCTTAATAGCGCCTAACAAACTAATACAGCAAATCCATGATTTACGCCACAATAGATTCGTCATGTCTGTCTGTCTGTCCGTCTGTCTGTCCGTCCGTGTGTCACAGCCACTTTTCTCCGAAACTATAAGGTCTATGCTATTGAAACTTGGTAGCTACATGTATTCTGTAAACCGCATTAAGATTTTTATATAAAACTAGAAAAAAAGCAGTAAATTTTGGGGGTCCCCATACTCAGAACTAAAACTCTAAATTTTTTTTTTCATCAAACCCATACGTGTGGGGTATCTATAGATAGGTCTTCAAAAATGCTATGGAGGTTTCAAACATCATTTTTTTCTAAAGTGAGTAGTTTGCGCAAGAGACACTTCCAAAGTGGAAAAATGTGTGTCCCCCCCCCCCTCTAACTTCTAAACTAAGAGAACGATAAATCTAAAAAAAATATATGATGTACATTGCCATAAAAACTACCAACGAAAATTAGTTTGAACGAACAGAGAGCTGGTAGTTTTTTTTTAATACGTCATAAACCGCAATTTCCGGTAGTGAAATCACTACCACTGCGATCGTGTTAAAACATCAGTCAAAGTTACAACGAACTATAAGAACTTTTATATTATGTTACTTGCTGCTACGAAACCCTTCATGGGCGAGTCCAACTCGCACTTGGCCAGTTTTTTATCTTAGTATTTGTTGTCATAGCAGCAACAGAAATACATCATCTGTGAAAATTTCAGCTCTCTAGCTATCACGGTTCCTGAGATACAGCCTCATGACAGACCGTCAGACAGACAAACAGACGACCGCAAATTCTCATTAATAGGGTCCCGTTTTTTTACCATTGGGGTACGAAACCCTAAAAATGACCGATGACACGAAGCGAGTTAACAAGCGGCTCGCGTACTCGCTGGCTTGTAGCTTGCTCTACCTTCCCCGGCCGCAGTGGTGGCCGTAGGTCCGTTGGGAGTCCTGGGACATCCTTCCGAGGGCTTACCCGGGGCTCCCAACCATACCCTGTTGGGCGTTACGTGAGTTTTTTTAGTCGGTAGGAGTCCGGCATAGCATCCATGATGGATTTTCTCACGTTAAAAAAAAAGCGAGTTTAAAAGTTGCTCGCGAACTCGCTGGCTTGTAGCTTGCTCTACTTACCTCTAGTCTCTAGTCTTTAGGTCTTGGAGACTCATCGGAAGCCATCACTGCTCTAGGGAAGAGTCACGCAGCATCACTTAGCCACCGGCCGAGCATCCGCTTGTGAATTGGACGTTTATTGTAGTAGGAACTATTATTAAGAGCATCTCTAATATACCTACTAGAAACTAGAAGGGAAAACTCACAAGAAATAGTTGATCGAAGAGTAAATAATAATAGTTTTATTTTATACTACTGAAATGGCAGTCAAGCGTATGACCAAAGTAATGACCTACCTTATCGAAAGTGGTTACTTCAGGCAGTGTTCTATAGACTACACTAGTCTATAGAAGTTTGCCACACCTGAGGAGCGCTACCTGAAGCACGGTAAGCCTTCGTTCCGAAATATGCAGAAAGCCAAGGCCTTGACGAGGTCACCCGGGAGCCCACAACGAAAGACGTACCTCTCCAAAATTTACGCAGGCAGAATCGTGTGCATCCTCTAGTACCTACTTAGCTTCATAAATAATTATTCTGTATTGTGTAAGTATCGACATACCTACTTACATTTCCAGTATCTCTCTTGGCACGTTTTAATTACGTTGAACTCGTATTAATCTAAGGATTTGCATAATCCTTCAACGTCTATTGTGTAGCTACTATCAAATTTACCCTGTAAAATGATAGCTGAAATTCTTGAGATCCAAAAAACACTTGACAAACAAAAATATTTCCGAGAAACAGTCAATGTTTTGAGTTTTCGCCTTGACAAGCTTTCCTAAATGCGCATTGGCGTTTTCCAGTTTTCGTGCGTTTATTAACAACAAGATTGCGAGAAAACCATGTTTTTGTTTACCCAAACCGGTTCGCTAATTTTATCTTCACGATTCTTTAGAAAGAAAGATGAAAGTAGATGGGTTTTTGAGCGATTTTCGTGGAATATTCGTTAGAAGTAAACTGACCTGGTTTGACTAGGAGTTATATTTGACAGTAACACTTTAGGCGAGTGGTTCGGTCGGTGTAGGATTCTTGTGGAATGTTGGCGAGTACACAGAAGCGCGCGTATTTCGCGAAAGTTTCTGATGAGAGATTAATCTTTATTATATAAGTACCCTACCTACCGACTAAGTAAAATGAAATTACTTTCGCTGTCTGTTCGTTTAGATCTTTTTAAACTAAGTAGAACAATGAATTTTGATGCTAAGTACTAAAGAACTTCTGTGTACACTTTACGAGATGCAGGCACCTACCTGCTTTGAAAACATAACTAGCACCGACCTGATAAACCAAATGGCTTCACATTAAGAGATAATCGAGTTTTGATAATAAATATCAAGTAAGCACGTTTGTATTGGAATTATATTTTGATTGTGATCTAATTATTAGACTAACATAAAGAACAGTGTATTTTTCAGATATGTATCTAAATTTGGAGAAAACAGATAATATCACACGCAGATGTATTCAAAAGATAAATTTCATTAGTACATTAGACTGATTATACATTGCACTAAAACCTATTAGACGATAAAGAGCTCTAGGGATACCCTACTGCTGGGCTTCCCCGGGGCTCCAAACCGTAGGCATTAGGAAAGGAGCTTGTTAGGTTTTAGGGTTATAAGATAAGGAACGTGTTGGGATATAAAGTGTTCTGTGGGTTTAAAGTCCGGCATAGCATCCGTGCAGGATTTTCCTCATTAAAAAAAAGATGATTAGGAGCTTCTCTTCAGTTACCTATGCTAGATTTTTTTTAAATTTAGCGTGTGAAGTTTATGCATGTCTTTTTTTTATCTACATTTTTATCCATCTAGCACCGGAAGCGCGGGATATTTTCCTGACAGATTTTGGTGAATACCGCGGCCATTGAATGCACGGGTTCTGGTGTTATTCCACTTCTTTTGAGGTAGGTAGCTAAAGATGTAACGAAAGTACGTTTTCATTTAATATTTTATTTAAGTATGAATTTATGATTTTCTGTTACGTTTGTGACGTACTTATGCGAGCGCAAACCCTGAAAACGTTTAGGTTTTTCTGTATTTTGAGGTAAAATACGTGTTTAGTTACTAACAAAAAGAAACCTAAGTATACGGAATTTCCTTACCTAAGTGTAAATTCCCAATCTAGCTATTGTTTAGGCATTTACTGGCTTTTCTTGAGATTGTACGGTTTTAGTTTCAAGGAAACTTTGGCTGTTTGTGATTACAGTGAATACTGATTACGACGAATAGTTGCGCAGTGTTTTGGGAAAATTATGTGAGGAATTCAGCACACTTGTAGGTTTCGTGTGAAATGTTTGTCTGAGAAATTGAATTAGAAGTTGTTTGTCCAAATACATACCAAGGTACCTTATGTTGTTATTATGTAACTCATAGGACTATGATTAATTTATTTATGATATGATTACGTGCTTCAAGGCCTGCAAACTTACCCCCTTATTCATAATCGTTTATTAAACCTATTTTAGTTAAAACACATTTTAAGTCTATTGCTGTCTCTAACCATACTCTGTCATTGGTTAGAGACAGCAACAGACTTAAAGTGTGTTTTAACTAAAATAGGTTTAATAAACGATTATGAATAAGGGGGTTATTAGTGTTCGGTAAACGATCACTGCAGCAAGTTTCCCCTAAACCCCGAGGGGTGCCTCGGGGTTTTAGGGGACATGCGTTACTTCTCATGGAGCTAACGTTCCACCCTAAGGGTTCAGTGAGTGGCTTCTAAAATCAGATCCCTAAGATCCAATATCTCAGGGATTAATGAAAAAGTCCACATTAGGAGGAAGGGCATAACCATGGGCATAACGGTACTCCGTTCGTTGAGCAGCCCGCCTGGGGCAGTACCTCCGCCCTGCAGAAGACCGCGGTAATAGTAACCTGTACTGTACTGATGTAGTGCCACGATGTCGAGTCCCGAGCTAAATGGAATAAACTCTGCAAAGCAGAACAAACTTTGCAAAGCAGCAGCAGCAGTCTGTATCAAGTCACTGGTGCTGTGGTCGTCGTGTCGGAGAGGATACCGGAGTGGACGCGGCCACTGCATCGGCCACTGCATCTGGGGCTTCCGTACGCGCGCCGTGCCAATCTACCTCACTACCTTTGTCTGCCTTTGGTTAGTTAGAGACTCGCTTAGTGTCTCTTGCGCCACCGGCACACAGGCACCCCGCGTTCACGTTTTTAACCCTTGTTTTTACAACAACAATATGGCTAAGAGAAAAAAAGAAAAATGGTATACACAGCGACATACGGTATACACATACATATGGTATACACATCGTCACACTGTACATGGACTTTTGCAACATCAGTGGTATGCACAAGAACATCAACGTGATCCACCAACATCTCGAAACTGCGAAGCCGACCCTTTTTTCTCTTGACGGAGACGCAAGTTTTTTATTTTAAAATTTACGAAATATGTCTCTACTTACATGAAACAAGGCTAAATTAAATTGAAAACTTGCGACACTGACTCGATGGCACTGTTGACACAGTTTTATTTTTATTTTTTTGATGTACAATTTGTTACTGCAACTCGCAGAAATAAATTGTTATTTTTTCTTTCTTTTGTTATTAGTAGACTATGTAGCAAAATAACTTGCTTAACATTAACATTTTTTTTTTCCAGCAAGACTGTTGGTTCTGTATCCAGATAGATAGGTAACTAAAAAGAATCTCGAGACAAATATTTACGGAGCACACAAATTTTGTCCCATGGTGGGAATCGAACCATCAACTCTTGGTCGGCAGTCGCACAATACAACCACTACATTAACGAGTGGTCGTATAGATAGGAGTTTATCATTCTGTGAAAATCTAATTTGATATCGAATAGATGGTTATATTGTGCTTGCGGGAAAGCGTTATCAAAGTACGGGGAATTAATTAAACGTAGATACCTTTATGAATGTTTCACACGAAGCTGGACGCCCGGCGTGCTTGATAAAATGATAATACTTATTTATCCTTGAACGGTATGACAACTTTATCACATTTTTATACATATTATCTTCATTCTAATTTGTCAAAATGGATTTAAAGGATCATTGATTACAACGACGTAGCCCTACATAAGTAATTAGAAAAAAAAGGAAGTACTTTTTTAAACAAAGTCATTAGCTTGTGCTATGCTGTATTTATAAATAGGAAACATCCGAACTTTTGCGGATCAAAGAAATCAGCTCCATGAAAGTGCAAGTGCAAATTCCTCAGCCAACCTGTCTGGTGGTAAAAGGTCAATGTGGTAAAATGTCAACCACCCTCCCAAAAAGAATGAGAAAAGGCCTACGTCCAGGTGGGGACTCCTTTAGCACAGTATCTAGCTAGAGTGAAGCATACAATGAGTTGATTGATTTTAGACCGAACATTAGTTAGTTAGTATGATAGTTAGTTAGTAGTTAGTATGATCCCGCTGCTAACCCTTGCCTCTTCATTCTTGAAAAAAAAAGTTGTTTGTTGAGCCCGATATCTCCTAACAATGTGATAAAATTATGTAGTTCATTAACATATAAATAGGTCCTTTGATTAGATAAGTTAGTTCTTTTACTATAATTACATCGTAATATGTATTTAGTAGTACAGAACTAGTTATAATATCACTTCCATGAAGTTCGGAATCAATAAACGCCTTCGCTACTAGCAGGAAAAGATAACGCCATTTTTATTTTACGCGGGAAACAGTAGTCTATCTTGATATTTAATCTGTCTGTACCTACAACAGTAAATTGGCGCATCTGTGACGTGGACATTATAATAAAGATAATTTATTACGGAAATAAAATGTGTTGGAATGATAAAGAATATAATATAAGCATTCATTATGAATGTGGAATTCGTAGCGCACATAAAAACTACCGCCCGCGCAGCCATTTTAACATGTTACTGAAAAAAAAAAACAATCAAATTAAACATCAAGTTGAATTTGATTGTTTTTTTTTCATTAATTTTATCGTTTTTATCATACATACATACATAACATACATAACATCACGCCTGTCTCCCAACGGGGTAGGCAGAGACTATGACTTTCCACTTGCTACGATTTTGGCAAACAACTTTCGCTTCTTCAACTTTCGTAAGTGTCTTCATATCCCTTATGGATGCTATGCCGGACTCTTACTGGCTAAAACTACTTGGCCCTACTTACATGAAACAAGGCTAAATTAAATTGAAAACTTGCGACACTGACTCGATTAGTGGCACTGTTGACACAGTTTTATTTTTATTTTTTTGATGTACAATTTGTTACTGCAACTGTACCTACTGTACTGTACCATCTACCTGTCTACCACAACTACGACCATATTACTTTTAAAAATAAAGGAATGTTTCCTTTCAACATAACTCTTCGGTTAAGGGTACTCTTGACCTGGCCTTTTCTCAGAAGATTATTGATTTTATCGACATGAGTATGCCGAGGTCGACCCCTACCAGTTTGCTCATTCACTCTCGCTTCATAAATCTGTTTCGTCAGCCTATTTCCATCCATTCTCTCAACATGTCCAAACCATCTGACCATCCCTTTCTCTAACTTAGTCACTACATCTTCTGTCATACCGCAATATTCCCTTATCACACTATTCTTTACTTTATCCCTCAATGTCACTCCAGCTATACTTCGCAAACTTCTCATTTCTACTGCATTAATTTTACTTTCATGCTTCTCCTGCCACACCCAACTTTCACTACCATGCATAAGTGTAGGGACAAGCACTCCTCTATGTACAGCCATCCTTGCCTTTTTAGACACGTTCTGACTGCTCATAAAGGTGTGAATGGCTCCATTCACTTGGTTTCCTGCCAAAACTCTTCTTTCAATATCACTGTCACACTTTCCATCTCTTGCAAATTTTGAACCCAAATATACAAACTCTTTCACCCGTTCCACGCTCTTTCCTTCGATCGATATCGAGCAATCAGTCATACATTTCTCTCTTTCAAATGCTATTACCTTTTCAGATGCAACCTGTTTTCTGATTTCTGTGGATTCAACCGTGACTTATTTTTCATTATTCTTCTGTCGGGAATCCTGGAGCATCCTTCCGAGGGCTTACCCGGGTCGGGGCTCCCGACCGTATGCCGTGGTAGGGCACCGTTGCGGTTTTGGTCGGTCAGAGTCCGCTAGAATCATTATTAAGCCATAAAGTTCAAGAAAAATAACTTATGGAAAAAAAATATAATACAACTATAGCTTGGAGAGACCAAAGGTTGCCGACCCCTGGCTTAGACAATTTATTAAAAACTAGCTGACCCCGCAACTTCGTTCTCGTCACATAAGGGGTATGAAAGGAGAGGTATTTCTTCATCAGACTCATCAAGCAGCGTGTGAAACTGCCCTGTTTACTTAATCATAAAAGATTAAGGCTATTTTAAAACAATTTAGTCCACGCCTTCGGCGCGGACTGAAATGTTTTTATCCAACACGCCAGTTCAGATTTAACCAAATTTAAAAGTGATATAACTTTTTTATTTATAAAACGATTGACATTAAATAAACACTAAATGTTAAGTGGAGCAAATCTCAACGCAATAAAGAAAACCGCATTGCAATCGGTTAAGCGGTTACTGAGATTATCGTGCACAAATGTACAGACAAACAGATGTACAGACATACAGACAAACAGACAAACAGACAAAAATTCTAAAAATCGTTGTTTTGGGTTCTACTGCGTTCATAAAGCCCCCTATAATATTTTTTCTTATTTATCTTCCATGTACAGACAGCGACCTGGTACGATTTTATTATATGTATTGATATGATGATTGATATTGATTGATGGGCTAAGAACTATAGCGGCAGGGTACTGAGTCTTTCTTAAGTATTAGATTTACCATCATTGGATTTAGTTATTTCCTGTTATTATAACATTATGTCACCCTTATTATTTTGTGATGCACTTTAAGTAACCTCGGTTTCTATAGACTCCTTTGCCGTCAAGCCTTGTATAACCATCTACTACATCAAAGTAAAGCCCAATATGTTTTCAAAGACCCTCGTTACGTGACCGAAAAGAAAAATGTCGCCCCTAAAACTCCTTATATTACTCGTCTCTGTGCTTCCAAAAAGTAGAGCAAGCGAGGGTGTGGTCCACGAAGCAAGGCGAGGCCGGGGTATTGATTTTACTTGCTGTCTCAATATAAAAAGATCAAGACATTCATACTTGTATCACAAGTTACATTATTATATTGACGTGACATAAATACTGAAGATTATTAACAACTAGCTGATGCCCGCAGCTTCGCCCGCGTAAAATTCGTTACCTTGGGAACTTATTCCCGGGATAAAAAGTAGCCTATGCGTTATTCCAGACTATAATGTATCTCTGTGCCAAATTTCAGCCAGATCCTTTCAGCGGTTTGAGCGTGAAAGAGTAACAAACATCCACACTCACAAACTTTCGCATTTATAATCCTACTATCCTACTATCCTACTAATATTATAAATGTGAAAGTTTGTGAAGATGTTTGGATGTTTAGATGTTTGGATGTTTGTTACTCAATCACGCTCTAACGGCTGAACGGATTGGGCTAAGATTTGGTTCAGAGATAGCATGTAGTCTGGAATAACACATAGACTACTTTTCATCCCGGGAATATGTTCCCACGGGAAGCGGGAACGGGTATCGAATTTCACGCAGGCGAAGCCGCGCACATCATCTAGTATTATATAAGTAAGAAGTAAGATTGACAAGTCTCTTGAAGTTCGAATCGAAGAACTACTAAACCTAGCTAAATGGTCAAAGACTTCACACCATATTGTACCTACCTACAATCAATTGAGTTCAATTTTCATTTCAATAGTTGTAGAAAGGGGAATTTTATTATTTTACGATGTGCGAAGTACGAATACAGTCAGCTGGTTTCCTAACTGCAGATGCAGTGTCTGCAGTCATGTTATGATAAGAATAATTTATTTTGAAATCCACGTAGGCTTAAGTCGTGGAATGAGCTTCCATGCCTCGGTAGCGAAGTAACGACTTCAATAGAATTGGCATCGTGAATGTAGCACCATCCAGAAAATGTAAACGTGAAAATGCAACGGTGGCTTTTCGATCAATTAACCTATGCTTATTTTGACCTTTTGTATTAAAAAAAAAAGTGCAGCATTTTAAAATTGACAAGTAGAGAGTGCCATCGACTAATGGAAAACAGTCAATTCAAATGAAAGGACGGTGATTAGTCGTTGGCACTTTGAAAGGTCGATGAAGTATATCTGTCAATCTACTGTCAGTCTGTCAGTAGTTTTCAACGTTTTTTTTGCCAAGCTGTACATACATTATTTTCTTTTTAAAATCGGTTAAAAATAGTCTGTACCTATCTACCAATTAATGTTTGACTTTGGGCTTCCAGTAGGTCTACAAAGTAAAGTCGAGACAGGTTGCTGACTTTTTATGAGTAGGTAGGTAGGTACGTCAAAGCGTTCGCGAATAAATATATACCTACCCTAGGTCGTCTTTTCTATTAAACTGATGCGAACTATTATTAATTTATCCAACTGCTGAGAACTGTAAATATTTTTATCTATTTTTATATGCTAACTAAGCATTTCTTGCCTCTATTAATGCGCTTGTCAACGCGTCACTTATCGATTTCCATCGATTGACTTACAAAAAAACCGGCCAAGTGCGAGTTGGACTCGCCCATGAAGGGTTCCGTGGCAGCAAGTAATATAAAGTAAAAGTTCTTGTAGGTCGTTGTAACTTTCATTGATGTTTTAATAACACGTTCGCAGTGGTAGTGATTTTTCTAGGCGAAAATCGCGGTTTTTGACGTATTAAAAACAACTACCAACTCGATCTCGTTCAAACCAATTTTTGTTGGTAGATTTTATGGCAATGTACATCATATATTTTTTTTAGATTTATCATTCTCGTAGTTTAGAAGTTAGAGAGGGGGACACACATTTTTCCACTTTGGAAGTGTCTCTTGCGCAAACTATTCACTTTAGAAAAAAATTATGTTAGGAACCTCAATAGCATTTTTGAAGACCTATCTATAGATAACCCACACGTATGGATTTATGAAAAAAAAAAATTTTTGAGTTTCAGTTCTGAGTATGGGGACCCCCAAAGTTAACTGCTTTTTTTCTGGTTTTATATAAAAATCTTGATGCGGTTCACAGAATACATTTACTTAGCAAGTTTCAACAGCATAGGCCCTATAGTTTCGGAGAAAAGTGGCTGTGACACACGGACGGACAGACAGACAGACATGACGAATCTATAAGGGTTCCGTTTTTGCCATTTGGCTACGGAACCCTAACTCAATTTCATTTTTTAAAGTGATACAATTGCTGGACCATTACACACTTCTAGTACCTTTTAATGCACTCGTTTGTCAACATGTCAATTAGGTATACATTTCTGTATTTACAATGTTCTACACTGATGATCCGATCAAGACTGCCGAGAACTGTCAATGTTTTCTTCTATTTTTAAATGGAAATACAATTTTTGCTCATCCAACTACCTACCTACTAGCCGTTCGCTCTAAGTTTGCCGGTCGCCTCTCTTACTACGCCGCTACATCAGCCTCTGCGTCAGGCAAACTTAGAGCGAACGGGCTATAACATAGATTTAGAATGTACAAGATGAACAGTGTCAAACTGAAGACGAGACCAAAAATGAAAGATCTATGTGTGAGTTAAATAGTGTTGTTGAATGGTCACACCTATGATATCGATAAAAGTAGGTATCTGTATGGATGGAATGGAAATGAAACTTCTAAGTACACAAAGTGCTTAGACCAGGGGTTCCCAACCTTTTGCAGGCCGCGGCGCCCTTATAAGTCTTGAAATTGGTCACGGCTCCCCGTCATATCACGTGTAACACTGACCTGTAATAGTATCTGGACTGGTGATCGGTTTCATAAAAGTGTGCCTAATTGAAAATCGCCATTTGGCGCTGACGGCAGCTAGCGAATGTACTTGGAACTAATACTAGTGATGTACAACACCTGTCTTGGTGTCGATAAAAACTTTACCAGATATCGACTACAATGTTAATTTTATTTTTGTACCAATGATGTTTACATAATATGAATGACTACTTTAAAGTACCTAAGTAGGCTAACCATTAGGCTCGCGAATTCAGTTTGGCGAGCTTAATATAAAAAAAAAGTGTTTGCTTAAACAGTGGTCGCAGGTATGTTGCCAAAGTAGTGTTACTATTGTAAATCGGCTGAAAAATGACACCGGACACAGCCCACACAGTCATTGGTTGTCTTTAATCATAATTGGGTCATGTTAGAACTTAAAGCTGGGCGTCTAATAGGTGGATGGGCTGGGCCGGGCCGCAACGCAAAAATCCGCATGCCATACGTTTTTAATGAAACTGCGTTTCGTTGCGGCCCGCCTCTAGTAAGGGCGGCCCGGTCCGCCTGGTGGACGCCTCGCTTAACGTGAGCCGTGCGAGCGTGCTCCCCGAAGCAGCCAATGCCAACTTGCTATTCCGCCTCAATGGCAACTATTTCCCATTTACTTCCCGAAGCAGCCGTGCCCAGAGTGGAATTTTGTTAAGTGACAGGTTAATTAGGATTAGGATTTATTGTAGTTTTGTTTGTTTGCAGTAGGTAAGTACAGAGGAGGGTAGGTATTTAAAAAAAATATGAAATCACACATTTATTACGGTATATTTTTAAATGCACATCTGTATAATTTTTAAAAGGAAATTATCTATATAAATATATCACATATTTTAAAAAGATTGAATAACAAAGTAGATTCTCTTAAAATAGGCTTGTGTTCACTAAGAATAAATCTGATTGATGTGTGTTTCTAACGACTATGTCCAATATATAAATAACAAAAAGTAATATAAATTGGTACACAAATTAAGGATTAGGTACTATTATTTTTAGAAAATAAGATTGGAATAAATAGGCATTCCGTCACGTCACATCAAATACCTCTATCAGAAAGTGTGACGTAACAGTTTGCTACTTTGACGTTTGACGCACTCTGGCAGTCATAACATAAAAACATAAACAAAACTATATATTTCACACGCTAGTTAGTTACTGTTTCGATTATCAACTACAATTTTAGGTATTTATTAATAATTTTAATATGTTCATTAAATTATTAAAGAACTTTTACCATGCCTCTTGTTTTTTAAACTACGAATTTTGGCATTGGACAGAAAATTATCGATATACATTTTGACATCCCTATTAATCATTATAGGTTATAAAAATATTCGTAAAATCCCCGAAACTCGAAGGATATTCGCTTATGATAGTAAAAAAAAACCTAAATTATGGTTTTATAATAATTGTTTAAAAATTAGATTCTTAGATTTACTTACTTGTGAAAAGAGACGCCACAGCCCTTCTCGTATCTTGTTTTACAATATACACACGATCTCATGCTAAATATCTACTTAATTACACTATGAACTAAATTTATACATAAAAACACTTCAAATTTATACCAATCACAGTAATAACTTAAAAATATTCGAAATTTCACACATAAACTCTTTCTGAAATAAACAAACAACGGCCATTTGCAAACTAATTTGCACTCGGCAGAGGCGCTTTGAATCGGCCCAAAAAAGTAGCTGTCATTTTGTATGGAATAGCCAGTCCAGCGATTATTATTACAGGTCAGTGACGTGTAATCACCCCCCCCCCCCCGCCCCTCGACTAGTAATCCTCCGCACAAGTCACTTTCCTGTGATGGAGCCTCGGCCAAGTCATATGCAGATCTAACCCGGGAAAACATGTGAAGCCGGCCTTATCTAGGGAAACTGTCTTCTTTTTTACTTGTGGAATCTGTGTGCCGATATCTTACCGACTGAAACGATACGGTGCTCTATCACTACCTACAGTCAAGAGCCTCGGAAAAGATGTCCCAGGATTCCCAACAGACCTTGTCTACCACTGCGACGTCATATACTTTACTTCGTTTGGTTCGAGTACTTCCCCGCGTCTTTGGGAGCTTTCGGGTGTCACTCTCGCTTCCTGGGTCGTGTGTCGTGCGAAAAACTTTAACGTCACGCTGTCGTCTTGGGCCTGCTTCTGTAAGGACGGTGAACAGCCCCCGCCCCGATCTTAGGCCCCCGGTCATAGAGTCTGATAGAATGGGCAAAATCGATAATGTATGGCACCCTCGGCGTAGACTGGAAATCTCGGGTTGGAGAGTTATCTCCTTGCTCCCTCCTTGTTCATTCTCGATCTGATCACCACCTAAGTTGAGAGATCAACTAAGACACTTCAATATGGTCAACGCGGTGAGGACTTGGCCGATTTCCTTCTGCGGATGGTGGCATTTTTCGCCTCTAACCATTCTCAGACATCGCGTAGATTAGTTTAAGAAAAAACGAAATAGTTGTCTTGACAGACAGACCCTTTTTTACAAAGGAGTTTTGGAGCGGAGACCGCGACTCGGAAAACGATGGCGCGACGGGTCAAACTCAAACTCAAAAAACATATCGCATAGTCCTACTACTTAGGCACTATGAATACAAATCAAAGTAAGTACCACCACCAGTTCGGAACGCGGCCCGCTTAAGCAGAATTGGCAAAAATCTTGGCGGACTATTCTTTTTGTGCTCTTTTTATTTTTTGAGAGAGGGGCGCCGCGAGGCGCCTCGCGGCGCCCCTCTGGACTTTCTACGGCGCCCCAGGGCGCCGCGGCGCACAGGTTGGGAACCCCTGGCTTAGACGTTTTATTTCCAACTTTTGTTTTGGGGAATAAATTGTTAATTTGAATGTAATCGACTATAAAAAGGTATAAATGGGGTAGCTCGTAATATTTGAAATTCTGTAGTGATCTTACGAATTTTGATTCAGTGTGTGAATGTGAAAATACTCTTTTAACAGGTAATTCATGGCATCGTACATTGCATAGTTGCCGTACCTATTTATTTTGCCAATTGAATTCGATTTTTTTCTGAAAATCCAACTCTTATTGTAATACTAAACCTAGAAACTCATTTATTATTGAACCCTAGTAACAATAAAAGATATTATTCGTAGATTTTTTAAAATATATTAATCTCGCCAAATTGACGTCGCCACTGATGGAAACTAATGGAAAGCCGTGGCGCATCTAGCGAATGGGGGCCACGCTTACAGCACACAAGACTTCTGACAGTAGTCCTTAAGTTGGCGGCCCTATGATGTGCCTCTTCACGCTCCGCTTGTAGAACCCGGAATTGTAAAATGAGGGAAACACATGTGCGGGCAGGTCGTTCCAGGATTTCACAGAGGAACAATCTTTTGAAACGCTCAGTTCTGGCGAAGATTCTCTCCGCTATATATGAGTGGCACCTCCGCCCGACGTGTTGTTCGGAATCAGAAAGGAGATGGTGGGATCAGGTTGAAGAGCTTTTCAGAACATTCGCCGTGATACATTCGGTAGAAGGCAGCCAAGGACGCTATGGTTTTTTGCTGCGCTAACGGCTCGAGGCTTACCGTCATCGTAGGACAACCTATAATTCAAATCGGATAACACGTCTCTGCATAGCGCCAAGCGCGTCCAGTAAATACCTCGCACAGTCATTCCAAAGGTCAGAACAGTATTCGACGCAGAGGCTAATCTGCGCCTTGCACAGCAAACATCCCGGTGTGGCCTGGAGTACCTTAAGTGAAGTAAAATTATAAAATTTCAACTCAAAATGGTTCACAAATTTTGGAAATCTATTAAAATAGGCACAAAACTATAAAAAAAGGTTAAATAACACAGTTTGAGTAAAAATCAATCATATTTATATCTCTATCATAAATTAAATCCAGATAAGTTTGTTTGTAGCAATGCCACTATAATGAACTATCGACATCCTTATCGATACCTACCCATGACTATTTTACTGTAAACAGCCCTTTTTATTTCTGCCTTATATATCCTCCGAAAATGCATTTACACATTAAATATTGTGATAAGTATGAAGGAAAATGCATAATCTACGTTATGAGTTGGACTTTCAGTGAAATTTCACATCCAATTTGGCAAAATATGTACGGCAAAAATGGAATGAACGAAGTCACAAATGACCTGTTAAACGAGTCTTTCTTCGTATAATTGCGTTTTGTAATATCCTATTCACACACTAAACACGACACCATTGTTGAAAATATAAAATTTTCTATTTTAATCGTAAGATCACTACAGATTATTGGATATTATGAATAACATAGAGCCGCCATAGGACTCCACAGGGCTCAGCCACAGTATAATTATGTTGTTTAACGCTCAGCGATTCAAAATACTGACAAATGAGTAGACAATTTGCTTTCTCTTTTCCTCTCGAGCTAAGTGCTATGGATAATGAGGTCTCGCTCGCACGCTTTGTATATCTATTGAGAATAGCGAAAAATCCTAAATCTATGGGCTATAATTCTTATTCCTTATAATGCACTTGTCATCTCCTCACTTGTCAATATTGACAAAAAAAACAGATAAAAAGAATCCATATTAAATGAAATACTAGCTAAGCGCCCGACTTTGCTCGCAATATTTCGTCGACCTCACGACTTACCTCACCCCTTTACATACATACATACATATGGTCACGCCTTTATCCCCGAAGGGGTAGGCAGAGGTATATTAGATGCCCACATTTCACCTTTTTTAGAATTTGTCCCACGTAATAGGTGGTGTGCCGTATTGGGATAGACAGGCGCGGGTTGTGACTGCCTGCTGTTGAAATTTGGCAGGCCGCCTAAAAAGGCCTTCAACTAAAAATGCCATTTTACTGGCAAGCGGGGCCAATAGCTTAACGTGCCTTCCGAAGCACGGAAACGCTCAAATAAATAATCACTCCTTAAACTCGGGAAATTTTCCCGATTTTGTTGTACTCCCTCGGGTGAGATAATATGTAGCCTGATTTCCTTCCTCAATAAACAGATCATCTCAATTATTGGTGAAGATTATTAGGCTACATAATCATCCATTTCTATTCCCGTTCCCGCATCCCATGGGAATACTGGGGATAAATAAATAAAGTTGTTGGATCTTCTCACACAACATCATCTAGCATTCTAGCCCAAATTAAGTTAATGTAAGCTTGAGCTATGGAATCTAGACTACCTACTGATAGATTTACTTACATAGATATAATAAAAAAAAATTAACAAAAAACGACTTCAAACCAAACTAAAAACTGAAAAATAAAATTTACTTAGCACAAAGTTAGTACGTTTATTCTGATTTATCAGATATCATGAATTATGATACTAAAATCGGTGCCCAGTAAAACTACGTAGGCTTAGGTAGGTATTATTAATCTCTCTCATAGACATATTGGAAAAGACTTCAGTATTATATTTAATGATATCTGATAAATCAGAATATACTAACTTTGTGCTAAGTAAATTTTATTGTTCAGTTCTTAGTTTGGTTAGAAGTCGGTTTTTTTGTATTTTTTTTTCATTATGTTTAGTGACGGGTAGACTGAAAATCTATCTATCTAGGGGTCGTCCATTAATCACGTGAGGCTCGAAAGGGGGAGGGGAGGGGTCTGACAAAAATCACGAAACATCACCAGGGGGGTGGGGGGTGTAGTGAGATATCACGTGTATTTATTTCGAACAGCAACTTTACAACCCTGAATTTGAGATCACTGTAATTTCTGAACAACAAAACCTGCAATATTAAAACCTGTATGGAATAATTCATCATCATCATCATCATCATCATCATATGGTCACGCCTTTATCCCCGAAGGGGTAGGCAGAGGCATATTATATGCCCACATTTCACCTTCGTATAATTTGTCCCACGTAATAGGTGGTGAGCCGTATTGCCGTGTTTAAATGGACAGGCGCAGGTTGTGACTGCCTGCTGTTGAAATAAAGCCTTCAACTTAGCTTAACGACTGCCATTTTACTGGCAACCGGGACCAACGGCTTAACGTGCCTTCCGAAGCACGGAAGCGCTCAAATAAATGTCACAAAGTGATCACATGAATGGTCACCCATCCATGGACCGGCCATAGTGAAAGTTGCTTACTGCAGTGATCGTTTACAGAACACTGAGTCCGCGGGGCCACGAGCGCTTCCTTCTTGGAATAATTCAAAAAGCACTTAATTCCTTTCTTACATCAGAAATTAATTGAAATCGGAATACCTATGCGTTGATCATACAACACAAAAATAATTTTGTTTTTCATCGTGTCTCCCAAAGGAACCGCGCAGAATATCGGCATCAATCCGATTAATAATAATCTCAAATTATGTCAGTATTATTTAAAATATTATTTAATCCATAGTTTTGGCGTGATACAGAAAGACATACAAAAAAAACTATTTTAGCTTCAGTGTCGTATGTAATGGAAGAATGGAAGTTACAAAGATAGAATGTCTAGTAAAAAACATATCTTGGAAAATAATTACCAAATATATTTAACGTACAGATTTTAAACTCTCTATAGCTTTATTATAAGTTATATATAATATATTAGACCAGCCGATGCACGCAGCTATGACCCCGTCCACCGATGATCATTTGGGGGAATGCCCCTCTCCTTGTTCCGGAGATGCCTTCAGAGCACACCCGCTCACCGCTCTCTACCCTCTCTGCTTCCAGAGAAGCGCTCGAGAGCGGTGCGATGCGATGCGGGCGAGAACCCCGAAGTGTTGGGGGCCCCCAGCCGGGCTGGGGCGACGTCAATAATCTTTGGATATCAATGCCGGCTGTAGGATGAGGAGGAACACCGCGGGGCTTAGTGGGTAGGTCTGCCCCCGCAGCTAGGATGATGGTGCTAAACCACATTCCCCCCGTAACAAAAAAACCCAGCTCAGTCAACGTGGATATCGATAGTCGTGACCAAAAGCATAATGATCGCATGGAAATTCAACCTTGATTATTGTACTTTTGCTCATAACTTCGCTTCTATTTAGCCAACTGCGATCAAACCAACGTAAGATTTAAGCTTGACGTACTGACACCTTCTTTATTAGCTCCAAAATAATGAATAATATATAGAAACACGACGGGAGTAAATGCAACGGGAAATATATCAAAATATTAATACGATATCCGTCTCTATTATGAAGTTGCTCGAAATAGCTAGAAGTTTGGATAGATAATATCAATAGAGACTTCTATTTACAAAATTTTTAAAAAGCTTTGTAGGTAGTTACTAAAAATACACGTGATTCGGCCCAGGGGGGGAGGGGTAATCTGAAACCTCACCAAATATCACCAAGGGGGAGGGGGGGTTCAAAAAATGCCCAAAAAAACCTCACGCGAATAATGGACGGCCCCCTAGGTGTAAAGTTCTCGACAGTACAAATTAATCAAGCCTAAACACAAGGTAACTGCTGTATATCGTTAGGGACTTCTCTCTACTGTCTTTCGTTTCCATCATCAGATCGACTCAAGACCTTCATTAAATTGTACTACTTTAAAGCACTTATTAAAAAAATTACAAACGCCCTAGATGCCCCTACAATTTTCAAAAGTTCCCTTCGATTTCTCCAGGATGCCATCATCAGATCCTGACTTCCTTGAAATGGGACCACCTTGCGAGTATCTATTTTCCAACGATTTTTTTTAATCGGTCAATTTCGGTCAGTCAATTTATGTTTATCTATTTTTAATTACCTATTTCTTTAACTTGTCAACACTTCACTTGTCTTGTGGGTGTTGGACGTGACAGGGGGCGTTGGGCTCGGTGCGTACAAAGACTTCTATATAAACTGAGGTAGACGCGCCGTACTCTAACAAACGAGATTTCAAAAGCAATCCTCAAATACACATATTTTTTTTTTTTTTTTTTGTTTAACGTGAGGGAAAATCCTCATAGGATGTTATGCCGGACTCTTACCGACTAAAAAAAACCTCACGCCACGCCTAACAGCCTATGGTTGAGAGCCCCGGGTAAGCCCTCAGGAAGGATGTCCCGTGACTCCCAACAGACCTACGGCCGCCAATGCGGCCTCACCCAGGGGGTGGTTCGGGTGCAATCCCGCGTCTATGGGGGATTTCGGATGTGATCCCGCTTCTAAGGGGGGGGGCGTGCGTGAGTTGCTCACGTCACGCTGCCGTCATGGGCCTGCTTCTGTAAGGACGGTGAGCGGCCCTCTCACCGTCCTCAGACCCCCGGTCATGGAGGCCGATAGTCCTCGGCGAAGACACGTCGGCGGCGCCCAGGGCGCCGACTGCGGAACTCGGGTGGGAGAGTTCTCTCCCGCACCCGGCCCGCCGCCTCCTTCGCGAGCATGACCTGCTCGCAGAAAGAGGCGGCGCAGTCCCACTTACTCCCGCTGGAGAGCATGGCTCGCACCATCAAATACACATATTATTAAGACTACACTCACTTATAAATATTTTTTACGTAATTGTCACCACACACAATAGCAATATACGAATAGAAAAAGAGTAACAGAGAAGGCGTATGGACTCCGATTGCAAGTCGAGCACCTACTTTCGAAGTTTTGACTCAAAACAGTGCGAGCAACGCTGCTAATTAGCTCAGTTTATAGGTTTCAAAAATCGGTGCGTAGGGCATGTCTACCTCAGTTTATATAGAAGTCTTTGGGTGCGTAGGGCGCCGGGCGTTGTGCAGAGGGCGTAAGGCGTTAGACACGTGGCGTTGGGCGTGGCAGGTTGGCATTGGGCGTGGTGTGCAAGCGTTGTGTAGAAAGTGTAAAGCGTTAGAAACTTGGCGTTAGACGTGGTTGGTGGGCGTTGGGCGTGGCAGGTGGGCGTTGGCCGTGGTGCACAGGGTGTTGGGCGTGGTGCAGAAGCTGTGGGGTGTTGGGCGTAGCGCGCTAGGCGCAGTGCATTGTGCTTGAGGTCATCGAATTTCGCATCCTACAATCTCGATATTCTATTGAAAGATCATGTATTTAAGTAGCACGCGATGGGCGTATACATATACACGACATCAGTAAATGTGATATATTAAAATATTAATACCACACCTCTCTTTCTCTCTCTCTTATGTGACGCAAACGAAGTCGCGCGGGTCAGCTAGTAATATTACAAACTAGCGACCCGCCCCGGCTTCGCACGGGTGCAATGCTGATACTAAATAAACCAAGTACAGAAAAAACTGTGAACTTTAAAGCATTGTGGATCCCAAACCCGCAGGGATACTCGGAATTTTTTTTATGTTGTCGTATTATAGACCATAGTTGCTTATCAAAATATAAGGTGAGACCTTTATACTTTGATACTGAACTGAGAAATTGAACCAAATAAATTTTCCCCCATACATTTTTTTATTTTCATTATTTTTTTTAGCCATGAATAAGTAATTTTATGGAAAAGTTGTAGTACTAAATGTTAATTAGCACTATATTTCCTATCCAAAACAAATTTGATATCTTAGATTGTATGCCCACCTATTTTAAAATCCGGACCAGTGTGCGGCCGGCCGGTACAGCCGCAAACGCTAGCCGCCTCTTTCTGCGAGCAGGTCATGCTCGCGAAGGAGGCGGCGGGCCGGGTGCGGGAGAGAACTCTTCCACCCGAGTTCCGCAGTCGGCGCCCTGGGCGCCGCCGACGTGTCTTCGCCGAGGACTATCGGCCTCCATGACCGGGGGTCTGAGGACGGTGAGAGGGCCGCTCACCGTCCTTACAGAAGCAGGCCCATGACGGCAGCGTGACGTGAGCACTCACGCACGCCCCCCCTTAGAAGCGGGGTCACACCCGAAATCCCCCATAGACGCGGGATTGCACCCGAACCACCCCCTGGGCGAGGCCGCATTGGCGGCCGTAGGTCTGTTGGGAGTCACGGGACATCCTTCCTGAGGGCTTACCCGGGGCTCTCAACCATAGGCTGTTGGGCGTTACGTGAGGTTTTTTAGTCGGTAAGAGTCCGGCATTGCATCCTACGAGGATTTTCCCTCACGTTAAAAAAAAAAAAAAAAAAGCCGCAAACGCTACGTCCCGCAATTTTATATCTGTAATATCTTAGAAAATATTCATTTAAATCATATGCTGTAAAGGGCCTTAAAGATCTAGATATATTAAATAAAAAATGTATTTAAGGTATTTAATTGGAAAAGGATTAATGCTGTATTGGTTAAAACCGCTTCGAAAATAAGCCATTATTTGTCGTAAAAAGTAAATGACATAAAAATGTTATTGTGGGATATCCATAAGAGATAGAGATATGCCATCGCGGAATTTTCTGTAGACCTTTACAATGTGTACAATACTTAGTACATTATATTGATAAATCTCGTAGGATTCAGCCTGCGTTTGCAATGTAAGTGGAAAAAATGTAATTATTTACGACATCATATTAGAAACCTCAAAAATAACAGTATTTTATATAAACCTTCCTCTTTAATCACTCTATCTATTAAAAAAACCGCATCAAGATCCGTTGCGTAGTTTTGAAGATTTAAGCATACAAAGGGACATACGGACAGAAAAAGCGACTTTGTTTTATACTATGTAGTGATGATATACTATGTAGTGATGATGCGAAAATTTGTGAGTGTGATTGCTTGTTACTCTTTGGCGCTCTAAGGGCTATAATTTGGTACAGGTCTGTAATCAATACATATAATAAAATCGTAACAGGTCGCTGTCTGTACATGGAAGATAAATAAGAAAAAATATTATAGGGGGGCTTTATGGACGCAATAGAACCCAAAACAATGATTTTTAGAATTTTTGTCTGTTTGTCTGTATGTCTGTATGTCTGTATATCTGTTTGTCTGTACGGTTGTGCACGCTAATCTCAGTAACCGCTCAACCGATTGCAATGCGGTTTTTTGTATTGTGTTGAGGTTTGCTCCAGTTAACATTTAGCGTTTGTTTTACGTAAATCGGTTAAGAAATAAAAGAGTTATAACACTTTTAAGAATCAGATATTTTGAAAATTTTAATTGTAGGGGTTTCTTTGAATGTGAGTGAACCTAAACTGGCGTGTTGGCTTAATCATAAAAGAGCTTAATGATTAAGACTATTTTTAAACAATTCAGTCCGCGCCGAAGGCGTGGACTGAATTGTAAACTATAAAAGCAACGGCGTCGCCATCTGTTGTTGCCAACCTAATAATTATGTTAACAAATGTTTTCACCTGTTGTAATTGTATAACATGGGCTAAAATTATACCAACAAAATAATACATGATTATACTGTACGCGTTGTCTAAGGCCAGTGCAGTGTGCGTCCACCTCAGTCTAATTACGGTCCCGTTCATCCAGGCGTATAATATAACTGTCATTTGATTCCAATTATAGGGGTTAATTACCTGGAAACTTTTCCGGGAGTTTTGTAAATAAGTTACTTACTTTATAGATTTTGATGTGATCTTTGAAATTTGTAGAATGTCTGACTGTATGTCTGTTTCTTCGTCATGAGGCTGTATCCCAGGAGCCGTGACAGACAGCTGAAATTTTCACAGATGATGTATTTCTGTTGCTCCTATGACAGTAGATACTAAAACCAAAGAAAAAGGAGGGATTTAGAGGGGCTCCATATTAAATACGTGATTTTTGCCGTTTTTTGGTACGGAATCCTCTGTGCGCAAGTCCGACTCGCACTTGGCCGGTTTTTTCAATATGGCGGCGTGAGTAGCTAAGTTCGAGGTGGCAATATTGAAGTTGTGAAAGAGCACATCAAAATCTATACAAAATACTAATTTTAAAACTCCAAGAAAACTTCAGGTAAAAATTCAGTCATATTGTCTCCAAGAGCTGGAACCATTTAATAGGTACTTAATTTGAACTAGCTGATGCGCGCGGCTTCGCCCGCGTGAAATTTGGTTCCCGTTCCCGCTTCCCATGGGAACATGTTCCCAGGATAAAAAGTAGCCTATGTGTCATTCCAGACTATACTCTATCCCTGTACCAAATTTCAGCCAGATCCATTCAGCCGTTAGAGCGTGATTGAGTAACAAACATCCAAACATCCAAACATCTTCACAAACTTTCACATTTATAATATTAGTAGGATTCTAGATTCTAGACCATCTAGAGCTCTACACTAATAAATCATTCTATCCAATATGGATCCCAACTTTTGCAGTCGATGCCTGGACAGAATAACATGTTTTCTTACTTTAAAGATTATTTATAACGCAAAGGATTTTTTTTTTTAAATAGGTAGCTACCTATTTTACGACTTTTGGAATTGGCTTTCCAGGCTTCCAGCTAGTTCTAGCCAATCACGCGTAGGTACCTGGCGGTAGAATTAATTTTGGCTATTATTAAAAAACAATTGACAGGGAATTCTTCAGACCCTTTTGGAGTTCAGATTTTGAATTGGAGTTTCGGCGCGAACACGAAAGGACTCGTACATTATTCCGTGTTGTAATTTTTCAAAATTAGTGTATTTATGAGTATTTATGTTTAATAATGGTGGATTCTTAAACCTAAAAGTTTCAACAACGTGCACAAGTGTTGGAAAGTGATAAAACGAAGTGATACGCGACTTTTTTGTACCACCAAACTCCAAAGACAACTCTTAGTAAAGTACCACCGCTTTACTTGAGTACAAAGTCCAAACTGGAACATACATGAATACGCTGATAATAAAAATAATTATTAAGAAAAAGTTATATTACAGTTTACACTTACACTGCTATTTGCAAGATTCTCAACATGAAAAGGATTGATATTTTCGATAACAAATATAAATATAAATGTTACTCTAAAAGACTAAAAACCATAATTCGCTTGACACAAAAAGTACAAAATAGTAACCATATTAACAAAGCTAAAAATAAGAGCAAAGCCACGTGGCAGATAATAAATAAAGGCAAAAATAATAAACCCATAGAAACAATCAATAAAGTCACGTTACACGGGAAGACTTTAACTAACCCACAGTGCATAGCTCAAACTTTTAATGATTATTTTATTGACGAGATAGAAAGTTTAAAAATAAATGACTATAATAAATATTTAAAATTTGACATGAATTGTAAATCTATATTTTTGACACCGACAGTTTCCCATGACATTGTAAAAATAATAAATTCATTAAATAATACAAAGAGCACAGGGTATGATGGGATTACAACTGTTATTATAAAATCAGTGGCAATTGTTATTGCTCCAACTCTGAGTCACATTATTAACAAATGTATGGAACAGGGTATATTCCCGGAAGACCTAAAACTATCCATTATCAAGCCCCTATACAAGAAAGGGTGCAGGGAAAGTTTTTGCAATTATAGACCAATAGCACTACTCTCAATATTTGCAAAGATTTTCGAGAAAGTTATCTATAATTGTTTGTACTCATTCCTAGAACAAAATGAGATTCTAGTAACTCAACAATATGGGTTTAGAAAACGAAAAAACATAAATATGGCGATTTACAAACTTAATGAAACAATTATTACAAATATTGACGTAAGGAAACCTGTAGCAGCTCTGTTCATAGACATGAGCAGGGCGTTTGATTTTGTCGATCGTACGAGACTCCTAAAAAAACTAGATAGATATGGAATCCGGGGTAACGCTCATAGCTTATTAAATAGTTTCCTAACAAGAAGAAAACAATTAACCACCATAAGTAAGGTCTGTCCAACATCAAAAACTGAAAAAACATATATATGTCAAATCAAAGGCTCACTAGGTACGGCGTGCCCCAGGGAAGTATCTTGGGGCCATTGCTATTTCTTCTCTACATCAATGATATGCCCAGTTGTACACGACACCCTATGATTTTGTTTGCTGATGATAGCACTGTGCTTTTTAATACAGATGACATTACAATAATGGAAAATAATATACGAGAATGTTTAAACGATTTAATTGACTGACTAAATGCAAATAATCTTAAATTAAACTTTGACAAAACCAAAATCATGACATTCGAACAAAGGACTAATCACAAACAAATTGACGTAATTTATAAAACTAAAAGAATAGAAGAAGCAAATGTCACAAAATTTTTGGGTATCTATTTAGATAGAAATATGTCTTGGGAGACACATACAGAGATGGTTTGCAAGCGTCTTAGTCAATGCTCTTTTGCTTTGTATAACCTCTCGCGGGTGGCACATCAGAGAACCGCGCTTGCAGCATATCATGCCTTTGTCACATCAATTTTAAGATATGGCGTAATATATTGGGGCCTGTCAACAAACGGTGTTCATAGCTCAAAAAAATGTGTTAGATAAGCGGCATCAAAAGAACAGACAGCTGTAAACCTTTCTTTCTAAGTCTTGGTATCCTTACATTGCCTAGTTTATATATATTTGAAGTGTTAATGTTTGTCAAAAATAATTTTCATCTATTTGATACTCTCAACAGCACCAGAAATCGGCACAAAATCCACTGTAGGCCGCACAATAAGGAAATTTTTAATAAAAACTTTTTAGGAATGGCACCTAGAATATACAATAGGTTACCAAAATCAATTTTAGTTATCAAAAAAACAAACTTATTTAAAAAACGAATTTCTGTTATACTGGTTAATAAGGTATATTATACAGTAAAGGAGTATCTCGATGATAATGATCTATAAGTTATTGTGTAGCTTATGACATTATGGGTTTCTGCTGTTGTGTACGTAGTAGGGTAATGCATTGTAAGGATTAATTGTTTAATTCGATTCTGTAGACCAGGGCTTCCTAAACTTTTCAGGCAACGGAACACCAAACAAATATTTTTTATTCTACGGAACCCCATACAAGATTATAACAAACTAGCTAGATAATGCCCGCGGTTCCGCCTGCGTGAAATCCTGTTGCCGTTCCTGCTTCCCATGGAAGCGTTTTCCCGGGATAAAAAAGCTTTCTTTTTATTATACTCACCAAATTGACGTCGCCCGCCTATCGGAAAGCCATAGCGGCATTTAGCGATCAGATCAGTGAGTCAAGGCCACTCTCACAGTGTAAGACTTCTGAGAGTGGTCCTCAAGATGGCGACCTGTTATTTGCCACTTCACGCTTCGCTTGAAGAACCGGGGTTATAAGAGGTAAGAAATACCTACGAGCGCGAGCAGGTAGTTCTATTTTTTTATAGTTCGAGAGAGGAACGATCTTTTAAATCGCTCAGTTCTGGCGAAGTACTCTCCAATGTAGGAGCGGTACGTCTGTCCGGCACGTTTTATTCGGGATCGAAAACGAGAGGGTAGGATTAGGTTGAAGAGCTAGGCTTGAGACCATGATCTATCCCTGTACCCTCGGAGATCAAGGGATAAGCGTTACTTCTTCATGGAGATAACGCAGCACCCTCTGGGCACAGTAAATTAGACTTTAACGAAAAAAAATCATATTAAGAGGGAGGGCAAAAATTTAAAAAATGGCCACTGGCCATCCGCAGGCTGTACCTTAGCCAAACCTGGGGATTAATTAATCTCCGCCCCAGGAGGATGAACCAGAAGCCTGTGTAAAGTCCCTGGTGCTGTGATTGTGCCGGAGGGGGATACCGGAGTAGACGCGGCCACTGCATTAAGGGGGACCGGGGGCCCATCTGTACACCGTAACAATCTACCGCATTACCCGTGCTGGCTTTTGAACTACTGGAACCTCGCTTTGTCTCTTGCGCCACCGGTACACAGGTACCACTTAACCTTCTTAAATTTCCCTTTTCGAAACACCATGGCAAGGAAAAAGAAAAATAAGGAACGTTTTACGCGTTTTACAGTGACATCGTCGCTGTCGTTCACACTTCAGATGGACTTTCGAAACATCAGAGAACGTCAACGCAGTCCACCACCATCTGGAAAATGCGCAGCTGCCCCTATTTTTCTTGATGGAGACGCTGTGGAGCGCTCAGGAGTCTTGAACAAAGAGAACTGTCTACTTTGTGGGCAAACGTGGATCGCGGGGCCACATTTGTACAGGTCTCACAGCGCGCGGTGACACAGACTGGCAGGCAACCGTGCTGGATGTCGTGAATTCTGGTCTCTTGCCAAAGTTGCGTGGGAAACTTTTGTCGGTCGCGTTTGCCACCCTTACTTAAACCGTATGGTAGCCTGGCTCAGAGTGCCAAGGAGAAAGCCGACATTCTGACAATTTACTCTCTTTGCCTCCAATTCGACTATGGACGTCAATGTTACGAACGATGGAAGAAGATTTAAAAGATGGAGGTTCTTCGCCACATGGCACCCCCTGGTGTACACCCAAGCAGCTTCCGGCAGCGCGACGTTAGACGGGAGCTTCAATCCCTTGACGTTCATAAGCCCAGTGGGCCAGACTGCATACCCGCGGTGGTAAATCTGTGTGGTCCTAGGTTATGTCCGGTACTTAAACGTCATTGCACGCTTTCATATTTCATGAAACAAGGCTTACCGGCTTAGTGGAAGACTGCGCATGTGCATCCTGTACGCAAGTCGTTCGACTGGCGGTCTTTTTGTGTGCACCACACACCGCTGGGCGACGGCTATCGAAAGTTAAAGCGAGGTTCTAGCATTGGGCCTCGATATTTCTAAGGCCTTTGACCGGGTCTGGCACTGTGGTCTTCCTACCAAATTGTCTTCCTATGGACTGCCCGAGGGGTTTTGTGGATGGGTGTCCAGCTTTTTGGTCGGTAGAAGCATCAACAAGCAGTAGCTGTTCTGACTTCATGGCCCTAAATGCTGGAGTTCCACGAGGCTCGGTGTTGTCGCCCACTGTATTTTTGCTGCATATTAATTTGTTGCTGTCTATTAGCGGCATTCATTGTTATTCGGACAGTACGGGCGACACTTTTTACACAGGCCGACCCAATATTCCTCGGTATGCTGGAGTCCCACGAGGCTCGGTGTTGTCACTCACTCTATATTTGCTTCGCTCGCTCGGCTCGTGCACAGGGGGTGACAGCTCTAACTTAACCTAACCTAATTGAATCTTCTTGTCTCTGCGGGTAAGGACCACAGCGAGACAGGTTATTTTCTATGTTATACAGATATTTATAAACACAATTAGCCTGTTTAAGTAAAATTTCAGACATTGTGCGCCTTTGACATTCTGCGCTTTTAACTATGTGCGCTTTTGTCATTTTGCGCTTTTGACAATCTGCGCCTTTGACTATGTGCGCTTTTGAAAATTTGCGATCGTTTGTCATTTTGTGCTTTTGACTGTATGCTCCTAAAGCAGTACGGGCGACACTTTTTACACAGGTCAACCCAAGATCCCTCGGTGCGTAGTGGAAGAAAGTTGTGAACAATTTGTGTCTGAAATCGAGACTACTCTTACACAAATGTCTAATTGGGGTGGACGTAACCTCATCGTACACCCAGCTACAACTACAACACACTATTGTCATGAGTCATGTGCCTACATGCTGTCATGACAATACTGATCACTTATCTTCATTGTCAGCTACAGCTTTAATTTTAGCAAATTGTATGATATTCTAAAGGTATTATTTCAACAGCAGTGGGTCGTAACTTTGGCGGAACCCTGATGACTGGTTCACGGAACCCCTAGGTTCCGCGGAACCCACTTTGGGAACCGAGGCTGTAGACATTTCTAATTGACTTCAAATACGTAATAACTGACAATTTGTATCTGACCTAATCTGAATACTTATTGACATTTACAAAATTTGCATGCCTGAAGCGGTATAACATGTAATGACTATAACATTGTATGACACCTTAAATGTATTATAATTTGTAACATGTTTTTGCAATAAATTATTTGAATTTGAATTTGAATTTGAATAAATGACTTGACATTGGCATACTCTCAAGCCGAGAAAGTTCAAGATATAAGGAAAAGAAGAAGAAGATTTTGAATTGGTTCTTCGTTCGAAATTTATATATTTTGAGGTTAGTTTTTTGTTGTAAACATTTATATACTTACACAATGAACAGCGGCATTAAGAGCGACAATTCCATAACAAAATATTGAAATATTCAATAGCAAAAACATTGTCTACATTATTATGAAATTCCAATAATCCATAAGTACGCAGTCACTCTTTATACTGTGACGCAGTATATTAATAACGTATATGTTGCGATAATAGTAAGTAAGTAGAAATCCCTATTTATTGTTTGAGTTCGTGGTTTTAGTTAGAAGATATAAATTTATTTTATAAATTTAAATTAAATATAAATTTAAAAGTCATTATTGAATAAAAAAATATTCAATAATGACTTTATTGAGTAATGAAATGACACGTCATCATATATATTTAAGTAATAAGATGGTGTCCGTGCCATCTTCCAATGTGAAATTTTGTTCCCGTTTCCGCTCACTACGGGAACGTAGGTATTCCAGATATAAAGATGTCTATTATTTATAGATTGATGTTATTCCAGATCCAGACCTTAATCTATTCCTGTACCAAATTCCAGCCAGATCCGTGAAACCGTGAGAGCGTGAAAGAAAGTAACAAACATCCACGCATACATACATACAAACATACGCGTTTTATAATGTAGGTATAGTAGGTAAGAATGTTACATAAAACAAAAGTAGAGTCGACTTAGTGACCAAAGAGCTGGCAGTTTTCTCTCTCAGCTAATTGCTATTCAAAGGGGGAATGCTGCTAGAGTTTAGGTACTACATAATCTAAGGCTGCTAGTCTTTAGGGCACATGCCACGGGCACAGTATAAATATATGTTCTTTATTTAGGTTTACTTTAGATAGGTAGTAATAATGTAAATATATTATATATTATGTAGGTATCTATAACAGTGCGGTGCTGATACCTACGCTAACGTATGGAAGCGAGAGTTGGGTATGGCAGAAAACTCATCATAAAAGTAAATTAAACGCGGTCGAGATGCGCGCGCTACGCAATATCTGCGGAGTAACGCTCGCAGATCGCGTTCGGAATGAAGATGTACGAAAGAGAGTTGGTCTGAAAGTGAGTGTCGGTGTTAAAGTAAGGAAGGGCATGCTACGTTGGTTCGGGCATGTGGAGCGAATGGGAGATGAAAGAATGACAAAACAGATATACAACGCGAAAGTGGATGGACGAAGGAGTCGGGGAAGGCCACGACACACCTACCACGATCAAATTAATCGTCTGTTAGTTGAAGGTGGTGTCAAGAGCCGAAGGAACCGACGTGCATGCATGAAAAGAAAAATGAAAGTTGAAGAAGCAAGTGAGGTGTGTATGGACCGTGCCGGTGTGGCACTCGGTTCTTTCTGCCTACCCTGCAAGGGATTTGGCGTGAAGATAGTCTATACTATGTATCTAATAATTATGTTACGCTATACTACCTATACTACCTATGTATCTAATAATTATGTTACACTGCAATTTTTAATAATAAATATTATTTCTTTTCTAAATAAAAATTTAAAATCATTGTTTTGCTTATAAATAGACAAGGTAAAATTTTAAAGTGACATAAATACCTACTTCTACTTATTACAAAATATGACATGGGTTTATGGTGGGCGTTTACGAGCAATTTGGTAAATTTAGATTTGTCCTATTCTCAGATGTAATAATGTTCTATAAATAAAAAAAACTCGGCAAAGCTTCTGGGGGAACGAAAATACGCGAAAGCATTATACCGATTACTGCAATATGAGAAAATCGGATTTTACGTCGATTTATAACAATCTCTTACACATCTATGTTTACTAATATTTAAAGCTGTAGAGTTGTTTGTTTGAACGCTAGGATCTCAGGTATTTTTCTTTTTATTTTTTAAAGCGGGGGAAAATTCGTCATGGATGCTATGCCGGTCTCCTACCGACTAAAAAACCTCACGTAACGCCCAACAGCCTATGGTTGGGAGCCCCGGGTAAGCCCTCGGAAGGATGTCCCAGGACTCCTTACAGACCTACGGCCACTACTGCGGCCTCGCCCAAGGGGCGGTTCGGGTGCTATCCCGCGTCTTTGGGGGGTTTCGGGTGTGATCCCGCTTCTAAGGGTCCTCTCACTATCCTCGGACCCCCGATCATGGAAGCCGATAGTCTTTGACGAAGACACGTAAAATTACGTACTTATTCTATTAAAAAAATACCTTCTCGACTTTGCGATACCAGGCATACTCTCAAACCGAGAAAGCGCATGAGAAAAAAAGTTTATATGTAACATCACCATAACACCATTTCACACGACGCCGACGGCGACGCTACGAGTTTGGTATTACTCTACTCTACGCATGTGCCATTCAGGAACATGCAGTTGGCATGATTGACTGCTGAAAATCTTCATCTCCATTTTTGTGCAAAAAAATATATTCCTACCGGTAAGTAAATTGTAACAACGATATGTATGTATGTAAGTATAAGTGCTTTTACGTTATTAAGGTGCGTATCATAGTCATCCCGCATAAAGAACAATTTACTTCCATTAAACAATGTTTCGCTTCAAACATTACAGGTTTTTTGTACATAACAAAACAATACAATGCATTCTCTGAACCTATAATCTATGTTATTTAAGTATTTTTTTTATGTCAGTTCGTTTTCCGATACGCTATGGCCTCGTATCAAAAACGAATGCCTACTTATATTAATTGTTTATTCCGAAGAGTTATTAAATAAATTCCGAGAAACATGTGTTACTATGTTCATGTCCCCGATGACGGACAATTACACGGTGATTAAAATAGCATTAACGAAATTACCGCGTACCGACGAACTGTCAGGTGCGTGGATACGCGTGGCTCAAAATGGCGGGTTTTGACGTTTATTGTTTTTTTTTCGAGTAAAGTGACGACAACATAATCCGTGCGGTTTTCAATTTTCACATGCGTCAATTTGTTTGTTGGAATTAATTGTGTTATTGTTTGCGTAAGGTGCACAATTTACTTAGAAAGTTCATAAAACTTCCTTAGTAAATTGTGAACCCTTTCAAAACCACAATTTGTCATGAAATAATGACGTGAAATTTGTACTGTTTGAGGGCTTACCCGAGGCTTTCGGGCACTGGCAGTTGTAGGGCATCGTGCGGTTTTAGTCGGTAAGAGTCCGGCATGGCATCGAAAGATTTTCAGTAATTTTCACACGTAAAAAAAGGTACTTGCTTAAACTTCCCGCGATATTTCACTACCGTTAGTGGTATTAGGCTGCTTTCATATCACTAGATCTATAGTATAGATGTATATCTATCTAGTGATATAGTTAGTATAGTCTATACCAGGGGTTCTCAACCTGTGCGCCGCGGCGCCCCGGGGCGCCGCAGAGAGCCCAGAGGGGCGCCGCGGCTCTCCTCACGGCGCCCATCCATCAAATCAGCCTATGACAGTCCACTGCTGGACGCAGGCCTCTCCCATTTAACGCCACACGTTCACCAAGAGAGAGGAGTGCCAAGAGAGACATCTCGCCGTCTGGTTTGGGGGTGCCACAAGGCAGCCTTCGTGCGCGCCCCCGACTAGCGTTGTACCGGTGGGCGGAGGTTGAGGGACCCCGTTCACCGATGATCATTTGGCGGAAGGCACCTCTCCGTGTTGCGGAGGTGCCTTCAGTGCCAGCCCGCTCGACCGCTCTCTACCGTCTCCAGAAAGGCGCTCAAGAGCGGTGCGATGCGGGCTTGGGTTTTGTCAGCTCTTTAGGGAGCTCAGGGGAGCAGTCCATCTTGCTCCCCCAAGGAGATTGCCGGCCGACCAGAACAATCTTTCGATATTCTTCGGCCCGGCTATAGGGTGAGAAGGAACACCGCGGGGTTTAGTGGGTAGGACGGTCCCTTTCCGGGACCGGGAGCCCCACACACCATCCTAGCTGTCTCCGCGGCTGGGATAACGGTGCCCAACCGCATTCCCCGCGTCACCAAAGAAAAAAATAACGCCACACGGTCCAGGTCGTCGGTCTATCTGGCGGGTGGAAGTCTTACTCGTCGTTTGTAAACAAGGGTCTGTCTCTCAAGTTCCCTATTTTGTTTTTTTAACTAGTCTACTTTGTATCTAAGTCCTCACCGCGTTGACCGCCTTAAGGTGTCTTATTTGAGAGAGGTGGTACTATAGGCGGCGACATGGTCACAGACAGCTTCCCTGGCTCAGAGGTCCAAGCTGCTCAACGGTCAGCTACATCAGGAAATCATAGAGACTTGAAAAGAGCGACTTGAGTAACCAAGGTGGGATAATGCCACAATCGGGGCGATCAGACCGATCATAAACGAGTAGCTGTAGAGGAACCATCTCTTTTATTGGTTGATACAGATAACTACCGGGCACGGGTGCATCGGGAAGTATCTGTGGCGAATGCACCGGGAGAACACGGCCGAATGCCAGCACTGCGAGGACACTGCGCTCCATACATTGGTAGAGTGTGCAGCATGGGCGCAATAGCGCTAGGTCCGAGTAGCAAACCTAGATGTGGACAATATCTCGCTGGAGACCACGGTACGAGCCATGGTCCATCCAGTGAGAGGAAGTGAGACGCCGCCGAGTTTTTCTGCGAGCAGGTCTCATACTCGTAAAAGAGATGGCGGGGAGGCAGCGGGAGATTACTCTCCAACCCGAGTTTCGCAATCTTCGGCGAGGGTGCCATACACTTGTCTTCGCCCAAGATTATCGCGCTTCCATGCCGCGGGCCTAAGGATGGGACGGGGGCTGCTCACCGTCCTTAGAGAAGCATGGCGAAGACGACAGCTTGACGTGAAAGTTTCTCGCACGCCACACGCCGTAAGAACTCGAACCCCAAAAGCGGTCACCGTGGTAGGCCACTCTGTGGTTTTAGTCGGTAAGAGTTCGGAATAGCATCCATGAAGGATTCCGGTTTGGACCGCATGATGAGTTCGCCGAGACATGTCACAGGAAAGTGACGTGTGCGGAGGATAGTACCATTGAATAGCTGCGTCAATGAGGCGGAGGAACGAAGGGGGGGGGGGGAATATGAGATTTCACGTGCCATATGAGGGCGCCGTGAAAATTTTTAAATTTTATAGGGGCGCCGTGACCAGAAAAAGGTTGGGAAGGCCTGGTCTATACTAATATTATAAAGAGCAAATATTTGTTTTTGTTTGTTTGTTTGTAACGAATAGGCTCCGGAACTACTGGACCGATTTGAAAAATTCTTTCACTGTTGGGAAGCTACACTCTTTGCGGTGAACATAGGGTATATTTTATTCCCGTATTCCCGGGAACGGGAATTACGCGGGCGAAACCGCGTGACGTCCGCTAGTAAGTACATAAAGTCAACCTTGATTTCCCAAAGGACTAGGCATAGGCACTATAATGCAACTTACCTTTCACCAGACGTGACGTGACGTGACGAGACGACGACTTCACCGACGCGGCGACGCAACTTACTTTGTCCCGCGTCACTTTATTTTCCTTGACATTAAGACAAGCAGTTGACTATAGATAGACCCTCGGATTCATACCTCCGGCTGCACGGAAATGCCACTTACCGTCACCCATCCATGGCTTACCATGACGTAGGATATCTTACGCAGTGATCACTGCACAGAGTAAGAAGGATTACGAACGACGCCAGAGAACTAGAGCAAAGATTATTTTATGAAAATATTTTATCATTCTAGTCATACTTAGTTCTTTCTTTGAATGAAACCTTCATGACCCAATGAAGCAACCTTACTGCCCTCGGCCTCGGTTAACCTTAAGTGGGTGCCTTTCCACCAGAGATGTGCTATGCTACGTAGCTACTCGTATTATACTTTGATATATTTACCAATCATATTAGTCGGTCCACATGACATGTGGACCGACATGAAAGCTGAAACCTTTTAGCGGGGTGCTGCACAGTTTAAGTGAAGAGTCTCGACATGTTGGCCTCGGTATAAACTTGAACAAAACCAAGGTCATGTTCAATGAGCATGTCATGCCGGGACCAATAGCTGTCCAAGACTACACTTACCTTGGGCAGGACATTTGAAACGAGTAACCTGGATAAGGACATAGCGAGAAGGATTTGCTTGGGCTGGGCAGCATTCAGCGAACTGCATCGGGTTTTCTATTCGCCGATACCGCAATGCCTGAAGATGATAGTCTTCAGCCAGAGCATTCTACCAGTTATGACCTACGCCGCCGAGACGTGGACACTCACAATAGGGCTAGTCCACAGTAGGGGTGTCTCTGAGGGATAAGATCCGAAACGATGTTATCCGCCAGAAAACAAGAGTGGTCGACATAGCTTGCAGAGTATACGTTTCGAAGTGGCTGGCCACATTTGTAGAATAACTGATGCTCGATGGAGCAAGCGTATTCTGGAGTGGAGACCGCGACTTGGTAAATGTCGGGTAGGACGACCCCCTGCCAGAAGGAGCGACGATCTAAAGAAGGTTGCAGGGATTGACTGGATGCGAAAAGCGCAGGACCGTGTGTTGTGGCGAAATTTGGAAGACGCCTATGTTCAGCAGTGGACTGCTATAGGCTAGATTGATTGATTGAATTTTGAAGTGCCTTTGATTTCGGAAGATTAACTTTTTTTTAGTAATTATGAACATGAAAACGAAAGATGAAAACTTTAACATTATATTTAACCTTTTGTTTTACGGTACACCTGTAGTCAGACCAATTTCAGGTAACTTATAAATAACCGTGTTTTGTATAACTCCCCCAAAAGGACTTATCACAGCTAACTCTTATATCTTAACATACGGGGCGTCGCGTATTAGGTAATGTATGGTAGGCTTGTCATGCCTATCTCTGTTATTGAGTTTATTATAGTAAATATAGCTACAATAAAAAAAATGCTACTTCCCGATATCCGTCACATTAAAATATGTTACATTATTAAAAAATCTCATACTTGTTTGCATTAAATTTCTTTAAAAACGCAAATATCTGAAAAAAATCTTTAGGATGCAATTTCTCAAAACTATGATTTTTAAGATAACGTAGATAGGTCTGACACGGCAGTACAGTCTGTTTAACTAATACCAGAGGTATGTAATATATTCAATGATTAATAATTACAAACGCAGTACTAAGCACGTGCTAGGTGAGTTTGCAGTAATAAGCACTATTACTGCATGTGATCTTAGTGATACTGTAATGCTCGCAAGCCCATAAAGTTAATGAAAACGCAGTACTAAGCATTTTATCTAAATAAGATAATAAAATAAGGAAAAAAATATATCAATAGAAAGATCGATTTTTTTACTATTTTTAAGTTACATTTTAAAAGTTATAGCACCGATATTTCTTCCTTAGATATGACGAAATATGTTTTTCGCGCTTATCTCGAAACCGCTATTTTGCAAGTACTGCGTTTGCAATAACGAGGGCAGATGTAACGTTGAAGGGTAGATTTCAAACATATTCATAGTAATGTAGCATAGCACATCTCGGTGGAAAAGCACCCCAAAGCTTTTTAAAATATGAGAGGCATGTGTACAAAAAAGTGATAAAATAGAATGCTTCCAATCTAGAATGCCCAACGATTAGAATCGAACGTTTGCATTCTTGATACCGGTTTTTGGTAAAATTTAATGGAATTTTTAATCAGATCGGAACCGGAAATACCGATCCACGTTCTCAACGTAGTCTTCATAATTTAAATACCTACTACATTTCGGTCGAAACCTGTCTATAACATTTCTACTTATTCGCCGAAGACTATCGGGCCTCCATGACCGGGGGCCTGAGGTCGGTGAGAGGATTGCTCACCGTCCTTACAGAAGCAGGCCCATGATGGCAGCGTGACGTGAGGGTTTCACGCACGCCCCCCCTTAAAAGCGGGATCACACCTGAAACCCCCCAAAGACGCGGGATAGCACCCGAACCACCCCCATAGGCGAGGCCGCAGCGGCGCGGGCGGCTCGGCGGCCGTGGGTCTGTTGTGAGTCCTGGGACATCCTACCGAGGGCTTACCCGGGGCTCCCAGCCATAGGCTGAGGTGAACATGAGGTTTTTTAGTCCGTAGGAGTCCCTTCACGTAAAAAAAAATTACTACTTATAGTCTATTTAAGTCGACTATCTTCTGGATTTTGGGAGTGGCCCAATTTTTTTTTAACTTACTTAATCGATTAGCCTTGACATGGTGAACTAAAAGACAAAATATAATTATTATTGATGATCGAAACGTTTTTTTGTCAAGGCTTTTTTATCGTTTATAAAGTAAAGTTAAATGAAAAATAATTTTAAAAAAATCTGGCATAATAACCTGCCTGCGTTCAAAACCTAGGCCAGCGAAGGATTTAAAATATTGAACAATGAGGGATTCAAATATTCCTAGAATCCTAAGCGTAGTGAAAACGTAAAAGCTTTCATGCCGTGTGAAACAACTTTTCACTACAGCGAGAAAACTATTCAAATCACTACAGCGAGGATACTGTCGGATGCAACAAAACTTTATATTAGTAAGTAATGCCTTTTTGTTGTGTTAGGTATATTATTTTAATTTTTTTACAATTGGGGAAATGATCGAATGTATTTTTAAAATGTGGCCCGTGTCTGTTTGTTTGTTTGTTCGGAGTTGGAGCAAAATTCTGTAGCTCAATCATTATTGTACTATTAGGATGAGTTAGGCATTTTTTCAACTTAAATATTGTCGTATGTTTCATCAAAATCGGTTCAGCGGAAATGATAATATAGCTTGACCTATGTTTTTCTAGAGTCCTATGCGTTGGACAGGTCAAAGTCGTTTGGGTTTTAGTCAAAATCACCTCGCAAACAAAGTCGCGGGCAAAAGCTAGTACAATAAAATAGCATTAATATAATTCCCAAAAAAATCTTACTGCCTTTATTTTTTTTGTCAAAGCATTTGATCGAACGCTTATTGTCTAAAGATTGTTTGCTGCAACAAATCACGTTGATAATATTCTGCCAAATAAATATTTGACAAAATGAAAAAATGCTATATATATACTAAAATTATTCCAAACATTGCATTGGTATAAAAATAGTTGCCTAAATTTTGACAATCTGTTCGATCTTACGGCAGGCTCCTTAAAAGAGTATTATAGCGCTTGTACACCTTTCTCTACCCGGTGACGAAGATTCGCAAACAGCATATTACTTGGATATAAAAAAATTGTTCTAGAATTTGGGGCTATAGGCAATAGGTTACCATTAAGTACACTGAATTTTGCACTTTCTTGCAAATATTGTAAGGATGATACATCAAAAATTCTTATGTCATACTTAAATATTCTTATGTCATATTTACTTTAAGTTTGACATAAGAATTTTCATTGTTTAATCCGCCAACCTTCTTGTTAATAGTGGGAACGCACCCTTACTCACGAATATACTACTTACGTATCAAAAATCTAATGAAAAGCGAATTCATTCAGAAAATTGTTTCAGAAGATCGTTCCTCTCTCGAACTATAAAAACCTGGAACGACCTGCCCGCACAGTTGTTTCCCTCATCTTACAATCCCGGGTTCTTCAAGCGAAGCGTGAAAAGACTGAAAAAGCACATCACAGGGCCGCCAACTTGAGGACCACTGTCAGAAGTGTAAGGACTGTGAGACTGGCCCCCAATCGCTAGATGCGCCATGACTTTCCGTCAGGCTGGTTTTTCCTTGAGGGTAGCGAAAAAATCTAAATCTATCGTTTTTCTTCGATGATGAATTGAATAAAGAACAATTTTTTTTGTTCTTTATTGCTGGTTTTTTGCTCGGAATGGTTGTTGTGAATAGCACGAAAACGAGAATGTGGATCCGATTTACATTCACGTTTCTCGTGATTTTTTCGCGTTCTCGGCGAGAATCTCGAGAATGAAAAAAAACCCTTTCCACATTAAAAGACAAAAAGCAATTTTTACTCAGAATTCAGAGAAAAGTATTTTTTTTACATTATACCTACCTACGTGTACCTAACAGTCTGGTGAAATAAAAATAAAATAAAAAAATAAAATAAAATTTATTCCCTTTGAAATTTTTAAAAAAATTATTTAGGTTTGTCAAAATTTTTGTGACTCTACCGGGGGTTCGGAAATACTACAGACTGAGAAGAACACCCCAAGAAACTCAGTCTGGTCCCTTCTCTTCTAGTATATCTAATACAGTTTTTTTTTTATGTAGAAAGGAGCAATTCGTGTCACTGCCAGGCAGCCTTGTCTTCTAGAAAGTCTTTAATGCTATAATAAGCTTTCTGGCACAATTTAAGTTTTATTAGTTTTTTAAATTTATTAACTGACAAACCTGTTATGCCTGAATGCTGATGATGATGGGAAAAAACTGCAAGTCAATCAATTGAATCAATTTAGCGGAAACATACCTCGGCCCATTTTACCTGGTATTTCCACTGTGGAGTTGTCTACCCGGAATTCCGTCCGCCATGGCACGCGGCATAAAATCCATTACAAATTCCACAAATATTATACTGAAACGAGTTTTTACCCGTGAACTGCCTTGTACTCAAAGAAAAAAAATCCATATTGAACAAAAACCGGCCAAGTGCGAGTCGGACTCGCGCATGTGGGTTCTGTAGCAAAAAAACTGAAAAAAAAAATACGTTTATTGTATGGGAGCAGATGGGATCCCCCATTGATATACAAAAAACTTAGTATTTGGAATAAGGGCGATAAGGCGACCAATTGTACTACCTACCTTAATATGTGCTTTTTAGGGTTCCGTACCCAAACAGTAAAAACGGAGCCCTATTCATGAGACTTTGCTGTCCATCTGTCTGTTTCTGCACGTCACGAGGCTGAATCTCAGGAACCGTGATAGAGAGCTGAAATTTTCACAATGATGTATTTCCGTCACTATAAAAATAAATAGGTTGTCACGTGATAGGTGGGTCAGCCACCCTATCATCAGGTCCAAATGTAGTGAGGATTACCAAGGAGATAATTGAGAACGATATTTTGGTTGATACAATACAGCAGTTGATCCTGCGTTTATTAAAATAGACAATATCAAAACAGATGTACGAGTACAGCTAGTTACAGACAAAGTAGGGGTATCCCCTAGACCAGGGGTCGGCAAGGCGCGGCTCGCGAGCCGCATGCGGCTCTTTGGGTGTAGACCTGCGGCTCTTTAGTTGCATACATAATTATCATATTATTCATTTTCAAGAACATTATGACCCTTTCATTTTCAAAATACCACAAAAGTCTTACTAGTAGATAAACAAGCAAACTCGCCTAATGGTGGTGTGCTGCGCTTGAAAGCGTTATATGGAGCACCATTTTCTTTCTAATAGGATTCTGCTGCGATGTCCGCAGCGGGCCATAGCCCAGAGAATATCCTACTTCCTACTAATATTATAAATGTGAAAGTTTGTGAAGATGTTTGGATGTTTAGATGTTTGGATGTTTGTTACTCAATCGCTCTAACGGCTAAACGGATTAGTCTGAAATTTGGTACAGAAATAGCTAATGATCTGGAATAACACATAGGCTTTTTATCCCGGAAAAATGTTCCCACGGGAAGCGGAAACGGGTATCACATCCCACGTGGGCGAAGCCGCGAACATCATCTAGTAATATCATAAGAAACGGCATGTCCAATTCTGACAGTCCGTCGCGGAACCTAGAGGCCGCAGTTCTGGCAGAAATCTACCGGCCCAATGCTTTGGTGCGTCAAAATGGCAAACAACCACCTTCGGAAGAGATTGAAAGCTGGCGTGTTAGAGCGCGCAATGATCTCATTCATAAATGGCGCACCAGGCTACAGCTCGGCGGTAAGCATTGAGCTCGTCTCTGCCATCTTATTTATTCTGAGGTCCTGAATAGAAAAGCGGCACTGACATACCTACCACCTCACACAGCTCCTCACGGGGCACGGATATTTTAGTAAATACCTGCATCATGTGGTAGGCATTGAGCCTGAGGCAATTGTTTTGACGTCAACGGCAATGAGAAAAGCGCTGCGGGTGCCAGAGCGGGGTGGCCTAACACTTCCAGTATGCCAACCTCGCACGCGTGGCCGACAATGAAAGCTTTATGACAGCCGTGAGACTGGCTAAGACGCACCCGTCGTGTTCAGGCGTCGCGGCAGTAAAGTTTCGGTGGGTAATATTTAGACCCAAAATAAAATAAAATAAAATTTATTCCCTTTGAAATTTTTAAAAAATTATTTAGGTTTGTCAAAATTTTTGTGACTCTACCGGGGGTTCGGAAATGCTACAGACTGAGAAGAACACCCCAAGAAACTCAGTCCGGTCCCTCTTATTCATCTTAGTATCTAATACAGTTTTTTTTTTAAATGTAGAAAGGAGCAATTCGTGTCACTGCCAGGCAGTCTTGTCTTCTAGAAAGTCTTTAATGCTATAATAAGCTTTCTGGCACAATTTAAGCTTTACTAGTTTTTTAAATTTATTAACTGACAAACCTGTTATGGCTGTCGGCAATGTATTGTACATTCGAATACAATTACCTTCAGAGTCGAGACTGTTGCAGGTAGCTGTTGTACGCTTGCCTTCCCTGTGACCCAACAATAGTGACAAGAAGGAACATCCCAGGGTTTTAGTGGGAGAATCCCACATAATCACTCAGATTTTTTAAATTGTGGAAATTCTTCAAAACCACCCTGTGACTTACCATCTGCCTATGGCCGTAAGTCGTGGAGACGCCCTTCGAAGAATGTTCTCAGAGCTTCCGACAGACTTGGTTTGTCTCTATAGCAGACTTTCCTCGCAATCTAGTCTATCCCACTGCTTACGGGGGGGGGGGGGGGGATCGTGGGATCAAGAAAGATTTTGTGGCTCTTTAAAAATGTTGTAATTTAAAATCGTCATTTTTGGCTCTTCCGACTCAAAAGGTTGCCGACCCCTGCCCTAGACCACCAGATCCCGTGATGTCGCGTAGTTGGAGTAGATACATCACCTGAAGGGCAGCCGCAGGTGGAAGAAGAGCACAGCGACCGCTTGCAGGTCCTTATAAAACGCGTGGAGGTAGCCGAGGGGCGAGGGGGGTGTAACCGTGCGCGCGCGCCGGCGCGTAGGCTGCCGTGACGTCATAAGGTAGGTACTAAAATTAGAAAAAATAAAAATAATAACGGGGGGTCCATTTATCTACTACGTATAGTGACGTGCAGAAAGACAGACAGATGGACAGCGAAGTCTCGGATGCCGTTTTTACCCTTTGGGTTACGGAACCCTAAAAAGCACATATTAAGGTAGGTAGGTACCTAGTACAATTGGTCGCCTTATCACCCTACACAATGGTAATGCAATGCATTTCTCGATGTACCTTATCGTGGTAATTGAGGTAACTAGAGCAAGCACCTAATGAGCTATTTTAATGGCGTTGATAATAAAAAGAATGGTTGACATTCCAAAATTGGTGACTAGGCAACAAAAGAACGTAATGCAACCTCATTTCTGGATATATTTTTGATATAGTTTCCGTGTTTATCGAATAATAAGTACATCTATACTATACTAATATTACAAAAATAAAATATTTGTATGTACGAATAAACTTAAAAACTATTGAACCTACATGCGTATACATACATTATAGTAACGCCTTTATCCCCGAGTAGGCAGAGGCATAGTATACACCCACATTTCACCTTATAGCTTTATGTCCCACGTAATAGGTGGTGACCCTATTGCCGTGTTGTAATGGACATGCACAGGTCGCCGCGACCCGCTGTTGAAATTTTTCAAGCCGCCCTTATGGCCTTGAACTTGGCTTAACGACTGTCAATTTACTGTCAACCGGGTTTCATTTCGAGTTTTCCTTCTCTAAGCAATGGATCTTTGAGCGAAAGTGTTTCCTTAGTCGCCTCTTACGACACCCTCGGGATGTATTGGTGTGGCGACATTTTGTACTCTTACCCGTCGCAACATGGGACCCCGTCGCCACACGGGGCTACTACTGGACGGGTTTCGATAATTCTTCCACCTTATGAATGGTACGTTGTCTCTGAGTAATATAGCGTATAATTTATTATCGTAGGTAATCCTATGGGAAATGTGAACGAAACTTACGCGAGTAAAACCGTGTGATATCCGCTAGCCAACACTAATATTATAAAGAAGAAAAATTTGTAATTTCGTGTGTGTGTATGTTTGATGTTTGTAATGGATAAACTCAAAAACTACTGTGCCGATTTCAAAATTCCTATCACCATTGAAAAGCTACATTCACCATGAGTAACATAGGCTATATTTTATTGCCGTATTCCCACGGGAACGGGAGCTAGGCGGGTGAAACAGCGTGACATACGCTTACTTTAATTTTATAAAAATCGGAACTCATGGCGTGGTGGGGGCCAAAGTCTACCACGGGAATCCTCTAACAGTTTTCCTGGGAGTGGGGCGCTGAGCGGAACAGGAACCTGTGGTTTTAATTTTCAAGTCCGGTATGACACCAGTGGACAATTTCCATTCTTACATTAAAATAACTTGCAAACAAACACAGTGGAGAGAATCTTCGCCAGAACCGAGCGTTTCAAAAGATCGTTCCTCTGTCGAACTATAAAGCTTGGAACGACCTGCCCGCACACGTATTTCCCTCATCTTACAATCCCGGGTTCTTTAAGAGGAGCGTGAAGAGGCACATCACAGGGCCGCCAACTTGAGGACCACTGTCAGAAGTGGCCCCCAATCGCTAGATGCGCTTTCCATCAGGCTGATGGCGACGTCAATTTGGCGAGCTGAACATAAAAAAAAAAACAAACCTAAAGACATTGTATCTGTCAGAATATGTATCGGTACGCAGCCAACGTTTTTCTTTAGTAAGGTACTGAGTAGGAAAAGTACAATTGTTTATTCATTTTATGTTCAAAGAAAACTGAGCGGAAACCACATATTTCCAAGAGAGAAAAAAATGACGGTTTCCTTACACCAACACGCCAAGAAATGTTGTAGGGACTTTTGTTGACTATTTTATGTATTATTATAACATAATACCTATCTGTGGTATTAATAGTTGATGCCCACTATTGCCCACGCACGACTTACCTAATACAAGAGCAATTTGGAGCTGCTTACATAACGATGAAGAGTTGCTTAGAAAATTATTTCGAATAATGCTATCAAAACACGACTTTATTTTCCTTTTGTTTTAGGTACCTATTACAATTAAACATTGTTCAATCTTGATTTTACAAAAGGAAAAAGCTAAAGTGAAAAGCTTTTCACTTCGATGAAATACAAAATACTTTTGAAGAAATACAAAATAGGTAGATACTTTTGAAGAAAACGAAGATATAGGCTGTTTAATATTTTCTATTGCTTCCTCGAATTTAAATAATTGGATTCGGCTTCTAATTGGCATGCCGGTACACCGAAAATGTGAAACGAGTTTCTTTGATGTATTTCTTCGATAAAAAGATATTTACATTATATTTGCTACCCCATTGTGATACATTTTCAGTGGGCGCACACTGGGCGACAGTCGCGGCGACATGTCGCGGCGACTGTCGCCCAGTGTGCGCCTGCATCGGGCGACTTGTCGCCGCTACATGTCGCCGCGACTGTCGCTGACGTGCGCGACATGTCGAGGCGACTGTCGCCCAGTGTGCGCCTGCCTCGGGCGACTTGTCGCCGCTACATGTCGCCGCGACTGTCGCTGACGTGCGCGACATGTCGCAGCGACAGACGTCGTACAAAAAGTCGTCGCTCGGCGACTGTCGTCGCCGCGCCGTGTCGCCGCGACTTCCCTTGCTTGCCGAGACGCGGCGACATGTCGCGCAGTGTGCGAAGCTTAGAACAAAATGTACTTATGTAATTTGGCGAACGCAGCTTGTCGCCGCCACATGTCTGTACTGAATGTTACTACGTCACCGCTCGAACCTGCATTCCTAAAATGCGTTTTTTTCCTACAAATTTGGCCCTCCAATCAAATTTCTTAATTTTTATGGCTCCCATTAAGAAAGTTTTCCCGCCGCGACTGCTCTATGCGGTAACCACACTGCCTTTATCTTGCTATAATCCTTAGTAGGTATATCAAAGGGCCCACCATAATATCGTTCTACCATTTTTTGTTGCCATAATGATACGTGCCTTTTACAATACCTACTTTCACGTCTTCACAGTAACAGTTTACTCTCTACACTTTAAAGTCTACAGCATTATGTTTAAAACTTCCAAGAATGGGTACCAAGCCTACAATTATCTTGCTGCCAGTAGCTATTGTATGTAGTAGCATCTGTTAACCGATAATACATAGTTGCGACTGTTGCGAGCTTCCTATTGTAACATATTGTTGAATAATAAGTACAATGCGGATTTCCAGCGATTTTCTTATGTGAAAGCCATAGGTGTAGATTTCTTGAAAGCGTTACGGTACGATGAGAATATATTTTTAAACCTGTATTGAATACAACAGGCTTAGGTTTCACTAGAAGCGATTGACGAAGTACCAGAGATAGCGGATGGAAAAATTATTATGTCTTGGTGGTAGTGGTAAATGGTTTCTTTTTTAATCCTAATGGATACCATGCCAGCTGTCTAAAACCACACGTTGTCTTTTCAATTGCCCATCTTCTATCTATCTATTCTATTCCATTCTATTCTATTCTATTCTATCTTATATACATATGATAAAATGATAGAAAAGTCAAAACTGTACATTAGAAATTTAAAAAAAAAATACTCGCTGGGTGTTCTACGTAGGATATTGAAGACGAAAATATAGTTAGAATTTTTTTGTCTGTTTGTCTGTTTGCTTTGCTTTGTCCGGAAGGATCTCGAAAAGTAGCAGCTTTTTGACAATGTAGCCAGTCAGCAAAATATTAGTTCTGTTTCTAGACTTTTTACCAAGCTGTATGTACTGGAAACATTTTATTAGGTAATGACGTACCTACATATAGTGGCAGCATTTTAATAGGTAACATTTGACGTCTGTCAGTTTTAATTTCAAAATGAGAATGATGAATAAGAAAGTGAATGAATCGATACGGACTTGAAAGATATGTGAATTTTAAAAATCATCAGGCGAATCCCTGTCCCATTGTTACTTTTTCTTTCGTAAATTTAAGGGGCAAAATGAGACAAGTACATAACTTGATTGTCAAATTATTGTGAAATTGAATTGTCAAATGTTACCTATTAAAATGACTCCACTTTAGTATACCTACCTACTTTGTGGCTAAAATGAATCGCGCCTTCCTAGTCTGCTATACTTATTTATACAAATTTCGTTGACTACCGACCCTTAAACAGTGGGCGCACACTGAGCGTCTTGTCGCGGCGACATGTGGCGGCGACAAGCTGCGTTCGCCAAATTACATAAGTACATTTTGTTCTAAGCTTCGCACACTGCGCGACATGTCGCCGCGTCTCGGCAAGCAAGGGAAGTCGCGGCGACACGGCGCGGCGACGACAGTCGCCGAGCGACGACTTTTTGTACGACGTCTGTCGCTGCGACATGTCGCGCACGTCAGCGACAGTCGCGGCGACATGTAGCGGCGACAAGTCGCCCGAGGCAGGCGCACACTGGGCGACTTGTCGCCGCTACATGTCGCCGCGACTAGACGCTCAGTGTGCGCCCACTGTTTAAGGGTCGGTAGTCAACGAAATTTGTATAAATAAGTATAGCAGACTAGGAAGGCGCGATTCATTTTAGCCACAAAGTAGGTAGGTATACTAAAGTGGAGTCATTTTAATAGGTAACATTTGACAATTCAATTTCACAATAATTTGACAATCAAGTTATGTACTTGTCTCATTTTGCCCCTTAAATTTACGAAAGAAAAAGTAACAATGGGACAGGGATTCGCCTGATGATTTTTAAAATTCACATATCTTTCAAGTCCGTATCGATTCATTCACTTTCTTATTCATCATTCTCATTTTGAAATTAAAACTGACAGACGTCAAATGTTACCTATTAAAATGCTGCCACTATATGTAGGTACGTCATTACCTAATAAAATGTTTCCAGTACATACAGCTTGGTAAAAAGTCTAGAAACAGAACTAATATTTTGCTGACTGGCTACATTGTCAAAAAGCTGCTACTTTTCGAGATCCTTCCGGACAAAGCAAAGCAAACAGACAAACAGACAAAAAAATTCTAACTATATTTTCGTCTTCAATATCCTACGTAGAACACCCAGCGAGTATTTTTTTTTTAAATTTCTAATGTACAGTTTTGACTTTTCTATCATTTTATCATATGTATATAAGATAGAATAGAATAGAATAGAATGGAATAGAATAGATAGATAGAAGATGGGCAATTGAAAAGACAACGTGTGGTTTTAGACAGCTGGCATGGTATCCATAAGGATTAAAAAAGAAACCATTTACCACTACCACCAAGACATAATAATATAATTTTTCCATCCGCTATCTCTGGTACTTCGTCAATCGCTTCTAGTGAAACCTAAGCCTGTTGTATTCAATACAGGTTTAAAAATATATTCTCATCGTACCGTAACGCTTTCAAGAAATCTACACCTATGGCTTTCACATAAGAAAATCGCTGGAAATCCGCATTGTACTTATTATTCAACAATATGTTACAATAGGAAGCTCGCAACAGTCGCAACTATGTATTATCGGTTAACAGATGCTACTACATACAATAGCTACTGGCAGCAAGATAATTGTAGGCTTGGTACCCATTCTTGGAAGTTTTAAACATAATGCTGTAGACTTTAAAGTGTAGAGAGTAAACTGTTACTGTGAAGACGTGAAAGTAGGTATTGTAAAAGGCACGTATCATTATGGCAACAAAAAATGGTAGAACGATATTATGGAGGGCCCTTGATATACCTACTAAGGATTATAGCAAGATAAAGGCAGTGTGGTTACCGCATAGAGCAGTCGCGGCGGGAAAACTTTCTTAATGGGGGCCATAAAAATTAAGAAATTTGATTGGAGGGCCAAATTTGTAGGAAAAAAACGCATTTTAGGAATGCAGGTTCGAGCGGTGACGTAGTAACATTCAGTAGCGCGAAAAGTTGTTCATCGGTAAGTCGGTTTCTGATTGAGATTTTCCGTAATTTCATAGCCGAAAAGTCTGTTCGCACACATATAGCTGGTTCCTTCACCTATTGTTCTTTTAAACCGTCAAATTATGATTATCGCTAGCCATAATATGTACCTATACTCTACATCTCAAAGGACCGTCGGAGCTGATCGGAGGCATTCGCGGCATAGAGCAACGCGAACTGTATTAAAGCGTGCGTTGCTCTCTCCGTCCCCGGGATTCTTAGAGGACAGCGTGACGTGAGAGATTCACCCAAAAGAAGCAGGATAACACGCGAACCCCCGCGGTGAGGCCGCAGTGGTAGCCGTAGGTCTGTTGGGAATCCTGATGACATCTTAGCAAGGGCTTACCCGGGGCTCCCAACCGTAGGCTGGGATACGTGTGGTTTTTAGTTGGTAGGTGTTTAAGGAGTCATAGAGCATAAATAGCATCCATGTAGGACTTTCCTCGCGTTAGAAAAAAAAGAGCCTCGGAATTTTGAGCCTCCTTTTTCGGTTAAGGTCAACCACAACACACAACAGGAGAAATACCTACCCCATGTTAGGTTACTTATTGTCCCTGTAATACGTTGATACTATGCGGTAGGTACCAGGAACGGAATTCGACGCGAGCTAATCCACACTTCCACAGTATGTATGTAGGTAGGTACTCAATAATAATGTTGTAATTTCTGGGTTAGTAGGTTTCTAGGCAAGGACAAGGCCGTTAATGTCAATATTAGCTTTTACTATTGCGAGTTGTCGTATTCGTGTGGCTTCTTTCAATTACTTGGGCCCGTCATGGCTTCTAGGCAATAGGTACTCATAGTCTAATGCCGCCAGTAAGGCATGTTACGGTAGATCATTAATTGTAAATTTGTAACATCTTAAAAACCTGTAACAAACAATGAATAAATGAATATTAATATGAATATGCCAGCCTTCCACTGCGAGCGAGTCGGACCCATTACGGAGTCCGCTACACTCGTAACGACGATATTCGATACATGTCATGTCCGCTTTGGTGCAAGGACATGTATGAAAATCGTCGTTACGAGTATAGCGGAGTCCGTAATGGGTCCGACTTGCTCGCAGTGGAAGGCGGGCATTAGTTTCTACTAATTAATTATTATCTTTCACTTCCATTATTATTTTTAGGGTTCTGCACCCAAAGGGTAAGAGCGGAACCCTTTACTGAGACTTCGCTGTGCTTCTCTCTCTGTCTCTTATCATTTAGAGAGCTGAAATTTTCACAGATGATTTATTTCTGCTACCGTTAAACAACAATTAGCGCAGAGGGCTCCGTACCAAAACACGGCAAAAATGACTGTTGCGTGTATTCCAATATGTTCTAATATTTTTGTTCAACTAGTAGAACAAATTGGAATATTTTTCTCCATTGTTCTACTAAATGGAATTTAAATTCCTTATTGTTCTACTATTGATTGTATCAATAGAACAAACTAGATTATTCATTCTACAATGTTCTATTGTCGTGTCGTGGTACGGGAGCCCCCCTTAATCCCACCTTTTTTTGTGATTTTAGTATTTGTTGTTACAGCGGCAACAGAAATACATCATCTGTAAAAATTATAGCTTTCTAGCTATCACGGTTCCTGAGATACAGCCTCGTGACGGACAGACAGACGGACAGACAGCGAAGTCTCATGAATAGGGTCTGGTTTTCACCCTTTGGGTACGGAACCCTAAAAATAGAACAAAAATATTTAAGGCTCCTTAACAAACATCGAAATTTTTTGCCTTTTTAGCCCCTATCTATAAAATAGATTGCAGAGGGGCTTATGGCGAGACTTGTGTCGGTAGTCTGTGACTATGTTGCATTAAATTACGTCACTAGGTCACGTGGATCATCTGTTCAAAGTTTGAAATCAAACAAAAATGACAACGTCAATCGGATTGAACTTTCACTTTCACAATAAACGTGTTAGAGACATTGAGTTATTATTAAAACGTAGTTAGAGAGGGGCAGTCTGGTGAGAACGATCTCACGGTTTCTTGTTCAGTATGAAACCTTCCGTTAAACGTGTTAGAGACATTGAGTTATTATTACTACGTAGTTAGAGAGGGGCAGTCTGGTGAGAACGATCGCACGGTTTTCTTGTTCAAAATAAAACAAAAATGACACAGTCAATCGGATTGAACTTTCACAATAAACGTGTTAGAGACATTGAGTTATTATTACTACGTAGTTAGAGAGGGGCAGTCTGGTGAGAACAATCTCACGGCTTCTTGTTCAGTATGAAACATTCCGTATGCGAATCCGACTCCTACTTGACCGTTTTATTTTTCTTCCATATTCCGAGTAAAACATATTCAGAGTAATGAAAGGTCTAATTGCATTGGTTCGTGGTACCGAGCGGTTCCTCTGTGCACATAATTACTGGACATCGGAATGTGGCGTTTCGGCGAAGCGTTTGTAGTTATGCGTTAAAATTGCGATTACTCTGTACTGACGCTTAGGTATTTCTGAGTTTTTAATGTTACTAGAAACGTTGGCTGTCGAAATTCGATAGAAGTTATTCAATGATAAATAGCTTAGATAGACCATTTACCTAGCTACTACGAGAAGGAAATAAATAACGTAAACGCACCTAATAACGACCCCTTAAAATCCGCGCTCATTACCGCCTTATTCAGAAAACTATCATTATAATGTGATGTGTTAAAGTTACACAAGTGGTTACTTTCGGAAAAATGTAGATATATTTGTATTGCAATTATTCATGTCTATTTTGGGTGCGTAACTCAATGATTTAAAGAATTATTGCCTATTTCTTCCGTGACTGCCGGCGATAGTGCATTTTCCATAGTGTGGCGTCTCCGATGACTTAAGTTCTCTTGCTTCTTTCTTAGCAGAATATTATATCCTAAAGCATTTTAATGCAACTTCTAGTTCTTTTTATGCATTTTGTATACTTTCAGGAACACAAATAATAATAAATTTTAATGAGATACTCTTTTATTTTGCTTAAAATTCAATATTAAAAATAGGCGGTAATAGGAACAAAAATCACAATTTTGTTCCTATTAACGACCCATGTCGCTGATAAGAACTTTTCGTATCTTTCGTGTGTCATGATTTTTGCTAAAATACGTCAATTAATAGGCAGGAGGCTATACTAACTCAGTTCCTTAATATGTTAACTTGCATTTGAGCTATTAACGCCATATTATTTAAGAGCCTTAGTAGCCTTAAAAGAAACTTTGCTCTTAAGTAAATATTTTGTTGAATAAAGGAGGTGTAATTTATAAATATTGTATTTTTATAGTTACAATATCATTATTATTAAATATTTATAGCAACCACACTATTTAAAATCATACAAATGTACAAAAACCACATGTATTTACCCAATTCATACACATTCCATTGGGTCGGTAATAGGTTATACGATTTCCTTTAATAATACCTATTACCGATCTACTTTTACATTTACAACGAACTCCGTAGTCGTTCGTCGTTCCTTATAGTCAGTTCCAAGTACAGCAAGGGATGCTGTACAAAAATTGTTAATTATATTTATAAATAAATGATAATAAAAAGAACTAAGAAGTTATCTCAATCTGCGTTCGGGCTCATGGAGGAGAGACATGGAATGGCACTACAGAGGCCGGATGATATGTAGATACAAGCGGCTCAATAGACTGATCTCTATATCTTTGAAAACCGTCCTGTGACACTACAACACAGACCACAATAAAGGGTCTAAGTATTTTTAAGGAATCGGTCTATAGGGCTGAGTCAGCTGTCAAAATTAAAAACCGGCGACAGTCTTCTTTGCCTAAGATACTGAACGAGGTTGAAAGCTTCTATGAACAGTTAGGTACACACATTTCCTGTCCTGGTCCTGGGAGACTTCAATGCCTGGTCACAGGCTTGGGGCTCCCGGGAAATCAGAGACAGGGGGAGGATACTGGAGGATTGGGTCACAACTCGTGGCCTAGTCATCCTGAACCGGGGGAATGTCGCAACCTGGACGCGGCGGGGGCTCAGCTCGGTCATAGACGTTTCGTTTGCGACCCCTGAGCTCGCCCGCCGTGTCCAGGGATGGCGTGTGGTGGAGGAGGAGGAGACATCGTCGGATCACCGATATATTCGGTTCGACGTCTCCCTTCCACCTAACCTGCCGCCAGCAATCGCGAATCCCCCGGAACCGCGTTGGGCACTCCATCGCCTTGATCGGGAGGCTCTCCTGGAGGCGGCCATCGTGCAGGCCTGGATTCCGACAGCGGACAGGCCTGCCGATGTTGATACCGAGGTGAAGTGGTTCGGGAGAGCCATGTCGCACATCTGCGATACGGCGATGCCCAGGGCTAGGCCCAGACCGGCGAGGAAACAGGTGTACTGGTGGACGCCGGAAATCGCGCAGTTGCGCGCGGATTGCGTTACCGCGCGCCGCCGGTACATCAGGTTCCGCCGGAGACATCGTCGCCCAGATGATGCGGCAGCCCGAGAGACGGAGCTCTATGATGGGTACCGGGAGGCCAAAAGGGCCCTCCAGACGGCCATCAACCGGTCCAAAAAATTGAGCCGCGAAAAGCTGATGGAGACTCTGGAGCGAGACCCGTGGGGGCGCCCGTACCTTATGGTAAGGGGCAAATTACGCCCTAAGGTGCCCCCACTGACCCAGAGTCTCCAGCCGGAGCGGCTGGAGGGGGTCCTGAACTCCATGTTCCCGTCGAGAGCGGAGGAACACATTCCTCCGCGCATGGCTCCGTCTCAGGCGCCCAACGCGGAAGGCAGCAAGAACGACGTGCCCGTGGTTACCGAGGGTGAGTTAGGGGCGGCTATACTGCGGCTTAAATCCCGCTGAAACACCGCCCCTGGACCCGACGGCATTCCAGGCCGGGCGTGGGTCCTGGCTCTCGAGGAGCTTGGGCCTCGACTAGTTGGGCTCTTTAGCGCATGCCTCGAGAAAGGCCAGTTTCCCAAGGTCTGGAAGACAGGAAAACTAGTCTTGATTCGAAAGGCGGGGCGGCCGGCAAACTCCCCATCAGGGTACCGGCCGATCGTGTTGCTCGACGAGGTGTGCAAGCTCTTTGAGCGCATTATTGCACAACGCCTCGTCGGGCACCTCACACGCGTGGGGCCTGATCTGGCGGATAGCCAGTTTGGCTTCCGTCAGGGACGCTCCACCGTGGACGCGATCATGCGCATTAGAGGCCTGACGGAGGAAGCAGTCTCACAGGGTGAGGTGGTGGTGGCGGTGTCTCTCGGCATCGCCAACGCATTCAACACCTTGCCCTGGAGCTGCGTCAGGGAGGCGCTTATCTATCATGGAGTGCCTCCCTACCTCCGTCGAATTGTCAGGGCTTATCTCTCCGAGAGAGCCATAACTTACCCGAGCTGGCTAGGGCCAGGTCGGCGAGATGTGTCGTGCGGTGTTCCACAGGGATCGGTTTTAGGGCCGCTCCTGTGGAACATCGGTTACGACTGGGTGCTGCATGGTCCGTTGCTCAGAGGGGTCGGCGTAACGTGTTACGCCGACGACACCCTCGTTACGGCGCGGGGAGCAACGCACCGTGCCGCGGCACTTAAGGCCACGGCAGGGGTTGCTCAGGTCGTGGGTCGGATTCGGCGGCTGGGTCTCGAGGTCGCCCTTCACAAATCCGAGGCTCTGTGCTTCCACGGACCTCGGATGGGGCCACCTGCGGGATCCAGCCTACAGGTAGGGGGCGTCAGCATCGGCATCGAGCCCTCGATGAAGTATTTGGGGCTCGTACTCGATGGCCGGTGGAACTTCGGACGTCACTTCCGAAGTTTGGTCCCGAAACTGAAGGGAGCATCTGCCGCACTCGCGCGGCTGATGCCCAACATCAGGGGACCCAACGCTCCCTACAGGAGACTGTACCTGGGGATCGTGCGAAGCATGGCCCTGTACGGGGCTCCCGTATGGGCGGAGACCCTGACGGCCAGCAATGTGGCTAGACTGCTGAGCCCGCAGAGAGTTATGGCCGTCAGGGTGATAAGAGGATACCGCACGATTTCCGGTGAGGCGGCATGTCTCCTGGCCGGGACCCCTCCATGGGACCTGGAAGCGAGAGCCCTTGCGTCACTGTTCAGATGGCGTAAGGAGGCGCTGGAGCGGGGCCAAAGGCCTGCGTCTCGAGAAATCGAGGCCCAGCGGACCCTGCTCCACCAGGAAACCGGGGAGACATGGAAGGTGCGACTTGAGCAACCAAAGGGGGGATTCGCCACAATCGCGGCCGTCAGCCAAAAAAAAAAAAAGGTACACACATTTGCAAAGAAACCCGTTTAGTATCATGTTAAAGTCCAGAGATCCAGATCGACTCAGCACTTTACCGAAGATATCCCAAACGTCAGCCTGTGCGAGATTAGTATGGGCCTGAAGCAGCTTTAAAACAGCAAGGTACCAGGAGACGACGGAAATATACTGCAGAGCTTCTAATGGCAGGTGGCAAACCGGTTCTTAAGGACATACAGAAGTTATTGAACTCCGTCATACTCGAGTGTAAAAAGCCACAGGTATGGAACAGGAGTGTGGTGGTTCTCTTCTTCAAAAAGGGCGATAAAGCCTTATTGAAGAATTACAAACCATCTAAATTTTATAAATAGCTCAACATACCTACACGCGCATTTTTATTTAACTTTAACGGTTCCATTTATTTAGTGGTCGGTATTAGGTGTCTCATAAACGGTATTAGGCACACGCCCTATATTTTGGATCGGTAATAGGGACATGGCCCTTTTTTTCTTTTAATCCATATTTAATTTATTAAGTAATTTTTTATATACTGTATCTATACATGACTGAAAAGTACGATAGTTTCAGTACTCGAAAAACTATTTTTGTTGACGCCACATATTAAGAATGTGCTTATTTTTTGGACATCAATCTCAACGCCGCTTAAACTGGCGGTAATAGGTGCGTTTACGTTAACCTGTATCTATGGGCAATTCTTTTTCATAAAATCTTAAGCAGTATACCTCATTTGTCACTTTTAGCCGTACGTAAAACTTTCTTAAAAAAGTTGTCTCTTGACGTATTTCTAATATATAATATTGTAAATGCGAAAGTATGTGAGTTAGACTAAAAAATAGAGATGAAACGGATAGTGATTTGGCCGGATACCGGATATTCGGCAAGCTAACAGGCCGGAGCGCAGGATATCCGGCTTCCGGATATCCGGCAGAACATAGTCGAATGGCGAGTCGCGACACATTACATTGTGTGATGTGATCGGGTGGACACCGGTGATTTCGGTTCCTTTCGTTTCGTGAGTTTATATAAGGTTAAATAAAAAACCGGCCAAGTGCGAGTTGGACTCGCCCATGAAGGGTTCCGAAGCAGCAAGTAACATAATATAAAAGTTTGTTTTAATTTTCCATTGATGTTTTAACCCGTTCGCAGTGGTAGTGACTTTTCTAGGCGAAAATTGACGGGTTTATGACGTATTAAAAAAACTACCAACTCGATTTCGTTCAAACCAATTTTCGTTGGTAGATTTTATGGCAATGTACATTATATATTTTTTTAAGATTTATCATTCTCTTAGTTTAGAAGTTAGAGGGGGGGGGAGGACACTCACTTTTTTCCACTTTGGAAGTGTCTCTTGCGCAAACTATTCACTTTAGAAAAAAATGATGCTAGAAACCTCAATAGCATTTTTGAAGACCTATGTATAGATACCCCACACGTATGGGTTTGATAAAAAAAAATTTTGAGTTTCAGTTCTGAGTATGGGGACCCCCAAAATTAACTGCTTTTTTTCTAGTTTTATATAAAAATCTTGATGCGGTTCACAGAATACATCTACTTACCTAGTTTTAACAGCATAGGCCTTATAGTTTCGGAGAAAAGTGGCTGTGACACACGGACCGACAGACAGACAGACATGATGAATCTATAAGGGTTACGTTTTTGCCATTCGGCTACAGAACCCTAAAAAGGTAAAAAAGTGTGTCGTTGTTTGCGACGTGTTTTACTATTATTCTATATTAAATAAAACGTCTTCAATGAAGAAACGTACACGTACACCCAAGAAAGTACTTTGAATTCAAAAGTTTCCATGTTAATCGTCAGTAAGAAAAATCAGAAGAAAAGAATCAGCTGTATCGCGAGAACCTCATCATACCTTTTAGGACTTCTTCAATGAGGTAGCGACAGAAAACGACACTATTCATAGTAGTCAATGTCACCATGAAATTGATTCTTATCTGAATTCAGTGCGCATTGGTGGCGATCACGATTCTTATATTTGGTGGTCAGCTATACTCAAACTTAGTGAAGTTTGCTAGAGTTTTACTTTCAGCGCCCTGAAGCACTGTACATTCGATGTTATGAATTTCTTTTTAAAATGTAATCTTTTTATGGTGTACAATAAAGAATATTTATTTATTATTATTTATTATTTATATAGCGAAAGTCTTTTTTCAAGATATTTATGCCTATTATATATATTATTATTATTTATTATGTACTATTCTTATAATTTTGACATTGTTGATTTCATTATTTATTTTACTGACCTATTATTACTAATTGTACAATTATTATTATTAAGTAAGTATTGTTTTTAATATATATGCCTATTATTATTGTAAATTGTGTTATAGTTTTGTATCTATCTGAAGTCTGAAATAAACGAATTGAATTGAATTGAATTGACGAATACAAAGGAAATCGTCTCTTGCCTTAAAATGCTGAGAAATTAGTGGTAGATAGATACATGATAATTTGCCCTTGTACAGAGTGAATTTTTTTTTTGTTCAATTAGAGTTCCATCAATCTTTTAGTCGTATGTATTTGAAATCCTTTATCCGGCCGGATACTCTTTCCTAATCCTGTATCCGGCCGGATAGGCCGGATACTGTATAGTTACCGAATATCCATTTCATCTCTACTAAAAATCTAATATCGATGAACCAAATCCAGCCAGATCAGTCGTCGCGTTGCTCTGTGAGTAGGTATGAATTTAGGTGTGGGCTTCGACCAAGTAATTAGTATAGACCGGCCCATCCATACATTACTTTTGAAGATGTTAATGTCGTGGTTGGTATTGTTGTTCCGTAGGTGAAACACATGTCAAGAAAAGACATTTTACGCAAGATACCTTGCTGTGCGTTCCCGAAGTGTAAAAACACTACCCTAAATTCGAAAAAAGAATGTATGTGTGTGCATATCGTGTCGTTGCTGCAATATCTTTGTGTGTGAACTAGTCTAACTTTTTGAGTTCGTATGACATGGGCGCGTCTATATTATTACTTGGTCGAAGAGTGTAGGTACTTCTAGTAGGTGCTTAATGGCAATCCGGGAGCTCTGTGTAGGTATATTATTATATGCCAGCTAACACCTACATCAATTGTTAACATTTGGCATGATTCCATAATACCATATTGATAGAACAATTGTATTCTCAGAAGCACTTATCGTTTGTGTGGTTAACATTGCCATTTACCATCTTATTGTTATTTGTTCTCGATAGCCGTTTATTACCGGTATTGTATCTGTATCTACGTAACGTTGGCAAATGTATCTGAGCGCATGTAGGTACCTATTATAATTATTTATTTGCACACCTTTTCAAAGCTTAGGCTGAGGCCACACTGCGGTTGGCGGTTGCTGTTTCTAACCTCAAAATGTCAAAAGCAATGAAACCATAAACTCGGTTTCATTGGTTTTTGACATTTTGAGGTTAGAAACCGCAACCGTCAACTGCAGTGCGGCCTCAGCTTTATGTAGGTACATAGAGCAACGCGACCATTACAAGGCCAGGGGAGTAGAGTCGACATAGCATGTTTGATATTTGCTCTTATTATATAATCTGTCTGTCAGATGTTGCGGAGGGAAAACGTATTCTTATACACCAATACAAAAGCAATCAGCTGTCACTGTAAAATTTATACAATACAATCATAATTTCAGACACGCACATAGGTCAGTATATCATAAAAATGAGCGGCCTGAATTATTTTACAAAATAGCCTTAATCATTAAGCTCTTTTATGATTTAGCAAACAGGGCAGTTTCACACGCCTGCTTGATGAGTCTGATAAAGAAATATATCTCTCCTTTCATACACCTTAAGTAATGTAAACGAAGTTGCGAGGGTCAGCTAGTAGTATAATAAGTAGGTAGTAGGTAACATTTTAATAGGGAGTTGGGATTATCAGCTTTCTTTTAACGTGAGGGAAAATCCTTCATGGACGCTATGCCGGACTCCTACCGACTAAAAAACCTCACGTTACGTCCAACAGCGTACGGTTGGGAGCCCCGGGTAAGCTCTCGGAAGGATGTTCCAGCAGCCCCGGATCTAGAGATTTTTTTAGGCGGGGCAAAATGTGAAAATGCCGCCCCGCAACCCCCCCCCCCCCCCTATTTTTTTAGATTCCTCAGTTCAAAGTTGAGAGTAGTAGGTATTAGCGAAGGTACAAATCTGCGTCTGGTACAACAGACACCTCTATGGTGGCGTAATCGTCACCTTTTGTATTTAGAGCTCCTAATTTTCGCGAGAGATGAATTCGGAGTCTAGGTCGAGAATGTCTAGACTCTAGATAGTCCTTCAGTAGTATTATCGCATCCTGAAGAGAGGGTTTTTTAGATAGGTACGTATGGAAATCCGTCATGGATGCTATGCCGAACTCTTACCGACGGAAAGCACACAAATCCTACCACTGCCTACGGTCTGGGGCCCCGGTTAAGCCCTCGGAAGGATGTCCCAGGATTCCCAACAGACTTTTTGCAACCTTACCTAGGGGGTTAAGGTCCTATCCTGCATCTTCGGGGGTTGATCAGGTATTATCCCGCTTCTTGGGGCGTTCCGGGCTTGGACTACAGTTAAGAAGATGAGCATGCCCTCACCGTCCTCAGGCCCCCGGTCATGGAGACTGTTGGCGAAGATAAGGCTGCGGCGCGGGCGCCACAGTTATCTCCAGTTTCACGCTTCCTCCCCGATACTCCTCGCCACGCCACTTACGAACATGAACTGCCCGCAGAAAGTCGAGGCGACATCCCACTTACTCCCTTTGGAGATCATGGCCACAATGATCTTCAGCGAGAGAATGTCCACGTCCAGACCTGCTAATAGGACTTGGCGCTGTTGCGCTCACACTGTGCACTCCTCCAATGTGTGCACCGCTGTGTCCTGGCTGCGTTCCTCGCAGTGCTGTCACTCAGCTGTGGTTTCCCGGTATATTTGTCACACAGAAGATCCCGTGCCCAGTAATCATCTGCGACAACCAGTAGAAGAAGTTGCCGTTACTTATCTCCTTCTGAGGAGGTAGAGAAGTAAATGGGATCTTTCAGCTGTAAACACAAATTCCTGTGTTTCCTGGCATTTAAATCTACTAGGTTTTCTAAATAAAATTGGGAAATGGGGTCAGGCCCGGTCAAGATCCGCCACGAGATGCCACCTCTTTTCTTCTACGTCGGACCGCCCCCCTCTGAACGGTTGGAGGATGTCTAGATATTCCTTTAGTAGCATTATCGCATTGTGAAGAAAGTATGGAGAACGGAAAGGAGGTCTATCAGCTGTAAACGCACACGCCTTAGAGTATAAATTAAGGTACCTTCTATTTATACTATAAGGCACACGCCATTATTACCTGGCATTTAAATCTACCATGTTTTCTAAATCCCATTGGGAAATGTGGTCAGACCCGGTCGAGAAACGCTACGAGCTGCCGCCTTTTTTCCTCCAGGTTGGGCCGCCCCTCCGTTGGACGGACAGATTAATTCTCCTGTAGAGTACTTGTCGTCTGCATAACAATGAGTGCACCCAAGGGATAATATGCCGAAGAAATAGTTTTGGACAACACAGATCCCTGTGGTACTATTGAATTAAACTGCAGAAAGCAGGGAACCTGATCAGCAGAGGGGACTAGTAGATAAACGTCACCCGTTCAAGAAACTGGCCATCCAGCGGCACGATTGAGGTCAGTGCAAAAGTGCCTAATCCTCATTTTTTTCGAATGCAAAAATGACCTAGCATTTTTTTTTATTTTTAAGAAACGAAAAGAAAATAATCAAAGGAAACTTTATAACGCTATCCGTTGACGTACGATGCAAAAATCAGAATATGAATTACTGTGGCCGCCCCCACAACATGCTGCAAGTTTGTAAAGAAGCGGTGCATGCAACTTGGAATTGTTAATTTCTTATATAATTTGAACCAATTGAATAAGTTGAAGTATTTATTATTAGGTAGGTAATCTACTATCGTCAAGGTTATTAACTGATGATTTGTCCATTTGTCTGTAAAGTTTTAATTTGTCGCCCTCTGATTTGTCGCCCTCTGATTTGCCGCCCCCCTGATTTTGCCGCCCGGGGCACGGGCCCCGGCTTGCCCCCCCCCCCTAGATCCGGGGCTGTGTTCCAGGACTGGCCTGGACTGAAGAATGACCAGGACAAGATTGGATTGGAATTATCAGCTAAACCTGACTTAGGTACATAGTCAAGTAGCTCCGCTTATCAACAATTTGGTAGGTATAGGCACAAATTGTATAGCAGCAAAGACGGGTGGCACATATGACGCCATTTTGACATGACGTCATTTAATGACTAAATAATTACGTCACTGAACCGCTGACGATGTATGAGTAGTCCGAAGAATGTTTCTATCAGCTGTATATTCTTGCGTCATTATTACGTGAGGTTAGGTACAGATGACATAACACATACCTACCTAGCCATATTCAAAGGTTGCCTGGAAGAGATTGCTGTGTGCAATAAGGCTGCCCATTGTGCTTGACATTAGACACCACTGTTAACTTGGACAATTACCTAATTACTATGTTATTATTTATGTTGAATATGGGTAGGTATAATTAAGAATACATCTATCTATCTAACATATTTTGACTGGCCACCCAGGACAAATCTCTTTGTGTGATGAGAATTTTGATTTGTTCTGTGTCTGGGTGTAATGTATCTTCAACATATACTTATGTATTTAGCAATATATACCAAAGCAAAAGGTTATAGCTTAGTTTGGGCTTGGCTTTGGCACAGCGAAATGGCAAGACGAAAGTAAGGCAATTGCCTCACTTTTGTCATGCATACTACCACAGATAATTTAATAATTCTTTTTTTTTAAATTATAAAAGATATGCTGTTTTTGAAAGCCCTGATGTTCGTGCATGACGTGTCTAATTATAATACGTCGTTGATGACAGTAGCCATAATGAATATCTGTTTTTACGAGTAAAATTGATATTTCAACGAACCCGGATAGGCCATCAATATGATGAGATTCGATTCTCAGAAACGTAAATTCTGTTAAGAGCCTACCAGACGCCAAATTGTTAAAAGAAGAAAGAAGATACATATACATTTTAGCGTGCAAGAAAGAGAGAGATGCGATCGGTTTTTGTGCGCTTTTAACGAAATAAATAAATTATAAAAAATCAATAACCAATATGAAAAAAATGCTCTAGTGCAAATGAAGATATTACTATTGTCTTTCTTATAAAGATTTTATATTATAAAAACAACTTATAACATACGAAATCTAGCTTAAAATTTCACGAAATCGAGGTATTTTCAACACAAAAATCTATCGAGGATTTCATCAGTAATCGTGTTTCAAGCCTAGAGCGTTTTTAGTTCATGAACTAAAGTTGTCTGCATTCAAATTTTAATTCATTAGACCTCACGGGTCCTGAGATCTAGATCAAAGTAATAGCACAGTATAAATATGTTGTTCTATTTGGCGTCATATGGATTCTTAATACATTATTGTATAGATATAATAATATAATACTTGTTATGGCTGTCTGTATGTTATGTAGGGTCAAGTGTTCAACAATGAAACACTAAAAATTCATAACCTCGTACATCTTATGTTTTTGCTGATAGAAGTCTATAATTTTACAGGCATGTAGTCAATATGATTGGGTATCGAATGTCATTTATAGATTTTTTTAAATAAAGTGATTTGAATCGATAAAGAAATAAAAACTAAGAAATGGGATTTGTGTCATTGTGTCCATATAGGCATACACAATGAAACACCATATATTCAACAATGAAACACCATAAATAAACTGTGCCTAATTCAAATTTTGTTTAATGTAGGTAGTTATTAAAGAAAGAGCAGTCCGTTTCTACGTTAAATGCAGTGGCACGACGTGCCATGCTGCATGTTTCAGGCTTTTTTAATGACAGTTCTGCATGCCCTGATTTATAAGATCGTAAACATTCTATTTCAGCCATTTTCCCAGCTAACAGAATATCGAATATTGTTAATTTTTGCCATTTGGTAAGCAATACGCCCCGCGTCCTTTTTACAGCTTTGTTACGCGCCATCTTAAAATAAAAACAAATTTTAATAGATAAGGTTACACAATATCAACCAATAAAAATCTAGATTTATATAGATATCTTATGATGGTACACAATAAAACAGTGTTTCATTGTGTCCATTGTTTAACTGTTTCATTGTTGACAACCTAGGGTTTATCTAACTAACTTTTAATTTATGTTCACAAAATTGTAACTTTGAAACAAATGATATATGCCAAAATAATCTACAAAACATGTAGAATGCAGGATAATCATAAAAAATATAATATTCCTAACCATTAAATAATCAAAAATCTTTAAAAATAGCCAGAAATACTTCAATTTTTGACGAAAATAGTAAAAATGAGCCGCAGACGCGTCTTTTCTCACGCGGTGCCGCCGCAAACTGGGATACGCCGGTGGTATCTATTGAGTGTCCTTACGCGATATATTGCACTAACTGCCAACGACGCGTTTTGGAAATATTACTATGTTTTATTGTGTACCACTGTTTCATTGTTGAACACTTGACCCGTCAAGTGTTCAACAATGAAACACTAAAAATTCATAACCTCGTACATCTTATGTTTTTGCTGATAGAAGTCTATAATTTTACAGGCATGTAGTCAATATGATTGGGTATCGAATGTCATTTATAGATTTTTTTAAATAAAGTGATTTGAATCGATAAAGAAATAAAAACTAAGAAATGGGATTTGTGTCATTGTGTCCATATAGGCATACACAATGAAACACCATATATTCAACAATGAAACACCATAAATAAACTGTGCCTAATTCAAATTTTGTTTAATGTAGGTAGTTATTAAAGAAAGAGCAGTCCGTTTCTACGTTAAATGCAGTGGCACGACGTGCCATGCTGCATGTTTCAGGCTTTTTTAATGACAGTTCTGCATGCCCTGATTTATAAGATCGTAAACATTCTATTTCAGCCATTTTCCCAGCTAACAGAATATCGAATATTGTTAATTTTTGCCATTTGGTAAGCAATACGCCCCGCGTCCTTTTTACAGCTTTGTTACGCGCCATCTTAAAATAAAAACAAATTTTAATAGATAAGGTTACACAATATCAACCAATAAAAATCTAGATTTATATAGATATCTTATGATGGTACACAATAAAACAGTGTTTCATTGTGTCCATTGTTTAACTGTTTCATTGTTGACAACCTAGGGTTTATCTAACTAACTTTTAATTTATGTTCACAAAATTGTAACTTTGAAACAAATGATATATGCCAAAATAATCTACAAAACATGTAGAATGCAGGATAATCATAAAAAATATAATATTCCTAACCATTAAATAATCAAAAATCTTTAAAAATAGCCAGAAATACTTCAATTTTTGACGAAAATAGTAAAAATGAGCCGCAGACGCGTCTTTTCTCACGCGGTGCCGCCGCAAACTGGGATACGCCGGTGGTATCTATTGAGTGTCCTTACGCGATATATTGCACTAACTGCCAACGACGCGTTTTGGAAATATTACTATGTTTTATTGTGTACCACTGTTTCATTGTTGAACACTTGACCCTACACTGTATCTTATCGTCAATACTCGGAAATGACCCGTTCAATCTTTTTCATTTCATATTGACCCGATAATGGATTCTTAGAACAAGTAAATCTGTATATAAAAGTGATTAAATATCTTTATTAAACAATAACTGTGCCCCTTAAGTTATTAATAACTGCCTCGGTGGCGCAGTCGGTGGTGTAACCGCCTGTTGTACTGGAGGACCTGGGTTCGATCTCCGAGTCGGTAGTCGGTAACAATAAAAAAAAATTGAAATCGGACTATGCATTGCGATTCTCAATGCATGGTCCGATTTCAAAATTTTTTGTTAGGTTTTTTGGTTTTAACTTCTGTAAATGGTTTTTAGTTGTAACTTCTCAATTTGAGAAGTTACAACTAAAATACCATTTTGTCTTTCATCTCCTATCCTAAAGGGACCACACAAAATATCGGGATGCAAAGTATCCTTAGTAGAACCTTCCTCGGATTATAAGCTCTAATTGTACCAAGTTACATTCAAACTATTCAGCAGATTCGGCGTGAGTCTTATTTGATTGTTAATACTGATAGACAGACAGAAATGAAAAATTTAAATTACATTTTCGGCTTCAGTATCGATTAGAGAACGTCCTACAATTAAAATTTTCAAAACATCTTGCACGTACATACTCTCGACCCTCTACAGTTTTATTATTATTATGTATAGATTTTACTCAGTTCCAATTGAAAGCGATATTCGAAAATCTGGAGCTGGAGGATTTTTTAATTGAATACACGTATGTAATGTTAGAAAGGTAAATTGGGGTAGTTCTAATAAGAACTTTAATCGATTAACCATGTAATACTATTATTATCTTTGCTACTACTTAAATTTAACCACAGGCGGAAACTCCATACAAAAATGTTCGTTTTCACCCACACTAATATACACGTAATGTAAATGCTTAAATCAAGCTTGAATGTGTGTGTGAGTATACTAGGGACAGCTATGGAAACAAAATAATAAGGAACAGAACGGAATCTCATGTGTGTAGGTACTTTTTTTCAAATCTACCCTCGGCTAAGCACAAATTAAACCAAAGCAATAGCACAAAGTACGTAGGTAGTAATACGTAATGCTTCGCAGTGACACTCTCTCAAGTACTGACACGGCAATATACACATCAACTTTGGTGGAGGGATGGGGAAGCTAACTCGGTGGCAGACAGGGAGTTGCCGATCTGTATGTAATACTATTATAATTTAGGTAATACTATTATATTATCATTATTATCTTTGATTTGACTAATTTTCAAACGATGAGAGTATCTGTAAAATCAGTCACATGTGCTCCCTAGAGTCATCGACAACAAATTAACTATCTTTTCCTCATACATATTAATATATAGACTTGTAGTGGAGTAGGTATGAATGCCGATGATAACGGTAACTTTTGTATGTAAGTAGGTATCTATTAAGTAAATTGATGAATATTATTTCGTGGAAATCATAAGGCATTGATGTAACCTTCGGTATCAAGTGGAATGACCTATGTAAATATAATTCGTCAGCGTGGCCACAGATAACATATTAATATATTATATAGTATGACTAAGTATATTTTATTGGACATTCTATTTTATTAGTACGCTAGAGGACGTAATTCCCGTTCCCGTGGGAACACGGGAATAAAATATAAGTAGCCTATGTTTACCGCAAAGAGTGTAGCTTCCCAACAGTGAAAGAATTTTTGAAATCGGTCCAGTTGTTTCGGAGCCTATTCGTGCAAACAAACAATCAAATCTTTCCTCTTCATAATATTAGTAAAGATAGATGATACTCGCGGCTTCGCCTCCGCAAAATTCGTTTCTACTACCCCTTATCATTGGAGCTGGAGATAAAAAGTAGGTAGCGGTGTGCCTTCACCTAATTTATAATATTAGGGTAAACCACCCAATTATTGGCACCTTAATAGTGAACTTTGTGTCAGTCTGAAATTAAATCTCCATAAAATCTCTTAAATAAAAACTACTAGACAAAATATGTGACAAAATCGAAGAAAATACATTAATTTTTGTTTTTATAAAGATTTTTAGGTAATTCAATTGACTTTCATAAGTGTTTTACACTTAAATCTAAAAGATTACTAAAAATCCTATTATTGGCAGAGAAATTCTTAATATTGGCATTTACTCGTCTAATCATTGGCACGTAGTTAGAATAGGAAATACGTAGGTAGAGAAGTAACCTGCCCACCTATAGAAAAATGTCTAGGTACCTTACCTAGAGTATAATTAATTTTTTTTTGCCGTTATTTAGGCATAATATGTAGATTTAGAACTTTGTCAGTAGTTTCCAGTAGATCGAAACTATTTCAGATTTTCAATTGGAACATTGTCGATTCCAAGTCTCATGGGTCAGTCAATACTATTTGAAGAGCAGTCGGCAGCAGCAGGTCATAAAGTAGGCTTCATCATCCGGGTCTTTTACGTGTCAAAATTTAAGTTCAAAAGTAAGTAAATATGTTCGGATGAGTCAGTGATCACTGCTGAATTTAAACCTGTTAATCATAGATAAACCCCATGTGGCGACGACTGAGTCCCGTATTGAGACGGGTAAGGAAACAAAATCTCACCACCCCAATACTTCCCGAAGGTATCGTAAGAGGCGACTAAGGTAACACTTTCGCAAAAAGATCCATTGCGTAGAGAAGGAAAACTAGAAATGAAACCCGGTTGTCAGTAAAATCATAATTGTTTTATTCTGGAGATATTTACCTACTTTTACAATTATAAAAGTCGTAAAGAATTAACACTCCATATTATATTATGAGCACTACAACTGCCAATAATTAGCTTTTGCTTTCCTTCCAAATGTTGGCACTGTGGGCCAACATTTGGAAATTGCTATGAAATACATTATATTTGTTTGGCAAACTATTATTTAATGTGAAAACCTTAAAAATAAGTCATAAATTCACTTATTTATAAATATTCAAAAAGTCCTTATATTGGCACTAATGCTAATAAAAGGATTTTGATTTTATTGTTCCAAATGTTGGCACATAGGTAAAATAAATCAAATGAGATAAAAACATTAAAGAAATAATCTTCGTATCTACTATTTAGAGGTGTAATTAGCGGCTATATTTTTTCAAAAGTATCATCATGTCAAATAGCTGTGATATACTATGATTAATAAAGCTCTTACCATATGAAAATACCAAAATAACTATTCTAAATCACTAGCATAAAATATCAGGTGTTGTTTCTATGTCGCCATATAGGTTATTAGAACAGTGCTGCCAATTTCTAACAGAAAAATAATACTATTAAGCTATTGCATAGCTTCTATCGCGGGCCTTGAGTGTGGAGACCGAATCCAGAAATTCCGTCACGAAAAAAACCTAACACTCGGCTATTCTCGGCCACGTTCGGTCACGCTCGTATATCTCGCACTTTATATTTTTTTATTTACGTCAATTATGCACTCTACAGTCGTTATATTAAGTCAATCCAAAAAGTGACACTTGTACCCAGAATCGATCGTGCACCTTCTGCGTACCGATCTGCGTCTTAACCACTCGACCAAAGTTGAATTAAGGGTACCTGGTCGAATTTAGAGTTCTTAATGTGAAAACAATTTCGATGCTCCGATTGAAATGCGTCATAGATAAGAATATTGACAGCACTTTGCAAATTACCCACTAACTTTTAATTCACAATTTTTCACAACGGACTCGGTAATGTTTATGTAAAATAACAACACGAATCTATAAGGGTTCCGTTTTTTGCCATTCGGTTACGGAACCCTAAAAACCCTAAAAATTAAAAAAAGACGTGTGGCACTCGGGGACTGCCGCGGTAAAGCTATTGCATAATAGCTTTACCGCGGCAGTCCCCGAGTGCCACACGTCTTTTTTTAATTTTTAATGCACATTGAACTTGTATAAACGATGTTTCCCTTATTTTTTTCGAATTAAATTCTAAAGTGCCAATAATTGGAGGGGTGCCAACGATTGGATGGTTTACCCTACTAAGATTTCTATCGAAAAACGAACTCAGTGCAGTTTCTTAAGTGCTAGAGTTACTAGATTCTTACGTAACACTTCGACTATTATTGTGCATGATATTGGCAATTTGTATGAATTTATACTGTGTCGTTAGAAAGTTCGCAGAAATGTCTAGGTATAGTAATTACATTGAATAAAGTATAGGGTTTGAGCGGTTCATTGTACTAAGCCTATACATATACATACATCCCCCAGGATGTTTCCTAAGTACAGTTCGAAGAGAAGCTTGAAGAAGCATTGTTTAAATGCCAAAGTACCTACTAAAAAAACAGTCCTATTTTGTGGGGACCTCAATATAGATGTCTTAGAATCTGCACGGGAACCTTTACAGAGAGAGAAAATATTAAATTTGTTAAAGTCGTTTGGTTTATTTTGTATGATATATTTTTGGAAACTGTGTAACTGCCACAACTGTTACTTGTAGGTACCTATATAACCTGCTGTTCTAAAAATACCTGTCTAATTCTAGCGAACGTCGCGCGGTTTCAACCTCGTAATTCCCGTTCCCGTAGGAATATGGGAATAAAATAGGGCCTATGGTAACTGGGGATAATGTAGCTTCCCAACAATGAAAAACTTTTTCAAATCGGTCTAGTCGTTTCGGAGCCTATTCAATGCAAACAAACAAATCTTACCTCTTTATAATATTAGTGTGTTAATATTATATTAGTGTGTTATATTGTTAATATTCGTGGGTTCGATTCCCACCGGAGACAAATATTTGTGTGATCCATAATGTTTGTCTCAAGAGTCTGGGTGTTTCTATGTATAATATGTATGTATTTAAAAAAAAGTATATAAGTATTAATATCCGTGGTCTGATACCCATAACACAAGCAGGTTATTCCTAGCTTACTTTGGGATCAGATAGCGTTGTGTAAAATGTCCGTGAATATTTATTTATTATTTATTTATTATTATTATTAGTGTAGACAAACTAAAGCTATTGAATGCTATTTCACAGCTTGATTTTGTCCATCATAGGACTAGCTAAGCTAGACTCTCTATAGATAGGTACCTCAGACTAAAAGAATAACTCTAGTCTTAGATAGGTACCTACCGAAAAGGTTAAGTATATACGTTTGGATGTTAAAAGCTTAGGAACTACCTACTCGAGACTCACTCTACAAAACTCTATCGCTAATCGCTACTCACATAGCAAACAAACAAACAAACAAAAATCTGTTTTATTTTACAAAAGTGACAAGTTAGGTACAATGGTCATATCATAAATTAACAAGAAGCCGTGAGACGGTCTCACCCGACTGCCCCTCTAACGTTTATTGTGAATCAATTGTTCGATTCAATCTGATTGACGTTGTCATTTTTGATTTAGTTCAATCTTTGAACAGATGATCCATGTGACCTAGTGACGTAATTTAATGCAGCAGAGTCACAGACTACAGACACAAGTCTCGCCATAAGCCCCTCTGCAATCTATTTTATAGAGAGGGGCTAAAAGTAAACTCCGATTCGTCACCTTTGCAGAACATGGCCCCCTCTCAGCTTCATCCTGTCTCACGGCTAGCGTGATAACAGCACTGATTTTCAGAGAAGGCCAGTTGGGACATGATGACGACACATATCTCCCCTCAACCCTTCTATGCTTCTAGTTAGACATAAAATTCTACGAAATACATTTCAGCGTGCTATTCTGCGAAAATATTTATTTAGTTTCGTCATCGCGAGTTGCAAGACTTCATGTCTACAAATTCTGATAACTCACAGTAGGTATATGTATTCTTAAAAAGCCCGCCAATTTCATTATGCCCGCCATTTTTTTTAATACTGTGATGGGTATCGTTTCATTAGAAGCCTCATGATCATGATAAAATTCAGAATACAAAGGCTATTGTTATCTGACAGACTTCGCAATAAACTACAACTAGCATTTATGAGTGTGTCTGTATTTGACTAGGTACCTGTTTGATACTTCGTGTAATACTGAGTGATATATTAAAGTATTAAATATATTAAAGTCTGGACTTTGGACTCTGGAATGCGTATCCATTGAATGTTGGAACGAGAACAGTATTCCACGCGGGCCGAAACGATAGCACCATCTGGTATGGCAATCTCTGAAAATCAGCGCTGTCTGCTAATACTGGCAGTCACGCTAAGATACGGCTAATATTCTTTTGCTTTTAGCCCCTCTCTATAAAATAGAGTGCAGAGGGGCTTATGTCGAGACTTAGTGTGACTCTGTCGCATTAAACTACGTCACTAGGTCACGTGGATTATCTGTTCAAAGTTTGAAATAAAACAAAAACGACAACGTCAATCGGATTGAACTTTCACTTTCACAATAAACGTGTTACAGAGGGGCAGTCTAGTGAGAACGATCGCACGGCTTTCTTGTTTACTTACAGCTTTTGTTTTATTTGTTTTGTTTAGTTCTATTTTTATTTGTTTTATAATTGTTTGTATGGTTTTATGTTTTTACTTAGTAGAATAAAAGCATTTTTTTTAAATTCTTGAATGTTACATACAACCTGTCAAGCTAGCACGGTACTTTAGGCCAATTGCCATTTCCTTTCTGATTGAAAGAAAGTCTCTTTTAACACCCAGAAGTGGACTGAAATTGCCTGATTAGATTGATGGTTGATAATGAAGAGTAAGAGCCGGCGTCAATATATCTACAGCACTCACGAGTACACGATAACGCGTTATCATTACTACGAAGCACATAGGAACACTTATTTCATAGTAGTATCTCGTATTGTATTATCGCTTAGCGGTTCTCAAACTTTTTCTACAGTTTAGAGAGAAACTGTTGTTAATTTACCTACTCTGTTTTTTTTCTTTCGGTACCTGCCAGGTTGATCTGCTGTAGTAGGGTGCCGCGCTGTGACGTCATTACTGAAACATCCTAAAAAGATTTTTTTTTTAAATAGGTTTCGATACACGAATTTTAATTGGAACCACTTCACTCAAGTCCTGGGGTATCCTTCCGAGGGCTTACCCGAGGCTCCCAACCGTAGGCTGTTAGGTAGGATACGTGTGGTTTTTTGTCGGTAGGAGTCTGGCATAGCATCCCTGTAGGATTTTCCGGCTGTGGAATGGGAACATGTACATTTGTAACATTTGTAAACCACCACTCGCTTGATATAGCTTGTTCCCGCCTGCAAATGTTGCCGACAAAGTAAAACAGTAAGTAGCTAAAGAAAAACAAAAAGCCAGGTAGAGCTTGTTTCTTGCTTTCAGTTGTGTTTACTTGGCAGTCGGGTTTTTTGTATTCTTAATAATTAAGTTTATTAACGTACTAGCTGATGCGCGCGGCTTCGCTCGCTTGAAATTTGGTTCCTGTTCCCGCTTCCCGTGGGAACATTTTTTGAACATTTCATAAAAAGTAGCCTATGTGTTATTCGGGACTATACTCTATCCTTGTACCAAACTTCAACCAGATCCATTCGGCCGTTAGAGCTGGGGCTTGAATATCGGACGCTTTTTCAGTTCCGGAATTGGGTTTCGATATTCAGTATTTGAATTCCGGAACTCAATCAAGTTTCGTTTTGTACAAAATAGTTAAATGTATAAAAAGAAACGGGAGCTGACAGTCCTACCGTGTCCTACGTGATTAGTGATAAACTACTTTGCTTCCCAGTAAAATTACTTATTTTAACGTAACCAACTAAAAACGACACGTTTCCTAACTATTGCCTACGGTTGGCCCGGGTAAGCCCTCAGAAGGATGACCCCGGGATTCCCCACAGACCTTGACTATCACTGCGGCCTCACCTAGGAGGTTCGGGTGCTATCCCGCGTATTTGGGGTATGTTCAGGTGTTATCCCGCATCTCAGGGCGTGTGGTGTGCTTTTGTAAGGACGGCGATTAGCCCTCCCACCGTCCTCAGGCCCCCGATTATGGAGGCCGATAGTCTTAGGCAAAGACATGCGGAATTCGGGTGGGAGCGTACTCTCTCGATCACTTTTCGCCGCATTAACTGATCACAGAAAGAGACAGTGGCGTCCCACTTACTCCCACTGGAGATCACACCTCGCGCAATGGTCTCCAGCGAGAGAATGTCCACGTCCAGACCTACCACGAGGACCGGGCGCTGTTAAGCCCACGCTGTGCACTCCACTAATGTGTGAAGTACTGTGTCCTCACCGCGTTCCTCGCAGTGCTGGCACTCAGGTGTGGTTTCCCGGTGTATTCGTCACAGATACTTACTGAAGCTCCCGCGCCCGGTAAGCATCTGTGACAACCGGTAGGACAGAGCATCCGCACCGTGACTCCTCTCTAGTCACTCGCCCATGACCGGTCTGACCGCCGTAATTGTGGCGATTCAGCGATTCCCCCCTTGTGTGATGTGATGTGGTGACTCGGTTTGTTGCTCAAGTCCAGGTATCCACGGTTTCCTTGTGGAGCGGGAACTGCCGAACCTAGATTTCTGGAGACGTAGGCCTATGACCCCGCTCCAGCGCCTCCTTGCACCAGAAAATAATAAATTAGAAATAAAATTAATTTATTTAAACAATAAATAAAATAATAAAAAAACGACGAGACGCAAGTTGCCTCGCTGCCAGATCCTCGAGACATGACGCCTCTGAGCAACGAACCACGCAGCACCCAATCGTAACCGATGTTCCACAGAAGCGGTCTTAAGACTCATCTCTGCGGAACACCGCACGACGTATCACGCTGACCCGGCTGGGCCCTAGCCAGCTTGGGTAAGTTATGGACCTCTCTGAAAGATAGGCCCCGACAATTCGACGGAAGTAGGGAGGCACTCCATGATAAATAAGCGCCTCCCTAACGCAGCTCCAGAGCAAGGTGCTGAAAGCAATGCCGGTGTCTCTTGATATCGCCATCGCTTTCAACATCACCTCACCCTGCAATGTTACTTCCTCCGTCTGTCTTCTAATGCGCATGATCGCATCCACGGTGGAGCGCCCTCGACGGAAACCAAACTGGTTATCCGCTAGATCTGGCCTACGCCTGTGAGGTGCTCGACTGTGCGCTGTGCAATGATACGCTCAAGGAGCTTGCTACCTAACGAGGTATGCAAGCTTCTTGAGCGTATCATTGTTGGGGATCGACTGATCGGGGATCGGCCGGAGTTGCTCAACGGAGCAACACGATCGGCCGATCCCCAGATAGGTAGACTGCCGACCACCTTGCCTTTCGGATCAGAACCAGTTTCCTTGTCTTCTAGACCTTGGGAATCTGGCCTTTTTCGAGGCATGCACTAAAGAGCCCCATCACTCGAGGCCTGAGATCCTCATGAGGCAGGACCCACGATCGGCCTGGAATGCCGTAGGGTCCAGGGACACGGTCCGCGCGGAATCTAAGCCGCAGTACAGTCGCCCCTAACTCACCTTCATTGACTTCGGGCACGTCGTTCTCGCTGTACTCAGCGTCGGGCGCCTGAGACGGAGCCATGTGCGACGGAATATGTTCCTCCGCCTTGATGAGAACAGGGAACCCAGGACCCTCCTCACTCTGGGTCAGTGGAGCGCCTTGGGGCAAAGTTTGCCCCTAATAATAAGGTACGGGCCCCATGAGTTCCGTCAGAACTACTAGAACTATGCTGAGCGGGACCTCTGTCAAATTCTTACAGCGTTTCTATCAAACTTAAAAACTCGTAACATAAGTCAGAGCTAAGTCTAAGTACGCACTATACCTATATTGAAGTCTAAATGTAAAATAAATACAAAAACGTCATCAATAATATTATTATTATTTAAATAGTATTATTTCTATTAAATACCATTAATTTTATGGATTTACATTCTTAGTAGGTTTTGGAAATATCACCAAATAAAATGATTAATACTTAAGTACATAATCGAATTAATTTGTTAGTAGAGAAATCCTAAATTATCAATATTGTAGTTATTAAAGGTAATCAAATTGCATAAGAAGCTTATAATCTACATTTTTGTTTGTAATGAAAATAAAGAAGAAGCGAAAATATACCTATATTTTTTTCCAATATCGAAATACCGGTATTTATCTCGCCAATTCCGGAATTGAGAACGATATTAGATTTTATCGGAATTCCGGAATTATGTCATTTCCGGAATTCCGGAGTTCAAACCCTAGTTAGAGCGTGATTGAGTAACAAACATCCAAACATCTAAACATTTTCACAAACTTTCACATTTATAATATTAGTAGGATACGTAGAGAAATGAAATCCAGACAGACTGGCCCCGTAACATTCCCTAACAAAGCGGTTTACCCCTTCTATAAGAAGCTACTCAAAACTGTTCTCGGGTAACCTTCCGAGGGCTTACCTGCGGCTCCCAACCGTAGACTGTTAGGTAGGATACGTATGATTTTTAGTCGGTAGGAGTCCGGCATAGCATCCATGTAGGATTTTCCTCACGTTAAAAAGAAAGAAATACTCAAAACTTTGAAAACCAGTGTCTCAGATGGATAAAAGCTAACTGATAGCGCTCTCAGAATTCCAGTCAAGGCTGTTCCCCTCGGCATTGACAGTTTGTTAACCGCTGCTTCTCAGAACTGACATTATCGAACATAGATTATGTTCTGGTAATGTATGCTATTCTCAGAAACTATTTGCGAACGTTGTATCTACTGTTGGAGCACATATTCGCTTAGAAATTGAAGATTACACTAAAGTTACATGAAGAAAACTTGGGGAAACGCATGCATGGTTCCGTAACCAAAAATAGGGTCTTAAAATGATTTTGAGAGGTCGGTAGCGCCTCCATATGCTACGGTGACCACCAGTTCATCTGGTTGGCCGTATGCTTGTCTTTGCTTTGCTTTGTATGGGTAACGCCTATAATCTTAATATACATAAATCTCCTGTCACGATGTTTGTCCGCTATGGACTCCTAAACTACTTAACCGATTCTAACCAAATTTGCAGACCGTGTGCAGTTTGATCCAACTTGAGAGATAGGATAGTTTTTTTTTGTGAAAAGCCTACATGGCTATGGCCGGGAGTACCGGGTTGGAAAAAGCTTAGCCACAGCAACGCGTGGCCTGGCCCTCGCCTACAGTATGGGGTTCTTCAAAAGGGGACTTCGAAGGTTTTTACAGAGTCGGCAGCGCGATTGTGGCGCCTCTGGTGTTGCAAACGTCCATAGGCTGCGGTGACCACCGGTACATCTGGTGGGGCCGTATGCTTGTCTGCCACACTAGTGATATAAAAAAAATATTTTTCTGATTTTAGTATTAATTGTTGTTATAGATATGTAGACATATTAAAAAAATTGCGTGTACTTAGTGTACACACGTAAGAAGTGAAACTTCTTCATAAACTTAATTTTCACCTCACCTTAAATTAAGTCAAAAAGTACAAAAGTACAAAAGTCCAAAAGTCCAAAAGTCCAAAAGTCCAAAAGTCCAAAAGTCCAAAGTCCAAAAGTCCAAAAGGCCAAAAGTCCCAAAGTCCCAAAGTCCCAAAGGCCAAAAGTCCAAAAGTCCCAAAGTCCCAAAGTCCCAAACTCCCAGAGTCCCAAAGTCCCAAAGTCCCAAAGTCCCAAAGTTCCAAAGTCCCAAAGACCCAAAGTACCAAGGTCCCATCTAAAAGTCCAAAAGTCCAAAAGTCCAAAAGTCCAAAAGTCCAAAAGTCCAAAAGTCCAAAAGTCCAAAAGTCCAAAAGTCCAAAAGTCCAAAAGTCCCAAAGTCCCAAAGTCCCAAAGTCCCAAAGTCCCAAAGTCCCAAAGTCCCAAAGTCCCAAAGTCCCAAAGTCCCAAAGTCCCAAAGTCCCAAAGTCCCAAAGTCCCAAAGTCCCAAAGTCTCAAAGTCCAAAAGTCCCAAAGTCCCAAAGTCCCAAAGTCCCAAAGTCCCAAAGTCCCAAAGTCCCAAAGTCCCAAAGTCCCAAAGTCCCAAAGTCCCAAAGTCCCAAAGTCCCAAAGTCCCAAAGTCCCAAAGTCCCAAAGTCCCAAAGTCCCAAAGTCCCAAAGTCCCAAAGTCCCAAAGTCCCAAAGTCCCAAAGTCCCAAAGTCCCAAAGTCCCAAAGTCCCAAAGTCCCAAAGTCCCAAAGTCCCAAAGTCCCAAAGTCCCAAAGTCCCAAAGTCCCAAAGTCCCAAAGTCCCAAAGTCCCAAAGTCCCAAAGTCCCAAAGTCCCAAAGTCCCAAAGTCCCAAAGTCCCAAAGTCCCAAAGTCCCAAAGTCCCAAAGTCCAAAAGTCCAAAAGTACAAAAGTCCAAAAGTCCAAAAGTCCAAAAGTCCAAAAGTCCAAAAGTCCAAAAGTCCAAAAGTCCCAAAGTCCCAAAGTCCCAAAGTCCCAAAGACCCAAAGTACCAAGGTCCCATCCAAAAGTCCAAAAGTCCCAAAGTTCCAAAGACCCAAAGTACCAAGGTCCCATCCAAAAGTCCAAAAGTCCAAAAGTCCAAAAGTTCAAAGTTCAAAAGTTCAAAAGTCCCAAAGTCTCAAAGTTCCAAAGTCCCAAAGACCCAAAGTACCAATGTCCCATCCAAAAGTCCAAAAGTCCAAAAGCCCAAAAGTCCAAAAGTCCAAAAACCCTTAAATGACATGCTATCCCTCGATAAAGTACTCTTAATTCGAATCCACCGTGGTGGGGAACGGAACAAAGATGGCGCGTAACCAAAAATCGTGACGTGACGCAAATTTTTTTTCATTCCTTCTATTCGAAAAGAATCACTTTGCACCACGATAACGGGGCGCAAAATGGCTCTTTTCTGTTAAGAGCTTTTTAGCGGGCGGCAAAGGATTTGAACTTGGAACTTAAAAATTTCATATAAATCGAACGCAAATTGTATGAATTACTGGCTGGTAAGTGTTGGCTGCAAAGCGCAGTGTCCTGAGCTAACTAAAAAAAACTAAAGAGCGCCATTATCTGTTCGTGTTTGTCATTATTAATGTTCTTGTAATCAGTACATATACATATTTTATTGTATTCCGCAAATATAATTAATTCTACGTCAAGTTAGGAAAGTGACAATCCATGAACTCCTGGAACAATAACTATAGAAGGTAACTACGTCGTACAAAACTTATTTTTTCTCATAGAAAGGGAATGAAAAGTAGAGTATATTACTCGAGGGCAAATTATTTTTCCCTCGGGCGGTGTACTTTGAATCCCTCACTGCGCTCAGGATTCTACGTTAGAATCCCTCGCTATGCTCGGGATTCTATTCTAGAATCCTTCGCTTCGCTCGTGATTCAAAGTAGCGCCCTCGCCGTAAAAATACTATTTTGCCCCCTTGTTATACAATCTACTATTTCATTTCTCATACTCGGAAAATAGTGTTTTCTTGATCTGACTATTGGGTGGAAAATGCTGTTTCCCTCCCTAGGGAGGGAAAAACTCATACAAATTACTTCCCACCCAAGGGGTCGTCCATTAATCACGTGAGGCTCGAAAGGGGGGGGAGGGGGTCTGACAAAAATCACGAAACATCACCAGGGGGGGTGGGGGGTGTATTGAGATATCACGTGTATTTATTTTGAACAACAACTTTACAACCCTGAATTTGCGATCTCTCTTATTTCTGAACAACAAAACCTACAGTATTAAAACTTGTATGGAATAATTCATTAAGCACTTAATTCCTTTCTTACATCAGAAATTATTGAAATAGGAATACTTATGCGTTGATCATACAACACAACAATGATTTTGTCTTTCATCGTCTCTCCCAAAGGAACCGCGCAGATTATAGGCGTCAATCCGATCAATAATAATCTCAAATTATGTCAGTATTATTTAACCTTTAACTGGTGACGTGCGGTCTCACAGGCCGAGCGGTGTAAGCGAAACATCATATCACCCCCTTCTCCGCATTTCCCATGTTTAAGCGCCTGAGTAGCTTCGAGTTTAGTGTAGGCAGTGCCCTAGAGGGGGATAGTTGCGTCGGCCAGGCCCAAATCGGTAAGTTAGATCGATTGAAAATTCTCGGGCGGCCTCTCAGACCTTATGTCACCACTTACGTAACTTTTTTGGAATTACACTGAAGTGTTGTATTGCGTTTTTTTTTAGATATTTCTTACTATGAATGACTCTGGACTTCCTAGAAAAAAGCGTAGAGAGGTTGTTGACAAAAATGTAGTGCCTACTCGAATTGTAGACTGGTTTAGCACAAGAAAACTCAAGTGGATCGGAAGCTGAAGACGTTTCCAAAAATTACGTCCCGGAGCATAGCGACCACAACACGGAGACGGAAGAAAATGCTTCTGAAGACGAAGAACCTGTATATATGATATAATACACCAGGAAAATCAGCTTGCAGTGAGTGACAGTGACGAATGTATATCATGCGATAAACATGTGTGTTTGCAGTGTGCGAAGTAATTATGCCCTAACTGTCAATAAAAATACTAAAGATTGACAGTTGTCATTTTTGAGACATGACACTTGTGATAAGAGTTTAATTTTTTTTAAAGTTGATTAGTGTGTAAACTTTGTTATAAACAAATATTTTATAATTTATGTTGATTTTTACTATTTTATAAGCAATCGTTGATCTCGATTCTAGTTTTTCAATTACAGAGATCCAAAACTTTGTAACTACCCAGTTTCTAATTAAAATTATATTTAGACTACATGACGTTGTTTTAATTTTTACTTTAATATTTAATTTAAAACAAAATAAACATTAGGATAACCTACCATATTTTAATATAATGTATTATAGACCAATTATGGCAGCGGCCTGTCAGGCCGCTCGTCACCAGTTATGTTATAAAAAAACCATGTCACCAGTTAAAGGTTAAAATGGTACCTACAATAGTTTTGGCGTGATACAGAAAGACATACAATAAAATAAACAATTTTAGCTTTAGTATCGGATGTAATGGAAGTTACATAGAATGTCCAGTAAAAAAAATCTTGGAAAAGAATTATCAAATATATTCGATGTACAGATTTTCGACTCTCTATAGCCTTATTATAAGTTATACATATATCGTAGACTAGCCGATGCACTCAGCTCTGTCCTCCGGTGGGTGATGGTCGTGGGACCCCATCCACTGATGATGAATTGGGGGGGCCCCTCTCCGTGTTCCGGAGATGCCTTCAGCGCCCACCCGCTCGACCGCTCTCTGCTTCCAGAGAGGCGCCCGAGAGCGGTGCGATGCGGGCTTGGGTTTTAGTCAGCTCCGAGGGTGCCGCAAAGCTTGCTCCTCCGAGGAGAGGCCCGGAAGCCCGGGGAGCCCCTGGCCGAACCGACGTAAATAATCTTTGGATATCCCTCGGCCCGGCTTTGGGATGAGGAGGAACACCGCGGGGTTTAGTGGATAGAGCGGTCCCTTTCCGGGACCGGGAGCCCCACACACCATCCCGGTTGCCCTAGCAGCTGGAATGACGGTGTCCAACCGTCCCCCCGCAACCAAAAAAATAAACGCAGCTTTGTCCACGTGGATATCGATAGTCGTGACCAAAAGCTTAATGATCGCATGGAAATTCAACCTTGATTATTCTACTTTTGTCCATACCTTCGCTTCTATTTAGCCAACTGCGATCAAACGAACGTAAGATTTTAAGCTTGACAAACTGACACCTTAATTAGTTTCTAAATAATGAATATTATATACCGGGAGTAAATGCAACGGGAAATATATTAAAATAGTAATTAATATCATATCTCTCTCTATTATGTGATGCAAATGAAGTTGCGCGGGTCAGCTAATATTCGTATAGATAGATAGATTATACAATAGGGACTTATAGTTATAAAATTAAATAAAAAATCTTTGTAGTTACTAAAAATACACGTGATTCGGCCCAGGGGGGGAGGGGTAATCTGAAACCTCACCAAATATCACCAAGGGGGAGGGGGGGTCCATAAAATGCCCAAAAAAACCTCACGCGATTAATGGACGACCCCCAAGGGCCGGAATGAACTTTAAAAATAGAACTGCTGACAGGTCAGCTGTGATAGTGAAGAGATTTGTGTAAAAAAAAAAAATGCCATGCGACTTTCCAAACAGCCAGTGTGAACTTAGCGAAAATTTCTTCCGGCCCCATACACGTACAATAATATTGATCAATGTAGCAATAAATTGAACATATTATTGAGGTTTGAACAGACTATATTCGGATGGAAATAAATATTGAGTCAATATTGTACGTGTATGGGGCCAGCCGGAGTTCCATATTTAAAATTTAAAAAGTCGACATAATGTAGTTGTTATTATTTTATCTGTAACAGAATTCAAAACAATTGGTAATAATGTTTTATGGTAAGGTTTGAATCTTATTATAAGTTTATTTTCCTCGTATTTGAAATGAAAAGTAGAGTGTTTAACTCGGGTAAAAGAATCAATTCCGACTCGGACTATAGCCGCCCTCGCTGCGCTCGGGCGTCTAAATACCTCGGGAATTGATTCTTTCCACCCTCGGTTAACAATCTACTATTCCAACGCCGATAAAGAAGTTTCACTTCAAAAATCCATAATGGAAAAGTTACGAAACTTCGGTTTCCGAGCCGGAAAAAGCCCTCTTTCGCTCATGGTTCCTGAGATATAGGTACCCAGGAGACAGACAGACGGACAGCGACGTTTTAGAAATAGGGTCCTGTTAAATGGGTACGGATCTCTAAATGACAGATAAGGTGCCTGTCAGTCTACGGTTTGTGAATACTGTGAATAGTAAACATTGTGTTATCATATTTGTATGTAGGTTTGTGACATTGAAATACTTGCTAAAGACCGATAACCGTAATATTAAGAACTTTTTATTATTTTTTACTTGGAAATATACCAACCAACTTCACCCTTCTGCAGTTGTTGTTCTTTGTGAATCCAAACAAGAAGCCGTGAGACGGTCTCTCCCAACTGCCCCTCTGTGAAAGTTCACTCCGATTGACGTTGTCATTTTCGTTTTATTTCAAACTTTGAACAGATGATCCACGTGACCTAGTGACGTAATACCTATAATGCAACAGAGTCACAGACTACAGACAAAGTCTCGCTATAAGCCCCTCTGCAATCTATTTTATAGAGAGGAGCTAAAACCGAAACAGCAGCGTCACCTACCGGGTATTATTTTTTACGTGTTGAAAGGAAATCCCTCATGGATGTTATGCCGGACTCTTACCGCCTGAAACCACACGTGTAGGTACTACCACTGCATATGGTCGGGAGCCCCGGGTAAGCACTCGGAAGCATGTCCCGGAATTCACCACTGTGCTCTGAGGAAGGGCTCCGTAGGTTGTTAGGTAGGATATGTGTGAGTTTTAGTCGGTAGGAGTCCGGCATAGCATCCATGTAGGATTTTCGTCACGTTAAAAAGAAAGAAATACTCAAAACTTTGAAAACCAGTGTCTCAGATGGATAAAAGCGAACTGATAGCGCTCTCAGAATTCCAGTCAAGGCTGTTCCCCTCGGCATTGACAGTTTGTTAACCGCTGCTTCTCAGAACTGACATTATCGAACATAGATTATGTTCTGGTAATGTATGCTATTCTCAGAAACTATTTGCGAACGTTGTATCTAATGTTGAAGCACATATTCGCTTAGAAATTGAGATTACACCAAAGAGAATACAATACTACGTAAGAATTACACTGAGGTAGCCTACAGAAAATCTGCCAAGTGTGAGTCGGACACGCGTACGCAGGGTTTAATTTTTTTTTGAAGTAAAACTTCTTTAGGCGCGACTAGGCAGTAACTCAAATTTTTGACAGACGTAACGCTATTTGAATTTTGAATAGCGGAAACTACATTTTATTTAAAGTTTTCAAAATTCGAATGAATGATATTAATAAAACATTTGATGCCATCAATGGCAAAGAAGTTTTACTTCAATCGCGCGTAAAGGTTACACGAACACACTTTTTTAAAATTTAGTATTTGTTTTTTTTTACGTGAGGGATTTATCGATGCTATGCCGGACTCCTACCGACTAAAAAACATCACGTATCCTGCCTAATAGCCTACGTTTGGGAGCCCCGGGTAAGCCCTCGGAAGGATACCCCAGGAATATTTGTTGTTATAGCGGCAACAGTAATAAATCATCTGTGAAAATTGTATTTCTCTAGCTATCACGGTTCCCGAGATACAGCCTGGTGACAAACAGATGAACGTACAGCGGAGTTTCAGCAAAAGGGTTCTGTTTTAACCCTTTGGGTACTGATCTACGGAACCCTAAATGATAAGGTGCCTGTCAGTCTACGGTTTGTGAATAGTAAACAACATTGTGTTATCATATTTGTATGTAGGTTTGTGACATTGAAATACTTGCTAAAGATCGATAACTGTAATATTAAGAACTTTTTATTATTTTTTACTTGGAAATATACCAACGGGTAGGTACCTTCACCCTTCTGCAGTCGTTGTTCTTTGTGAATCCAAACAAGAAGCCGTGAGACGGTCTCACCCAACTGCCCCTCTGTGAAAGTTCACTCCGATTGACGTTGTCATTTTTGTTTTATTTCAAAATTTGAACAGATGATCCACGTGACTTAGTGACGTAATATAATGCAACAGAGTCACAGACTACAGACAAAGTCTCGCCATAAGTCCCTCTGCAATCTATTTTATATAGAGGAGCTAAACCCGAAACAGCAGCGTCACCTACTGGGTCTTATTTTTTACGTGTGGTAAGGAAATCCCTCATGAATGTTATGCCGGACTCTTACCGACAGAAACCACACGTGCACTACCACTGCATATGGTCGGGAGCCCCGGGTAAGCACTCGGAATGATGTCCTGAAATTCACCACTGTGCTCTGAGGAATTGTTTGATATGATGCCCACGGCTACGTTCTATCATCGCACCGTTCGCCACAGACAGGGTGTTCCTCCTCACACTTTAAGTCCGGAGCGTTCAAGCACGGTTAGATCCTATAGGGGCTTTCTTCCGCGCACGCTTAGGTTGTGGAATGATCTCCCTGCCTCGCTTTTCCCAAATGCCTAAAGTATGGGGTTGTTCAAAAGGGGTCTTAGAATGTTTTTACAGGGTCGACAGCGCGAGTGTGGCGCCTCTAGTGTTGCAAACGTCCATAGGCTGCGGTGACTGCCCGTCCATCTGGTGGGCCGTATGCTTGTCTGCCACCTTAGTGGTATACAAAAAAAACAGCTAACTAGGTTCTTTAGGGAGTAGTTCAGTGACAAACATTACACGCACAGAATAATTATTTATCTAGTTTTACACTACGAATAACAATAAAATTCTCTCAAAGATTATTTTCGTAGGTTTTACTAATATTATAAAGAAAAAAGATTCAATTTTCTGTTTTCATCGAATAAACTCCGAAACTACTAAACAGAATTGAAAAATTATTTCACTGTTATGAAGCTACACTATCCCCGAATGACATAGGCTATATTTTATTCCCGTATTCCCACGGGAACGGAAACTACGAAAGCCCGCTAGTCAAAGATAAAGTAATAAAGTTTATTGAATCTTTTACACAGTATTCGATACGCTCGAAGTGTTTCCGACTACATCGAATACTCAGAAGCAAACCACTTTTAAATATGGAATACAATTTCAACGGTTAAATCGAATTTGGATTCGGCGAACCCAACTTTTTTATTAGTCGGGTTCTTTATGATTGGCCAATCTAAGTTCGCGGAAGATACCGTGTTCTTGCATCCGGCTGCAAGCCAGTAATGACTCTTAAGGGACTTCGAATTATTTCCTGTGGTTTTGCTTAGAAATGCCTCTCAAATGATATGCATGTATCATTTTACTTGGAAGAACCTTTCATTCGTTTAGTTGTCTACTTGCTTTTTAAAAGAAAAAGAAGGTTCTTATATCTTTTGTATTGTAGAGTCCAAAGACAAAGTTACTCTAATAAATCAATTAATCAGCTTACGCCAATCCACTGCTGATTTTGGACCACAATTACCACAGATTATCTATACTAATATTGTACAGAGGAAAGATTTGTTTTTTTGATATTTTTGTTTTTTTGTTTGTTTGTTTGTAACGAATAGGCTCCGGAACTACTGGACTGATTTGTAAAATTCTTTCAATGTTGGGAAGCTACACTCTTTGCGGAGAACATCGGGTATATTTTATTCCAGTATTCCCACGGGAACGGGAACTACGCGGGTGAAACCGGGTGACGTCCGCTAGTATAATATATTCTATCTATCACATCCCGAAATTTTTCTCTACCTACTTCTAATAACAGAATTGTGTCTTTCATATTGACAATAGCTATATTGGGTGTAACAAAATTGACTCTCCAAATTTCGTCACGTGACGTGGCATCAGTCAAGAAACATTACAAAAAATGAACAAAAAAAATCACATGAATACTTTAACCGTAAATCCGTTTTAAAGGTCCAATAAATTTTCATTTTCACCCTTTCTATCGCTACTGAGCGGCAGTGGAAAGCGACAACGACAGCCAGACGGGTGCTCCGTGTTTGTTTTGCCACGGCGACCATGTTACCTCGAATTGCCGCGGTATAAAACAAATTCTTAACGTGCTACAAAAAAAAATGAACTCCCCTTTTTTATCAAATATTTGTATTTGATTTCCGATGCCAAGTCATCTCATGAAATTTGGAGAGTCAATTTATTTACACCCAATATAAACTGACACTTATAGAATACGGGACTTCACGCGAAATACTTTTTACTAGTTTTTACTTACATGGGGTGTGTATGTAAATAAAAAGAATTCAGGACTTTGTCTACTGTTTTTGCGCCCGGTGTATGTTTAGTAAAAACATTTAGCGTGAAGTTCCGAATTTTATTGTATTAGTGAGAAACCCGCGATAGTTTAAAATAACATTAACATTTAAACTGCCTGTTCAAGTTTTGCTAATGTAGAATGTATAATTTATCATTAAATGCACTTTTTTTAATATAAACCTAACCATAATACAATTTCGCGTTCATCCGTTCATGCAATTCATTTAAAAGGCATTACAAAGTTTTCACTTCACGTATAAATCGTATAATAAATAAATTTTTTATTTCTTCCGTGAAATCCGGGAAACGTGCAATGAAAATAGCGAACATTCGCCATTAATTTACTTAATTGAATTCCTGTTAATTTATTAAATCCTTAGATCATCTAACCACAGGATGCGCCTTACTTAAGCATTGTTTTCTGCCATTGCACATGACCATTTGGTCTTTTGGCTTTATGAAAAGCCTGTACATCTGTACATCATTTTATATGATTAAACTAGTACATTACATTGTAGTTGACTGTACAGTAACAATTAACACACAACAGCCATTACGCGTTTGTCGATTAATACATTTTTAAATGCAATGAAATTTCATATGTCTTTGTGTTTCCCCCTTCACTTGTATGGAAACTGGCAGAATATTTTTGTATGCGGTGGTTCGCAAAGGCTAGTCCCGTGTTATATGGTCTAAGATTAAATCGCATCGGTGTTATTGGAATTGATACGTTAGCGGGAATCGTACTGCAAATAATACATCGTTTAACTTATTGAATGCGAGTTAAACTGAAGTTAATAAAGAATTATATTATTTTCTATTCCTTTTTGCCAAGTTTTAAGTAAATACTATACTCTAATAGATATTATCCTTGTTATAACTAAGTGCTTAATAAGTGTGGTAACTCCCTATCTACTTAACTACTTACGTAAAAAACGCTGGAAACAAATTTCAGGTCAATTAGTCAACAGATGCTACGAATGGGTCAAATGCTACGAATAACAATCCTATATTCGTTGGTCAAATGTATAAATATGAAATTTGACCCGAATGAACAAATAGGGCAAGCTAAATAAAGCCATTTAAAACGAAACCTTATATTTGGTCATAATAACACATTTAAATAGTTATTCAGTCCAAATTATAACGTAGGTAGTTAAATATTCCATTGGCTATATGAAAATAGCCCTCTGTCAATTCTACGTATTGTTGCTCATTATTAGTAATTTGACCTCATTTACAGACTAAATATAGATTCATAATAATAAAGAAATTGTGACTCGTCATTCACACGACACGACGATGAAATTTCCACTGAAAATGTAGCGGGTAATTACGTGGCGAAACGGATGTAGGAAAGTGTTATTCAATATGTTTGCATTGCATTTTTAAAGTTTCCTAGCCAAAAATATGTACCTACAGTCAGCCTCATAAGTAGATAAACACTACCTATTGAAATTTACGAAATAGATTCACGAATGAAAACTTAGGCCTAACGTACACAAGGCTACGCAAATCTTCGATACTAATGTTGTTAACTTATGTCGCAAATATTTGGTAGCGCACGAACCGTACACACGAGATATCTCAAGACGCGATTTTGTCTATTCTGCCACTGTAGACATAGCGACAACACGGCTTAAACTAATTTAATTAACGAAATGTCTGACACAAGTGACGATGAAACTATGATTTTGGCTTAGTAAGCCAAAATCATAGTAATCATATCTTTACCGAAAGCGAAGAAATCGTCGTAATAGGAAATACTAAGTTCATCCATGAATATGCGAAGCGCTCGTGGCCCCGCGGACTCAGTGTTCTGTAAACGATCACTGCAGTAAGCAACTTTCACTATGGCCGGTCCATGGATGGGTGACCATCCATGTGATCACTTTGTGACATTTATTTGAGCGTTTCCGTGCTTCGGAAGGCACGTTAAGCCGTTGGTCCCGGTTGCCAGTAAAATGGCAGTTGTTAAGCTAAGTTGAAGGCAGCAGGCCTTTCAACAGCAGGCAGTCACAACCTGCGCCTGTCCATTTAAACACGGCAATACGGCTCACCACCTATTACGTGGGACAAATTATACAAAGGTGAAATGTGGGCATATAATATGCCTCTGCCTACTCCTTCGGGGATAAAGGCGTGACCATATGTATGTATGTATGATGTATCCATGAATATAAAATAATGTAAAGTGTAGACTGTTTGTAGCTGCATAAGAATTAGGTACAACAAACAGATTATACTAAATTCAAATTGAATATTCAACAATTGCTCTGCCATCTTGGAAATCGCAGCGACGTTAGTAGCGACGATCTCGACCGGCAGGTAGCGCGCGACTGGCGTCGGCGACGAATGAACAAAATGTCGGCGACGCTTGTCTGTGTATGAACCTCTTTGAATTTGTATTGCGGTAGTCGCTTAGAGACCAAAATCGTTGGGTATCGAAGATTTGCGTAGCCTAGTGTACGAAGGGCCTTACTCGTAGTAGGTTCTCTACATGTATCAATTTTTCTATAAGTATACACTCTATTTATAACAGTATTGTTCCAAACAAGTACTGAGAGTAATTTTTCATTCATGAATCTAGTTCGTAAACTTCAAAAGTGTTTATCTACTTATGTTATGAGGCTGACTGTACAACACCTACATTTTATCTCCGTTACTACGTTACAACGTGTTATTTTTTCAGTATCTCAGTTTAAATTTTGTGTCAAAATCATTGTCCGTCGCTCGCTCGGACACGTACTTTTTCACCCTAACCGCTCACGAATGCCGCTGAAAAATAATTAACAGCATTCTCGGACAAGTAATGTGCTTATTTATGCAATAATTAATTTCCAGTGGGTCTTGTATGTAATTTGCAGTTCTTATTTCTGATAGTAAATTATCGTTAAAATTACAGAGAACGGCTATTAATTAGTGTCCGACCGAAACTGGTTTTCCAGCCGAAACCGAAACCGAAACCGAACTTTCGGCCCCAGGGTCAGTTTCGGCTGAAACCGAAACCGAAACCGAAACTCACGTGTTCATATTGAAAAAAAAAAGCACCAGCCAAGTGCGAGTCGGATTCCCGCACAGCGAGTTCCGTTACAAAAATTACGTTTGTTGTGTGGACGTTTTTTTCTGATTTTTTTTTTTTTTATACTACTTAGGTGGCAGACAAGCTTACGGCCCACCGGAAGGTTGGTAACCGTAGCCTATAGACGTTTGCAACACCAGAGGCGCTACACACGCGCTGCCGACCCGGGCGCAGGTTGTGACGACCCACAGTTGAAATTTTTCAAGCCGCCCGTAAGGCCTTCAACTTGGCTTAACGACTGTCATTTTACTGACAACCGGGACCAACGGCTTATCGTGCCTTCCGAAGCACGGAAACGCTCGTAAATAAATGTCACAAAGTGGTCCACGTGGTGGTCACCCATCCATATCCGGCCATAGTCAATGTTGCTTACTGCAGTGATCGTTTACAGAACACTGAGTCCGCGGGGCCACGAGCGCTTCATTTTTCATTTTATATTTATTTCATTTTAGTAGGTATTTTTTGATATAGCGGCAACAGCACATGGTGAGGTTCCAACACCTTGCCCTTTAGCAGCGTTTGGGAGGCGCTTATTTACCACGGAATGCCTCAATACCTCCGTGGAATTGTCGGGGCCTATCTTTCCGAGAGGGCCATAACTTACCCGAGCTGGCTAGGGCAGGGTCGGAGAGATGTGTCGTTCGGTGTTCTACAGGGTCGTTCTTAGGACCGCTTCTGTGGAACATCGGTTACCATTGGGTGCTGCGTGGTCCGTTGCTCAGAGGTGTCGGCGTAACGTGATATGTGCGTAACGTGTTACGACGATACCCTAATGACAGCGCGAGGAGCAACGCAGCCCTATAGGCCACGTGCGGGATCCAGCTTACATATACGGGGCGTCATCGGCATCGAGCTCTCGATGACGTATCGGGGGCTCGTACTCGATAGCTGGTGTAACTTCGGATACCACTTCCGAAGTTTGGTCCCAAAACTGAGGATGCCCGCATCAGGCGCACTCTCGCGGTTGTTGCTCAATATCAACGCTCTCTGCAGGAGACTGTACCTTGGGATCATGCGGAGCATGGCCCTTTATGGGGTCGTATAGGCGGAGATCCTAATGGCCTGCAATGCGGCTAGATTGCTTAGCCCGCAGAACGCGATGGTTGTCAGGTAAGGATAAGGGGATACCGCATGATCTCAGTAGAGGCGGCATGTCTTTTAGCCGGGAACCCTCTATGTGACCTGGAAGCAAGGGGCCCTTGCGTCATTGTTTAAATTGATTGGAAGGCGCTGTAGCGAGGCCATAGGCCTCTTCCTGTGAACAGGTCATGCTCGTGAAAGAGACGGCGCCGGGGAGGAAGCGGGAGAGAACTTTCCCACCCAAGTTGCACAGTCTGCGGCGGCGCGCCCTGTACTATCAGCCTCTATGACCAGGGTCCTGAGAACGCCTGCTCACCGTCCTTATAGAAGCAAGCCCTAGATGATAGCGTGAAGTGAGAGATTCATGCACGCCCCCCTCAAGTAGCGGGATAACAACTGAACAACCCCCCAAAGACGCGGCCACAGTAAGCATCATTCCGTGGTTTTTAGTCGGTAAGACTCCGGCATAGCATCCCTGTAGGATTTCCAACCAAAACCAGCCAAGAGCTAACAATACAAAACAAGGTTAACATTACAAAACAAAAATAAATATAAAAACACATCAATTGATTATAGTGCCATCTGTTGAAAACATTACTAAAATAAATGGAACGCCTCAGAGCGAGGTAACGACGTATTGCGTCATCATTTTTCGTTCGTGCAGCCGGCTCCATCGAATTATAAGACGTTGTCACGTCAAAAATTAACTGTCTAACTATCACGGTGGATGAGTTACAGCCTGCTAACAGACAGACAGACGACCAACACAGTCAACGGAACCGAAAACAAAGGGGTAGGGTTATGTAATGTCCTATACTCTGTTAAAACTAGGATGATAATTTTGATAGCTCACGCCTATGAAGTACCGTATTTGTTTATGTCAAGAATACCTCAAAAAAATACCGTAGCACATAGACGAGTACCGCCCACTTATCGTAGTGAAGCGTCTTCCAAGAATACCGCACAATTGACCATAGACAAATTAATCGAATAAATCGAATTAAACTATATTATTTTAAATGAAAGTAAAATGATTACGTGGGAATCTACTAGTTTTTTTTGTAATATTAAGCATGTTTTGTAATATTAACCTAAATATTAAGGACGTTATTAAATAATATAAATATTATAGGCGCCATATTATGCATAATATTGGATTTTCGTTCAAAAAATAGAATAAATGAAAGATTGTTATGGAGCGTACAGATATTATGCTGGCACGCATAGATTTTTTAAGAAAAGCTAAAAAAATTACAAATTGGGACTTTGTTATTTTTCTCGATGAGACGTGGCTTAATGCCAATCACAGCGTGCCGAAAGCATGGACCGATGACACAGCACTGTCTGTTTTAAAAGTACCCGAAGGCAAAGGACAGCGACTTATAATTACTGCGGAGTGTTACTGCGGAGGACTGGAGGAAAGTCATAGAACATACGAAAAAAAATATTGAAGAGGACAGGGAGCGCTATGTTCACTTTGATAACATCTGTGAACAGCAAGAATTTATTATTTGCCTTGGTGATGGTTCGAGTAGTGATGAAGAGGATGAGGATTTAGGTTGTGCACCCCTGAAAGAATTAAAATAGTAATTTAGATTTATTTTTCGTTTCATTTCACCTAAGGCCCTTCCTCGGCAGCGGGTAGGGAGCGGGGAGAAATATCCTTACGTAGTTCCGCATTCGGCGACTCGGCGGCCTGAGAAAGGCGAGTTGGCTGCTCGCCGTTCTTGCTGAATCAGGCCAAAACGGTGCCATGTTTCTTTGCCCCTCTTAGTGGCGGATAGTACCTAACTCTCCTCCTCTTCCCCAAGTAGAAGATAGCTCCACAGACGTGGGATAGCACCTGAACCCTGAACCCCCTAGGCAGGCCTAAGTGGTCGCCAAAGTCTGCCGGGAGCCCCTGGACATCCTTCCGAGACAGTTGTAAGGCATCCTGTGGTCTTAGTAATTAGGATTCCATAGCATCCATGTTAGATTCCACACTTAAAAAGAGGCTCTTCCTCAACAACGATTTGGGGCTTGCGTATATTCTACTGAACAAGTTCATTAGGTACCGAAAAAATATGCGCAAGATCGTAGTCGTGAGAGGGCTTTTATTTTTTTTTTCATTTCACGTCACGTCCTTACGTGAATTTAATTTAAAAGGTGTAAGGTGGCTCCTGAATTAATATGGACGTCGTCAGTCAGTCAGTTCTTGTTTTTATATATATAGATAATAAAAACGTTTTTGTTACTATCGATTTCAAATTTTACTGGAACGATAATCGAATAGATTCATTAACGATTATACACTATGGGGTGCACTATTCAGAGCTATCAAAATTATCAACCTAATTTTAACAGAGTATAGATCTTTAGGATTCAGTAACCAAAAGTAAAAAAGGAGGTCTGACACATAACACAGGGGTAACTGTCTCCTTTTGGTACTTTATGCCCATTTCCTGTTTTGTCTTCTTCTAGATATGACCATGTCCGGATTTGACCACTTCCTTCTAAGACCAGATATTTAGAGGTCCAGTTCCTGGTATGACCACTTTCTTATTTGTCCACCCTTAGTACGGTGTACAAAATGATTCATCAAAATAAATTTAAAAAACTATTTGCGGTCCTATTCACACAACGTCATTCCAAAGTAGGCAAGGTTTAAGCGGCTTGTGTTGAGGGTCTCAGACCACGAATATTAGTACTTATAAACCAACCCCTGTTTCATAATTCTATAATTCTTTGATTAAAGTATATAAGTACTAATAACCGTGGTCTGAGACCCACAACACATGCCGCTTAAACCTTGCCTACTTTGGAATGACGTTGTGTGAATAGGACCGTGAATAGTTTTTTAAATTTATTTTGATGAATCATTTTGTACACCGTACTAAGGGTGGACAAATAAGAAAGTGGTCATACCAGGAACCGGACCTCTAAATATCTGGTCACAGAAGGAAGTGATCAAATCCGGACATGGTCATATCTAGAAGAAGACAAAACAGGAAATGGTCATAAACTCCCAAAAATACTTCTCAATGATTGTAATTGCTTGTGGTTTAAATAAAGTTGTATTATTATAACTACCTATTGATTGGAAGTCCTTTGTAAATCTCTAAATCTTCGGTTAGTAATATATTAACTGGTTGGGCTGACCCTAACTAGGGCTTGAACTCCGGAATTCCGGAATTGATATAATTCCGGAATTCCGATAAATTCTAATATCGTTTTCAATTCCGGAATTGGCGAGATAAATACCGGTATTTCGATATTGAAAAAAAAAATTCGCTTCTTTAATTTCATTACAAACAAAAATGTAGATTATAGCTTCTTATGCAATTTAATTACTACAATATTGATAATTTAGGATTTCTCTATTAACAAATTAATTCGATTATGTACTTAGGTATTAATCATTTTATTTGATAATATTTATAAAACCTACTAAGAAATTAAATCCATAAAATTAATGGTATTTGATAGAAAACATACTATTTAAATAATAATAATATTATTGATGACGTTTTTGTATTTTTTTTGTACATTTAGACTTCAATTTATAGTGCGAACTTAGACTTAGCTCTGACTTATGCTACGAGTTAAATTTAACTTTGATAGAAACGCTGTAAGAATTTGACAGAGGTCTCGCTCAGCATAGTTCTAGTAGTTGTGACGGAACTCAGGAGGCCCGTACCTTATTATTAGGGGCAAACTCTGCCCCAAAGCGCTCCACTGACCCAGAGTGAGGAGGGTCCTGGGTTCCCTGTTCTCATCAAGGCGGAGGAACATATTCCTTCTCACATGGCTCCGTCTCAGGCGCCCGACGCTGAATACAGCGAGAACGACGTGCCCGAAGTCACTGAAGGTGAGTTAGGGACGACTGAACTGCGGCTTAGATTCCGCAGGGACCGTGCCCCTGGACCCGACAGCATTCCAGGCCGAGCGTGGGTCCTGGCTCTTGAGGATCTCGGGCCTCGAGTGATGGGGCTCTTTAGTGCATGCCTCGAAAAAGGCTCGATTCCCAAGGTCTGGAAGACAGGGAAACTGGTTCTGATCCGAAAGGCAAGGTGGTCGGCAGTCTACCCATCCGGAGATCGGCCGATCGTGTTGCTCCGTTGAGCAACTCCGGCCGATCCCCGATCGGTCGATCCCCAACAATGATACGCTCAAGGAGCTTGCATACCTCGTTCGGTATGCAAGCTCCTTGAGCGTATCATTGCACAGCGCACAGTCGGGCACCTCACACGCGTGGGGCCGGATCTGGCGGATAACCAGTTTGGTTTCCGTCAAGGGTGCTCCACCGTGGATGCGATCATGTGCATTAGAAGACTGACGGAGGAAGTAACATCGCAGGGTGAGGTGGTGTTGAAAGCGATGGCGATGTCAAAAGACACCGGCATCGCCTTCAACACCTTGCCCTGGAGCTGCGTTAGGGAGGCGCTTATTTATCATGGAGTGCCTCCTTACTTCCGTCGAATTGTCAGGCCCTATCTTTTCGAGACGGCCATAACTTACCCAAGCTGGCCCAGCAGGGTCAGCGAGATACGTCGTGCGGTGTTCCGCAGAGATCAGTCTTAAGACCGCTTCTGTGGAACATCGGTTACGATTGGGTGCTGCGTGGTCCGTTGCTCAGAGGCGGCATGTCTCGAGGACCTGGCAGCGAGGCAACTTGCGTCCTTGTTTAAATAAATCAGGGCATGTGGCGTGCGTGAAACTTTCACGTCACGTTTCGTCTTGGGTGTGCTTTTGTAAGAACGGCGATTAGCCCTCCCACCGTCCTCAGGCCCCCGATTATGGAGGCCGATAGTCTTGGGCAAATACATGCGGAATTTGGGTGTATGCGGAATTCCTTCTGGTGGGCTTCCAGCTCCACAAGGAAACCGTGAAGACCTGGACTTGAGCAACAAAGCGAATCGCCACATCACATCACACAACGCTATTCACACAATCAAGGTGATCATGGGCGAGAGACTAGAGAGGAGCCACGGTGCGGGTGCTCTATCCTACCGGTTGTCACAGATGCTTACCGGGCACGGGAGCTTCAGTAAGTATCTGTGACGAATACACCGGGAAACCAAACCTTAGTGCCAGCACTGCGAGGAACGCAGTGAGGACACAGTACTTCACACATTAGTGGAGTGCACAGCGTGGGCTTAACAGCGCCCGGTCCTCGTGGTAGGTCTGGACATGGACATTCTCTCGCTGGAGACCATTGCGCGAATTATGATCTCCAGTGGGAGTAAGTGGGACGCCACAGGGTTTTTCTGTGATCAGTTAATGCGTCGAAAAGTGATCGAGAGAGAACGCTCCCACCCGAATTCCGCATGTCTTTGCCCAAGACTATCGGCCTCCATAATCGGGGGCCTGAGGACGGTGGGAGGGCTAATCGCCGTCCTTACAAAAGCACGCCCAAGACGAAAGCGTGACGTGAAAGTTTCACGCACGCCACACGCCCTGAGATGCGGGATAACACCTGAACAAGCCCCAAATACGCGGGATAGCACCCGTACCTCCTAGGTGAGGCCGCAGTAACAGTCAAAGTCTGTGGGGAATCCTGGGGTCATCCTTCTGAGGGCTTACCCGGGCCAACCGCAGGCAATAGTTAGGAAACGTGTGGTTTTTAGTTGGTTAGTTACGTTAAAATAAGTAATTTTACAGGGAATCAAAGTAGTTTATCACTAATCACGTAGGACTGCCAGCTCCCGTTTCTTTTTTTACATATCACTATTTTACTAGTTCCGGAATTCCGGAATTCCGGAATTCAAATACTGAATATCGAAACCCAATTCCGGAACTGAAAAAGTGTCCGATATTCAAGCCCTAACCCTAACCACGTCACGAGCAGAGCCAGGCGCTCAAAATTCATGAACACGTGAGTTTCGGCCAGGCCGAAAGTTTCGGCCCGTTTTGGCCGAAACCGAAACTGCGGCCGAAACTCGATTTTTTGGCCGAAACTGGCCGAAACCGAAACCGATACCGAAACTTCGGTCGGTCACTACTATTAATACGTACGTCCAAAAATTTCAGAAAATAAGGATTACTCTCAACGAGTCACCGCAAAACGGGGACACAGTGTGACTCGTTGCGAGTTTTTTTCTTAACGAGTCACAGTGTGACTCGTTTTAGGGTGACTCGTTGAGAATAAAGGGAAAATAGAAGAAAATAATACGTCGAAATGAAATGTACTCGTTGTAACCTTTTGTGACCAAATAATTAGGTCCGAACTTTTTAAGCAGAACCCGACATGAACGTGGCTTTTATCGTTACTTTCTTAAGAGCTTGTCTGACCCTAACCAAATCGCATGATCCACTGCCGCTACCCCCGCGCCCCTCTGCTACAGATCGCGCGCCATATTCACGCGGCGCCGCGTCAGTCGGTGACAGATTATGATAGTAACGCAAGTAGGGGCGGATCACAACGCACTGGCGAACAATGAATAGAATGGAGTAGATATTTGTGTGAATAGTTTTACTCAGTTTTTAGTTTAATAGTTTTACTTTTTTTTAAAATTGACCGTATTATACTACTTATACCTAAAAATAGGAGGAGATTTTTATAGAACTTTAAAATAACCAATTTCGCAATACACAATTTTTATGTACTTAACTTTAATTATATTTACTCAGCGCACGCAACGTATACTCTCAAAAGTATATTCGTTGAAGTGTAATGTTATAAACCATCCTCGACAAACGGACCATCGAGCACCCAAACTCCGAAACATCATTTTGTGGATCACACAAATATTCGGCCCGACCCCAAAATAAAATCAGGGCCTCAGCGCGGCCATCGATTATACTACCGAATGCACCACCGCACCGAGGCGAATTATAAAGAAAGAATGATCATTTTTTACTGTAAAAGAACAATAATGAAAAAGATACTATCTATCTATCTACCTTCACGCCAAATCCCTTGCGGGGTAGGCAGAAAGAACCGAGCGCCACACGGCACGGTCCATACACACCTCACTTGCTTCTTCAACTTTCATTTTTCTTTTCATGCATGCACGTCGGTTCCTTCGGCTCTTGACACCACCTTCAACTAACACACGATTAATTTGGTCGTGGTAGGTGTGTCGTGGCCTTCCCCGACTCCTACGTCCATCCACTTTCGCGTTGTATATCTGTTTTGTCATTCTTTCATCTCCCATTCGCTCCACATGCCCGAACCATCGTAGCATGTCCTTCCTTACTTTAACACCGACACTCTCTTCCAGACCAACTCTCTTTCTTACACCTTCATTCCGAACGCAATCTGCGAGCGTTACTCCGCAGATTTTGCGTCGCACGCATCTCGACCGCGTTTATTCTACTTTAATGCGTTTCCTGCCATACCTAACTCTCGCTTCCATACATTAGCGTAGGTATCAGCACCGCACTGTGTACTGCGAGCTGGGCCTTTTGACTTAGGGTTTTGGTACCCAAAAGTTTGCCTAACGCTCCATTCACTCTATTTCCCGCAGTTATCCTCCTTTCTACATCAGTGGTGTACCATCCATCCCTGCTTAATGCACATTCAAGATATACAAACTTATCCACCTGTTCCAGCACTACATCATTTACAATTATCCTGGCATTCGTTCTGTCCTCTTCTCTTTCGAATACCATCACTTTCGTTTTAGTCGCGTTCAAATGTAAGCCTCTCATTAGACTATCATCTTTCATCGCTGTGACTAGAGACTGTAATTCTAATGGCGATTCGGCTATGAGCACAGCATCATCTGCATACAGCAAACAGTTCACATTCGCAAGTAAGTCACCCATTCGCAATCCAACATTCATCGATCTTACTCTCTTAAGACAATCGTCCAGGTACAGGACAAACAGCAGGGCTGACAGCACGCAACCCTCTCTGACTCCAATGTTGACGTCAGACCAGGGAGACAGGCTGCCGCCCACCCGCACACATGCCGTACATCCCACATAATATTATGTAGACTACACAGCACGATGCAGCGCACCATCAATCCCAAATCCTGGCAAGATGATGAGATGAGACGTAATCCAAACACGCTTTCTTCTTTCTTACTACGCAGGATTGAACGTCTGCATCCCACCAAGCATCACCTTTCGAATGTTCATGTCTCTTTGCACTCCCACATGCTTCTTTTGCACTATCCACTATACTTTCTTTCCTAATATTCCAGCATTCATCCACATCTAAGTCGGAAAGGCTCGAGTTTGCAAGCCTTTCACTGACTAAGCCTACATACATACTCCTTACGCTTTCATCTTCCAGTTTTTCACTCTTTATCCTTTCAAAGTCTCCGAGAGGGACACGCACTCGCCAGTGCCTCCACTTCTTGAAAAGACTGAATGCAGAAAAAGATACTAATAATACTTTTTTTTTAACGGGAGATAAAATCCATCATGAGTGCTATGCCGGACTCCTACCGACTAAAAAACCTCACGTAACGCCCAACAGCCTATGGTTGGGAGCCCCGGGTAAGCCCCCGGAAGGATGTTCCAGGACTTCTAACAGACCTACGGCCACAATTGCGGCCTCGCCCAGGGGGCGGTTCGGGTGCTATATACCGCGTCTTTGGGGGGTTTCGGGTGTGATCCCGCTTCTAAGGGCGTGCGTGAACTTCTCACGTCACGCTGCCGTCATGGGCCTGCTTCTGTAAGGACAGTGAGTAGCCCTCTCACCGTCCTCAGGCCCACGGTCATGGAGGCCGATAGTCTTCGGCGAAGACATATCGCCGATGCCTAGGCACCAACTGCGGAACTCGGGTGGGAAAGTTTTCTCCCGTACCCGCCCCACCGCCTCTTTCAAGAGCATAACCTGCTCGCAGAGAGAGGCGGCGCAGTCCCACTTACTCCCGCTGGAGAGCATGGCTCGCACCATGGTCTCGAGCGAGAGAGTGTCCACGTCCAGACCCACCACGAGGATCTGGCGCTGTTGCGCCCAACAGCATCATCATTCAGTAAAAACTCATTTTTCTTTCATTAGTACCTTCAATATAATGATTATTCTTTTATGTGAATCAACAAGTATTTTTAAACAATTTTGTTTTGAAAATATCACCGGCAATTTTCTACTATTAAATCGAAAGCCTAAAGACAGTGTTATATTTTAAAGATTTTTTAAAATACTTACACTGTCTTTAAATTTGTACTTGAATTAGCCGACTCCATTGTTTTATGTTCCGTGCAATTACTTCCGGCACCGACTCGCTCGCACAGGAGTGCCGCCACTACTAGGACACTGTATACTGTAGTTTGACTCGGCCGGATTTTAGAAATAAATGCCTACAGCCGCGCGGTACGTAAGCATGCGATAGGGCTGCCCACCTACAGCATTTTAATAATATGTGCCTTCTTTGACTTTTTATTTAGTATTGCGATTGTAAATATGTACATACATACATTCATATAGTCACGCCTTTATCCCTGAAGGTGTAGGCAGAGGCATAATATACGCCCACATTTTACCTTATAGTTTTACGTACGCGTAATAGATAGTGAGCCTTCGCCCACAAGGCCTTCAATTTGTATTAAGGATTGTTGTTTTACTGACAACCAGCTTTCATTTCGAGTATGTAATATTAAACCTTTTTATTTATTTAAGCAAAAAAAATACTTTGTGAGTAATAATATAATATCCCCGCAACGGCTGGCGGCGCGGCGGCGCGGCGTGGCGGCACAGCGCCCGTAATCTACTAACGATTGAGTGAGACGGGTGTAGAAATTTGAAAACGAGTAAGCGGCGTAGACAATAATAATCGGCTCATCACATGTTTCGTCAGTGATAGAATCACGGATTTCTAGTCTTTATAATCATTGCGTTAAATTTTTGATTTACAAAATTAAAACTATTTTTTCGATTTGAAAGTACTAGTCAGTCTCTAGTACACTAGTACTTTTCGTACATTGTCACGTTGTATTAAACTTTGGAAGTTCATATTTGTCTCTATGCGTGTAATAAAAATCAAAGGTACTTAACAAAAATGCTGTCAATTTTTTTTTATTCACGGACATTTTACACAACGCTATCTGATCCCAAAGTAAGCTAGGAATAACCTGCTTGTGTTATGGGTATCAGACCACGGATATTAATACTAATATACTTTTTAAATACATACAGATCCATAAATATTTGTCTCAAGAGGAGACAAACATTTATGGGTCACACAAATATTTGTCTCGGGTGGGAATCGAACCCACGACCTCTAGCGCCGCAGGCGGTATCAATACCGACCGCGCCACAGAGGCAGTCATACGGTGCTAAGTGTACTGTAACATCGGTCATCCACAAAGAAATGAATACTCTTGAAACATACCTAAATCATTGCTCTCAATTAAATAACTACGAACTGACAACGGAACTAAATGTACTACCTACACGTAATAGAGTTCTGAACTAGTTTTTTTTTGGATATTGTACTATATTGGATCGCACCGTTCACTGACTGAGCAAGCACAAGTCTAGTTTTAAACACAAACATACCTACTTCATGTAACTACCTAGTTCACTCGTGTCAATCACTTTGTTTAAGTTTAGTCAACTAGTAGTATAGTACCAATTAGTACTTAAGTAAAATCAATTTATAGTCTTACCTTTCGGAGTTTCCAGGTAATCTAAAAAACGTTATCTCTGGGTGCGTTATTGACGAATTCATGCAACCAAAACAAGCACAATAGACTCTAGTTGTCATATTAAATATTTTTAGTAAATAAAACACGCGCGGTTACTATCTAAAAAACGACACACCGTCCATTCGTCTACTCGGCACAATCGCCTGCTAGCGTGCTGAAAGGCCTGCCGAAAACGAGAATCGTAGGTATGGCTTGCGCTTCGTCCGTTTGTAGGGAGCTACAATACTGGTTAAAGAACATATATTTATACTGTGACTAGGAAGTAGTGGCGGTTTCTGGGTTTTGTATGACATTTTTAGGGTTCCGTAGCCAAATGGCAAAAACGGAACCCTTATAGATTCGTCATGTCTGTCTGTCCGTAAGTGTGTCACAGCCACTTTTCTCCGAAACTATAAGGCCTATGCTGTTGAAACTTGGTAAGTAGATGTATTCTGTGAACCGCATCAAGAGTTTTGTATAAAACGAAAAAAAAAGCAGTTAATTTTGGGGTCTCAAAAAAAAAGAACTGAAACTCAATTTTTTTTTTCATCAAACCCATACGTGTGGGGTATCAATAGATAGGTTCCCAAAAATGCTATTGAGGTTTATAACATATTTTTTTTCTAAAGTGAATAGTTTGCGCAAGAGACACTTCCAAAGTGGAAAAATGTGTCCCCCCCCCCTCTAACTTCTAAACTAAGAGAATGATAAATCTAAAAAATATATATAATGTACATTGTCATAAAATCTACCAAAGAAAATTGGTTTGAACGAAATCAAGATGGTAGTTCTTTTTTTTTGAACGTCATATACCGCAATTTTCGCCAATAAAAATCACTACCACTGCGAACATCAATGAAAGTTACAACGAACCACACGAACTTTTATATTATGTTACTTGCTGCTACGGAACCCTTCATGGGCGAGTTCAACTCTTACTTGGTCGGTTTATTATTATTGTTCCTAGAAAGCGTCCAGTTCAATTAGGCAACCTATCGGACTTGGGGAGGTAAGACAGCAGTCGCTCTCAACTTTGCCAATGGGGATGAAAATTCAATTCATAGCTGCTGCTCCTGGCTGCCAATAAAAGCTGCGTCGGGTTTGAAATATGGTTGGGCTTGAAGGCAGCTGGGCAGATGCTAATATGCAGAAAAGGTCTGGGCCCCATGAAGATCTTCTAGGCCCAAGCTGACGTCACTTGAAGCAGTGCAGGTGCTGACCAACGAACGAGGTCCTGGTACAGGCATTTCGTAACGCCATTGAGAACTCGGATGATTCTCGGTGGCAACAATATCGAGGAGATAATATGCCAAATCATACCGACCTAGGTTCAAAAGTAACACCCCAGTTTCTACAAGCCATCGTGAAGAAACTAAGTAAGATGAAGAAAATTTATATCGGATAGCAAACAATGAATACGGTTCTTAGCTTTTTATTTCTTTCATTCTACGAGCGAAAACGTTTTTTATGTTCGTTCGTTTATATGTATAACTTTTATAATTAGTGCCATTTATTATTTACACAAATTAAGATTTTAGGGGGGGGGGGGCTGTAGGTGCACTACAGCCCCCCCCCCCCCAACTTCAGGAATTCAAAAGCTTTTTAATCGATCTATCGATGTCGTAATTGAGCATTGTGTGACGCAATCGGGCATAGGTCCGCTTCCTACAAGGCGCGCAGCCAGACTAAACGTAATCGGTAAAGGATAGCGCATACAGATTTCGCGAGGAAAGAAAGAGAGAGAAGGTTTGGAGCGCGTTTAGCGAAATGATGTGAAAGCTAAAAATCAGATAATTACAGATAAAAAGAAAACTATTATAAATATTAAAAAAACCGACTAGTGTAAATGAAGTTTTTAGTATTGTCTTTCTTATACATTAAAAATAATATCTAAATAATAGATAATTATAGAGATCCAGCCTAAAGTTTAACTAAAACGAGGTGTTTTCAAAAATTAATAGTATCGAGGTTTTTTTTAGTAATCGTGTTTTCAGGCTAGTAGATCTTTAGTTCATGAACTGAAGTTGCTTGTGTTGTAATGTTAGTTCATTAGACCTCAGGAGTCCTGAGATCTAGATCAAGATAATAGTCTATTTGGCGTCATACGTCCTCTTAATACCACAAATAGCTCCAGTTGTGTTTTCACTGCTTTTCTGTAGTAGAACGTTAGCCTAATAGCACAGCCTTAAGACCATAGGTTTTCTCTTTAGTTTTTTGCGCAAAAATTTTTCAAGAATTTGAAAAAGCGCCTTTTTTTTTTTTTTTTTTTTTTTTTATTTTTTTTTATTTTTTTTTTTTTTATTGGTTCACAAAACTGGACACTACAAAGTTCAAAAACATAACATATTTACAACTTAGAACTAACAACAATGTAAGTCCTTCTAGATGTGAACACTGCATGCGATTACAAACAATTTCAAAAAAATAGTACACCAACAATATAAATATCCAATCACAATACAAGTACCAAGTATACATTTTAACCAGTTAATCTAAGAAAATATTTTATTTAACTACAAACATCCGGCGTAGACTGTTCTTTCAAATGATTTCGTATGATAGCAGGTGTGGCACTAAATAAATCCAAGTCTTGACAACTTTTATTAAAAGTAGACATCATTCGATACAGTGGGGAGTGCTGAGCATAATTTGTGAAACATAGGGGCAGACTGAAAGTTTTCCTATTGTGGAGACGACTACCACAACGAGGTACACTAATATCTAATCTTGCTAACAGGTTAGGGCTATCGACCTTACCACTCATAATTTTTTGTAGACATACAATATCAGCAACGCGACGTCTATGTTCGAGTGTAACCATATTAAAGTACTTCAGTCTGGAATCATATGAAGTGAGACTGTGACAAAGATTGTTTGCAAATGACAGGTGGTAAAGAAATTGCTTTTGTAGTCTTTCAATCCGATGGATATGCACTGCATACGATGGACTCCAGACCGGACAGCAGTATTCAAGGAGAGAACGGACGTAACAATTAAAGAGCAAAATTGAAATTTCGGGATCCCTGAAAAACTTTGTTTGCCGTATGACAAAGCCAGCCAATCGTGCCCCCCTGCCACTCACTGCATCAATATGCTCACGAAAGTCCAACTTTGAGTCGACGGTTACACCCAAATCTCGCACACTTAGAACCTCATCGAGGTAAATGCCGTTTATTTTGTAATTTGCAGGTGTAGGTTTCCTCTTTCTCGTTAACTTGATGTGAGAGCATTTAGACACATTGACTGACATTCCATTATTCTTGCACCATTGGCTAATATTGTCGATGTCAGTTTGCAAGGCCCTCACGTCGTCAGGACCATGGACAGTCCGATAGACTTTGAGGTCATCCGCAAACATTTGATGATGGGAAGCTATCACTCTGCACAAATCATTCACAAACACGAGAAAGAAGAGAGGACCGATGTGTGAGCCCTGTGGCACACCCGACGTTACCATCCCTGCAACAGACTTGAACCCTCGAACCACTACGAGCTGAGAACGGTTTCGTAAATATGATTCGCACCATCTTAGTAGAGAACCACAAATACCGGCATGATCAAGCTTTTGTATTAGCAGGTCATGGTTTACCACATCAAACGCCTTGGAGAAATCCGTGTAAATAGCATGCACTTCCGACCCCTCCTTAATGGCCTCACCAACATCACCCACGTATTCAAGAAGATTCGAAACAACCGATCTGCCAGGAAGAAACCCATGCTGATGATCGTCAAACAGCGGTCTTAGATGATAGAGAACATGCTTTTGGACAATAGATTCAAACAATTTGCCAACACTAGACAAGATTGAAATTGGCTTGTAGTTTTTGATATCTGCTAGATCACCTTTTTTATGTATTGGTGTGATGTAAGCCAGTTTCCATTTTGAAGGAAATACTCCACACGAGAGAGACCTATTAAAAATATAGTGAAGAGGCTTTGTGAGCTCCATACAGCAAGTTTTCAAGAATATTGGTGGTATAGAATCGGGTCCAGGACCCTTGCTGGCATCCAACCCCTGAAGTGAGCCCAAAACATCTGACTCCGATAGGCGGATGCTTCCAAGAGACCTGCTGACGTTCATAGGCTTGTCAAGGGCACCAGTCAGCGCTGTATTTGTTTGAGTGAACACTGACTGGAAATACTCAGAAAAAAGGTCACTGATTTTCTGCCCACCCTGAACAGTCTTCCCATTGAAGTGCATTTCATCAGGTATTGTGCTATTATTAGATCTCAATGATTTTACAAATCTCCAAAAAAATTTTGGATCTTTTTTAATTAGACATTTAGCCTCATTCTTAAACTTATTCAAACATTCCTTTAACAATTGATCGCATTGACAACGTAGTGTCTGATAAGTCAGCAAGTCCCTAGGGTTAGCATACTTTTTGAATCGAGAGTGGAACCTGGCCTTCTCCTTCAACCGCTTGACCAGGGAGTTGCTGAACCAGATGGGATATGAATGATTGTTTTTGTGGAACATTGGTGTGTGTTTCTTTATTATTGGGATCACTTTGTCATAAAACGCCTCGACAATTTCATCAAGATGATTGTCCGACCTAAAGCAGTCGTTCCAATCTATGTTCTGTAATTCTATTTTCATTTGCTCATAGTCGGCTCTCAAAAAATTTAAGGTATTAGATTTTTGAAATTTGGGTTTCTTGTATTGGTTTAATTTTAAGGAAACAGAGAGAGTTGGATGATGAATATTTTCCTTCACAAAGGAGAACGCACTTCTAGAAACTGTGAAGGTGTTATTAGAATTTGTGAGAAGTAAATCCAATGTGCGCGTATTGGCATTGCAAATATGATTAACTTGGTAAAGGCCGTTAAATGAGATCAAGTCCACAAGCAAACTCTCAGTTTCACTTAAACCATTAACGGGGAGTAATGAATTTAAGGCTGAATCTAATTGCCACCGCAAGTTGGGCAGGTTAAAATCCCCTGCTACTAAGAGAAGAGAGTTGCGAGGCAGATGGTGTTGAACTATGTTTGATAGGTGAGATGTCAAGACTTCCAGTCGGCTATAAGTGATCGGTGGCGGCAAATACACAGTACAAATGCATAAGGGAATTGATACATTGCCTTGCTTCAATTCCTCCTCCTCTCTTTTGGAGGAGCTCCTTGAGGAGTCAACTGGTGACCCAAGGTGCCCAAGGGCTGGCAGTTTTCTCGCTCAACGAATAGGTATTGCTATTCAAAGGGGGAATGCTGTTAGTCTTTTGGGCACAATGCCACGGGTGCCTTATTTAGGTTTAGTTTAGATAGTAATAATGTAAATATAGATATGTAATAATTATGTTTCTCTGTAATTTATAACAATAAATATTTAAAAAAAAAATGTGTGCGTGTACTAGTGTACACACGTAAGAAGTGAAACTTCTTCATAACCTTATTTTTCAAGCCCAAAAGCCCAAAAGTCCAAAAGTCCAAAAGCCCAAAAGTCCAAAAGTCCAAAAGCCCAAAAGCCCAAAAACCCAAAAGCCGAAAAGCCGAAAAGCCCAAGAGCCCAAAAGCCGAAAAGCCGAAAAGCCGAAAAGCCCGAAAGCCGAAAAGCCGAAAATCCGAAAAGCCCAAAAGCCGAAAAGCCGAAAAGCCGAAAAGCCGAAAAGCCGAAAAGCCCGAAAGCCGAAAAGCCGAAAAGCCGAAAAGCCGAAAAGTCGAAAAGCCGAAAAGCCCGAAAGCCGAAAAGCCCAAAAGCCGAAAAGCCGAAAAGCTCAAAAGCCGAAAAGCCCTAAAGCCCAAAAGCCCAAAGTCCCAAAGTACAAAAGTCCAAAAATCTACAAACGACATGCTATCCCTGGATAAAGTACTCTTAATTCGAATCCACCGTGGTGGGGAACAGAACAAAGATGGCGCGTAACCAAAAATCGTGACGTGACGTGACGTGACGTGACGCAAATTTTTTTCCAACGCCGATAAAGAAGTTTCACTTCAAAAAAAGTTTAGGTAGGTGTTCCATTTTTCTCTTTATAGAAATTAATAATACAACAAACATTTTAACTTTACTTACTTCATAAATATCTAGGAAGTTGATCCGGTACCAATTCGTAGTAAAATATTAGATCACACTTCGACGTAAATTACAATTGCCACAATAGCTATGGAAATTATACCTTATTGCTTCGGACAAAGACTGAAAATGAATTGTACGTATACCAGAGGCTAGTTAGTCATTATAATTGATACTACAGTTACTAACAAAACCTGAGGCTTTGAGGTTTTATTTTAAATAATTATGTAGGTAGATAGACAGACAGCCTGTCTGCTCAAAGAATTAACTCATACACGAATGACTAACTTACTTCACCGCATTTTTTTAAAATATGGAAATAGAATTGGTTTCGCGCAGAATTCGAACCTACGTCTTCTTACATACGTGCAGACGCCTTAACCATTCGGCCACCGAAACCTACTCGGAACCAACCAAAGTTTCCGTCGCCCCAAGACGGATATAAGGTGGAAAACGTGGTTGGTTCCGAGTAGGTTTCGGTGGCCGAGTGGTTAAGGCGTCTCTGGGGCCTTTAAATCCTGTAAAACTATTACCATCTATTACTAAGACACTAAGACTTCGCCGTTCGTCTGTCTGTATGTCGCTTAAAGGCTGTATCTTGTGAACCGCTGTAGCCAAGAAGCTGAAAATTTTTACATGTTACTTATGTATTTCTGTTGGTATACCGTCATAATACCAGAAATCATAATGCCTTTACTTAAAATGCCTGAGCCCAAAATACCCGAAATCGAAATATCAATATTCAAAAGGCAAATATTTATAATATAAATAATTTAAAATGCCTTACGGTCGAATAACCGAAACCCAAAATATAAATTTATCAAATACCTTATCCTAAAATGTTCAAACACAAAATACCTTTTTTTTAACATGATTTAAATCCTACATGGATGCTATATATCTGTGAATTGTTAACACCTCGACTCAGAGTATCCCGACTCGGATAGGTTAGGTTAGAAGACTAAGGCGGGAGCGAAGCGAAGCGGAGCTCCCGCCTTAGCCTTCGTGGTTTTTTTTTTGATTTTTCGTTAGCCCACTGTAGTACTTTTGTAACTCTGAATCAAAGTGTTTTAACATGAGGTAAATCCTACATGGATACTATGCCGGACTCCTACCGACTAAAAACCACACGTATCCTACATAACAGCCTACAGTTGGGAGCCCCGGGTAAGCCCTCAGAAGGATACCCAAGGACCAACAGAGCTACGGCTACACTTAGGTGGGGAGGGGGGGGGGGGGGGGGGGGGTGTAAATAAGTTAAAGTCAAATAACAAAACGGGTGAGTGGCAATAAATCTTTATTTCTTAAATCATTCATTTATTAACTATGCGCTATATAATGAACTGGTATAGCATAATATATACCTAATACCCAGTAGGTTATAGCGATAAACTGGGCAGGTTATGGTTTTTTTTTAATATTCATATTGTATTCTATTTTCGGTATTTTAAATTAAGGATATTTGAAAATTTGTATTTTGAATTCTGGTATAATAATTATTTGTATTTTAAGTTTAGACATTTTAAGGTAAGGTGAACTGAAATAAGGTATTTTGAATGTTAAGGTATTTCGAATTCGGGTATTTTGGTCTAATGCATTTTAAGTAAAGGCATTTTGATTTCTGGTATTTTAATATATAACCATTTCTGTTACTGCTAAAAGCGGAAAAATATATTGTACACTAGCTGATGCCTGCAGCTTCGCCCGCGTAAACTTTGTTCTTGTTCCCGCTTCCCGTGAGAACTTATTCCCGGGATAATTGCATATGCAAAGCATATGTATTATTCCACACTATAATCTATCCCTGTACCAAAATTCAGCCAGATCTGTTCAGCCGTTACAGCGTGAAAGAGTAACAAACATCCACACTCACAAACTTTCACATTTATAATATTATACTAGCTGATGCCCGCAGCTTCGCCCGCGTAATAGTTTGTTCCCGTTCCCGCTTCCGATGGTAACTTCTTCCCGGGATAAAAAGTAGCTATGTGTTATTCCAGACTACAATGTATCTCTGTACCAAATTTCAGTCCGATCTGTTCAGTCGTTTGAGCGTGAAAGACTAACAAACCTCCACACTCACAAACTTTCGCATTTATAATATTAGTAAGATGTATAATGGGGAGCTCGCATTAAAGAAAAGTAATTATTTTTGCTACATATTTCTGTACGGAACCTTGTGTGCGCAAATTTGACTCGAACTTGACTAGTTTTTAAGAGATATTTCAAGAATATTGAGTAATTTATTAGTTTGTGGAAAAACATCACATTGCTCCTTTTCTTACCATAGCATTTAAGTCATAAAGATTTCTCTGAAGTACTGTCTGTCTGTCAGTCACTTATAATTATCTATGTTCTTACTTAATGACTTGAATACTTAGAACGAAACGTTCTAGGAAGATAATAACGAGCTCTTGACCTCATTTTCTAACTGTAATCGTTAGTATTCCAGATAAAAAGATTTGTCATCGTAAGCAAACAGTGGCCGAATATTAGTTAATTTTTTGCTGCCATGCAGTCCTAAAGATGCCTCGTGTGTAGGCGAAGCACGTGTCGACTTATTACTCATGTTTTATAGCAAAAAAAAATGTAATACCTACCTACCACAATATTATCTGTAATGGCAAGCTTCGTACCGTCTCGGAATCTCGACACATCTCAGCCTAGCACGACTTTAGATTTCAATTTTTACTATTTCTGTAAATGGAATTTTCTCTTGACAATACACTAATCATTCTCAAATTAGGCATATTTTAAAAAGAAAAAGAAGAAGAGGAGAAATGATACATTAGATTAGAGCATAGTACACACCTACGGCTTTTCCTACACGAAATTATAGAGATAGACACTGTTCTAAACCTTCTTCTTGATCAATTAAACGGGGCTTAGGCTCTTTTATTTCAAATCCTATTTCAAAGTACCATTACTATTACGTTGACCAGACGGGTTGGTACAAGAGTTTGTTTTGAGTTTCCGTCGCGGGTGTAGCACTTGCAAGTGAGGCTGGCCTGAGGATAAGGATTTCCCTTTCTCTTGAAAATGCATTAATAAAGAGTGGCCTAAAGAAATTAAACAGAAAATAAATCCACATACAAATAATTTATCTTGACAGATTAGAATGTAAATATAAGGTACACACTGCCTCGTTTGAATATAAAGTAACGCAACATTATCAAAACAACAATTTTCGTGGAATGCTAGTAAACAGGACCACAGATGATATCTCGAACCGGTCTACATTCATGGCGTTCGTGAATGAATGAACTTATTACAGAGTGAATGGGTTATAGATGATATCTTGTAGAGTAGATTACGTAAACGTGTATGTGAGCCGTGAGAGACAAAGTGGGTAGTAGGAAGCACGGAACGTTTATCGAAATAGTTCATCATTTCTAGACTAGCAGTTTCGCCTGAGTGGAATTCTGTCCCCGTTCCCGCGAACCCAAGACGGATGAACCCTGATCGCTTCCTGTCTGACAAAACTCTAAGGGGTTTATAGAAAACATTATAAACATTATAGGTAGTAGGTACCTAGGTATGTTATTGTCAAACAGAAAAAGAACAAAATTGTTTTTTTAATATAAAATTACGTAGACATTACATAGCGACATGACGCTTTTTTTACGTGAGGGAAAATTCTTATCCTGCCAACAGCGGCCTCGCCCTGGGTGACATGAAGTTTCATTTTAGTAACAAGCTTTAGGTATTATCTAAACTTATAATAAATCTGTAGAAGTGAAAATTCTGTACATTGAAAATATCAAAAAAATAAATGGCAGGGGGTGTTACTAGACCGACACCAAACCCAAAAATGTAGTTAAAAATTTTTTTGTCTGTCTGTCTGTCTGTCTTTCTGTCTGTCTGTCTGTCTGTCTGTCTGTTTGTTCAGGCATCACGCAAAAACTACCGGTTCGATTACGATGAAACTTGGTATAATTATTCTTTAATATCCTGGGCATCACACTGGGTACTTTTTATCCCGGAAAAGTATACTTATACAATAAAAAAACGAAATAAAGTCGTATAAAGTTATTACCAATTATTGCTTAAACGGTTAATGGTACGATGATGAAACTCAGCAGGAGCGTTGTTTGCTACAATTTGAAATAAGTAGTTTTACCATTTTCGTAAATTCCACCTCCAAAGGTATAAAAAGGGAGGGTCAAGTTTGTATGGGACAACGTGATTCCTTGGTTCGATCTACTTAAAATTTGGCATATAGCATTATTAACTCAATTGATGCAAGACGTATTTCGTATTTTATTGAAATTTTTACTATTACGATCTAAAAAGGGAATGTAAATTATTTGGAAGCTGATTTTCTCCGGAGTTGATATTAATACTCCTTAAATACTCTTATTTCTTAGTTAAGGCCGCGTGGGTCAGATTTTGAGTTTTTTGAAACAATCCTAGTCAAAAAGTAAAGGGTTTTGAAATCTGAAAAATATATATATAATAGTTAAGGATATAAGCTAAACATATTCCGAGCCCGTTACACGATCCAATAAATTTCAATAGATAGAAAAAAATCCCAAAGTTGACTCTCTCAGAAAAGTTTTTTCAATACTGTGGCTAAACTATTAACATTTTATATATTTTTTTTGCACTCAATTAAAGGTATTAAGTTTTTATACACATTTTCCGAGCGTTTTTCTATAAACAACTATTTACATAGTTATCATGTACGAATATCTACCAAACGCAATAGAATTGCGCCGCTGACGGCCGATCAGTCTCGCCCTGGCGCTTGTGGAGGCAGGACCTGTGTCAGTTTTTTTCGCAACTATTTCGTAATTATTATGCCAAATTACGTTGAAATCGCGCCACAGTATAAAAATATCAGTAGTGGGCAAAATGTAATTAGATTAACCGTTACAAATACATACGCGACTCATGGTAAAAATGTGGTGATCTTTTACTTTTTAAGTGTTTTCACGACATGGTAACCAGCTACCTAATGCATTAAAATGTCTACGAATTAGATGATTATTTCGCAATCCAACATGGCGGCCACGCCGTAATCACAAAATTTCATGATGGGTATCGTTTAAGGGGTTTTTTGGTATGCTGAGTACGAATCACGTGATCATTTTGCAATCGAATATAGCCGCCGCGCCGTAATCACAAAATTTCATGATGGGTATCGTTTAAGGGGTTTGTTGGTATGCTGAGTACGAATCGCGTACTAATTTTGCAATGCAAGATGGCCGCCGCGCCGTAATCACAAAATTTCATGATGGGTATCGTTTAAGGGGTTTTTTGGTATGCTGAGTACGAATCACGTGATAATTTTGCAATCCAATATGCCCGCCGCGCCGTAATCACAAAATTTTATGATTGGTATCGTAAATGGTAGTATCGTAAGTATGGTAGTATCGTAAATCATACGTAGCAGACTGTAGTGTAAAAGAGATAGAGACACATGTTCCATTCTTCGTTCTAACATTTGTGTGTGGTTGGATTGCATGGAACGACACAGACTAAAAAAACTTGTTCGGTTTACTGTGAGTTAGTTAACCGCGTGCCAATTTGCAACTGTGCAAGACGTGGTCAGAGTTAAGAAGTTATTTATTTAACTCAGAGCTTACTAACTCTATATTTATATATTTAACTCGACTCTCCGCGCAAGTGGGCCTAAATAGCTTAGGCGGCCAAATTGAATTCCAAAATGATCATGTTATTCGTACTCAGCATTCGAAAAAACCCATTAAACGATATTCATTACGAAATTATGTGATTACGGCGCGGTGGCCATTTTGGATTGCAAAATTATCATGTGATTCGTCCTCAGCATACCAAAAAACCCCTTAAACGATAACCATCATGGATTTTTGCGATTATGGCGCGGCGGCCATATTGCATTTCAAAATTATCACAGGATTCGTACTCAGCATACCAAGAAACCCCTTAAACGATACCCATCATGACATTTTGTGATTACGGCTCGGCGTCCATATTGGATTGCAAAATTAGTACGTGATTCGTATTCAGCATACCAAAAAACCCTTTAAACGACACCCATCATGAAATTTTGTGATTACACCGCGGCGGCCATTTTGGATTGCACAATGATCCCGTGATTCATACTTAGCATACCAACTTTAGAAAACTTTAGAAATTTTTATGACCAGCTATTATGTAATTTACATTTTTTACGCAACTGTAGCAAACGTACGCATCGGAAACTCTCAAAAGAAATGAAATATCCTAGTTGTCGCAAAAATGTTTCGTTGCTGCTAAGCTCTTATTCGCCTTAGCGTGATGTTATATATTTTGGTATTTTTCAAAAATGGACATTCTGTTAAGAAACTCTTGAAATTCAACTAGCAGTCTCTTAGACTCTAGAGTCTGTTTGATTTTGTTTGTTTGGTTAGTTGTTCTAACTCTAGAGTTAGAACAACTAAATATACAAACAAACTCTTTAGCTTAAAAATAATAGTATAATATACATAATTTATTTACGATTAACTCATTTATTTTTATTTACGAAACTAATAAATCACTACACTTAATAAAGTTAGATGCATTTACTACGTCAAACAAAGTTAGCATGCTGTTTCTTTCTACTATACTGTACCTATACTGTGGCATGAGAGTTGACTGCCGCTGCCGGCGCGCGGTGTGTCTTGCGCCAGGGGCGAGGGGAGCGCCAAATGCCTACTTGTGCGGGTTAACCGCCCCTTAAATTACTTTTTATTTTGACACATTTGTGGAGGTTCAATCCATTTGACGTTGTCAATTTGTTTTATTTCAAACTTCATTTGCTGTATAGTGCTATTTTAATAATTTTATCGTTAATAAACGGAGGGCCATTAATTAAAAGGAGAAAAAGAAGAAAGAGCTATTTTGGAATTAACCAAATATGCTTTAGGAAAGTATTATTGTTAAATAATTCAAATTTTGTATGACAAAAAATAAATTTGTGAGAAGAAGAAAATTCGAAGATGGCTAGCCAGTAATAATGAAAAACCACTCTTCAGGTAGTGTCCACTGTTCATTAGAATAACACCACAAGTAACCGTCTACGCTCAATCCTTACGACAAAGTTTAGCAGCCCTAGGCGACTGATCATGGAAGGCATGAACTTTGTTGTATAGTGCTGACTGCATTCTGTAAGGACACAGACTCACTAAGTCTTTGTAAAATACGGGAATGGCGTCTACGAAGACAAGTAAAAATGAACATAAACGCTTAGCAGATGAAGTTAACATTGTAATTACGTTACCAGGTCTTGGTTGGACCATCTGTATTAGGAGGACAAAGCCTACTGTAGTTCGGTTTGCTCATACGTCGTAGGCTTACAATATGACTGGGACTACCTAAAGAAGGAACTAAGTTACGATGTCAATTGCTTAGAAGAGAAGCTGAGTCAAGTAGTAGACTAGCCAATGAATTAAGAAATGTATTTAATAAATAAATTTACTTAGCTCATGTAATATGTATTACTTATGAATTTGTTAATCAGAAACTATCTATCTACATGCTATTATAAATGCGAATGTTTGTTACTTTCTCACGCTGTAACGGCTGAATGGATCTGGCTAAAATGTGATACCTACAGAGCTAGGTTATAATCTAGCAACCAAATTTCCCGCAGGCGAAGCTGCGGGCATCAGCTAGTAAAGAATAAATACTTATTTGATTGTTTGTATGAGTTGAAACCAGGTACTCGAAACTATTGAATCAATTTTTAGGGTTCCGTAGCCAAATGGCAAAAACGGAACCCTTATAGATTCGTCATGTCTGTCTGTCTGTCCGTCCGTATGCCACAGTCACTTTTCTCAGAATCTTTAAGTCTTATACTGTTGAAACTTGGTGAGTAGATGTATTCTGTAAACCGCATCAAGATTTTTACATAAAACTAGAAAAAAAGCAGTTAATTTTGGGGGTCCTCATACTGAGAACTGAATTCATTTTTTTTCATTAAACCCATACGTGCATGCATTTTTAAAGACCTATGTATAAATATACATAGGTCTTTAAAAATGCTATTGAGGTTTCTAACTTAATTTTTTCTAAAGTGAATAGTTTGCGCAAGAGACACTTCCAAAGTGAAAAAATGTGTGTCCCCCCCTGTAACTTCTAAATAATGAGAATGATAAATATAAAAAAAAAGATGTACATTGCCATAAAAACTATCAACAAAAATTGGTTTGAACGAGATCGAGTTAGTAGTTTTTTTAAATACGTCATAAACCGCAATTTCCGCCTAGAAAAATCACTACCACTGCGAACGTGTTAAAACATCAATGGAAGTTACAACGAACAACAAGAACTTTTATATTATGGTACTTGCTGCTACGGAACCCTTCATGGGCGAGTCCAACTCGCACTAGGCCGGTTGTTTAAAAATCTATTGCGAATATAAAGCTACATTATTAGCGAGTAACAAATGCTATATTTTATTCCCGTATTCCCACGGGAACGGGAACTACGCGGGTGAAACTGCGTGGCGTGCGCTAGGTTACAATAAAGCATGCCTTGAAATAGGTAGGGTAAACTGGGTACGGTTGTGCCAGGGCACGGTAGTGACAGTCGCAATAACTGCGAAACTATACGGAATACGGGGGAAGGTTGCAAGGGAGAAAGATGCAGTTTGCAAGTCTGAAGACGTGTCCCAGTATTGCGCCAGCTGGCGCGCCACAATAATGTAAGCAGGAGCCCACATCGCTTTTCAACAGTCAAAAATAAGAAATGCTTTTGAATTTCGTTTAATAATTACAGTTATTTGTATACAGATAGATTATCTACTTATTTTTTTCCTTATTGAATGATCATCAATCTCTAATTACGACTGCCTGTGTAAGCTCATATTCCGAAATTAAGGCTGGCAACTGGCGATGTCGAGTAGAATAATTTTTTTTTTTTTAATTAAAAATAAAAACATTAGACCATTCTGGTGTATGATTATGCATGTCACTACCGACCCCAACAACTGTCACAACCGTCCTTGGTATGTGGTCGGTAGGTAGTGACACTTTACCATTTTTTTAAAATTTGATCTTATGTGTACACACTGTATTTAAGTTCAATATATTAGTGTTTTGACGTAGACAAATGTCCAAATTACGATACAAGTCCCTTTTCTACGAGCTAACTAGTAAATTACCAAAATAATTGACGATCAAACAAAAATTGGCACAACTGTACCCAGTCTACCCCACTAAGAACTCCATATGAACGAAATAAGGCTATCAGTCGAGACATTCTCCAGGAATTATTTTTCCAGTAAATGACTTTATATCTTGCATTTTCAGAATATTTATTAATGAAGAAAATTTTTCTGTGAAATACTTTTGCGATCCCGTGGAACATCGTTTGTGGAAATTCTTTTCAACTTGTTTGTGGAAAAACGAAAATGTTTTATTATGTTTGAATACCAAACTTAACTAACTTATTGTATTTATTTAGAATATTAGATTATATTTAGTGCCCTACATACAGTAGAAGAATTTTCTGAGATGGAAATTTGCGATCCTGTAAAATTTTACATTTAAAAACATCTTTGCTTAACGAGTTTATAGATATTTTTTAAATAGAATTTATTCATGAACTCTATCCTCGGATCAGTAAAAACCTTCATACTTCGTTTCTTTTTGAAATTAAGACTGACTAGGCCCCCTTTCATTAGAGATTAGCCTAGTGGTCAGAAAAAGTCTTGTGCAGGTTCATCAAGAGACAGCGAGAGCGTGGAGAGGAACATGATTAGGCGGCCATCTTGAAGACCACTGTCAATAACTGTGATGTAGCGAAAAATCCTAAATCTATGGATAACACAGTATAAAGAGAAAACCTACCAGTAGAGCGATGCCTCTGAAGTCTGCAAAAATGCCGACGTCTAGACAGTGATGCGCGTAGGGTTGTCACAAATATACAATACTAGCTGACCCGCGCAACTTCGTTTGCGTGATAAATGAAGAACCGCTCGACCGATTTTGTGCAAACTTCACATAAACCATCTACTAAATAGTCCGAACAAAGCCTAAAGATTTGGTTTGGATAGGTGAGCCCGTTCTTGAGTTATAAAATTACAACTAAAATTGGCATTGATTTTTATATATATAGATGAAATACTCAGATGATTAAAATAAAGGCAGATGACACCTGCCGACATAAAAATGACGACATGGAAGCAAATACTAAATCCAAAAACGGATACTAAGACGTGGCAGTGCTAAACCAAGCGACTTACTTTTCACAACTATCGAGTGATTTCCTATTTTTTGTGAATAATTCCGTAATTATGAAGTGCTGTAAAAGTGTTTTCTAAAAATAAAAAGTAAGAGATGGAATATGATTTGACAGGTATCTATTTATTATGATCTGTGAGCTGTGGTGGTAGTGAGTCTCAACTCGTCAGACTTCTCTATGACTTGACTGGCATCTGGCAGTCGGGCGGGCGGGAGGCGTTCAATAAGGCGAACTAAATCCTACTAATATTAATATGAAAATTCGTGAAGATGTTTTGATTTACTCAATCACGCTCCGCTCTAACGGCTGAACAGATCCTGCTAAAATTTGGCACAGGGATAGATAGTCTGGAACTCAGACGTCTAAAGTCTGGAATAACACATAATGGGCTTACTTTATCCCGAAAATAATTATGTTCTTATGGGAAGCGAAGCGGCATCATTTTATAACTGGATCTATTTCGCTAATTTTATTACAGGGTATCCAAATAAAAAATCAGAAAAAAATATCGGGTCAGCTTGATAATATATGGCGAAACAAAGTTTGACAGGTCAGCTAGTTTATCTATATTAAAATAGTATTCATGTCTTTCGTAATTATCTAATTTAACCTCATTTCGGTCCATAGGTAAATGAACTTCGACCTTCAACTAACAATACGACAATTTCCTCAACCAAAAACACCCACGTTTTATTCCCTTTTATCTATCACTAGCGGACGTCACGCGGTTTCACCCGCGTAGTTCCCGTTCCCGTGGGAATACGGAATTAAAATATAGCCTATGATCACCGCAAAGAGTGTAGCTTCGCAAAAGTGAAAGAATTTTTCAAATCGGTCCTGTAGTTCCGGAGCCTATTCGTTACAAACAAACAAACAAAAAAACAAATCTTTCCTATTTATAATATTAGTTTAGATAGATAGTATTCATGTCTTGCATAATTATTAATTATGTAATCTAACCATAGGTAAATAAACTTCGACCTTCAAGTAACAATAGGACAATATCCTCAACCAAAAACACTCGTTTTATTCCCTTTTATCTATCAAGAAAAGAAAAAAATATTCTCTTGGTCTTTGACATTTAATATCATAATGGGAGCCATTTTAGATGTAGTACGTATCCACTATCCTAAAGAACAGGTATTGTGTCTGTACGTATAGTAACATGATCTACCCTTAGCGAGGTCTTTTGTTCCGAATACAAATAGCTTTCCTTACTCTGAGTAACATAATGGATATAGTATTACTGCTGCCAATCTAGCAATCTACTAATATATTATATCCCACCAAAAACATAAATGTAAAAAAGGAGAGCCAAGTTCAATACAAAAATTATGGTTGGCTGTGGGCTTCGCCGCATAATAAATGGAGATCTAAATGCGGGCCAAGTTCTATGCAACATTCAAATAATATGTTCCTATTTGTAGGAACAAAATAACATTATGAACAAGTATTAAACTCTACTTCTTTGCTTTAGGTACCTATCATACCTATGCTTTTATACCTACCTACGAAAATTGCTGTTATTAAAAAAATTATGAGATCTTAAAGTACGTTAGATTTGACTTGGCCAGTTTTTATCAGAATAAAAATATATATACCTACATAATTATCTATACTAATATTATAAAGAGGAAAGATTTGTTTTTCGTTTTTTTTGTGTGTTTGTTTGTTTGTTTGTAACGAATAGGCTCCGGAACTACTGGACCGATTTGAAAAATTCTTTCACTGTTGGGAAGCTACACTCTTAGCGGTGAACATAGGCTATATTTTATTCCTGTATTCCCACGGGAACGGGAACTACGCGGGTGAAACCGCGTGACGTCCGCTAGTGTTGAATAACTTTGTATAATGACTGATGTAATGAAATTGCGGCTTCGCCTGCGTGCCTTCCCGTTCCCGCATAACTTAGGGAACGTGTCCTCGGGATAAAAAGCCTATTTGCAATTTCAACCCGATTCGTCCAGCCGTTAGAGCGTGATTGAGCCATTCAAAATGGGTCTTAGAAGGTTTTTACAGGGTCGGCAGCGCGAGTGTGGCGCCTCTGGTGTTGCAAACTTTCATAGGCTGCGGTGACCACCGGTCCTTCTGGTGGGCCGTATGCTTGTCTGCCACCTTAGAGGTTTAGGAAAAAAATCATGCCAACATCTTCACAAACTTTCACATTTATATTAAGTAAAGGATACCTACCTACAAACATAATGTACAGGCATACCATAAAAGTAATAGTACCTACCTTTTTTTTTTTTTTTTTTTTGTTTAGCGTGAGGGAAAATCCTCATAGGATGCTATCTCTCTTACCGACTAAAAAACCTCACGCCACGCCCAACAGCCTATGGTTGAGAGCCCCGGGTAAGCCCTCAGGAAGGATGTCCCGTGAACTTATATGAACACTAGCGGACGTCACGCGGTTTCACCCGCGTAGCTCCCGTTCCCGTGGGAATACGGGATTAAAATATGGCCTATGTTCACCGCGGAGAGTGTAGCTTCCCAACAGTGAAAGAATTTTTCAAATCGGTCTAGCAGTTTCGGAGCCTATTCGATTCAAACAAACAAATAAACAAACAATCAAATATTTCCTCTTTATAATATTAGTATAGATTACTTTGAAGCTTAGCTAGCTTTCCTTGAAAGAAATATTATTTTATTAATGCTGACGAACTCTGTACGTATGAAATTGCTTTTTGAGACGAGACGCAGAAATATTTTTCTGCTTTGACTGTATATCTTATTTCTATAATCGTTTTAATAAGAATTTTCTATGAAAGAAATTTGTGATTCTGAGGAAAATAGTAATAGATATGCTTTGTAAAATTGAGTATTATTTTTCTCATGTTTAATAGAACTCGAAACCCATTAGAAGAATTTTGTTTATAAAAGGACGTTGCGTAGGTACTTAAGCAAATTACTTGTTTTAAAAACCACACCACTGTAATTTTCTGAAAGAAATGCAATTATTTTATTAAATTTGATGTACCTACCTACCTACGTGATAATTACCTACTGGCAATGGCAGTTTAAAAAAGCGTGGCTTTGAGCAACGACGTATTATAATTAGACACGTCATGCATGAACATCACGGCTTTCAAAAACGGCAGATCTTATATACATTTAAAAAAAAAAATTCTATGAAGTTATCTATGGTAGAATGTACCTACCTATGAAAAGTAAGGCAATTGCCTGACCTCTGGCTTAACCTATTGCGTTGCGTTTCTGGTAGCAGCAGTTTTTTTGTTTTATAAATATGTAAGTACATGTTTGTTTATGTAAACCTTCCTCTTGTACTTAACACTATTATTGCTGAAAACTGTATTAAAATCAGTTAATTAATTTAAAAGAAAAGAGCGGAAGCGAATTCGTAAAATCCATGTGTACAGATAAAGAAGAAAATATTTGAAATAGTCTGGTCGTCTTTACCCAAGCATTTGTACAAAAAAAACATCATATCAGTCACGCTGTTTGAGCAGAGGGTCGGGTTAGTTTATAAGAATTTTGATGGGTAATTCCAAACATGTCTGACATGACGATTTATTATAGCGTTGATATCATTACAACAATAATAATATAGCAATGGAAATATACCAAGCAGGTGTATGCCGCGACTGAATAATTTATGGCGCCATAAGTACTGGTAGGCTGTTAATATTTACAAATATATTGTCAACAAAACATTAGGCACATACCGTACTTTATCGCCATAATCTTAAGTAGTCTAGTCAATGAATGTTAACAAAGGGGGTGCGGATGGAAAAGTCGAAAGCAGAAACTTTGACTTAGGAACTTTGTTTGGACTAGTTAGGAGAGACCCCTCCGAGGAGAGCCCGAGGGGTGTGGGGGGGCATAGTCACAAAGAAGGCCCCGTTTTTTGGTTTTTGCTTACTTCTCGAAAACGGTGCTTCGAAACATGCATCTGCAAAGCGCTCTCCTTGTCTTCTTAGCACTCGCCGACGTCGATCTTCACCGAACAGAGATATCCCAAAGACTTCTATATAAACTGAGGTAGACACGCCGTACTCTAACAAACGAGATTTCAAAAGCAATCCTCAAATACACACATTAATAAGACTACACTCACTTATAAATATTTTTTACGGAATTGTCACCACACACAATAGCAATTTACGAATAGAAAAGGAGTAAAAGAGAAGGCGTATGGACTCCGATTGCAAGTCGAGCACATACTCTCGAAGTTTTGACTCACTACAGTGCGAGCAACGCTGCAGCTCAGTTTATAGGTTTCAAAAATCGGTGCGTAGGGCATGTCTACCTCAGTTTGTATAGAAATCTTTGCATAACAAAAGCTAATTAAATTTTTCTACAACTTTGTCCTTTGCACTTTGTATCTATCTCCAATCATTGCCTAGCTATGAGCTTCTAAAGGTGGTCGATTTTCGCGATTTTTAAAGGTAAGTACTACTAGTGGAAGCTCGCCTCTTTGCCCAGGAGAGATTTGGCAATCCCATTTCACTCCCCATATGGATGGATTTTGAAAACCCCTTTGATAGTGGGAGCCAAAGTTATAAGGGATACTTGGCTTTGTTTTACGTGTGAAAGGCTCTCATGAATTCTGAGTCTTCCTACGGCCGGACGCCCCGGATAAGCCCTCGAAAGGATGTCCCAGGAAGTTATAAGTGTAGTTTAGCCTAGAACGTCGTATTCCTAAATGTAAGGGTGTCGTTAGGGCTTACTGGTCGTAATCCCGGGTCTACCTTCCGAGGAGTCACCCGGTTGCCTGTCGCTGGAAAGATAGGAGGGACCGTAAAGTATTATATTATGTTACTAGCTGTTCCTCGCGACTTCGTCTGCGTAGAAGTCGATATCGCGGAATGTCATTACCCTCCTTTTGCGCAGTCAGTTAAAATTTAGCCTCAAGTTTAGAGGTTTAGGCGTGATAACGAACAGACAGACGAACAGACAGAGTTACTTTCGCATTTATAATATTATAGGAATCTGTGGTAAAAGACGCGCTGGAGGAAGAAAGAAGTCATGGTTGAAGAACATCCAACAGTGGACAAATATTGCCAGCGTTGAGGATCTATTTCGCTTGGGGCAAAATAAGGGAAAGTTAGCTAAGCTGATGGCCATCCTCCAGTAATGGAGAGGCACCAGATGATGATGATGTGGTATTAGTAGGTTCGAGTCCTATGACATTAAGTGGCGAAGTATGTGAATGGATCGGCTGGGCGTTCACAGATCTTATGTTATGACGAAAATTGGAACATGCCTACGTCAACTAGTAGCCAATTTGATGAATTCATGATTGATTTCACAAGATTATTTCATGAAGAGCAATGCCATTAATGACTAGCTCTTTTGACATCCGTTTGCTGACCTTAGACTCCAATGTGTCAGATTGGCTGTAATGTAACCGCTACTACCTACCTAATATTCGGTTAAATATGATGACTATTCCTAAGGAATTAGGTATTCAGAATTCTTCCGTTTAAGTCGTTTGCCGTCTGTTGGGAGTCCTGGGATTTCTGTTGGGAGTCCTGGGACATCCTTCCGAGGGCTTCCCCGGGGCTCCCAACCATAGGCTGTTGGGCGTTACGTGAGGTTTTTTAGTCGGTAGGAGTCCGGCATACATACCTAACATACATGAGGATTTCCCAGGATTTTCCCTCACGTTAAACAAAAACAAAAAAAAAGTCGTTTGCCGTTGCATCTTAGGATCAAAAATCCTTAATACTCATAAATAAATGCGGAAGTAGCTCTGTCTGTCTGTCACACTTTTTCGCGTAAACCACTAAACCGATTCTTGGATATTCTCACACAACATCGTCTAGCCCAAACTAAGCAATAAAGCTTGTGCTATGGGAGCTAGACGACTGATAGACATACTTATATATTTCTAAACTAGCGAACGTCATGCGGTTTCACCCGCGTAGTTCCCGTTCCCGTGGGAATACGGGAATAAAATATAGCCTATGTTCACCGCAAAGAGTGTAACTTCCCAACAGTGAAAGATTTTTTCAAATCGGTCCAGTAGTTCCGGAGCCTATTCGTTACAAACAAACAAACAAAAAAACGAATCTTTCCTCTTTATAATATTAGTATAGATACATACATATTATACCTAGATAAATTACATCCAGATACAGAACAAAACAAATCAATATGTTCATCACACAAAGAGCTTTGTCCTGGGTGGGAATCGAACCCACCTCCGAATCCGTAGTCAGGTACTGGACCTCGAAGTCAGTCAAATGGGGTAGGTACAGGAATTGCTCGGCAACGGGCGGAGGCACACGCATTAGCTAGTTATGACATAAATATTTTAATGCCATACCTGGTCAGAAATCTAAGAAATAACATTGATATAACGCGATAGATAATTGGGACATTTGCCTAATTGAAAATCTACTTTTATATTAATTCCTAGTCGCAATATATGGCGAATATAGCTACACTATATTTTATTATTAGTTTTAACTACAGTAAATTCGAAGAATAATTTCGGTTTTGAGGTATCATACCTAAGTATTGAAATTTAAGTTCAACAATTAGGTACCATCTCTTCGGAATAGGTAGATACATAATATTGTATCAAGTTCGTTAAAACTTTCTAGAGCCACGATGAACTTGTTAACTTTGCAGTTTCTCAAATCCAAAAGATCTTTTGTGAAATGTCGCATAAGATTTGAATAGTTAAAGACTAACCTATTTCGAACAGATTTCAAAAACAAGGATGCTGTACTCAATCCGAATATGACTTTTTACCTATGGACATTGAAAATCCTCATGGATGCTCTGCAGGACTCCTAACTAAAAACCATGCAGTGCCCTTCCATCTACCTACGGCTGGGAGTCCCAGGTACGCGCTCAGAAAGATTATTTTTATAATCAATTTACTGCTGCTGCTCACTGCTGGACATAGGCCTGTCCCAAATTTCGCCACAACAAACGGTCCTGAGCTTTGCGCATCCAGTCAATCCCTGCAACCTGCTTTAGGTCGTCGCTCACACAATTTTTATAAAACCTCCCCAAATTGATGGAGCCTGGAAATCCATGGCAACATATAACGGCTGGGGACACAGAAAACAAATCTATGTATTGTGTTTGGAGGCCACTCTCACAGTCCGTAACATTTCTGACAGTGGTCCTCAAGTTGGTGGCCCTATAATGTGCCTCTTCACGCTCCGCTTAAAGAACGAAGGTTTTAAGAGATTAGTAACACGTGCGTGGGCAGGATTTAGTTTTTAACGTGAGGGAAATCCCACATGGACGCCATGCCGGACTTCTACCAACTAAAAACCACACGTATCCCACCTAACAGCCTACGGTTGGGAGCTCCGGGTAAGCCCTCGAAAGGATGTCCCCAGGACTCCCAACAGACCTACGGCTACCACTTCGGCTTCAGGGGGGGCTCCGGTGCTATCCCGCGTCTTTGAGGGGTTATTCGGGTCCCTCACATCACGCTGTCGTCTAGAGCCTGCTTTAGTAAGGACGGTGAGCAGGCCCCTCACCGTCCTCAAGCCCCCGGTACTTAACACTACTATAATACTGAACGTTTTTATTTATTTGTTTTGTTATGTTGTCTACAAATTCCATACGAGAAAATTATTTTACCATGAATTGAGTACGACTCATTAAGGATGATAACATTAATGTTATTATGTTTCCCATTATTTGTTTCTCGGAAGAGAACTGTTACATCATTGTGTAATGATTTTATGCATCATTATTGTTATTGTTTTTAAGACTAAATAGGAAGTTTACGATTTTAACAGGAAAAGATCAATAACTACATTCAGATACTGCTTTTTACTGCGCAGTTTTTAGTAGAGAGTATTATTGAGGGTCTGAGAGAAGTTACGACTAGGAACAGGCTTTGTTTTTCGTGGGGGGTTAAAAAGGAGTAAAGAGTAGTTAGTTTGTACTTTCTGAACTTCATAATTCTAGGTCAACGGAAAGTTTTTCATTCCCTTGAGTGTCGAAATTCGAAATATAGTAGGTGCCCATACCTAACCTACTTACCTACGTCTTTTTGCATCATAAACCACCGAACTTAGAACTTTAATCTTTTTTACAACTTTAAGGTATTTACAGACCTTTGAACTCAGAGTATAATACCTTCTTATTTATACTCTAACTAAGCCCTTGAAGCTTTCAATAATCAAAGTACTACCCGTTCGCTCTAACTTTGCCGCTGGCGTAGAGGCGTATACCCGAATTGTTAATTATACGAAGTAAATTGACAGTAGCTAATGTCACCTCGTCATAGAAAATACGCAACACTACAAGAAGAAGTGACATTAGTTGCTGTCAATTTACTTCGTCTAATCAAAAATTCGACTTTAGTACAGAGCCAAACGGCAAAGTTAGAGCGAACGAGCAGTACTGAGTGTATCATAGATTTAAAATTTTTCGGTGTATGATTTTAATTTTATATAATTTCGCCTTCCAACTTCGCGACATCAAGTGACAGATAGACGAAAGTAAACCCAAGAAAGCGAATGAATGAAAAAGTCAAATTAGAAGGGCCGTTATTCCTTACTAGCTGATGCGCGCGGGTTCGCCCGCGTGAAATTTGGTTCCCGTTCCCGCTTCCCGTGGGAACATTTTCCCGGGATAAAAAGTAGCCTATGTGTTATTCCGGACTATACTCTATCCCAGTACCGAATTTCAGCCAGATCCATTCAGCCGTTAGAGCGTGATTGAGTAACAAACAACCAAACATCTTCACAAACTTTCACATTTATAATATTAGTAGGAAGTAGGATGAGTTACGGACTTAGACCATATAACACGGGACTAGCCTTTGCGAACCACCGCATACAAAAATATTCTGCCAGTTTTCATACAAGTGAAGGGGGAAACACAAAGACATATAAAATTTCATTGCATTTAAAAATGTATTAATCGACAAACGCGTAATGGCTGTTGTGTGTTAATTGTTATTGTACAGTCAACTACAATATAATGTACTAGTTTAATCATATAAAATGATGTACTGATGTACAGGCTTTTCATAAAGCCAAAAGACCAAATGGTCATGTGCAATGGCAGAAAACAATGCTTAAGTAAGGCGCATCCTGTGGTTAGATGATCTAAGGTTACGGAGTACCTACGGAATCCTTAAAAATATCCGAATTCCTTCATTGATGCGTTGCCTCCATCTTCAAATCCGGTTACATGGTTATTGTTCCACTTGAGAATAAAAGAACCGTTAAGTATTTTGTCAGAACCATTTGTCAACCTAAAAGAAAGTTGTCACATTTAAAAATAGAAGTTATTTGCAAACGAGCGATCGTTTTCGTCGTCACAAAAATAGTTGCCTACACATTTTCTACAAATCTATACTAATATTATTAAGAGAAAAGATTTGTTTTTAGTTTTTTTGTTTGTTTGTTTGTAACGAATAGGCTCCGGAACTACTGGACCGATTTGAATTTTTTTTTTGACTGTTGGAAAGCTACACTCTTTGCGGTGAACATAGGCTATATTTTCACCGCAATCGTGTCTATTCATTCCCGTATTCCCACGGAAACGGGAACTACGCGGGTGGAACCGCGTGACGTCCGCTAGTTTACAATAATACGACAGAAGCCGATAGTAGATCTAGTTGTAACCGATAACTAGGAGTTTAATCAAGTAGTCCTAGGAGTTGAGAAGCACTGAAGGATCTAAAGTGTCTCGACCATTGATTTAGAGTGTTTCGCTACTCTCGTCTCGATCCTGAAGTGTAGGAAAACTCCCCTTTTAAATCTTTTAACTGATCCGGAAAACTTTGTAATTACATTTATGTACATAAAACCATTATCTATCTATTTTTATGAAAATTAATGCCACTTTTCGTTGTAATTTTATAACTCAAAAACGGGCTCACCTATCCAAACCAAATGTTTAGGCTTTGTTCGGACTATTTAGTAGATGGTTTATGAGAAGTTTGCACAAAATCGGTCGAGCGGTTTTTCATTTATCACGCAAACGAAGTTGCGCGGGTCATCTAGTATCTTATATATCTCAAGTTGGAACAAAACACACAGCTTCGGAGTTTCATTTCGAACAGAAATCGTGACATGTGATCAATCAAATCAGTCTGTGGCAGTACACTGATGGACGTAGGCAGTAGGCATCTCCCAGCTTCATCCAATCTCCAACCGTTATCTTGTCCAGCTGATGGTAACCATGGCTTGGCAAACGTATAAGATAAGATCTCTTACATACACCGAGCCACAGTCTCCACTTAAAACTCGTTTGCTCCATTGGCCATCAGGTCAATAGATTTGGTCAGCGCTTATTCTATGAGCTATGTTGACCACTCTTTTGGTTCTCTATCGTAAAACTTCGGTTTTGTCACATTGAAGTAACAGAGGGGCAAGTGCGGGATTTTGCGTGAGCTTGTCGACATTCACCGGGGCGCTAATTCGTATGGAATCGAGACCCCGCCCGCCACCTAGCTGTTAACGCGGGAACTTTTCTCGATTCCATGCAAATCGGCGATAACGCGCTCACCCGTGAATGTCGACAGGCGCTCTTTGTAACTCGCATTTGCCCCTCTGTTAATTTACTTACAACAAAGTAAATTACTTTACGCAAAATGTTGCACTATGAGGAAGTTATGTAGCCAAACAATCAACTATTCTTTCCGCCATACAATTGTACGAAGTTCAAGTTTACAAACAGGAAATACAATGAAATATGTAACACAAAACCAATTATTTCATCGTCCATTTAAATCCTCACGTCACGTGCAACTTCTTATAAACTATTCATAATCGACTAAGTATAGGAAAACGGTTTAGAAACCGCAAAAGGAAAAGAGGTCAGTTAATTCCGAGTAAAGAAATTCACATCACTACTATATTGTGACGTCATAATCTCAGAAATAGCCGTCACCAGCCGTCACCCATTCCGAAGTGGATTTACCTAATGGGCTTGTTACGTCTTCTTCACGGCGGGAAACTAAGAATTGACTTTGTAAAGGATAATCTTAGTTAAATCACTTTGTAATCAAAAACTTGTTTTACCGTTTTGGTTTTACCAAGGACAGTGGATGCTGTTAATGATGCAATTAGGTATATGAAGCAATAAGGATATTATGAAGGAAATGATGCATTGTTATTGTGACTTAATAAAAATACCGGAATGTTTTAAGAGCAGGGTCTTGGACCGACGTGTGTAGCCAGTGACGACTTATGGAACTGAGACGTGACCATTGGAAGTGGCCTACTCAGAGAGCCTTGCTGTCACCCAAAGGGCAATGGCTATGCTCGGAGTGTCGAAAGAAGTGCCCGCCTTAAGTGGCAGTGGGCTATATTTCTCAGAATACATCTGAGAAATATAGCCCACTGCCACTGTACCGAAAAAAGAAGAGTGGAAAGACCTTTTGCAAGGTGGACCGATGACTTGGTGAAGATCGCGAGAACCTGCTGGAGGCGGGCAGCACAAGACCAAACATTGTGGCGATCTATTGCCCGAAGAGGCCTATGACCAGCAGTGGCCGTTAAATCGGCTAAGATGATGATGCATTATCTATGACTATTTTATTATACGCACACATTTCATCTTCAGTTTTTAACCTACGTAATGATGTGGTGGTGAGCCTATTACTGTACGAACGGATGCGGGTTGTGTGTGACTGTCCACTCTTGAAACTTTTTAAACAGCCAAATAGGATCTTCCACCTGGCTTAACTGTAGTCATTTTGCTGACAACCGGGACCAACGGCTTATCGTGCCTTCCCAAAGCAAGGAAACTCTGGAAAAAAAATTGTAATTGGTCGTCTATAAAAGGACCAGCCACAACGATAGTTGCTTAAAAGTGCAATAATTGTTTGCAGAACACTGTGTTTGGAGGTTTAGGAGTCCGGCATATTATCCATGAGGGAAAATCCTCATGGATGTTATGCCGGACTCCTACCGACTAAAAAACCTCACGTAACGCCCAACAGCCTATGGTTGAGAGCCCCGGGTAAGCCCTCGGAAGGATGTCCTAGGACTCACAACAGACCCACGGCCGCCACTGCGGCCTCACCTAGGGGGTGGTACGGGTGTGCTCCCGCTTCTACGGGCGGGGGGGGGGGGGGGGCGTTCGTGAATTCCTCACGTCACGTCGTCACGTCGTCACGTCACGTCACGGGGGGTAAAGACTAACCCCCATATTCATAATCGTTTATCTATTGCTGTCTCTAACCATACTCTGTCATTGGTTAGAGACAGCAATGTTATAGCTTACCTAAGTCGCGATAGAACGGTATTTCCACAGATACTCGGGTTTTACCTTAATTGGTACCATTCCAAGAATTGTGTGGGCACGGTCCCTTGGTTTGCATCTGATACGGATTTCCTCTAGTCAAAATTCTAATCTAGACGAAATATAAATCAGATGCAATATGGAAATTCACACATTGGTTCGGAACTTCTATAAGATTTTTTTTATTTATAGATTATATTTTTTATAGACTCTGAAGTTTTAGCAGAATTTGTAACTTTTGCGTAGGGAAGCGTAGGGTAGGTCGTCCACCCGCCAGATGGTCCGACGACCTATTAAAGGTCGTAGGCTGGGACTGGATGCGAAAGGCTCAGGAACGCGTACTGTGGCGAGAACTAGGAGAATACGTTCAGTAGTGGACTGTTAAGGCTGATTTTATTGATTGATTGATTGCGTGACACAAGAAATTGAACGCGAGGTTGACTTCTAGAAACAGCTTTGAAATTAAATTAAAACCAAATAAAGCTATTTAGGCTTGTCTCAGTAGTTTCAAAAGATGGTTCTCCTTCCATAGAAACTTTGAACTCAGACTTCCCTCCAGTTATAACTCTAGGTTCTTCAAACGGAGCGTGAAGAAGCGCACCATTTTGGGCCGCGAGTTGAATTCCACTGTCAATAGTATTGTCAACTATTACTTTGATTGTGACTCCATGGCTTTCCATGAGATTTGAGACATCATTTTGGCGAGCTAAACCGCGATAGAGCGATGAGCTGAAGAGGGTAGCAGGGAATGGATGCTGAAGACGCAGGACCGTGTATTGTGGCGTCATTTGGGAGAGGCCAACATCCAGCAGTGGACTGTCATAGGCTGATTTGATTAAAACATAGACAGAAAAAGAGAAAAAAAGTGTGTGCGTGTGTGACCTTTACGCGGATTGAGGTATAGTTCGTTCAGAGATATATTACCTCTAGCACTTAGGTTGCCTATCTTGATTGCTGTCCCAACAAGCAAAATAGTCTCAGAACTCATATGTTATAGGAATAAGACACTTATGAGATTCTTATATTGATTTTGGCGTTCGCAATTACTCTTATATGCGTCTCAGAAAATGCTATTTGGTATTTGATCACGATTATTCTGATAATTAGCCTTTTAAGGGCTTATAATACTATGTATACAGATCACTATACGCCGCACCCTCTTGTTAAGGCTTTTAGTAAGAGCAATCAGACTTAAGAATGAAGGTTCTTATAACCAGCACTTGTAAGCGCTTTTAAGATTGCTTATTAGGCTACTATAGATCCGAATCTCCTACTAAAGCTGCCCATAAGTGTAAATACACTTGAATCCATTTACACTCGTTACTTAGTTTTTTAAGCGCTAATAAGTACAATATTTGAATCCGTTACAAATAAAGTAGTTTTAGAAAACCATTTGTAAGTCGTAATTGAATCTAGTTTAATGCGAGCTTATAATGATACTACTTTTACTAATAACATACTTGCCACATGCTATTATAAGTGTAATGATTTTATATGAGCTAAGTTCAATACTGTTATTGTCAAAGAAACACTTTTTGATTCGTTGGTAAAGTCATTATAAGTTGCATTTTTTTTATTATTATTATAAGATTATTTACCCTTGCAATAGGTGGTTTGGGCCAAAATAGTTCTTTTGATTCGCAGTACGACCTTGTGAAGTTCAAGTCACAAAACCTGGCAAGGGTTCCGTATATTGAACTATGACTCAAATACAGAAGAAGTAATACCAAACCACTTAGGTGGTGATTATGCTCATGAATAAATATGACAAACTTGTACTGTTAGTATTAGAGCAAAAGCGCATTAACTCAAAAAATATTAATTACTTACACAAATCGTCAATAAATACATATCTGCTTATATTCATGAACTCAAATACCACCTACAGGTGTTATTTCAATATTAAGTTGTATATTTAGCGTTTTTCTTATTTCACCACGGATCCCCAAAAGATAAAAACATGGCGAGTGAATGCAGCGACTATGAGACATTATAGAACCGAGTTTGTCTATAGTGGTATAGTAGAACACTTCCAAATGCAAAACTAAAAATGGCTACCGAAAATTACTAATGGGGAACATTTTGTTATTTTAAAATAATGAATACGAATGTATAATTACTTATTTTAAGAGGGGCTTTAAAATTTTCACCAGAAACTTGGTATGTTGCACGAGAAATACGAGTTCCCAGTACGTTTTTGATTAACATCATGAAATACGAGGACTCTGAAAAATTATCATATAACTTGCCTTAATAATGTCCAAAATATTATTAGTAAGTATTTTAATAAAGTTTTTAGTATTATGTACACGGAGTGTGTAAAACTCCCAATATTGATAACTGAATGATTGACTGAACGAAATGAACGAAATGAGAACTTGTAGAACAGTTGTAAAGTGCATAACAATCTAGTTTAGTTTTCTAAGAGACTATTAATAGATTTCGTAGGATTGTATGGTTTTACAAAATGCCGCTACACGGCTGTTACAGTCGTTAGTTGAATTCCATGAGGGTACTATTAGACTGTTAAAAAACTGAATACACTAATAAAGTGGGCCCTTTTCCGGGCTTGTAAGCTCTTATGGGTTCGTTATAAGTCTATTGAAAATTGGTCTTAGGATAATTATAAAACCGCTTTTTGCTCGTTGGGGTGTTACCCCAATAAGTTTTTGTTTCTCCCATTACTTTTAGTCGAAACTTATTTTCTTCTTTTGCTGACGGTTTTTTCGGGTGTGACCATTATTTGAGATGTGGAACGTTGTGGAAGCAGCAACTTCGCCTTCGTAGTGGTGGTAGTGATTTATTGTTTTCAGAAATTCATAAAAAATAAATAAATCTGAAATACAATCGCATGGTAACAGAAGCACCGTCTTAGTGAAGTTAAGTTTATTGTGACATGAAAAACAAAACTATTCGTGCTAAAGGTTGGATGTTATAATCTCCACTTAATTCGGTAAAATGTCTTAGGCTGGCACTCATAGGGCGACTTTACTGCAATGCCAACACACAGAAAACGATCGAAGAGCTGTCAGTCAGAGGTAATTTATCTGAACGGAAACTTCTTTGTCATTGTCGACATCAAATGTTATATTATTATAAATCATTCGAATTTTGAATTCAAAATTCTTTTTTTATTCTATTATTCTTTTTCAATAGATATGCAAAATTCAAATGTAAGCGTTAGGTACTTCCGTCAGAATAAAAATCTGAGTTTCTCCCTAATCGCGCCTAAAGAAATTTTATTTCAATAATGGCGGCCATGGAGCAAATATAAAAGCCGGTTCTCTCTTAAACAATCTACTTTACAATACACGAGCTATCCACTTTCTATTTCGCGGAAACATTACATTATGTTACATTAAGTTCAAGTAAGTAGGACATGGCGTACACGGAACAAAATGAATACAAAATCCTTACTAATATTATAAATGCGAAAGTAACTCTGTCTGTCTGTCTGTCTGTCTGTCTGTCTGTCTGTCTGTCTGTCTGTCTGTCTGTCTGTCTGTTACGCTTTCACGCCTAAACGGCTGGAGCGATTGAGATGAAATTTGGTATGGGGATAGTTCGAGGCCCTGAGAAGGACATAGGCTACTTTTTAACCGACTGTGCAAAAGGAGTGTTATGATTTTACGCGATAACGACTTTCACGCGATAACGACTTTCACGCCTAAACGGCTGGAGCGATTGAGATGAAATTTGGTATGGGGTTGGTTCGAGGCCCTGAGAAGGATATAGGTTACTTTTTAACCGACTGTGCAAAAGGAGTGTTATGATTTTACGCGATAACGACTTTCACGCGATAACGACTTTCACGCCTAAACGGCTGGAGCGATTGAGATGAAATTTGGTATGGGGTTGGTTCGAGGCCCTGAGAAGGACATAGGCTACTTTTTAACCGACTGTGCAAAAGGAGTGTTATGATTTTACGCGATAACGACTTTCACGCGATAACGACTTTCACGCCTAAACGGCTGGAGCGATTGAGATGAAATTTGGTATGGGGATGGTTCGAGGCCCTGAGAAGGACATAGGCTACTTTTAAACTAACTGCGCAAAAGGAGTGTTATGATTTTACGCGATAACGACTATCACGCGATAACGACTTTTACTCGGCTGAAGTCGTGGGAACAGCTATTTAATGTAAATGAGCTTAAGGATTAAGTCTATTGTAAATATTCAATCACGCTACTTAGCCTAGGGGCTTGGCAGAGAAGGATTAAAATCTGTAGGTATACTATATTATGGGCAAAAGACATGCTTACGAATTAGGTTTAGTTCAATTTTTACATGCGGATAGTTTTATATAAGCTTCATAATTATAATTATCACGCTACTAAGTCTAGGGGTTTGGCAGAGAACAATTGAAATATGTATGTATGTGGGTGTAAAAACTCATAAGCGTCTAGATCTTATTAGTAGCATGCATATTATAGTCACGCCGATAACGGCAAAGGGGGATAACCCCAAAGGGGTAGGCAGAGGCATAGTATACGCCCACATTGGACCTTATAGTTTTACGTCTCACGTAATAGGTGGTGAGCCTAATGCCGTGTTGAAATTAATTTTTTTTTTCAGGCTAAGTTGACTTTCAACGATTGTCATTTTACTGACAACCAGGTTTCATTTCACTCTCCGGATCACGTACCGATCCATCCTGGGGTTAACCTTTTGAGGGCTTCCCCAGGGTTCCAATCATAGGCATAAGGCAGGAACCGTGTGGTTTTTTGTCGATAGGAGTCCGGCATTTCATCTATGTAGGATTTTCCTAACGTAAAAAAAAATCATGCTACTAAACTCTGGGAAAACTTTCGTTTTGCGAAAGTGTTCCCACGTGTTTCCCTCATCTTACAATCCCGGGTTCTACAAGTAAAGCGTGACGAGGTACATCACGAGGCCGCCAACTTGAGGGTCAGAAGTAGCCAGAGAAAGGTCATCGATCAAACTGCCATTATATTCAGTAACTGTTTGAAAATCAAATAATTGTCTCCCTGTTTCCTGGTGGCAAGGCAACCCTCTCTTCTGCTAGCTTTTTTTTTTCTTGCACGGATGCTATGCCGGATCCTACCGACTAAAAAACCTCACGTATCCTGCCTAACAGCTTACGGTTGGGAGCCCCGAGTAAGCCATCGGGAGGCTACCCCAGGACTCCCATCAGACTTACGGCTACCCACTTAGGGGGGGGGGGCGTGAATCCCTCGCGTCACGCTGTCGTCTAGGGCCTGCTTCAGTAAGGACGGCGAGCGGCCTCCTCATCGACCTCAGGCCCCCGGTCATGTAGGCCGATAGTCTTAGCTTAGGCGAAGACATGTCGCCGACGCTCCCGCCGCCGATTGCGGAAATCGGGTGGGAGAGATCTCTCCCGCCCCCTGCCCGCCGCCTCTTTCACGAGCATGTCCTGCTCGCAGAAAGAGGCAGCGCAGTCCCACTTACTCCCGCTGGAGATCACGGTCTCCAGCGAGAGAGTGCCCACGTCCAGAACCGCCACGAGGGCCTGGCGCTATTGCGCCCACGCCTTGCGCTCCACCAATGTGTGGAGCGCGATGTCCTCGATGCGCTCCCCGCAGTGCTGGCACTCGGCCGTCTTTTGCTAACTTTAGTACCAATGAAAGGCAATCTCAACATCTCTGTTTGTTTGTTTATTAATTTATCAACAATTTACATCATTTATGAATTCAATGACATAATTATACTTTAAAAGAACACAGTTCATCGGTAACAACAGTAATAACAGCTTGGTATTGATAGATGTGCGTGGTGTAACAATAACATCTGCATTGAAAGCTGTATAGGACCAGTCTCAAAGAAACTAGAAATCTTGAATAAGTTAAAAAGGCTGCCAATTTTTCGTCTCCTGTACATGGCGCAGATTCGTTATTAAGAATACTTACTGCTCTCAACTTTTGGATAACTCCCAGCAGTGGTTACACACCGTCTGTAGGTACATGCAGCGATGTGGTATTCACAATAAAGACTGTCCTGAGATAACTGACAGCCTTGAACCACTGGTGCAGTGTAGAACAATAGTTTTTTTTATATATTAAGTAAGCTCGCCAAATTGATGTCGCCACTGATGGAAAGCCGTGGCACATATAGCGATTGGGACCACTTTCACTGTCCGTAAGATTTAAATTCATTTCATAAACCGAATCTACCAAGGTGAGGTAAAGAGTTCTTTAACTTAACTCCACCCTCTCCTTTCGATTTTAAATAACACGGGCCCAGGTACCACTCGCATGCAGTGAAAAGACTCTTCGCCAGAACTTAGCAATGCAAAAATCGTTACTCTTTCGAATTATAGCAATTTGGAACCCCCTGTCAGCGTGTATCTTCTCTTAAATCACCATGTTTTTAAGCAAAGCATGAAAATATCACAACACCTAATGTTGTAGGCGCAGTGATGTATTGCGCCTTCTACATTATGTGTTGTGAACTGAGATAGTGTCTTACAAATCTTCAAATAAAGCTATGGGTTATTATTTTTATCACACAAACGATTCTTTGTAGCGTGTTGTCTAACAGTCATAATAGATACGAGCTCCAGGAGGTAATGGCTAACGGACAGGAAAGCTGCTAAAGTCGTGGACCCTACAGCAATTATGTGCTGAAACGAACACTTGATTGGTAATCGGAACAAATGCTTTTAGCAGTGATCCGAGCACCAAGGCCCAGGGTGAATGCTTCTTTGAAACAATCTTCATTATTATCGTCAGAAGTTTAGCATAGAGGCATAACAGCTCACAGGCAGAGTCAGAGTCTTTTGGTGATGGTTATACAGCTTCGAGGAACTCATTCGTTATAGGTCACATGGAGGACATCAGTTGTATACGGCACCCAAAGGAAGTCTTAGATTTGTGAATCAAATTTTCTTAGCAAGAGGGATCTTTCAAAACGAATGGACTTCCAGTGCACCGGGAAGGTTGGTTATGTATTGAAGTTGTAAAACAGAACCAGTTTTCTATTAACTACGTACGTATCCTAGATACGTGTGGTTTTTAGTCAGTAGGAGTCATAGTACATTCATGTGGGATTTTCCTCACATTAAAAAAAATCCATCTAGCGCATAGCATCCTGGGTAAGTTGGAGGATGGCCTAAATTTGTCCCCACATTTTGGTTACGACTTATCCTAGAGGTTCGATAGAATACAGTTCAAACTTTGCTTATAACATAATTTCCACGCGAACGAAGTCGCGGGTAACAGCTAGTCATAACTATATATAAGGATTTCGAAAGACTTCCTCAATGATAAATACGGATATATTTGTATTAAGTCTGATAAATGATGCTTTCCTGGTACAGATATAATGCGCTTTGTGAAGTAAATGTGGCTAAAGGCAAAGACGTATCATATATAGACACGTTATACACGAACATTGCGGCTTTCAAAAGCAGCTACACTTTTATAAATTTGAAAAAAGAATTCTATAAATTATCTGTGGTAGCATCTTAGATCATCTAACCACAGGATGCGCCTTACTTAAGCATTGTTTTCTGCTATTGCACATGACCATTTGGTCTTTTGGCTTTATGAAAAGCCTGTACATCAGTACATCATTTTATATGATTAAACTAGTACATTACATTGTAGTTGACTGTACAATAACAATTAACACACAACAGCCATTACGCGTTTGTCGATTAATACATTTTTAAATGCAATGAAATTTTATATGTCTTTGTGTTTCCCCCTTCACTTGTATGAAAACTGGCAGAATATTTTTGTATGCGGTGGTTCGCAAAGGCTAGTCCCGTGTTATATGGTCTAAGGGTAGCATGCATAAAGTCAATATCAGAGGAATGTGGGGAAAAAGGGAAACTTGAATTTCATAAACTGAGACATATATATGGTTAATGTATTTACGAGTAAAGTACGTAATATTTAAATTTATAAAATGTTAATGTAGTTTATCGGATTAGTAATTATTAACGTAATTTAAGTCATAAAATAAAAATATAACAATATCATACAGAAACATTTATTTAATAAGTAATAATTTAGTACCTAGTAAGTTATCAAAATATTTGTAATTTAAATCATTTTAATAATCTTTATATTATTATATTATTTTTATGTGTCATTATTTTTTTAAAGAACCTAAATAAAAAAAAAATTCAAATAGCAAAATAAAACATTAGTACAAAATCTCCCCGCCTTCCCCTTACGGGTCGCGGGCGCCAAACCACAGACTATAGAGTACATTTTCCTTCTGCATTCAATAAGCTTGCCGCCATTTTATCGATCCGGGAAAATGAAATAATATTATTATTTCTATTGTACTTACGCATGAAATGACACTTTTTTATATTGAACAGTTGCTGTGTAGCTTGTGCATCATCTGAAGATACATGAAGGCATGTTTTTTTCGAGTTTTCTTTACTAACAGAATTTAAAACAGTGCTAATAGAACTTTCGCTAACCCTACAGCCGCGTCACAGATTTTCAGGTAATTACCTTCTTTACGTGTTGCCATTTTCAAGTGTCTATAACGTATCTATAGTTTTTATATCATTGGCTAAAGGCTGTTGCATCATCAGTACCGTTGGTTCCATTGAATCAGCATGAATTTTGGATTGCGACAATTTAAACAAGAAAGCCGCGAGATCGTTCTCACCAGACTGCCCCTCTCTAACACGTTTATTGTGAAAGTGAAAGTTCAATCCGATTGACGTTGTCATTTTTGTTTTATTTCAAACTTTGGACAGAATGATGATCCATGTGACCTAGTGACGTAGTTTAATGCAACAGAGTCACAGCTACAGACAGAGTCTCGCCATAAGCCCCTCTGCACTCTATTTTATAGAGAGGGGCTAAATTTAAAAAAAATCACGACACGTGAACACCTTTTGAAGGACTTCTTCCTAGGTCGAAAATCTCACTCCTCAATCTCTTAGTGTAAAGTATTAACTTTTGTTTCAACTTCGATTGAAAGCTACTAACCAATGGTAGTCCTGGGACATCCTTCCGAGGGCTTACCCGGGTCTTCCAACCATAGGCTTTTGGGCGTTACGTGAGGTTTTTTAGTCGGTAAGAGTCCGGCTAAAAAACCTCACGTAGGAAATGGAGGTATTTCCCTCACGTTTAAAAAAAAAGCTACTAACCAAAGACAGGAAAAGGAGACTGCTGCTCCATAACAGATCGCAACGGACTTCAACTTTCACGTGACCGATGAAATCACAATACTAAAACGAACATACTATTAAATAAACCAATATGGCCACTATTACGTACATTACATCATATTGGCAACCTACCCATCAATTCCGAGTAAACATCACGTAGGAGCCGCTTGGCTGACGAGGATATAAATTGTATCATGATGTACGGAATCTACAGGTGGGAACGGCTGCCGTTCTGTCATTCAGTCTTAATCATCTCTGTAAATACCTCTAAGAGAGCTAACCTACAATCTAAGATACGTTTTACTTTATCTGTAGTCGCACTTTCTATGGTTGTATCATATTAAACTGTGCTGTTACTATTTTACCAGAAAATCCCAATGGTCCCAACCCGTTTATGGCTATAAACTCTTAGTAAAAGTTTTCTTCAGCAGGGCTCACTGAGTCTGTCGGCAGCAATATCACGCTTACTTGAATCCCAGATTTCTTAATATAAGTTCTAATAATCAAGTGTTTGAATACTGAAAGCCGTTTATTGTTATCCGTAATAGTCAGATGGTCCGAAAGGAGTATTTCCAATACCAATATTTTAACATAAGGAGTTGTAAAGAACTGCCAGTCAGTAGGTACAGAGAACCCCTTACTGAAAAACGCAGACGCTACCAAGTAATAGTATATTAACCGCACACTAACCGTCAATCATCTAAAACGGCATCACAAAGAAATTTCATTCCCCGAAGTAAGAAGGAAACATTACAAATATGGCATTCGTTCGCGCTGTTTCTATACAGTGTAGAAAGGTTGCGAGCGCGCATCGCTTTCGCAGAAACCGCCTCGCTCCGGCTGCACAATAATGTCCGCCCGGCCTTCCTGGTAGATAAATGTATAATGGTTTTTACAACATAATTCGATGAAGACGAGTCGTGTTTTACCTTTAAAAGTGTACAAAATGGGTTAAACCTTTCACGTTATTAATTACTTATACGTATTTCGTCGAATTGTTCTTCAAGCGATGATAATGTAACTGCAGAGTCCATACTTCAACTCAACCATAGATATATTTTGCTCTAGTCTATTTCACAATCACTAAAAAACTGTACAGCCCGTTCGCTCTAAGTTTGCCGCTGGCGCTGGCGTAAAGGCTGGTGTCATGGTGTAGAGGCGTAATATGGAAAGCGATCGGATAACTTAGAGTGAACAGGTACTACCCGTTTGAACCTAACGTTTCCACAACGAAAAATGTTATCAAAAATTAAGTGACACCTTGTAACTGACGAAAATGTCACCAGACTTCTGCATTGATTAAAAAAACGAGTTGGCAGTTTTTTGATCACAGGCTGGGGCTGATTTGATTGATCGATTGAACATTTGAGCGATACTTATATGGAAAACATCTTCAAATTGGCCTTGATATGAATATCTGGACCTAAACCGGTCAAAAATGCCGACATATAGAACTGACAGTTTTCATATAACGTAATGGGCGCTCGCGCTCCCCATTTCTCCTCGAGAATCTCGCGAAAACACGAGAAACGAGAATGTGAATATGAGTCTCAAGTTCCCGCTGTGTTCGGTCTTGTTTTCCGAATGCAGATCCACTAATTTGTCGGCGACATTCTCGTAGAATGTGGAGAATAACTCCTTACGTCATTTTACACGTTTTTGGTGGACGTCGGCATGTAGTCTACTAGCACTGCTTGTACTCCAATCAATCGGCGATCATGTGTTTGGCATTCAAACGAAATGCATCTCAAGGGCGTTATACCATAAATAAACTAGCAATATGTTTGTGCGACGCTTGTAAACACAAATAGCGTTTCTGGGAAATTTAATTAAGCTTTTATTTAGCGTCATGGCGCCGACTGCGACGAACGCAACGCAATTAGACGGTGTGTGAGTATTTTGCGTAAGTTCTTTTTTATATATTACGACGTGATTCATGTGGGACGTCACATGAAATTGGTTTATTTCAGTACAAGCAGACTATTTTAGTGTAACTCTACGGCTTTAATCTTTTGCCTCAGCAAAAGACCTTTGATATAGATCGACTCTCTACTCTGAAGCACGATTCGGGGTAGTAGGTACCTACCTACTCAAAGATATCTGAAAATACACTTCTGCGAAGTTCTCGGAAACTTCCCCTGCAAACCAATCAACTGTTTCATTCCGTTTCCACTGAATGAGAAAGTAATCTAAATTGGATAGCTTCAACAGAAACTCAACCCTAAACATAATTATTGATACTTACATAATACGTAATTGACATAGTGAGAAAATTTCACTTAACAATTTTACAGCCTGGGTTTCGTACAATAACAGAGGTTTGGGAGTTTATTTTCGATGGAATATGATGACACCGAAGTGCGTCACATTGTTATGGAAAGCTATATATGAATATAATCAATAGTCTGGTCACGTCTACACCACTCTCAACAAGGTTGATGAGAAAAAAATACATGGTGTGTTTACTAATTCAGTATCCGGGGAAAAGAATCATGGAGGTCCAAAAAGGGGTCATCGTAGGGGCCTGAGGACGGTGAGGGGGCTGCTCGCTGTCCTTATAGATGCAGGCCCTCTAAGAAGCGGGATAACACCCGAAAAACCCTTAAACACGCGGGATAACACCTGAACCCCCCTAGGTGAAGCCGCAGTGGTAGCCGTCCTGGGGTATCCTTGCGAGGTCTTACCCCGGGGCTCCCGACCGTAGGCTGTTGGGCAGAATACGTGAGGTTTTTTAGTCGGTAGGAGTACTGCATCGCATCCATGTAGGATTATCCCTCACGTAAAAAAAGGAGTCATCGTAACCAGTGGACGTTTGCAACGCCAAATGCTGTCGATCCTGCAAATAATCTTCTAAAACCTCTTTTAAACCCCTACTATAGAAGTTTGGGAAAACCGAGGCAGGGAATTCATTCTACAATCGTGTACAAGTGTTCGCGGAAGCAAACCTTGAGAGTTACCGTGTATGAGCGCTGCAGACACAAAGTATGAGAATTAACACCCTGTGTTTGTGGCGAGCGGTGCGATGATAGAACGTAACCGTGTCCTGAGGTATCTTTCGGCGGGCCTACCCGGGGCTCCCAACCATAGGCTGTTAGGTAGGATACGTGTGGTTTTTAGTCGGTAGGAGTCCGGCATAGCAACGTGTAGGATTTACTACGCGTTATAAAAAAAATAGAACGTAGCATCATTTCCAACAATTTCTCGCACCCTATAATAGGTAAGTACTTAAGTACTAATCCTAACGTACAACAGTTAAGGATAACCAAAACAATATTTTCCCTCTCTTCCTTTATTATCGTTCTAGGATGGATTACCGCCATGTAACGCCTGATTCCATTAGTTGGGGGTAGGTGCCTCCCCTACACATAAAGCGGGGATGACTTTTTTTCTCGTGTGTACGGCATAGTGTGTGGGAGTATCATGCATGACAGATCATTTAAAAATATTGAGAGGTTGCTAAGGGAGGGTATTTTGTGATTAAGGCACAGAGCGGAAACTCCAGCTTAAAGGTGGAAAAAGGATTAATCCTTTCATGAGCAATTATGTAGGTAGGTTAAGTATGTATCTATAGGTATAATTGATTTAGTGTCATGAAAGGCTAATTCTGAAATTCTGTAGGTACTTATTTGAGTAGGTTTCTCTTACAAAACCTTCCCAGAAATGTCGCACGACCTCAATAGCTCTCAACTACGTAAATAATTTCTTAGAATCAATAAACAAGGCATTAAATTACTAACTTGAAATGCCTATGAAATAAAGTAGTGTCCGACCGAAACTGGTTTTCCAGCCGAAACCGAAACCGAAACCGAACTTTCGGCCCCAGGGTCAGTTTCGGCCAAAACCGAAACCGAAACCAAAACTCACGTGTTCATATTGAAAAAAAAAAACAGTCAAGTGCGAGTCGGATTCTCACACAGAGGATTTTTTTTTTCTAATTTTAGCAGGTATTATTTGTTATAGCGGCAAAAGCACAGGGTGACATGGTTGGTGGTAGCAGTGTCTCATCACATCGCCAACGCTTTCAACACCGGCGTAACGTGTTACGACGTCACCCTAATTGCAGCGCGAGGAGCAATGCACCGAGACGCAGCCCTAAAGGCCACCTGCGGGATCCAGCCTACATATAGGGGGCGCCGGGCGTCAGCATCGGCATCGAGCTCTCGATGACGTATCTGAGGCTCGTACTCGATAGCCGGTGGAACTTCGGGTACCACTTCCGAAGTTTGGTCCCAAAACTAAGGGAGGGGCCATCAGCCGCACTCTTGCGGTTGTTGCCCAATATCAGGTGACCCAACGTTCCCTGCAGGAGACTGTACCTTGGTATCATGCGGAGCATGGTCCCTATACGGGGTCCCCGTATGGGTGGAGATCCTGAGGGCCAGCAATGCGTCTAGATTACTTAGCCCGCAGAAGGCGATGGCTGTCAGGGTAATAAGGGGATACCGCACGATCTCAGTTGAGGCGGTATGTCTTCTAGCCGGGACCCCTCTATGGAACCTGGAAGCGAAGGCCCTTGCGTTATTGTTCAAATGGCTCAAGGAGGCGCTGGAGCGGTGCCATGTGCCTCTTCCTGTGAGCAGGCTATGTTTGTGAATGAGACGGCGGGGAGGAAGCGGAAGAGAACTCTTCCACCCGAGTTCCACAGTCTGCGGCGGCGCTCCCCGTACTACCAGCCTCCATGCCCGGGGGCCTGAGGATGGTGAAGGGGCTGCTCACCGTTCTTACAGAAGCAGGCACTAGATGATAGCGTGACGTGAGAGATTCATGCACGCCCCCCTTCAAGAAGCAGGATAGCCACTGAACAACCTCCCAAAGACGCGGCCGCAGTAGGTATCATTCCGAGAGGGCATACTCGGGGCTCCCAACGCGTGGTTTTTAGTCGGTAGGACTCCGGCATAGCATCCCCGTAGGATTTTCCTCACGTTAATTAAAATAACGGCTACAGAAATACATCATCAGTGAAAATTTTAGGCCTCTATCTGGCACGGTTCCAGAGATACAACCTCGTTACTAATAGACTGACGGATGGCTAGGCCTCAAGTCTCGTCAATGGGGTCCTGCTTTAACCCCTCCGTGCGAGAGTCCGACTTGCACTTGGCCGGTTATTTTTTCAATAGGTGCAGCAAGTTCCACTAAATGTCATCAATCAACGGTATAAATCTTCTCAAGTGTTCATTTTAGAAATATCTCCACCTAAAGATGAGTTTCTTTCTTTTACGTGTGGAATTAGGTACACATAGATGCTATTGCGAACTCCTACCGACTAAAACCACACGGTGCCCTGCTGCTAGCTCTTGGCCGGTTTTGGTTACATTCTAGAAGTGTAAAATTAAAACTGGACAAGAATGAGCTGAAATCGCGCACGTAGGGTTCCGTACAAGAAAAGCGGCAAAAAAATCACGTATGTTGTATGGGAGGCCCCTTTTTATTATTTTTGTTGCTATAGCGGTAACAAAAATACATCTGTAAAAATTTTAACTGTCTAACTATCACGGTGCATGAGTTACAGCCTGCTGACAGACAGACAGTTGACCAACACCGTCAACAGAACCGACAACAAAGGGGTAGGGTTATGTAATGTCCTAGATCTTTAGGATTCAGTAACCAAAAGTAAAAACGGGACCCTAAAAAGGTGGTCTAAGACATAACACAGGGGTAACTGTCTAATACTTCTCAATGATTGTAATTGCTTGTGTTTGAATAAAGTTGTATTATTATAAATATTGATTGGATGTCCTTTGTAAATCTCTAAATCTTTTGTTAGTAACATATTAACTGGTTGGGCTGACCCCAACCACGTCACAAGCAGAGCCAGGCACTCAAAATTAATAAACACGTGGGTTTCGGCCTGGCCGAAAGTTTCGGCCCATTTTGGCCGAAACCGAAACTGCGGCCGAAACTCGATTTTTTGGCCGAAACTGGCCGAAACCGAAACCGAAACCGAAACTTCGGTCGGTCACTAAAATAAAGTCCCCGGCATTATCTGTCTGACTACGGTTAACTTTAAAATTAACAAACGAATTGTTGAATATTTTTTTGCGTGTGATATGGATTAAGTGCACATTTACCACGTCGACATAGCATATCGTTAAGTCGAAATAATGGTGCCTCCCCCTTTTTTTACGTGGGGAATATCCTACATTGATACTATGCCGAACTCCTATTGACTAAACCACACGTATCCTGCCTAACAGCCTACGGTTTTGAGTCCCAGGTAAGCCCTCGGTAGGATACCGCAAAACCACCCAACAGTCCTACGGCTACCACTGCGGCCTCACCTAAGGGGTTTTGGGTGCTATCTCGCTAGGTGCCTTCCCTACCTACACGTAAAGCGGGAATGACAATTTTTCTCGTGTGTGATACTCCAACACAATGGGGATAGTAAGGTAAGGAGTACCATGACTGTCCATGACAGATCATTTCAAAATATGAAGAGTCTGTATGACGCCAAATAGACTATTAGGTACCTTGATCTAGATCTCAGGACTCGTGAGGTCTAATGAATTAAAATTTTAACACAGACAACTTCAGTTCACAAAACTAAAAACGCACTAGGCTAAAAACACGATTGCTGATAAAATCCTCGATAGATTTTTGTGTTGAAAATACCTCGATTTCTTGAAATTTTAACCTAGATCTCATAAGTTATAAGAAAAAATATATAAGAAAAAAATATAAAAGTTATAAGAAAGACAATAGTAAAAATCTTCATTTGCCTAGTGCAAACCAAAAAACCACTTTTTTAATATTGGGTATAGTTTTTTTATAATTAATTTATTTCGTTAAAAACGCACGAAAACCGATCGCATCTCTCTCTGTCTTGCACACTAAAATGTATATCGTCTATCTTCTTTCAACAATTTGGCGTCTGATAGGCTCTTATGAAGTTGTTAAGAGTATTTTGTGATTGAAGCATCCGTTAGCGTTTTTTAACAAAACAGCTGGACTAGATGCAATGAACTTTTGAGGAAAATTAATGTTTGATAACTTTGTTAGGTCAGGAGTTATAGAGGCCTAATAACTTGTAAATTTCCAATACTCAGAAAACTTTGTACAACGTTAACGAAATTGTTACAAAACCGTCTACAAAATTCACGTGCCAGTACAGGTGACTACGGAACCATGTTCTATGCGTGGCCTGAAAGGCACTTCACCGGCTTTTCTATACTAATATTATAAAGAGGAAAGATTTGTTTCTTTTGTTTGTTTGTTTGTAACGAATAGGCTCCGAGACTACTGGACCGATTTGAAAAATTCTTTCACTGTTGGAAAGCTACACTCTTTGCGGTGAACATAGGCTATATTTTATTCCCGTATTCCCTCGGGAACGGGAACTACGCGGGTGAAACCGCGTGACGTCCGCTAGTTATTTAATATACTAGCTAGCGTTCTCGATACGGTTTAAGGGTTTAACGGTTCGGTTGTGTACCCGCCTTCCGCGTTGGATTCTGGATTCGATTTCCGGGTCCGTCGAAATATTTGCATGATCCACAAATGTTTGTTTTGGAGTTTGGGTGTTTTCTATGTACCTATGTATTTAGGAATATAAATATCGATCAGTCGTCTAGATCCCATGGCACAAGCTAATTATGTCATAGCTTAATTTGTGCTAGAAGAGGTTGTGTGAGAATGTCCAAAAAAAAGTTTTAAAAAACATTTCCTGAAACTTCACGACCGTATCCAATTCCACGTCATTTCCGAGTACGTATCCAATTGAGTGTATCGGATGGGTGCGCACCCTAGTTTATTGGAAATATGTCGTGTCACCATCGCTACATTTGGGACACACTTCCTGCTGTTGTCGTGGGAAGGCCCTGACGGAACTCACTTTGGAACTTTGCACGGGTTGCCAACATTTTTATAGTTTTATTTTCTTTAGGTTGAATGTTTAATATTTTCTGACTGTCAGCTCGTCGAAACGTTCGACTACAAAGAAAAGGTATGCATGCAACCCTTGGGTAAATCAAATTAAAAATAAATATGTGTTCTCATCAAAATTAACCGAAGCAGGTACTACCTGTTACAAATACAACCAATGATAGATGGCGCTTACCATAACATGGTCAACATCACTATTAATTGTATAATTTACATGATAACTATGTGTTTTGTGTTATATAGATAGAAAATTATCTATACATATAATAAAATTGTAGAGGGTCAAGAGTCTGTACATGGAAGATATTTTGAAAATCCTCGATGAAGTATCTGGGGCTCGTACTCGATGGCCGGTGGAACTTCGGACATCACTTCCGAAGTTTGGTCCCAAAACTGAGGGGAGCATCAGCCGCACTAGCGCGGCTGATGCCCAACATCAGGGGACCCAACGCTCCCTACAGGAGACTATACCTGGGGATCGTGCGAAGTATGGCCCTATACGGGGCCCCTGTTTGGGCGGAGACCCTGTCGGCCAGCAATGTGGCCAGACTGCTGAGCCCGCAGAGGACAATGGCCGTCAGGGTGATAAGGGGATACCGCACGATCTCCGGTGAGGCGGCATGTCTCCTAGCCGGGACCCCTCCATGGGACCTGGAAGCGAGAGCCCTTGCGTCACTATTTAGATGGCGCAAGGAGGCGCTGGAGCGGGGCCAAAGGCCTGCGTCTCGAGAAATCGAGGCCCAGCGGTCCCTGCTCCACCAGGAAACCGTGGAGACATGGAAGGTGCGACTTGAGCAACCAAAGGGGGGATTCGCCACAATCGCGGCCGTCAGACCGGTCATGGACGAGTGGCTGGAGAGGAGACACGGTGCTCTCTCCTACCGGCTGTCACAGATACTAACCGGGCACGGTAGCTTCGGTAGGTATCTGTGGCGAAGACACCGGGAAACCACGGCCGAGTGTCAGCACTGCGAGGACCGCAGCGATGACACGGCGTTCCACACGCTGGTGGAGTGCACAGCATGGGCGCAACAGCGACAGGTCCTCGTAGTGGGTCTGGACGTGGACACTCTCTCGCTCGAGACCATGGTGCGAGCCATGACCTCCAGCGGGAGTAAATGGGATTGCGCCGCCTCTTTCTGCGAGCAGGTCATGCTCGTGAAAGAGGCGGCGGGGCGGGTACGGGAGAGAACTCTCCCACCTGAGTTCCGCAGTCGGCGGCCTGGGCGCCGCCGACGTGTCTTCGCCGAGGACTATCGGCCTCCATGACCGGGGGTCTGAGGACGATGAGAAGGCCGCTCACCGTCCTTACAGAAGCAGGCCCATGACGGCAGCGTGACGTGAGGAACTCACGTACGCCCCCCCTTAGAAGCGGGATCACACCCGAAACCCCCCAAAGACGCGGGATAGCACCCGAACCACCCCCAGGCGAGGCCGCGGTAGCGGCCCTAGGTCTGTTGGGAGTCCTGGGATATCCTTCCGAGGGCTTACCCGGGACTCCTAACCATAGGCTGTTGGGCGTTACGTGAGGTTTTTTAGTCGGTAGGAGTCCGGCATAACATCCATGAGGATTTTCCCTCACGTAAAAAAAAAAAAAAAAGGATCTTATCGTTATACAATAATGCTGTGCGCTATGTCCTACCATTTAATATGGTGTACAAATTAAATATAAATATGGTTAGTCTCATTCTTAAAATTTGCCGCTGGTGCATGGCGGAGAGGCTGGTGTAGAGGCGTAGTGTGGGAGGCCGACCGACCGACAGTCCCAGTACACACTACTACATCTAAATGCTATTGTCTCTCTAGCTTAATTTAGGCTTAGTAGGTACACCAGCCATAGAGAAGACGCTCGTTTTATTCGTTTCATAGCGGAACAACGGGCACTTCTAATCAAATCAGCCTATTTTTCGGCAAATCGAATATAACGAGGAAAGGTTTGTCGTTTATTGCGACAAAAAGGTAGGTATTATGATTTTGATAGGCAGTTCATGTACGGCCGTCAGACCGGTCATGGACGAGTGGCTGGAGAGAAGACACGGTGCTCTCTCCTACCGGTTGACACAGATGCTTGCCGGGCACGGTAGCTTCGGTAGGTATCTGTGGCGAAAACACCGGGAAACCACGGCCGAGTGTCAGCACTGCGAGGACCGCAGCGATGACACGGCGCCCCACACTCTGGTGGAGTGCACGGCGTGGGCACAACAGCGCCAGGTCCTCGTAGTGGGTCTGGGCGTGGACACTCTCTCGCTCGAGGCCATGGTGCGAGCCATGCTCTCCAGCGGGAGTAAGTGGGACTGCGCCGCCTCCTTCTGCGAGCAGGTCATGCTCGTGAAGGAGGCGGCGGGCCGGGTGCGGGAGAGAACTCTCCCACCCGAGTTCCGCAGTCGGCGCCCTGGGCGCCGCCGACGTGTCTTCGCCGAGGACTATCAGCCTCCATGACCGGGGTCTGAGGACGGTGAGAGGGCCGCTCACCGTCCTTACAGAAGCAGGCCCATGACGGCAGCGTGACGTGAGCAACTCACGCACGCCCCCCCCCCCCCCTTAGAAGCGGGGTCACACCCGAAACCCCCCATAGACGCGGGATTGCACCCGAACCACCCCTTGGGCGAGGCCGCATTGGCGGCCGTAGGTCTGTTGGGAGTCACGGGACATCCTCCCTGAGGGCTTACCCGGGGCTCTCAACCATAGGCTGTTAGGCGTGGCGTGAGGTTTTTAGTCGGTAAGAGTCCGGCATAACATCCTATGAGGATTTTCCCTCACGTTAAACAAAAAAAAAAGGCAGTTCATGTAGCAGCCAAATAGTTGGCAACCCCTGCATTTCGGGTGCGTGAGCGCACCTGGTTGTGTTGAAACGGTTCTGTGTAAGCGCGCCGGATACGGACAATCGTAGCAATTTGCTGCACGTTTCAATTGCCGCCCACCTAAAGTGCTCTTTTGTTTACAATATCCAAGAATAAAACACCTAACTACTCGTATTACGATTCAAAATGGAACCCGTATTAGTTTCTCTTTCGACTTTGTTGTAAGTAACAGCCTATCTTACTTCCAGAGATCCGTCTTTCAGTAGCATTGAGGAACGCGAAAACTTTGATCGGGAGTTCACTAGGATAATAAAAATTTCGGTACCTTTAACACAAACCTTTAACCTCCTTTTAACAAAATAAAAAAACGAACAGTTCTTAAAAAGAATATGAAAATGACATAAATCATTTCTAAATTCTGACGACAGCGGTTTACTTTTTATAAAATCACAAAATAAGCTAAAAAGATTCTCAAAATTTTACCTACGTTAAAACCTTTAATCAAAAAAAGTGCCGTAATTTGAAACCGAAAATGCCTTGCTGCTGCATGCCTCCTTTTGTTGGCCCTCCACCTCCGAGGATTGAACCTCCACCTCCAGTCTGCAGGAATTCCTGTGGACTACCTCGGCTCGGCTGCTGCGAAGGTTGCTGTGGATCTTGCTGTGGCTGTTACAGTGCTCCCATCTGCTGCTCATGCGCTGGACCTTGCACTGGCAGGGGCCCTGGACCTGGCTATTAGAGCTGAATCAGGAAGGCCATGAACGGCTGGTAATTTCTCCTATAGTTGTAATGTTTTTGAAGTGATGTTAAAGGTATAAAATGTGGCAAAATAAATCCTTACTAATATTATAAATGCGAAAGTAACTCTGTCTGTCTGTCTGTCTGTCTGTCTGTCTGTCTGTCTGTCTGTCTGTCTGTCTGTCTGTCTGTCTGTTACGCTTTCACGCCTAAACGGCTGGAGCGATTGAGATGAAATTTGGTATGGGGATAGTTCGAGGCCCTGAGAAGGACATAGGCTACTTTTTAACCGACTGTGCAAAAGGAGTGTTATGATTTTACGCGATAACGACTTTCACGCGATAACGACTTTCACGCCTAAACGGCTGGAGCGATTGAGATGAAATTTGGTATGGGGTTGGTTCGAGGCCCTGAGAAGGATATAGGTTACTTTTTAACCGACTGTGCAAAAGGAGTGTTATGATTTTACGCGATAACGACTTTCACGCGATAACGACTTTCACGCCTAAACGGCTGGAGCGATTGAGATGAAATTTGGTATGGGGTTGGTTCGAGGCCCTGAGAAGGACATAGGCTACTTTTTAACCGACTGTGCAAAAGGAGTGTTATGATTTTACGCGATAACGACTTTCACGCGATAACGACTTTCACGCCTAAACGGCTGGAGCGATTGAGATGAAATTTGGTATGGGGATGGTTCGAGGCCCTGAGAAGGACATAGGCTACTTTTAAACTAACTGCGCAAAAGGAGTGTTATGATTTTACGCGATAACGACTATCACGCGATAACGACTTTTACTCGGCTGAAGTCGTGGGAACAGCTATTTAATGTAAATGAGCTTAAGGATTAAGTCTATTGTAAATATTCAATCACGCTACTTAGCCTAGGGGCTTGGCAGAGAAGGATTAAAATCTGTAGGTATACTATATTATGGGCAAAAGACATGCTTACGAATTAGGTTTAGTTCAATTTTTACATGCGGATAGTTTTATATAAGCTTCATAATTATAATTATCACGCTACTAAGTCTAGGGGTTTGGCAGAGAACAATTGAAATATGTATGTATGTGGGTGTAAAAACTCATAAGCGTCTAGATCTTATTAGTAGCATGCATATTATAGTCACGCCGATAACGGCAAAGGGGGATAACCCCAAAGGGGTAGGCAGAGGCATAGTATACGCCCACATTGGACCTTATAGTTTTACGTCTCACGTAATAGGTGGTGAGCCTAATGCCGTGTTGAAATTAATTTTTTTTTTCAGGCTAAGTTGACTTTCAACGATTGTCATTTTACTGACAACCAGGTTTCATTTCACTCTCCGGATCACGTACCGATCCATCCTGGGGTTAACCTTTTGAGGGCTTCCCCAGGGTTCCAATCATAGGCATAAGGCAGGAACCGTGTGGTTTTTTGTCGATAGGAGTCCGGCATTTCATCTATGTAGGATTTTCCTAACGTAAAAAAAAATCATGCTACTAAACTCTGGGAAAACTTTCGTTTTGCGAAAGTGTTCCCACGTGTTTCCCTCATCTTACAATCCCGGGTTCTACAAGTAAAGCGTGACGAGGTACATCACGAGGCCGCCAACTTGAGGGTCAGAAGTAGCCAGAGAAAGGTCATCGATCAAACTGCCATTATATTCAGTAACTGTTTGAAAATCAAATAATTGTCTCCCTGTTTCCTGGTGGCAAGGCAACCCTCTCTTCTGCTAGCTTTTTTTTTTCTTGCACGGATGCTATGCCGGATCCTACCGACTAAAAAACCTCACGTATCCTGCCTAACAGCTTACGGTTGGGAGCCCCGAGTAAGCCATCGGGAGGCTACCCCAGGACTCCCATCAGACTTACGGCTACCCACTTAGGGGGGGGGGGGCGTGAATCCCTCGCGTCACGCTGTCGTCTAGGGCCTGCTTCAGTAAGGACGGCGAGCGGCCTCCTCATCGACCTCAGGCCCCCGGTCATGTAGGCCGATAGTCTTAGCTTAGGCGAAGACATGTCGCCGACGCTCCCGCCGCCGATTGCGGAAATCGGGTGGGAGAGATCTCTCCCGCCCCCTGCCCGCCGCCTCTTTCACGAGCATGTCCTGCTCGCAGAAAGAGGCAGCGCAGTCCCACTTACTCCCGCTGGAGATCACGGTCTCCAGCGAGAGAGTGCCCACGTCCAGAACCGCCACGAGGGCCTGGCGCTATTGCGCCCACGCCTTGCGCTCCACCAATGTGTGGAGCGCGATGTCCTCGATGCGCTCCCCGCAGTGCTGGCACTCGGCCGTCTTTTGCTAACTTTAGTACCAATGAAAGGCAATCTCAACATCTCTGTTTGTTTGTTTATTAATTTATCAACAATTTACATCATTTATGAATTCAATGACATAATTATACTTTAAAAGAACACAGTTCATCGGTAACAACAGTAATAACAGCTTGGTATTGATAGATGTGCGTGGTGTAACAATAACATCTGCATTGAAAGCTGTATAGGACCAGTCTCAAAGAAACTAGAAATCTTGAATAAGTTAAAAAGGCTGCCAATTTTTCGTCTCCTGTACATGGCGCAGATTCGTTATTAAGAATACTTACTGCTCTCAACTTTTGGATAACTCCCAGCAGTGGTTACACACCGTCTGTAGGTACATGCAGCGATGTGGTATTCACAATAAAGACTGTCCTGAGATAACTGACAGCCTTGAACCACTGGTGCAGTGTAGAACAATAGTTTTTTTTATATATTAAGTAAGCTCGCCAAATTGATGTCGCCACTGATGGAAAGCCGTGGCACATATAGCGATTGGGACCACTTTCACTGTCCGTAAGATTTAAATTCATTTCATAAACCGAATCTACCAAGGTGAGGTAAAGAGTTCTTTAACTTAACTCCACCCTCTCCTTTCGATTTTAAATAACACGGGCCCAGGTACCACTCGCATGCAGTGAAAAGACTCTTCGCCAGAACTTAGCAATGCAAAAATCGTTACTCTTTCGAATTATAGCAATTTGGAACCCCCTGTCAGCGTGTATCTTCTCTTAAATCACCATGTTTTTAAGCAAAGCATGAAAATATCACAACACCTAATGTTGTAGGCGCAGTGATGTATTGCGCCTTCTACATTATGTGTTGTGAACTGAGATAGTGTCTTACAAATCTTCAAATAAAGCTATGGGTTATTATTTTTATCACACAAACGATTCTTTGTAGCGTGTTGTCTAACAGTCATAATAGATACGAGCTCCAGGAGGCAATGGCTAACGGACAGGAAAGCTGCTAAAGTCGTGGACCCTACAGCAATTATGTGCTGAAACGAACACTTGATTGGTAATCGGAACAAATGCTTTTAGCAGTGATCCGAGCACCAAGGCCCAGGGTGAATGCTTCTTTGAAACAATCTTCATTATTATCGTCAGAAGTTTAGCATAGAGGCATAACAGCTCACAGGCAGAGTCAGAGTCTTTTGGTGATGGTTATACAGCTTCGAGGAACTCATTCGTTATAGGTCACATGTAGGACATCAGTTGTATACGGCACCCAAAGGAAGTCTTAGATTTGTGAATCAAATTTTCTTAGCAAGAGGGATCTTTCAAAACGAATGGACTTCCAGTGCACCGGGAAGGTTGGTTATGTATTGAAGTTGTAAAACAGAACCAGTTTTCTATTAACTACGTACGTATCCTAGATACGTGTGGTTTTTAGTCAGTAGGAGTCATAGTACATTCATGTGGGATTTTCCTCACATTAAAAAAAATCCATCTAGCGCATAGCATCCTGGGTAAGTTGGAGGATGGCCTAAATTTGTCCCCACATTTTGGTTACGACTTATCCTAGAGGTTCGATAGAATACAGTTCAAACTTTGCTTATAACATAATTTCCACGCGAACGAAGTCGCGGGTAACAGCTAGTTATTTATAAATGTTATTTCTGTTTTGTATTGTCAAATCAGTTAATGTCCTCGTTTAGAGACCGTTATTTTAATAAAGAATGAATCCCAACAACCCACACAACGTAGCGTTCGGAATCATGACCATTTTGATGCTTCCTCCATTCCTCCACATTACTCGCGAAGTTGAACGAAGTTGGACGAGTACGATAGTGTAGAGGGGCACCTAGGCCTGCTTCGTCAAAAAAATTCTTTAGACTCTTGCAACTTCGCCGACTAACTTCGTTATACTTCGCGAGTAATGTTTATTTCCCGTGGTCCACCTCGTAGTCCACCCAGGTGAACCACGGAATTTTTTTTTTACCCGTAGTCCACCTGGTGTACCACGGGAATTTTTTTATTACCCGTAGTTCACCTAGGTGTACCACGGGAAATAATTTTTACCCGTGGTCCACCTGACACTTAGCGCTCTTCTATCAACACTTACAGCTATGGTAACCTTTGTGAGCGTCAGGATGGACGGTCACTACCCATAGATCGCATCGAAACAGTTATAGCTAGTTGCTACCTAGTTGCTACTAGTTGCTACCAATCATTAAATAGTTGCTACCTTTGATTTAAACAAGATAAACGAGTTTTTAAGGTGACCGGCCATTCTGACATCAGGATGGCCGGTCACCTATGCAGGGAGTAAAAACTAAGCAAATGAATCGAGTTATTTTATAAGCAATAGTTGCTACCAGGTTGCTACCTTCATATATGTCGGTTTAGACCTCGTAGCATTTAAGGATTCGTAGTTATTGTAATTTACTATTTTGATGGCGAAGCGCCTGTAGGAAATAAATGAGCAAATGAACAAAATATAATTTGGTAAGTTTATAAGCAGACGTTATCAGTTTTTATTTATTTTATCTGTTATAAATGTGGAATATAATTATGTAGTTGAGATTCCCAAACTTACTTAAAAGTGTATATTGCAATAATAAAACAGAAAGGTTTGCTTGAATATTTGTAATTTAATTAAAAAATAACATACATATCGACGGTACAATGGAAAAACACTTTAAGCGACACTTTGGTCGATAATGAGTTATATATAATATCTATATATATTTGGAATCATCCACCGTATCCCGGTAGTTCCATTGCGTAGTCGTCGATTGATCTTGGTATCGTAGCGATCTGACCTCTTTGGTGTCGCTTCAAGTAATGGCTTATTTTTTCAGACGCTAAATGAAGTGACACAAAATTGTAGCGAATTTAGTCAAATTACCGGTTAGAGTAACGACTCCTTATTAAGATTATTATTTGATGTGTTTTCTTTTTCTGTTTCGGATATCCCAAGTCACTTAAATCGTTTTTCTCCGTCATAGGAAATGCGACGTAAAGCACTAGAAGTGTTTTGGCTCACTCTTGTATCACTAGTGCCTAGTCGCTACATTCGTTTCTCCTTGCTTTCATTGTATCTGTAAGAGTTTAATGAGAGTGTTAATAAAGTTAATGTGCTTTATCTTCACGATCATTATGACATATTATGGATTTCAGTTTTTTTGCAATTGCAGAAAGAATCGATAGTGTCGGTTAAAGTAACACCATCAAAATGTTTACAGAAACTATTAAGTGAACCGACATCGTCTTTTATTCCCACAAATTCGGTTCATTTAATTTTGTCGACTACCTAAATAATGACGATTGTCGCTTAAAGTAAACATTGTTTTCAAATCGTGTTTTCAATAATCAGATTTTAACAGATGTTGGACCACGGTGGGCGCTAATTTTGATCCTAATACCTCTAAAGTGAACGCAAATTCAATGCTGCAAATTTCAGAGTAAACTACCTAAATCATGTCCAGTTTAACCCTACAAATACTCAAATTTGTTAATTTACTGTGGCATTACTAGTTTAGGGCACGTCAATCTCAATTCCAAAACAGTATAGGGCTCCTTGGAGTTGAGGTTTCTAGTGACGTTCGGTACCGTCATTTGAACGACAAGGCTAAGCTGCGCCGTTAAAGCTCGGTGTGCTTAGCAGGGTATGTTGGTACTTCACTGGTGCAAACACTGCTTATTTATAGTTGCAAGTAAAGTGCTGAATGCTGAAAAGAAGCACCTGAATATCAGCTTCACCCATTTGAATTGATACAAAAGCATGCTATGAGAGTTATTAACCATCACATAATTACAGGCGGAGTGGAGTCGTTTTACGATAGGAAAACTCCACCATCTTTTGAGTGAACTACTGCCTGTACAATGGTTAGTGTTCTGACAAATAGGTTAATATGAAAATGACACGGCCCACGGTTACTTTCTATGATTACACCGCTTGCCAGAAACAGGGTTCATGCTTACACTTACACTTTAATACATTGTATGTAGCGACGTGAGTTGAATAGGTAACTTAAGTACACAATTTTAAATGAACCGATGTTGTGGGAATAAAAGACCATGTCGGTTAATTTAATAGTTTCTGTAAACAATTGCAAAAAGAATCGATAGTGTCGGTTAAAGTTACACCATCAAAAGGTGTTACTTTAACCGACACTATCGATCTTTCTGCAGTTGCAAAAAAATACTAAAATCCATAATATGTCATAATGATCGTGAATGTAAAACACATTAACTTTATTATCGTTAACATTAACAATCTTACAAATACAATGAAAGCAAGGAAAAACGAATGTAGCGACTACGCACTAGTGATACAAGAGTGAGCCAAAACACCTGTAGTGATTTACGCCGCATTTCCTACGACGGAGATAAACGATTTAAGTGACTTGGGATATTCGAAACAAAAAAAGAAAAACACATCAAATAACAATCTTATTAAGGAGTCCGGGACGGACTGACTGTCCGTCTGTGGATGATCGTCCACTCTAACTAAGCGGTAATTTAACCAAATTAGCTATAATTGTGTGTCACTTTATTTAGCGTCTGAAAAAAATAAGCTTAATAGTGCCATTACTTGAAGCGACACCAAAGAGGTCAGATCGCTACGAAACTAAGACCAATCGACGCGGAAAAATTCGCTGATTCCAAATATGTATTTAACTCATTTTCGACCAAAGTGTCGCTTAAAGTGTTTTTCTTTTTGCCGTCGATATGTATGTTATTTTTTAAATTATTTATTAAATTGCAAATATAATAAGCAAACCTTTCTGTTTTATTATTGCAATATACACTTTTAAGTTTGGGAATCTCAACTACATAATTATATTCCACATTTATAACAGATAAAATAAATAAAAACTGATAACGCCTGCTTATAAACTTACCAAATTGTATTTTGTTCATTTGCTCATTTATTTCCTACAGGCGCTTCGCCATAAAAACAGTAAATTACTATAACTATGAAACCTTAAATGCTACGAGGTCTAAACCGACATATATGGAGGTAGCAACCTGGTAGCAACTATTGCTTATAAAAAAACTCAATTCATTTGCTTAGTTTTTCCTCCCTGCATAGGTGACCGGCCATCCTGATGTCAGAATGGCCGGTCACCTTAAAAACTCTTTTATCTTGTTTAAATCAAAGGTAGCAACTATTTAATGATTGGTAGCAACTAGTAGCAACTAGGTAGCAACTACCTATAACTGTTTCGATGCGATCTATGGGTAGTGACCGTCCATCCTGACGCTCACTAACCTTTTTATGCAAGTGCCCTTTATCCACTAAAATCCATTAAAAAGATTCATCATGGATCTTTGTGGACATATCATGTCCACTTTACTACCTTAAAGTATTTTTTATGAAAAATGGATCTTTTAGGACATGTCAGTGGAAAAAGATCCATTATAGGTTGTGGTATACGAAGAACATCTAAAAGGTAAAATGTATAAAGTAATGAAATAATTTTCAAAACAAATGAAGATCAACAAAACAAAAGAAGATCGTCGATACAAATGAAGATCAACGAAACAAATGAAGATTGGTAAAACAAATGAAGATTGGTAAAACAAATGAAGATCGACAAAATAAATGAAGATCGGCGAAACAAATGAAAATCGGCGAAACAAATGAAGATCAGCGAAACCAATTATGATCGACAAACAAATGAAGATCGGCAAAACAAATGAAGATCGAAAAAACAAATGAAGACCGATAAAACATATGCAGATCAATAAAACAAAAGACTATAAGCAAGTTTATAAGGTCAAAAACTACTCGCAGCCATATTTTTTGTAATCTAGATGCGATTGCCATTCAAAAACATAGGTGCAAGCAACTGTCGACCTTAATGACACATCTCAAAAAATGTGCTCTGTGGCGTTTAAAGACATCACTGATCAAGAACATGTAAAAAATCAATAAATATTATGCATGTTTATAAGGTCGAGAATTGCTTGCACCTCTTTTTTTGAATGTTTATCGCATCTAGATTACAAAAATGGGTCCAAGCGAATTTCGACCTTAGGAGCATGCATAATATTTATTTATTTTTTATATATTCGTGATCAGTGATGTCTATAAACGCCTAAAAGCACATTTTTAAATAAGTGTCGTTAAGGTCGAGAATTACTTGCACCTATTTTTTTGAATGGCAATCGCATCTAGATTACAAAATATAGCTGCGAATAGTTTTTGACCTTATGAACTTGCTTATAGACGTTTGTTTTATTGATCTGCATGTTTTGCCGATCTTTATTTGTTTTGCCGATCTTCATTTGTTTTGTCGATCTTCATTTGTTTCGCCAATCTTCATTTGTTTTTGTTGATCTTCATTTGTTTTTTCAAACTTCATTTGTTTTCCGATCTTCATTTGTTTTTTCGATCGTCATTTGTTTTGTCGATCTTCATTTGTTTTTGTTGATCTTCATTTGTTTTTTCAAACTTCATTTGTTTTTCCGATCTTCATTTGTTTTTTCGATCTTCATTTGTTTTGTCGATCTTCATTTGTTTCGCCGATCTTCATTTGTTTTTGTTGATCTTCATTTGTTTTTTTCAAACTTCATTTGTTTTTCCGATCTTCATTTGTTTTTTCGATCTTCATTTGTTTTTGATCCAGTAGTACCATGGGTAAAATTTAAGTACCAGTGGTACTACTGGGACCACTTAGTAGTACTACTGGTAATTTTTTACTTTTTCGATCATAAGTATATCCATTCTATATATATAAAAATCAATGCCACTTTTCGTTGTAATTTTATAACTCAAGAACGGGCTCACCTATCCAAACCGAATGTTTAGGCTTTGTTCGAACTATATAGTAGATGGTTTATGTGAAGTTTGCACAAAATCGGTCGAGCGGTTCTTCATTTATCACGCAAACGAAGTTGCGCGGGTCAGCTAGTAATCTATATATATAAAAACAAGAACTGACTGACTGACGATCAACGCACAGCCTAAACCGCTGGGTCTAGAACCATGAAATTTTGCACAAATGTTCCTTATGTGACGTAGGCGAGCAATAAGAAAGGATTTTTGAAAATTCAGCTCCTAAGGGGGTGAACAAGGGTTGCAAAGTTTGTATGGGACAACGTGATTCCTTGGTCAGATCTTCTTCAAATTTGGCATGAAACATCTTTATCTGAATTAATAGGAGACGTGTTTTGTATTTTATTGAAAGGAGATCATTCACGTTTCATACATTTTTGGGCCAATTTTGAAAGTGCCGGCCAGAAAAAAAAAATCTAATATTCGGATAGAACACACAATTTCTGGCAAAAAATACTATTACATTAACCCTGTGCGTGCTATGGTTTTGTTGTTACATGCTTTTAAAATACGAGAGAAATGTTATTTTGATGATGTATTTTCATACATTTTATCACTTGAATAGTGATTTGTTTTTACGTTATTCTATTGTAATAAGAAAGAATTATCATTTTATTAATTATCTACGTACCTACGCACAAACAAAACGTACCTAACGATTCACAACAAATCCAAACTTGTTTCAAAAAACTTAGACAAAGATGCCGCGCGCGCAGCCGCCCAGACTCAAGCGACAGGTACCTGGCGAATCACCCCGCCACCTTCCGACGCCCGATGGGTGCGATGGGGCCCTACCACCAACCCCGGGGTCCAAGCCAGCCTCACCTGCGAGTGGTGCACCTGCTGATAAACGGACGAGGTCATGGCGCACAAAAAAGGAAAATTCGAAACTAAACTCTGTACCAACCCGTCTGGCCAGCGTGATACAGTAAGGCCAAATATCCTCCTATGATACACACAACAAAACAACAGCCCCCAGTTCACGGCACTCCCGCTGTTTCCGATCACGGCAGCGGTCGGAGTGACGGCGGGAGGGGGGGTGCTAAGAATCTCCGGGTTACGGGAGGCTGCCATACAAAACTGACCCTGGCTACGTTTAATGGAATTACTCTGCGCCTGGACGAGCGGCTCACCGAACTCGAGAACTAGGTCGTATTAACTGGCACATCCAGTATTGTGCGAGGTCCGAAGAAAGGGGGAGGACACGCTAACCCTTGCATCAGGCGACCTGTTTTACTTTCGGGAAGGTGACGGAAGACATTCTTCCGAGGGCGGGATTGGCTTTATGGTGAAAAAGGACCTCGTTTGCAGTTTTGTGGAGATCAGCAGTGTTTTCCATCGGGTAGCGTACTCAATACTGAGACTCACCAACAGGTACACCCTGAAGGTGATACAAGTGTACGCTCCGACCTAGAAAAGCACTGTCGAGGCAGTTGAGACCGTGTATGAGGACATAGCAAAAGCACTGCATGGTACTGCCAAGACTCACTACAGCCTTGTGATGGAGGACTTCAATGCCGAAGTGGGAGTTCAAGAAGGCGGCGAAACGAATATCGGCCCCTTTGGTGTAGGGCGCTGAAATGACCGGGGCCATATGCTTGTCAGTTTTCTTGGTCTCAGAGGCTCTTCTTGATGAACGCTATCTTTAAGAAGAAGCCCCACAGAAAATGGACTTGGCGATGCCCCGACAAGGTCACAAGGAACGTGATAGACTTCATCATGACGGACAGGCAGTCTATATTTAGAGATGTTTCTGTGGTTAACAGGTTTAATACCGGTGGTGATCACCGACTTGTACGAGCATCTCTGAATTTGGACTTCCGAGCTGAAAGAGCCCGTATGATGAAGCCTACTCTCCGACCTACCGCGCTCCAGTTAGCCTCAGTGGCTGAGAGGTTCCAGTTAGAACTTCAAAATCGTTTTGATCTGCTGGAAACCACTGGCAATATTCACGATAAGGCCGACAATGTGGTCAGGACGTTACAGCAAGTGTCCCGAAGGTTTTTGTTCGGAAAAAGCAATAACAGGTGCTCTAAGCTCTCGCCCGAGACTCTCGAACTTATGAGAATAAGACGGGAAACGCCATCTACGCACTCGTCTTCGTCAGACCAGCGGGATCTAAATCTCAGAACACGAAAGCTGATACGACGCGACCTTAGACGCTATAACAGCAGCATCGTCGAGGCAGCGATCGAGCAGAACAGGGGTACCAAAGTAATTGCCTAACAGCTTGGAAGACCCCGTCTGATGAAACTGAAGACAGCGGATGGCAGAACTGTGACCTGAAGGTTCGAGATTCTCGAGGAAATAAAGAGCTTTTACAGAGACCTTTATGCATTACGGACAAAAAGGCCGACGAGTAGGACCCTACTGATTGTGACCACCGAGTCCCACTATCGCGCCACTATAGCGAGGACATTTCGGACATCGATCAGAGCGAGGTGAGGGCGGCTCTCGGGCAACTTAAAAACAACAAGTCCCCTGGGGAGGATGGAATTACAACTGAACTACTGAAGGCGGGTGGGGGGGCTCCGGTTCTCAACGAGCTGATGAGTTTGTTTAATACCGTCCTCCAACAAGGACAAACACCTGAAGCGTGGCTCTGTTCTTCAAGAAAGGTGATAAGACCTTGCTGAGGAATTACAGACCCATCTCACTCCTGAGCCATGTTTACAAGTTGTTCTTGAGAGTAATCACAAACCGCCTCGCCGGAAGGCTCGACGAGTTTCAGCTAAAGGAGCAAGCCGGATTTCGAAAAGGCTTCAGAACCGTGGACCACATCCATACTGTACGGCAGATTGTGCAGAAAACAAACGAGTACAATCAGCCGCTGTGTATGGCTTTTGCGGACTACGAGAAGGCCTTTGACTCTGTCGAAATAAAATACTCTTTATCTTTATTTTACATGCTTCTTTATGTAGGAACGAGAAATCAAAATTGGGCATAAAATATGCCTCTGCCTCACCCTTCGGAGAAACAGGTTTAATTATATGTATGTGTGCTTATATGTGTGCTGAAAGACATAATTAATAAAACAAAACACTATTCAACTGCTCATATCAATTAGAATGACACCTTCGATATAACATTTTTCACGAATTTTAAAAGCATGTAACTAAAAAACCATAGCACGCACAGGGTTAATGTAGTAGTATTTTTTGCTAGAAATTGTGTCTTCTATGCGAATATCACATTTTCTTTTTCTGGCCGGCACTTTCAGTTTTTGGTCCAAAATGAATGATGTCCTTTATCTTATAACATGGTTAAAATGGGGTTGAAAAATATTATAGGGGGGATTTGCCTCATAGTTCATATTAATACTCCGTAGTCGGTACTTTTTTAATTTTTTTTTTGACACATTGTCATGTTTGACAGCACAATTCGATTTAAAAAAGATGGTCGCAGTTGTTGATAAATGTCAAAAAAATCTAATAACTAACTATTTTATTAAAACTGCATACATATTTTATTGATTTTTGCCCTTCAATATGCGGAATTGCCTTCATATTTTGTATGTCAAAAATACATTTGTGAGAATGAAAACCTGTACTACACATAGCTGGCTAGGAATCATGAAAAAACAGTTCTAGGTAAGGTGTACAGTTTGTCTTTAAAGTCGTGACATGAATGTTTGAGGAACTAAAAATAGTTATGTGTGTGGCAACACTGGCAACACGAAACATAAGTACGTCAGTTGTCAATGCTATCGTCGAATTTCGTTTACTCTCTCACGTAACTTTAATGTTTGGATTAAACTGCAACAAATTGAGACCAAACTACGCATAAAGGTTTGAGAAATGTGTAAAGAAAATCGGAGTGGTGCGCAGGAAGTGATTTTTAAAGTTTTCCAGTGATGTTTCGCGGAGTACTAAGCTGGACAATTGTTGTGGGATTTTGAGGATGTTTATGAGCGAAAAGCATCTTTGGTGGGTATGTAATCGTGTTATTGTTTGTTTTGAATCTGTCTGAAGTTACAAATTTACTGAATTTACGATTTGGAGACAAAAAAAAGGCATTGTTTGCATATTTTTAGGTTAGAATCTTAAACTTACAATCTACCTATAATGTAAGTCAGTGGTTAGAACAACATGGTTATTTTATAGTACGACCTATATTTTTGATACTCAGTTCAATCTGGTTTTCTACCAATTTTTATTTTGAATTAATTGCTTCATGTCAATAGTTTGTTTCCAATATGTAATTAATTTTCTTTTTTTACTCTTTTCAGGAAAATCAGAGAGTACAGTTAGGCGAATAGTTAACGAAGGTTTTAATAATGAAGGAAAGTTTGAAACTCCTGGTAAACACAGAAAAGGTCGGCAAAGAAAGAAATAGACGATTTTAATATTTGAGCACTGCGCCAAAAAAATCCTTGTCAGATGGGGGAAAGTTACAGATAAAACATGTAATTACATGATTGTGGCAAAGCAATTTGGACTGCTAGGCACCTGCTGGTGGGTTGTAAGACGCTATTAGACCGGGGCTTCTGGATCTGGTTCAATAACTTTATTCTGGATCTGATTCAATAAAACAGAAACAAAATTAAAAATGTATAATGTGTTTTATTTATTAACTCACTAGCTGATGCCCGCAGCTTCGCCCGTGTCGAATTTGTTCTCGTTCCCGCTTCCCGTAGGAACTTATTCCCGGGATGAAAAGTAGCCTATGTGTTATTCCAGACTATAATGTATCCCTGTACCAAATTTCAGCCAGATCAGTTCAACTGTTCGAGCGTGAAAGAGTCTCACATCCACACTCATAAGCTTTCGCATTTATAATATTTGTATTGTTCCCGTTCCCGCTTCCCGTAAGAACTTATTCCCGGAATAAAAAGTAGCCATGGTTATTCCAGATTATAATGTATCCCTGTACCAAATTTCAGCCAGATCCCTTTAACCGTTCGAGCGTGTAAGAGTAATAAACATTCACACTCACAAACTGTCGCATTTATAATATTAGTAAGATTTTACTCGGAACGAACTCCTCGTATCAAAATCATTTTGGTCGTACTATATAGGGTTGCATACATGCATTCAGCAGCGCCCTCATTTTATTTCACGACTTTATAGACAAACTGTACACTGTTCATCCGAATAATACGGAGTATTTATTACTATTTTCGCTTACTTTCTTATTATATACACTTACACAGGGATAAAACAAACGATTAGAGGCGTTATAGATAAACATTTAGCAGATGAAATCTACAGTAAATGTCTGGTTACAATAGGAGAAATTGTATTAGTACGGGTTGCCTCAGCCTCAAAAGTCTGAAGACCTACACAACCCAGAAATACGAGAAAGAAAGAAGTTAAGATATCAATTCCTTAGCAAAAGCAGAGAATGCTCTCTAACCCAATTAACAAAGACATTAGGTATCAATTTTTACAAAATGTAGATTTACTTCGATCAAAGTAATAAATACGTATTTTGATTTATTTACTTAGTCAGAATTATATCTATAAGTACATATAAAAACAGTACTGTAAAGTGCCAGCGGGCTGGCCACATCTGCAGAATACTACAGACGACGCCGACGGCAGATGTAACAAATAAGTTCTGAAGCGGGCATCGCGACTTGGTCTATCCGCCAGATGGACCGAGGACCTAGAAGTGGTATCTCAGGAATCGTGATAGCTAGAGAGCTGAAATTTAAGATGATATATTTCTGGAGCCACTAGGACAACAAATACTAACGTCGGAAAAAGGAAGGGATTAAGGGGGGCTCCCATCCAACAAACGTGATGTTTTGCTGTTTTTTTGGTACAGAACCCCCTGTGCGGGATTCCGCTTCGCACTTGACCGATTTCTTATACTACTAAGATGGCAGACAAGCTTACGGTCCACCTGATGATTGGTTTCTGTAACGGACTAATTCGCATAATGAACGTTTGCAACGCCAGTGGTGCTGCTGCATGTCGACCCATGTTTCCCTTGGCACTACCACTAGAGTCACGGGAAAGTAAAATATCCCGTCACCCAACTGATAGTGCTAAGGGTAATGTACCTATTTTTACCTTGACACTACCCTTTGCCAGTAGTAGTATAGTAGTTTTAGTAGTGTCCGTATGAATTAAGGAGCTACCTCACCTTTTTTGAGACTATGTAGGTATGTATGTATGTATGAATGTATGTCCATTTCTTTGTCACGCCCTACAGCCTGAACGGCTTGACGGATTTTGACATGCGAGGTGTCATTTCATTTGTCGTGTTTGTGTGAGTGAGACCAGGTACATAAATATTTCTAAAAAATCGAAATAGCAGACTTTTGGCGCTAAAATGTAAACCTTGAAAATTTTTCTTCGACGCTCTACAGCCTGAACGGCTTGACGGATTTTGAAATACAAGGTGTCATTTGATTCGTTGTGATTGTGTGAGTTACAACAGGTACAGTTTGTCTATAAAGTCGTAAAATGAATGTTTGAGGAACTAAAAATAGTTATGTGTGTGGCAACACTGGCAACAAGAAACATAAGTACGTCAGTTGTCAATTCTATCGTCGAATTTCGTTTACTCGCTCACGTAACTTTAATGTTTGGATTAAACTGCAACAAATTGAGACCAAACTACGCATAAAGGTTTGAGAAATGTGTAAAGAAAATCGGAGTGGTGCGCAGGAAGTGATTTTTAAAGTTTTCCAGTGATGTTTCGCGGAGTACCAATCTGGACAATTGTTGTGGGATTTTGAGGATGTTTATGAGCGAACAGCATCTTTGGTGGGTATGTAATCGTGTTATTGTTTGTTTTGAATTTGTCTGAAGTTACAAATTTACTGAATTTACGATTTGGAGACAAAAAAAAGGCATTGTTTGCATATTTTTAGGTTAGAATCTTAAACTTACAATCTACCTATAATGGAAGTCAGTGGTTAGAACAACATGGTTATTTTATAGTACGACCTACATTTTTGATACTCAGTTCAATCTGGTTTTCTACCAATTTTTATTTTGAATTAATTGCTTCATGTCAATAGTTTGTTTCTAATATGTAATTAATTTTCTTTTTTTACTCTTTTCAGGAAAATCAGAGAGTACAGTTAGGCGAATAGTTAACGAAGGTTTTAATAATGAAAGAAAGTTTGAAACTCCTGGTAAACACAGAAAAGGTCGGCAAAGAAAGAAATCGACGATTTTAATATTTGAGCACTGCGCCAAAAAAATCCTTGTCAGATGGGGGAAAGTTACAGATAAAACATGTAATTACATGATTGTGGCAAAGCAATTGGGACTGCTTGGCACCTGCTGGTGGGTTGTAAGACGCTATTAGACCGGGGCTTCTGGATCTGGTACAATAACTTTATTCTGGATCTGATTCAATAAAACAGAAACAAAATTAAAAATGTATAATGTGTTTTATTTATTAACTCACTAGCTGATGCCCGCAGCTTCGCCCGTGTCGAATCTGTTCTCGTTCCCGCTTCCCGTAGGAACTTATTCCCGGAATGAAAAGTAGCCTATGTGTTATTCCAGACTATAATGTATCCCTGTACCAAATTTCAGCCAGATCAGTTCAACTGTTCGAGCGTGAAAGAGTCTCACATCCACACTCATAAGCTTTCGCATTTATAATATTTGTATTGTTCCCGTTCCCGCTTCCCGTAAGAACTTATTCCCGGAATAAAAAGTAGCCATGGTTATTCCATGTTCTCACAAACTGTCGCATTTATAATATTAGTAAGATTTTACTCGGAACGAACTCCTCGTATCAAAATCATTTTGGTCGTACTATATAGGGTTGCATACATGCATTCAGCAGCGCCCTCATTTAATTTTATGACTTTATAGACCAACTGTACCTATAATCAAATTCCCAAAAAATCAAAATGGCGGATTTTTGGCGTTATACTTATTTGACTGCGATGGACGCAAAAACTACTGAACCGTTTTGATGCGGTATTATTTGTTTATAAGGTCTTAGTCAGACTTCAAATCTTACATTTATTTGATTGCAATCGAGTGAGTAGCACCGGAAATATGACCGAAAATATTATAATTAAGTTTACTTCCGTATTTAGTAGACAAGCATAAAAGACCTAGGCCAATTTTAGTGGAATATGTAGGCCAATAGATAAAAAGTTATATTTATGTCAGAGTGAAACCAAAAAATTCTTCTGATATCTGTAGCAGAGCGCTACAGATATCAGAAGAATTTTTTCTGGTTTCTGTGGGCTCCGCAATCATAACATCTGGATTAAGGAATTTCTTGAATCTCTTAGCGAAGCTGATATATTTTAATGTCTTTTTTTTTGTATCATTTTGTATTTAGGCATTACGTAGGATAACTACTAACGATCTCCGTTCTATCCTACTGGAATTCAAGAAGTTACGAAGAGTTTAATTTGGCTCCTCAATTTTCGAATTAGGTTCGCTTACAAATTACAATAACCATTTTAATGAAAATCCAATTTGTGATAACTAATCCATTATGTGCCAAAATAATACAACGGGAATACACGCGACAGGAAACCACGCAATAAGAATAAAAGCGACGGGGAACCTTTATATTTCTCTCTCTCTCTCTCTCTCTTACGCAAACGAAGTTGCGCGGGTCAGCTAGTTTTATTATATAATTTACTGTTACAAACATATGGCTATGCAGGTGGACCACGGGTAAAAAAAAATTCCCGTGGTTCACCTGGGTGGACTACGAGGTGGACCACGGGAAATAAAGGGGAGGAAGCATTAGAGTTTCGAACGTTAAGGCTACGTTCACTAGGCGCACGTTTTTCTTGTGCACGATTTTCCCGTACACGATGCAATCGTAGTGGCAGAAGACAATATATGAAACTGTTCACATACATATAGTCTATACGGGAAAATCGTGTGTACGAGACACATTTTTCCTTTTCCCGTATACCGTACGGAGTTGCCACTAGGATCGCCGTGCGTCGGCATAATTTTGTCGAATACCAATCGTAGTGGGGCTTATGTACGTATTGTGTCGTTCACACGACTCGCCTATTCATGCGATTTTATCGTAACGTTAAAAGCGCATCGAATGGTCACCGTGTGAACGATTGCATCGTGTACGGGAAAATCATGCACGAGAAAAACGTGCGCCGTGTGAACGTAGCCTAAGGATCCTGTCGGATCTATGAATGTACAACATGAACTCTGTAAATTGTTATCGAATCCAATTGAAGTTCGGTTTAGTTTTCGAAAACTTTACTGCTTTCAACAATAGTTTTACGCGTAGATTTAGAATTTTTCGCTACTCGCAAACATTGTATGCGTGACGATTGGGTGTCCTAATCGTGAATCGAAAAACTAATGTTATCTAAATTTAAAAAATCAAAATTCCATTCTAAATCTATGGTTTTACGTATGGTATTTATACAGAAGGGATACGGAAGTTTCGGGCCAAGTTTTGAAATTAAACTGCAACTAAATTTGGCAGGGTTCCATGGCGCAAGTGTCTTAGAAGTGGGTGAGTCGTGTGACCGACACAATGTGTACATAAGCGCCACTACGATTCGTATTCGAGAAAATCGTGCCGAAGCACGGCGATCCTAGTGGCAACTCTGTACGGTATACGGGAAAAACGTGTCTCGTACACACGATTTTTTTATGGACTACATGTGAACAGTTTCATATATTGTCTACTGCCACTACGACGTTCGAGAAAATCTCGTGTACGGTACACGGGAAAAACGTGGCCCGTGTGAACGTACCACACTGTACGAAGTTGCCACTAGGATCGCCGTGCGTCGATACGATTTTCTCACGTTGTTTCGTTTACACGACTAACACATTCATTCGATTTTATCGAATGGTTGCATCGTGTACGGGAAAATCGTGTACGTGAATGAACGTAGGCTACGTTCACACGGCGCATGTTTTTCACGTAGGTACACTAGTAGAGGGTACAATTCTCGAATGGGTAAGTCGTGTGAACGACACAATGCGCGTATCTAGGCGCCACTACGATTCGTATTCGAGAAAATCGTGCCGGCGCATGTCGATCCTGGTGGCAGATTCGTACAATATACGGGAAAAACGTGTCTCGTACATGCGGTTTTTCCGTATGGACTCCATTTGAACAGTTTCATTATTTAGTCTACTGCCACTACTACGTTCGAGAAAATCGCGTGTACGGTATACGGGAAAAACATGGCCGTGTGAACGTAGCCTAATAAGAAAAAGGTCATTACCCCTTCGGAGCAGACAGAGCATAATGACCAAAAAGCAAAATGAGCACTACAATCAAAATGTTCAATATGCAGAATGTACAAAACGCAAAACGAGTGGTGTCTATCTCTTAACCTTTGTTTCAATCCGTCCTAAGTGGCCAGAAGGAACAGAGAGCAGGAGTTAAATGACACCTTATGCCTCTTGTTCCGTTTAACTGGTCTGTTACACGTTCTTGAAAGGTAAGGATCCCTTTACTCGGATCCCTAGCTTCCAAGAATGTTAGTCAATGTGTAAAATCAGAGTTTGAAAGTTCCCTTTCCGATCCTCTGCACCCCTGATCCAGGTCTTCTGTCTGCTAGTTACTTCAAAATTTAAGTAGTAAATGTGAGGGTTACACGTAATAAAAGCCTGAATCATCACAACACGTTTATTCACTGATACCGCACACATCAGTTATCAGCCAGTTATCCACAGGCAGGACCGCAGCATGACCGGCAGAGACCGCTGGTACAGCCTCCGATACATCCGTGGCCGCAGCTGAAGTAGGAGCCTGCTACTCCGCATCGCGCTCTGCAAGAAAAACCACTCTGAGTTAGAGACAAACGGCTTAGTAACTTAAGGGAGGGCAGCATCAGATGGTTGGGGTTTCAGAACGATTGGGAGAGGACCAACGACAGACTGCTATGCCGGACTCCTACCGACTAAAAAAACCTCACGTAACGCCCAACAGCCTATGGTTGGGGGCTCCGGGTAAGCCCTCGGAAGAATGTCCCAGGACTCCCAACAACCAACGACAGGCTATTCGGGCTTTGACTCTTTGTATTCTAGCCGCCCGTCCGAGCCCCCCAAAGTGGACGACTACTGAGAGGCTCTTTGTTATCATCTCATTGCAGTATCGGGGCATAGTCGAGCAAGAGAGCTCTTCGCACCATAGCTGCCACTGCGACCAGACTGATCCTGAGCCTCCTAAGGTGGATTGAGCCAAAAATCATCTGACTGTGATAACTTCTGGGGTTGGGGATGATGGCGAGAAATAAGCAGTGCCATTGTACTCTTTTCTCCTAAGTACATGTTTGTTTAATAGGTACATGTGTGTAAAATAAAAGTGGTCATCACCCATGTCGGTAATTTCATTGTCATTATTAACATTTGTATTTGCCTATTTTATAATGGTTCGTCAAAATGACGACATTTGCTTTATGTTATTACGCTAGTACGTCACGCAGTTTCACCCGCGTAGTTCCCGTTCCCGTGGGAATACGGGAATAAAATATTCCCATATGTTCACCGCAAAGAGTGCAGCTTCCCAACAGTGAAAGAATTTTTCAATTCGGCCCAGTAGTTCCGGAGCCCATTCGTTACAAACAAACAAACAAAAGAACAAATCTTTCCTTTTATAATATTAGTATAGATTAGTATAGATGTCGCCGATGCCTTAGTAAATAATGATTGCTTGAAATGAGGGCCATCATTTTTTAAGATTAGGTTTTTAGAATAGTGAGGAGAGCTATTTATTGTGCCCTGGTAAAGAGAGCAAATGTCCTTTGTTAGCCAAAGGTCACAACTTCAAATCCCGTTGAACCAAGTTCGTCTTTTCAGACAAGAAATTCTTAGAAAAGCTTTTCTTAGAAATAGCTTTCTGCGCAGTGAGATAAAGTACAATCGAAGAAACAGTGTCTTTTATCGAAATAGCTAACGGTGAAAAGTACTAGGTATATTATCTGTGAACAAAGATTTCTGCCAAGAGTGATTTCTTTGAACCGAGATTATAAAAGAGTGTCTATTCAATCTATTGAACAAAGATAAGTAATACTATTTTATTATCTTTGGTTTTATATCAAAGTTTTCTGCGAAACGTGTTGTAAGTAGTGTTTGTTTTTTTTTACGTAAGGGAAAATCCATCATGTATGCTACGCCGGACTCCTACCGACTAAAAAAACCTCACGTAACGCCCAACATCCTATGGTTGGGAGCCCTGGGTAAGACCTCGGAAAGATGTCCCAGGACTCCCAACAGACCCACAGCCGCCACTGCGGCCTCGCCTTGGATCTGTTTCGGGTGCTATCCCACGTTTTTTGGGGGTTTCGACTTTCGAGTGTGATCCCGCTTCTAAGGGGGGGCGTGCGTGAATTCGTCACGTCACGCTGCCGTCGTGGGCCTGTTTGTAAGGACGGTGAGCAGCCCTCTCACCGTCCTCAGGCCCCCGGTCATGGAGGCCGATAGTCCTCGGCGAAGACACGTCGGCGGCGCCCAAGCCGCCGACTGCGGAACTCGGGTGAGAGAGTTCTCTCCCGCTCCCGCCCCGCCGCCTCTTTCACGAGCATGACCTGCTCGCAGAAAGAGGCTGCGCAGTCCCACTTACTCCCGCTGGAGAGCATGGCTCGCACCATGGTCTCGAGCGAGAGAGTGTCCACGTCCAGACCCACTACGAGGACCTGGCGCTGTTGCGCCCACGCCGTGCACTCCACCAGCGTGTGGAGCGCTGTGTCATCGCTGCGGTCCTCGCAGAGTAGATAGTGTTATCCGCTTCTGAAGACTTGCCACACTTTTTCCAAAATCGCTTAAAATGCACGTGTGCTTTCTTCCACATAGATTTTTCATTATTTACTAATACTTATACCAATTAGTGGCACTCATCAATAAAGTTGTATGTATCGACAGATGAAAAATAAATGTGGTTAATTACAAACTTTCACTGTAAGCGATTTGAGAATAGAATAGGGCGCTTGGACGCATCTACATGAATGGCATGACCTTTATCTGGGAATAGCAATATATTATTATGCTATTAATTGCAATTTCAGAAGCTTTATCTTATATTGATTCAGTGAATTTTGATCAATTTGTCATATTGACGGACTCAAAAAGCGCTTTACAACATCTGGCTCGCTGTACCTCTCCCGTGAGAGGCATACCGATTGCCTATAAAATATTAGAATCAATCTTAGGTCTACAAGCTCGACAGAAAACGGTCACCCTTCAATGGATTCCATCCCATATCCAACTTGAACCAAATGACAATGCAGACATGCTAGCTAAACAGGCATCAGTGGATGGAATTCCTTATGCAGTTTTACCACTATTTTCGGACAAGGTAAGACATGTTAAACAGCATTGCCTGGATGTTTGGCAGGAGTATTTTGACGAGCGCTCAAAAGAAAAGGGTATATGGTACCGAACTATCCAACCACACATATTAACGTTCCCATGGATAGCCTCGATTCGACTCAACAGAGAAACTTTAAAAACCATTCTCAGGCTACTTTCCGGACACATTCCATCTAGAGAGTTTGGATATTTAATGAAAAAAATGACATCACCTAATTGCATCGATTGCGGTGTAATTGAAGACGTGTATCACATCTTGATGGAGTGTGTCAGGAATGAACATTTCAGGGCAACTTGTTTTGTTGGCGAATCGAGGATGTTTGTGGGTCAGGCAGGTGAACAGCGCCTTGTCTGAGCCAGGCTCACAAAAAGCCCAAGAATTGATCCAATTAATTATTTTAGGTTTAAGCGATTCCTAGTTTATTATTTTAGTTGGTAATATTGTATTTTAGTTGGTAATTTTGTATTTTAGTTGGTTTCTAATTATTTTCGTTAGTTTATGTTTATTTGATGGTCGTAATTTTGTCATTTGTCTTTACGGGACGATGTAATCGCTCAGCGATATAGTCCTTTTTCAATAAATTAAAAAAAAAATATATTATTATGCTTTCTGTAATACTAATGGGCCCCGGAGACCGTCAATGCAGTTAACAAGTCTTAATGTGTTCAATACTTTGATGCACACACACGTGCTAAAAAATCACGCACTCTTGGAGCTACTTACATACGAATTGAGATTTATTGATGTCAAACTATTGATCGTTATTTACAGTCTCCGGAACCTGTTATACCGATATACAGAAAACCACAATAGTGTTATTTCTTTCCACGTTCTTATAGTTGATAGAAGATCGACTTACCCGTGTAAGCATCCACCTCCTCCGCAGCAAGGGGCGCTGCAGCAGCCAGCCTGCATCACACAGCAAGGCCCAGTGCCGCAGTCTGTCCTTCTAGAACACGCTCCACCGACACAGGGCCCTGACAGTTGGCCATGACAGCATAGACAGCAATTTCGGACCGGCATTGTGATGAATTTTTACTTAAAATAAATTATTTAAAAGGTATAAATGTTAATTATATAAAAGGTTAGGTAAATGCAATATAGATAGTAAAATAATAACTTACGTAATTTTTATAGAAATATTAAGATTTTTTTAATGATGAAGACTTTAAAACATATCGAAATAGAGGAATTTCATGGAATGAAATCAATTTATTTGGCAGATTAATAATTTGAATTTCGATTGCACCATAGAGAAGCATACAGACAAATTATTACCACACAGTGTATTATTACCACAGTGCACTGATCTCACTGACCTGTAATATTAATTATTACAGGTCAGTGACTGATCTGCATACAGATCAGTTTCACAGTGGTATTAGTACAGATCAGTGACCAGACAACAGAATGGATCATAGAATACAGTACTACAACTTACTTAATAAAAACTTTTTAGGGAAGGCTCCTGGGGCTCCAGACTCCCACTATACCTACACATTTTCCACCATAAATTTATATTTTTTTTGGGGTTCGGTATAAAAATAATAGGGAAAATTATCACAGATAACAGATAACTATCAAAGATAAGTATATCATAATTCCGAGTAATAGCCGCACTTCGTAATAAACGTCTGCTCTGGCGTTTTCCAAGCAAAGACGATGTTTTCGAAGTTGTATATGATTAGAGAAAATGTTGGAAAATTTCAATGTTTGTCTGCCACCTTCGTGATATAAAAATACTTACACTGCTGGCACCTTCGTGATATAAAAATACTTACACTGCTGGCACCTTTGTGATATAAAAATACTTACACTGCTGGCACCATCGTGATATAAAAATACTTACACTGCTGGCACCTTTGTGATATAAAAATACTTTCACTGCTGGCACCATCGTGATATAAAAATACTTACACTGCTGGCTACAGATAACCGTTTCTGATACCCACCCACCTTACTGAAATGGAAACTACGAACACTGCTGCATAAAGTCTAACCTTTGCTAATTTGAAGATGAGCGGAGACCGCGACTTTTCAAATTAAAAGTTCCAAATAAAATGCCCTGGATAAGGTCCCAGGTAAAGACTGAAGTTCAGAACAGTGGTAAACTGGTAAGTATGGTGAAAACTATGGTGACCGCGATGTAATATGAAATGAAAACACATTTAAAACTCACAAATATTTAATAACATACAAAATAACAATACAACATTATAAAAAAAAACAGTCACACAATCAAATCGAAAACCAAAAATTCGTAGACTTCCTCTGAGGATCAACCCTTCGCCGAATTTTATTCAAGAGGTAATCAGTGATACGGCTTGCACAAGTGGCGGGTATGGCCGCTGACGTGGCAGTCACCGTGGCAACAGTAGGATCCCTCCATACTATCTCCCGGTCATAGGTATACATGCCCCTGATCTTCGTCCAGTCAATCCGGCCTCCATCATAGAAGGTTCTGAAGAAGAACGCGTTCAAACGACTCCTTGGGCCTAAACAAGCCAGAAAGTAGCTTCGTACGGACATGATTCCTTTAAAAAGTAGGTTTATTAAGTATCTTGTTTTAGCTTAAAAAGAAAATAATTTAAATAATTACATAAAATATCTCACAGTTATTGCTTTAAAAATATATAAAATTAATTACAAAGATAAAAGAAAATTGAACACATCAATAAAATTAAGAAAATGGTGAATTCATGTTTTTTGACTTTGATGTAACGTAAGCATAAATAAAAGAAGAATTAATTTATGAAAAGATTTTATTTACTTAATAATACAGATCAGTGACTTTATTACATACCTAACCTACTGACCTTTTTATAATTTTAAACGAAAACACCTTAAATTTAAAATCAAACTTTATCTTAAGTTTAATTTAAAGAAAAAAGAAATCTTATGAGATCCTAACTTGAAGCATTGTATCTAAAATTGATAAAATCATTCGCATTAAGTACAGCTCGGCAAAAAAAAAAGAAGAAAATGTTGGAGGCAGCAAAATATTAGTTCCGTTTCTAGACATTTTTGCTAACCTGTAAGTACGTTTTTAAAAGACTACAATAATTGTGCGGAAAATTAACTAAGTAGCCTCCTGGTCACGAGAAGTGTGGCTTAGCCACTTGGCAATCTCATAGACAGGTCTCGACTCCAAACGGCTGAACCTCATAGAGTGAGGTTACGAGAAATGTCGAACAACTGCTTTGCAATCCATAGCCAGAAGTCGATTGTTACGATGCGGTCACTCATCTCAGATCCGGATCAGTCATAGCGTAAAATAAAATTAATGCAGTAATCCTTTACAGAAAGCTTTCAGTGTTAGCGGGGCTACGAGCTCTTTCTAGAAAATAGAAAGAGTACCTACTTACCGACTAAAAACCACACGTTTCCTATCTGATGCCTACGGTTGGGAGCCCCGGGTAAGCCCTCGGAAGAATGACCCCAGAACTCCCAACAGACCTACGGCTAACTCTGCGGCCTCACCTTAGTCCCTACTTACTTACCAAAAGAAGTTTGTAACTACTTTAACCTCATAGATCAAAATCTTCTTTATTATTTACGACGACAAAACTCTGACACTCAATCAGACAATCAATATTTGTGACATAAAAAAACAAAAAACATTTTCAACATTACAATAAAACATCTCTAAAAAAATAAAATAACTTGAAATTATGTGTGTCGGCACTTGTAGCGCTGGAGGATGCTGTGGCTGTCCAGGATACTGCCCAGGAGGCCCTGGTAATTGCTGCAGCACTCCCTGCAACTGCCAGGTAGCAGGACTGGCATATCCTGCTCCGTTCTGTGGGCCTTGTGGGGGAGTCTGCTGTGGCCCTTGCGGCAGGCCATTCGGGACGTACAGCTGGAGATACCGGCCTCGTGGTTGCTGTTGAAGATATCACGAAGATTGTAGTATTTTGGTTTAGATGTTTAGTGCTTTGATGTGCTAAATAAATTTGTAAGGTGAAGCTCATGAGACTGTTTTTTTCTTTCTAGTCAACTATTAACTCTTTGAAGAGAAATTCGAGTTTTCTGTGACTGACTGTTACAGGCTAGCTTTTACTAGGGTGACTGGCCTTACTGCACCACTTTCTTGCACATGGTTTTCCCATGCCTTTGCGCGGCGGCGGGGCCGCCGCAGACTTTTCTTCACCTAGGACTATCCTCCAGGACCGGGAGCATGAGGACGGTAAGGGGGTCCTTACAGAAGCAGACCCTAGATGACAGCGTGACGTGAGGGATTCACGCACGCTATCCTAAGAAGCGGGATAACAGCCGAACAACCCTCAAAGTCGCGGGACCTTGGGTATCCTTCCGAGGGCTTACCCGGGGCTCCCAACCGTAGACTGTTAGGTAGGATACGTGTGGTTTTTAGTCGGTAGGAGTCCGGCAGAGCATCAAAGAAATGTCCTCACTTTTAAAAAAATGGAGTAGGAGGGGGGATGTAACAAATGAAACAAACTAAATGAAAGGAAACAGCGATTGTTTTACATTTTATTATATTTGCAACTGCACGAAGGTAAGAGCGGAAGTTTGGTCGCTTTGTTCCTCAGATGACACCAAACGGAAGTGGCCGGTGATCTGACGCAACAAGTTACCTCATCTTTTTAGAGATACAGTCACACTTGCGGAAATGAACATACTTAACTAACAAATCGCTCAAGTCCACCGTATCCCAGTAGTTCCATTGCGTAGTTCCATGATGGAACTACTGGGATTTTATGGTCTTGTACCATGGAACTCGCTTTTAAGTCACGCCACGCGCTATGCAGTATGTTGTTGGGAGTCCTGGGGTATCCTTCCGAGGGCTTACCCGGGGCTCCCAACCATAGGCTGTTGGCAGGACGCGTGAGGTTTTTTAGTCGGTAGGAGTCCGGCATAACATCCGTGAGAATTTTCCCTCCCGTAAAAAAAAATGCAGTATGTAGAGTTCCATAGTTTATAAGTACTGATATAATACATACATAGTCACGCCTTTATCCCCGGGTAGGTAGGCAGAGTCATTTATACTCTCACCAATAGTATCTACGTTACTTGTCCCCGTTTAGGTGTATACTTAAAGTGTATTTCGGTCTATTTATTTGCCAAAACTTTGATCGGAGTTTGACAAAAAGTCAACTAAAGATATTACCTTTTGTATCGTAATTATTTTGTTAACTATCATTATAGTTTGCAAGTGTGTCTCGAATACCTACTTCTTAATGGATTTCTTGTGTATTTAATGCTCATTACACTTTTTATAGTTTTAAGAGGAAACTCTGCTATTAAATTATTTCTTGGATTTCAACAATCGTTAAAATAAAGTAGTAGCGCAGACAATGTAATCGTTGTTTCGATCATGTCGTAAAATTAGAAATCTGTGTACCAAAACTACTGACTTCGCTTACCCCTCCTTAGTCCAAAATTTCTAAGGACTCTAGGGGGTGACCTACAAGCACTAAGTATACCAAGTCTCGCTTTTGTATTCAAAATAAATGTTTTATCACAACGCCATCTAGCTTGTGCTATGGGTCTGTTGTTTCTGCTATAGGATCTACAAAACAGACATGGTAGGTACTTAAAATTTGTAAATAAATTACATCTAGCCACAGAACGAAAGAAAACGTGCTCATTATACGAAGACATACAAAGTCACGCCTTTATCCCCGAGGGGGTAGGTAGGCAGAGTCATTTATACTCCCACATATAGTAGGTACCTACGTTATTTGCCCTCCGGAGTAGAATGTACAAAACGCAAAATTTCCCTCGTCCCCGTTTAGGTGGTAATAAAAGTGTATTTCATTCAATTTTTTGCCAAAACTTTGATCGAATATTGGATAAAAGTCAATTAAAGATATAACTTTTTGTCCTAGGAAGAAATTGAACAGACGACCTCTGATTTAGTCAGGCTTTAAGCCCCCACCAAATCACTACATAGTATAAAACAAAGTCGCTTTCTCTGTCCCTATATCCCTATGTGTGCTTAAATCTTTAAAACTACGCAACGGATTTTGATGCAGTTTCTTTTAATAGATAGAGTGATTGAAGAGGAAGGTTTATATGTAGGTATAATAACATCTATAAATAGTGGAGAAATACTGTATACCCGTGCGAAGCCGGAGCGGGCCGCTAGTGACCAATAATAACAAGCATAATCAATCCTATAATATCAAATCATTTTCTATACATATAATAAAACTGTAGAGGGTCGAGAGTCTGTACATGGAAGATATTTTGAAAATTTTAATTGGAGGGTGTTCTCTAATCGATTCTGAAGCCGAAAATGTAATTTAAATTTTTCATGTCTGTCTGTCTGTCTGTCTGTCTGTCTGTCTGTCTGTCTGTATCCCGACTAAGTATCACGCCGAAACTACTGAATCGATTTGCATGATACTTGGCACAATCTGAGCTTATGATCCGAGGAAGGTTTTAGGATACTTTTGATCCCGATATTTTGCGTGGTTCCTTCAGGGGAGGGAATGAAAGATGAAATGGTTTTTCAGCTGTAATTTCTCACCGCGTGGTCCGATTTCAAATATTTTTTTGGTGTTAGAAAGGTAATATTTTAAGCATTGCTTCACACAAGTTTTAATATTGAGGGTTTTGTGGTTCAGAAATGAGAGACATCTCAACTTTTGCCAAACCTAGAATTCAAGGGTTCCTTTGAAGGCAGCGGGCCAGGTGCGGGAGAGAACTCTCCCACCCAAGTTCCGCAGTCGGCGCCCTGGGCGCCGCCGACGTGTCTTCGCCGAGGACTATCGGCCTCCATGACCGGGGGTCTGAGGACGGTGAGAGGGCCGCTCACCATCCTTACCGAAGCAGGCCCATGACGGCAGCGTGACGTGAGCAACTCACGCACGCCCCCCCTTAGAAGCGGGGTCACACCCGAAACCCCCCATAGACGCGGGATTGCACCCGAACCACCCCCCTGGGCGAGGCCGCATTGGTGGCCGTAGGTCTGTTGGGAGTCACGGGACATCCTTCCTGAGGGCTTACCCGGGGCTCTCAACCATAGGCTGTTAGGCGTTACGTGAGGTTTTTTAGTCGGTAAGAGTCCGGCATAGCAGCCTACGAGGATTTTCCCTCACAATATAAAAAAAAAGGGTTCCTTTGAATAGATTACACTGGTAGGTATCTTCTATCGATATCTTTACCTATCTATTCTTATTCTATACCTATAACTCTATACCTATGTATAATAAACTATTTATCATAAATATAAATAGGTGTTGTCATGTTTTGCTATACCTGCTACATTACATTACATCTATCTATACTGTCTTATAATAAATCTGTAGAAGTGAAAATTCTGTACATTCAAAATATCAAAAAAGTAAATAGCAGGGCGTGTTACTAGACCGACACCGAACCCAAAAATGTGATTAAAAATTTTTTTAACTGTCTGTCTGTCTGTCTGTCTGTCTGTTTGTTCAGGCATCACGCAAAAACTACCGGTTCGATTACGATGAAACTTAGTGTAATTATTCTTTAATAGCCACACTGGGTACTTTTTATTCCGGAAAAGTATATAGAATTCAAAGCAAACTTAATTTTGCAGTTCGATCCCTAGACCCAAAGTTATTATCAATTATTGCTTAGACGGTTAATGATACGATGATGAAACTACGCATGAGCGTTGTTTGTTACAATTTGAAAAAAGTAATTTTAACGTTTTTGCAAATTCCACCTCCAAAGGTATAAAAAAGGAGGATAAAGTTGGTATGGGATAGCGTGATTCCTTGGTCCGATCTTCTTAAAATTTGACATATAGCATTATTAACATAATTTATTGAAGACGTGTTTCGTATTTTATTGAAATTTATGCTATAACGAGCTAAAAAGGGAATGTAAATTATTTTGGGGTCGATTTTCTCCGTAGTTGATATCAATACTCCTCAAATACTCTTATTTTATACTTAATTTTTTTTTTATTTTGACACATAATTTGTGAAAGCGTTGTCATTTATGTTAGGGATATGGTTTTACTTCAGACTTCAAAGAGATGATTTTACTACAACGCCATAAAGTTAAATAAAAAGCGCTATTTTGGTATAATATTAACCAAATATGCTATACGGAAGTTTTGTGTGACCAAAATACATTTGTGAGAAGAAAAGCTAAGATGGCTTGCCAGAAAAAATGAAAGACCACGCTTCAGGTAGTATCCACTGCTCAATAAAATAACACCGCATGTTACCATCTACGCTCAATCCTTACGACAAATATTGACAGCAGACTGATCATGGAAGGCATGAACTTTATTCTACATATAGTTCTGATTGCATTCTGTCAGGAAACAGACTCACTAAGTCTTTGTAAAATACGGGAATGGCCTCTACGAAGACTACATTCGACAGGACTGAAAAGAGCCATTACAATGAACATGAACGCTCAGCTGATGAAATTTACATTGTTATTACGTTACCAGGTCTTGGTTGGACCATCTGTATTAGGAGGACAAAGCCTACAGTAGTTCGGTTTGTTTAAACGTCGTAGGCTGGGACTACCTGAAGAAGCAACTAAGTTACGATGTCAATTGCTTAGAAGAGAAGTTGTGTCAAGTAGTAGTTTAGCCATTGAATTAAGAAATGTATTTAATAAATAAATTTACTTGGCTCATATTATTATTTTATGCATTATGAATTTGACGATGTATTTTTGTTGCCGGCATAACAACAAATCTATCTATTTAAAAAACCATACCACTTTTTGTTGTAATTTTATAACTCAAGAACGAGCTCACCTATCCAAACCAAATGTCTAGGCTTTGTTTGGACTATTTAGTTGATGGTTTATGTGAAGTTTGTACAAAATCGGTAGAGCGGTTCTTCATTCATCCTGCAAACGAAGTTGCGCGGGTCAGCTAGTTTTAAATAAGTTCTTTGAACTGTAGTCACCATGTTTTGGGTTTATATTAAACTCGTACAAAACGAAGTGAAATTTGAACCGAACGCCCTTTAGTTCGTCGAAACTCACAATGCAATGTCACCATGGCAAAGAGAATACAATACAAAGAGAATACAATACTACGTAAGAACCATGGTAATTCAATAGTATTCTAGCAAATTCCGTGTCCGGACGGTCTTTGACCTTCTTCGGCGAATCCACCGATTTTCCCTATTATCTGAACTAACACATAACCAGTATAAGCAGAGCTCTACTATATTTGGCGTATAATATTACCGTAGGTCAGGATATAGCAGGGCTTTTTATAGATGCGGGCAACGTTTTCACAGAAGGCGTGTGAAGGGGACCGATGCTTTCTGAGAATGGTCCCCCATACAATGTCGCTGTTTATTTTTATATTTCATTTCTGATAATTTGACTTTTGGATTCAGCTGTACTGCAGTAATCAATCTTGATGTCTTCATGTTCTATTCTAGTGTATTCATACTTGGTAAGGGGCCGTTTGACATTTGTAATAGATTAACTTTTACTTCGAAACCCGTTACCCCCTTTCTGGAGGGAGTTATCGAAAATTCTTTTTAAAGTGGATATCTGCATCATAATAACTGTTTTCATCTGTAAGTTGGACGGAAGCATAGTAGGTAGGTAGGTAGGTAGGTAAATAATATAAATGAAAAATTTTGCTCCCCGGGATGTATGTATCTGCAAATAATTTTCGACTACTGGTCCAAAATCATGAGTCGTTCTGGTAATGGAAGCTCTTATGCATGAGCATATTCTCATGGAATGCCTAGGGCTATCTATGAAGATACAGGTATTTATACTAAAACAACCTTTATTCTTGTAAGTCTAAGCCTTTTGACCTTCTCGCTAAAAGAAACCCTTCAGCCTCACCATGCCACTCGCAAAGCTCCTCACGTTGCCGCAATTATGCCCTGCCCTCCTGCCCTACAAAAGATGTACCTAATAGTACCTCGCGTTATTCTATCGCTCGTATTGCTGTTCCTTGGATTTGTGCTGAAAAAAGTGCGAAATAATTGATCGCCGGGCAGTACTGTACCTGCAGTAGGTACCTACCTGCCCGCACACGTTTTCCCCTCATCTTACAATCCCGGGTTCTTTAAGAGGAGCGTGAAGAGGCACATCACGGGGCCGCCAACTTGAGGATTAACTGTCAAAAGTGGCCCCCAATCGCTAGATGCGCCACGGCTTTCCATCAGGTTGGTGGCGACGTCAATTTGGCGTGCTGAATATAAAAAAAAAAAAAAATTGCGTGTACTTAGTGTACACACGTAAGAAGTGAAACTTCTTCATAAACTTAATTTTCACCTCACCATAAATTAAGTCAAAAAGTACAAAAGTACAAAAGTCCAAAAGGCCAAAAGTCCAAAAGTCCCAAAGTCCCAAGGTCCCAAAGTCCCAAAGTCCCAAAGTCCCAAGGTCCCAAAGTCCCAAAGTCCCAAAGTCCCAAAGTCCCAAAGTCCCAAAGTCCCAAAGTCCCAAAGTCCCAAAGTCCCAAAGTCCCAAAGTCCCAAAGTCCCAAAGTCCCAAAGTCCCAAAGTCCCAAAGTCCCAAAGTCCCAAAGTCCCAAAGTCCCAAAGTCCCAAAGTCCCAAAGTCCCAAAGTCTCAAAGTCCCAAAGTCCCAAAGTCCCAAAGTCCCAAAGTCCCAAAGTCCCAAAGTCCCAAAGTCCCAAGGTCCCAAAGTCCCAAAGTCCCAAAGTCCCAAAGTCCCAAAGACCCAAAGTACCAAGGTCCCATCCAAAAGTCCAAAAGTCCCAAAGTCCCAAAGTCCCAAAGTCCCAAAGTCCCAAAGTCCCAAAGTCCCAAAGTCCCAAAGTCCCAAAGTTCCAAAGTCCCAAAGACCCAAAGTACCAAGGTCCCATCCAAAAGTCCAAAAGTCCAAAAGTCCAAAAGTTCAAAAGTTCAAAAGTCCCAAAGTCTCAAAGTTCCAAAGTCCCAAAGACCCAAAGTACCAATGTCCCATCCAAAAGTCCAAAAGTCCAAAAGCCCAAAAGTCCAAAAACCCTTAAATGACATGCTATCCCTGGATAAAGTACTCTTAATTCGAATCCACCGTGGTGGGGAACAGAACAAAGATGGCGCGTAACCAAAAATCGTGACGTGACGTGACGTGACGTGACGCAAATTTTTTTCCAACGCCGATAAAGAAGTTTCACTTCAAAAAAATAACTTGCAGCATGAAGATGCAGCCACAATTAAATACCTACTTCTCTCCGACCTTCCCTTCTCCCCATCCCTTGCTCCTCGTAGTGTGCAGGTCAAAATCTTATTAAAAACTCAACATACAATACATGGACACAGAACAAAATCATCTAATGGTTGGTAAAGATTGAATGAAAATAAACAGGAAACACTTTTTCAAACACATTTATTAATACAAAACATTCTCGACAGATACAGACTTATGTAAAATTGCCATGACAGTTGCAGCAAGGCCCCGTTGGACAACAGCAGCACCCCTGCACACAGGATGGTCCACAGCAGCACCTCGGTTGGTCACATCCTCCGGGACACTTCGCAAATGTGCCGATGTTGAAGTCTCGATAGCATCCGTGCTGATAAGGCATTGTGGTATTAATTTTTTGAGAATTTTCTAAGCGTGTTTAATATTTTTATTTATTTTTCTATGCTTTGATTGTTCGAGAATGATCTGTCAGACTGACAGTGCCAATTCACTGCTTTGTTCTTTTTTTTTTCATTTGTATTCTAAAACCAGCTTCTGCCAGTTACATTCATGCTCATTGAATGGCCCACACTTGCCCACACTGATCTGTAGTGCTGACCTAATCTCACTGTATTCCGTAAGTGAGTTCTTGGTAAGCCCGTAGATTTGCCTCGTTAATTTACCTCTTAGATCATCTAACCACAGGATGCGCCTTACTTAAGCATTGTTTTCTGCCATTGCACATGACCATTTGGTCTTTTGGCTTTATGAAAAGCCTGTACATCAGTACATCATTTTATATGATTAAACTAGTACATTACATTGTAGTTGACTGTACAATAACAATTAACACACAACAGCCATTACGCGTTTGTCGATAAATACATTTTTAAATGCAATGAAATTTTATATGTCTTTGTGTTTCCCCCTTCATTTGTATGAAAACTGGCAGAATATTTTTGTATGCGGTGGTTCGCAAAGGCTAGTCCCGTGTTATATGGTCTAAGATTTACCTAGATGCCTCTGGTCTTATAGACGTTTTCAGATTTCTGTATCTTAGGGCTTAGGCTAACATTCCGCCTAGTTTCCATATTAAAATGAAATATACCTACTGTATCAAAGAAATTTTCGTTCTAGAGATAAATAAAGGCAAGTAAAACGCCACCTTCCCCCACATTAGAAGGTAGGTACAACTAAACTTAAAAAACTCTACTATAACACACACTTCAAATTTCATAGTTTTAGGTCAACGGGGGGGAAATTTGATTCTCTTGAAAATGTCGAAACATAAGTTTTCTGATGGGGAAATAAAACCCCCATTCCCAACCGACCACCTGAGTTATCCACCTGGTTGGTCAGTTAGGAATAAAAGTTCCTAACCACCCACCTTGTGCACTTGGTTGGTCAGTTAGGAATAAAAATTCCTAACCACCCACCTGCGACTGTATAAAAAAAAATTGCGTGTACTTAGTGTACACACGTAAGAAGTGAAACTTCTTCATAAACTTAATTTTCACCTCACCTTAAATTAAGTCAAAAAGTACAAAAGTCCAAAAGTCCAAAAGTCCAAAAGTCCAAAAGTCCAAAAGTCCAAAAGTCCAAAAGTCCAAAAGTCCAAAAGTCCAAAAGTCCAAAGTCCAAAGTCTAAAGTCCAAAGTCCAAAAGGCCAAAAGTCCAAAAGTCCCAAAGTCCCAAAGTCCCAAGGTCTCAAGGTCCCAAAGTCCCAAAGTCCCAAAGTCCCAAAGTCCCAAAGTCCCGAAGTCCCAAAGTCCCAAAGTCCCAAAGGCCAAAAGTCCAAAAGTCCCAAAGTCCCAAAGTCCCAAAGTCCCAAAGTCCCAAAGTCCCAAAGTTCCAAAGTCCCAAAGTCCCAAAGACCCAAAGTACCAAGATCCCATCCAAAAGTCCAAAAGTCCCAAAGTCCCAAAGGCCAAAAGTACAAAAGTCCCAAAGTCCAAAAGTCCAAAAGTCCCAAAGTCCCAAAGTCCCAAAGTCCCAAAGTCCCAAAGTCCCAAAGTCCCAAAGTCCCAAAGTCCCAAAGTCCCAAAGTCCCAAAGTCCCAAAGTCCCAAAGTCCCAAAGTCACAAAGTCCCAAAGTCCCAAAGTCCCAAAGTCCCAAAGTCCCAAAGTCCCAAAGTCCCAAAGTCCCAAAGTCCCAAAGTCCCAAAGTCCCAAAGTCCCGAAGTCTAAAAGTCAAAAAGTCCAAAATTCCGAAATTCCAAAAGTCCAAAGTCCAAAAGTCCAAAAGTCCAAAAGTCCAAAAGTCTAAAAGTCCAAAAGTCCAAAAGTCCAATAGTCCAAAAGTCCAAAATTCCAAAAGTCAAAAAGTCCAAAAGTCCAAAAGTCCAAAAGTCCAAAAGACCAAAAGTCCAAAAGTCCCAAAGTCCCAAAGACCCAAAGTACCAAGGTCCCATCAAAAGTCCAAAAGTCCCAAAGTCCCAAAGTCCCAAAGTCCCAAAGTCTAAAAGTCCAAAAAGTCCAAAAGTCCAAAAGTCCAAAAGTCCAAAGTCCAAAATTCCAAAAGTCCAAAAGTCCAAAAGTCTAAAAGTCCAAAAGTCCAAAAGTCCAATAGTCCAAAAGTCCAAAGTCCAAAAGTCCAAAAGTCCAAAAGTCCAAAAGTCCAAAAGTCCCAAAGTCCCAAAGTCCCAAAGTCCCAAAGTCCCAAAGTCCCAAAGACCCAAAGTACCAAGGTCCCATCCAAAAGTCCAAAAGTCCAAAAGTCCAAAAGTTCAAAAGTTCAAAAGTTCAAAAGTTCAAAAGTTCAAAAGTCCCAAAGTCTCAAAGTTCCAAAGTCCCAAAGACCCAAAGTACCAATGTCCCATCCAAAAGTCCAAAAGCCCAAAAGTCCAAAAACCCTTAAATGACATGCTATCCCTGGATAAAGTACTCTTAATTCGAATCCACCGTGGTGGGGAACAGAACAAAGATGGCGCGTAACCAAAAATCGTGACGTGACGTGACGTGACGCAATTTTTTTTCCAACGCCGATAAAGAAGTTTCACTTCAATAAATAATGTCCATAATGTCTACTTTATCAATATACCCACATGTTTATATGGCAAAACAAATGAAGATCGACAAAACAAATGAAGATCTATTTATGGGTGTAAGGGGCCCGCCCACCACCAAATTTTCGGGGGCCCAAGCGACCTCACCTACACGTGGTGCACCTGTTAACCAACGAACGAGGCTCCGCGAATTTAGGTACCCACATGGTGGCCTAGGCTCCCATGTGGGTGCCAGGTGGTACAAAGTGTTGGTCCGGGGGGGTACCACCGTGCAGCTGTGAAAAGCCCCCCAAGTAACCCAGCCCCGGTTGGGTTGCGTTCGGGGTTCAGCAGCTGCACAGCCGGGCCCGGGGCGATGTTTGATGCAGCAGGGGGGGACCAGTAGGCGCTAAGCGGATTCTAGTGTGGCTGACGGGGGTCGACCCGCCGGCCAGGGAGACCCGTAGAAACGGTTTACCGCTGGCCGCCCGCGGCATAGTATAGGGGCCCAACTGGGACTAACCACCCTGGGAGGCTGCCCCACCAGGCCGCGCATAATCCCGATGTGGTTCGTCGTGCCGGATGGTGACCGGACTGGGACCCCGGCGACCACACTCGGGGGGGTACGGGGGCCCTTCCGTCCGGCGGGTCGGCTTCCGTCTCACCACACAGTCATAGATGAAGCTAGCCCCTACGCCTTGTCACTCACTGCTGCGGCAAATGTCACTCCGTCTTCACGTCTCCCTTTCCCAGCAATCATGGCAGTGCATAAAAGAAAATCGGGTACCACAGCGGCCGCTACTACTCCCAGTAACGTACTGTTTGAGGTGGAGTTCGCTAACATCCGCGGACTCCATGCCAACCTCAACGTCGTCCATCACCATCTAGAGACGGCACGGCCAGCTGTGATGTTCCTAACGGAGACGCAAATACTCCGCCCTGCCGATCAGTCGTACCTTAGTTACCCCGGCTATATCATCGAGGAACTATTTCGAGAAAAAGCCGGGGTGTGCGCGTTCGTTAGGGCGGATGTTTGCTGTCGCCGGCTGCGCTGCCTTGAGGACCCTTCCCTCTCCGTCCTTTGGCTGCACGTAGATCACGGCTCCATGAGTCAGATCTACGTGTGCGTCTATCGATCCCACACAGGGACAGCTGAGATGATGAGGCTGTATCAGCACCTCAGCGAGGGGGCTGATGACGCGCAGGTACGGTTCCCGAACGCCGAGTTGGTTTTTCTGGGGGACTTCAATGGTCACCACATTGAGTGGTTGGGGTCCCTCAAGACAGATCCTGCGGGACGGGCCACCCACGCGTTCGCACTCTCCCATGGTCTGACCCAGGTGGTACGCGGGATTACGCGCATACCGGACAGGTCAGACCATGAACCCGCCCTGCTGGACTTACTGCTGACGAGTAATCCAACACAGTACAGTGTGACGGTTAGCGCCCCACTGGGTACATCCGACCACTGTGTTGTGCGTGCCCGCCTGCAGGTACCGTCCCCTGCAAGGGCAGTAGAGGTGACGCGGCGACTGTGGCACTACTCGTCAGCAGACTGGGACGGACTACGAGAATACTTCGCAGCCGTCCCGTGGAGTCAGCGCTGCTTTGCAGGGAGGGCTTCATCGGAAAGCGCCTCTGCGGTTGCTGGTGAAATCACATTAGGTATGGAATACTACATTCCATACACTGATGTCGCCAGCATCCGCAAAGCCCGCCCCTGGTTCGGGCGTGAGTGTGCCGTAGCTGTTCAACAAAAACAGGCGGCTTACCGCGCCTGGATCAGGGCTCGAGCTGTGCGCGACCCGAATGTGGCCCGCCTCAAGGCAGCGTACAACAGAGCCACTAGGTCCAGTAAGAGAGCCTTCAAGAGAGCGGACGCCCAGCGCGTCACGCGGCTTGGTCAGGAGCTCACGTCACATCCGACGGGCAGCCGTGGATACTGGCAACTGGCCAAAGCCGTGCAGGCCAACTTTTGCAAGCCCTCGCTGCCGCCGCTGCGCTATCCTGACGGATCACTGGCTCACAAGGCCCAAGAGAAAGCGGAAATGCTGGCCAAGCTCTTTGCGGCTAATTCCCGGGTCGATGACTGTGGCAAGCAACCTCCCACTATCGCCAACAGTGGAACCACGATGCCGGAAATTGTAATCCGGCAGTGCGATGTGCGGGCGGTGCTACGGTCACTCGACACGCGGAAAGCCAGTGGTCCTGATGGCATTCCGGCCGTGGTGCTGAGGAATTGTGCAGCTGAATTGTCTCCAACGCTAACACGCCTGTATCGCCTTTCGTATTCGTCGGGAGAAGTGCCGGAGGCTTGGAAGGAGGCAAATGTCCAACCGATCCCCAAGAAAGGGGATCGGTCGGATCCAGCCAACTATCGCCCCATAGCCGTAACCACCGTCATCTGCAAGGTGTTCGAGCTAATCATCAACAAACAGCTCATGCGCTATCTGGAGGATCACTCGTTAATTAACGATCGCCAATATGGCTTTAGGCCGAAACGATCAACGGGTGACCTCCTAGCGTACATAACGCACACCTGGGGTGAGGCTATGGAGAGGCACGGCGAATCTCTGGCTATTGGCCTAGACATCGCAAAAGCCTTTGATAGGGTATGGCATGCGTCGCTTCTTTCCAAGCTGCCGTCATATGGTTTATCGCATCAGTTGTGCCGCTGGTTGGCCAGCTTCCTGAACGGGCGACGGATTCGGGTCCTCTGTGATGGTCAGGCTTCCTGTTTTTTTCAGGTAAATGCAGGAGTACCACAGGGATCGGTATTGTCCCCAACTCTCTTTCTTCTGCATATCAATGACATGCTGTCCCTTGGGTGCATTCATTGTTATGCGGATGACAGTACTCTTCATGGGAGCTATTCTGGCCGTCCAGCGGCGGGGCGAGGCGACGTGGATGAGAAGAGACGACAACTCGTGGCGGATCTCGATCTGGACCTGGGCCGCATTGCCCAATGGGGTTCAGACAACCTGGTCGAGTTCAATGCCAGAAAAACACAGGCGTGTGCGTTTACAGCTAAGAAGTCCCCATTCCTACCCCTGCCCTCTCTTCAGAGCATTACAATTCCACTAAAGGACAACCTGGAGATCCTCGGTATAGACGTCCGGCGTGAGCTCAATCACAAAAACTACATAGAGAGCTGTATTGGTCTGGCCTCGCGGAAACTGGGAATCCTGAATAAGGTGAGACGGTATTTCACGCCACATCAGAGATGTTTACTGTACAAGACGCAGATTCGTCCCTGCGTCGAGTACTGTTCTCGCCTTTGGGATGACTCCGCGAGGTACTTGTTAGACGCGCTTGACGCTATGCAGAGACGTGCTATCCGAATAATTGGTTGTCCTGAGGTGACGGGAGGCCTCGAACCTTTGTCGCAGCGAAGAACCATAGCGTCCTTGGCTGCCTTCTACCGAATGTATCACGGCGAATGTTCTGAAGAGCTCTTCAACCTGATCCCACCATCTCCTTTCCGATCCCGAACAACGCGTGCCGGGCAGAGATGCCACTCATACACAGTGGAGAGAATCTTCGCCAGAACCGAGCGTTTTAAAAGATCGTTCCTCTGTCGAACTATAAAAACATGGAACGACCTGCCCGCACACGTCTTTCCCTCATCTTACAATCCCGGGTTCTTCAAGAGGAGCGTGAAGAGGCACATCACAGGGCCGCCAACTTGAGGACCACTGTAAGAAGTGGCCCCCAATCGCTAGATGCGCCACTGCTTTCTTACCATCAGGCTGGTGGCGACGTCAATTTGGCGAGCTGAATATATAAAAAAAGATCTACAAAATAAATAAAGATCGACAAAACAAATGAAGATCGACAAAACAAATGAAAATCGACAAAACAAACGAAGATCTACAAAACAAATGAAGATCGACATAACAAATGAAGATCGACAAAACAAATGGAGATCGACAAAACAAATGCAGATCGACAAAACAAATGAAGATCGACAAAACAAATGCAGATCGACAAAACAAATGAAGATCGACAAAACAAATGAAGATCGACAAAACAAATGAAGATCACTAAACAAATGAAGATCGACAAAACAAATGAAGATCACTAAACAATTAATGAAAGTAAGATAAACAACTGAAAGGCGACATAACAAATGAAAATCGGCAAAACAAATGACGGTCGGATAAACAAATGACGGTCGGATAAACAAATGACGATCGGCAAAACAAATGACGATAGAAAAAACAAACGACGATAGAAAAAACATATGCAGATCAATAAAACAAAAGACTATAAGCAATTTGATAAGATCAAAAATACTTGCAGCCATATTTAGTAATCTAGATAAGTTTGCCATTAAAAAAAATAGATGCAAGCAAATCTCGACCTTAATTAAATTCATTGTCAAGTTGTCATCTACAGGGAAGGACGTGCGCGTGATCACTGTTAAAAAGTTGTAAATACCCGTCAGTAAAATGGTTGTGAAAAAGTGTACAAAATGTAAAAAAAACATAACCAAAAAAATGCCGGGGTTAGAGTGCAGCAGATGCGATGTATGTATTCACACTGATTCTGCATGTTCAAAGATGTCAAATAAGCAATTGAAGACCGTGATGAACTCGCCCGGTATAGAGTGGAGCTGTGAAGATTGTCTCAAAAACATCTCTCGGAGGTCATCCTTTGTCATTCCCGCAGCCGACGACGATGGTGACGATGATGATGACTGTGAAGCGGATCAAGCCCAACTTATTGATGCCAAAAAGCTGATACAGGATATTAGTCGTGAAGTAAAAAAGACTTTTCGTGAAGAAATCGGTCATATGGAACAATCACTCGACTTTATAACCGATCAACTTTCTTCCATGGAGCAATCTATAAAAAAGCAAGATTCTAAGATCAAGGAGCTCGAAAATAAAAACAATGATCTAATAAATCGAAACAAAAATCTCGAACTGCGCGTTTCTGTTCTGGAACAAGACATGAAGGATGTTGAACAAAAGTCGCTCTTAAATTCTTTGGAAATCTCGGGATTACCAGAAGTATCACCCAACGCAGTAAACGAAATCGTAGCAACTCTCAGTTCTAAATTAAATGTGGACAAAAATGAGGTACAATCAACACTGCGTTTACCAGGATCGAAACAAAAACCAGGACCTATTCTAGTCGAATTGAAATCTAAAATTATACAGCAACGGTGGATAGAAGCTGCTAAGGATAAATGCTTTACAGTTGGAATGGTGGTGCCTGATGTCATGAAGGAGAAAGCTGATGGGCGTGTTTTTATTAGAGAAGCTCTTACTAAACATCAAAAAAGCCTCTTATACAACGCAAAGGTACAATTGTTAAATAAATCGTGTCAATTTGTATGGTGTAAGAATGGAAAGGTATGTGCCCGAAAATCTAGTAATAGTAAAATTTATTATATCCGTAAAATACAGGATATCGATGAAATTGTAAAAAATAATCCATGCAATCCCCAGAAGCAGCAAAAGCCCTCCATTATATCTTCTATTTTGTAAGTAGTGCTTAACTGGGTACCTACTGTGCATATTTATATTTTTTTTCATTTATTACTTTCTCAAAAAATAAATAACATGGAAACACAAATGAACGAAATTTCAAATTGTAGTTCTCTAAATAGTTTTTTCCAACACCTACCACCTAAAAGCTATTTGAATCTGTCATGTTTACATTTCAATATTAGATCACTCAAGAAACACTTTTGTAAATTGCAGCAAGTCATTCAGAGTTGTACCTGTCCACTAGATATCATAGTAATAACGGAGGCAAATATCTTTAGTGATATTGTCAATTTGTACCAATTGGTTGGCTATAACTTGCACTCACAACTGCGGAGAAAAAAGAAAGGAGGCGGAATTATAATTTATGTACGGAATCATCTTAAATTCACGGTAGTTGATCATGTAACCAAAACATATGAGAGCCTGTGTGGTATAGTAAAACTGGATTCCAAAAGAAGTGTAGTTGTTTGTGCTATTTATAGACCACCAAGTACAAATAAACACTTATTCACTTTTGAGCTGGGTAAATGCATTTCCAAATTCGATTTGAAACAAAACTTTATACTTATTGGAGATACTAACATTGACTTAAAGACTTCAACTTCATACAAAGATTCTTATGTCGGAGTACTAAGCGAACGCGGACTTATGTGTGGAATATCGGACTACACAAGAATTGAAACAAAAAAAAACATTATCACTAAATCTTGTATAGACCATATTTTCGCCCGATTTCCCACGCAACATCCGTATTCGGCGGTACTCGATGTCGTACTGGCTGATCATCGCGGTGTCGTCTTCGCTTGCATTGACGACAAACCTACAGCTATAGTGCCTAGGCGTATACAGGGTGTAAAAAATGTTGTGGATTATGACATTTTTTATAGGGAATTAAAAAATGTGGATTGGTCAAGGTCTGGAGTTATGAATTCTGCAGATGAGATAATAAATTTCCTATATAATTCTTTCATAAATGCGAAAAAATCTGCCACGGAATTTAGAAGTTGTAAAAACACTAGAAAGTCAGTCCAACGGCTTGGAGTGCCTTGGATTGACGGTAATGTTACCAGCCTGTGTGAAAAAAAGCACAAACTCTACCGGGATTGGAAGAATAATCCAGAAAATTCTAAGCTAAGATTAGAATACAATAAAATACGCAATAAAGTTCATAAAGTCATAGAAATTAAGAAAAATAAATATTATATAAACCAAATAAAAAGTAATTATAGGAACATTAAGCAGTTATATGGCATTATCAACGCAATGATGGGTAGAGTGACTATTTCTATAGACGAATCTATACTAAAGGCATTTAGTGCACAGGGACTTACTTCTAAAGCTATAGCCGAAAATTTTGCTACTAACTTTGATCAATCAGTGAAAAATGTAATTCCTAATTGTAAAATTAAGTTATTCAACCAAACCACTAATAATACTCTGGACTCCAGCATTCTATTTCAAAAAGCGACTCCAAAAAGCATACATAAAATAATTAAAAACTTAAATTCAAATAAAGCTCCAGGTTTAGATAACATATCAATTTCTGATATTAAATCGATAGGCAACTATATTTCTCCTACTATCTCTGATTTGATCAACTGCAGTGTTGTAACTGGCCATTATCCAGACAAATTAAAGGAGGGATGTGTTAGACCTATTTTTAAGAAAGGCAAACGTGATGATTACACAAATTATCGGCCAATCACATTACTTTCTTCACTGGATAAAATCGTAGAAAAGTACGTATGTGAGCAAATACACAGATTTTATACAAAGCACTCGGTGATCAACTCAAATCAGTTTGGTTTTCAATCGGGAAAAGGAACTGGAAATCTTTTGTCCGCTTTTACTGATAAAATTAATGGTTATCTAAATGATAAAAGATATATCTTGGTTCTGTTCATTGATTTCACTCGTGCTTTTGATACCCTTGTTCATGAGCAACTAGTAGGCAAGCTAGAAAAATGTGGAGTGCGTGGCCCATTGCTGACTTGGTGCCAAAACTATCTTGAAAATCGTACTTTTTCAGTTAAGGTTGACAACACATACAGTAAGCCCATGTCAGTGGAGGGGGGCACGGCTCAGGGCTCGGTATTAGGTCCCTTGCACTTCCTGTCCTATGTCAACGATATGGGTAACTGTATCACCAACAGCACATGTTACCAATTTGCGGACGATACCTGTCTTATTGTGGGAAATCAAAGTCTGCAAACTGCTAGCAATCTTCTTCAATCGGATCTAGATGCCTTAACAAAGTGGTGCCATGATGCTGGGCTGGTGCTTAACGCAAATAAAACTAAACTGCTAGTAATCAAGTCTCCATACAGTAAACCATCCCGTTTTAAAGACATAGTGGCTCACGACCACACTTGCCTGCACTCCTACAGCACTGGTATATGCTCCTGTCCAAAAATAGAAACAGTGGATAGCTACATATACTTAGGACTTGAAATCGACAGCAAATTCAATTGGAGTTGCCACATCGAACGTGTATGTACGAGACTCAGACATTTTCTGGCAAACATCATTATATTAAAAAATCGCATTCCATTTAAAGTAAAGATAATGTTATATAAGGCACTTGCGGAGTCACATGTCCAATACGGTTTAAGCAGTTACGGTAGAACATATAAGTCATATCTTGATCAAATTTACAACTTACAACTAAGAATATTAAAAAATATAGTTTCAAATAAAATTAAATTAAAATTTCAGGACAACCCTAATGGGCTTTTTAAGCACTGTAAAACGTTGCCAATACAATTGCAAGTACATTATAATTTATTAAAAGAAAATTTTTTCAATGACCATTTAAAAACACCTATTCAACATCCTGTATGCACTAGAGCAATTTCTAGGAAACGGCTTGTCGTACCGCGCGCTAACAACGCTTACGGTGAGCGCACTAATACCCACATGATACCCCAATTAATAAATAGCCTGCCGTCTAATTTGACTAGCATTTTAACTAATAAAAATATTAAAAGTAAACTTGGAGAGCATTTTCTTAATCTTTTGTGATTGAGTAATACTGACCATGCTAATGTATCATTATATTTTGTGTTTAAGGTTTAGAATTTAGATAATTTATTCATTCTACCTTCCCTGTGGGTATGCAACAATGTTGATGTAATAAACTTAGACAATAACGTCAATAGCGTAAGTATTAAACCTAAGTGGTTTTGTTTGCTATTGTGTATCATAATGTAAATATTTCTTTTGTGTGATAAATAAATCAAAAAAAAAAAAAAAAAAAATGACACTTCTCTAAAAATGTGCTTTTAGGCATTTATTGACATCACTGATCACGAATATGTAAAAATTTAATAAATATAATGCATGTTCATAAGGTCGAGAATTGCTTGCACCTATTTTTTTGAATGGTGTTAGCATCGTGATTACAAAAAATGGGTGCAAGCAAATTTCGAGCTTATGAACATGCATAATATTTATTTATTTTTTATATATTCGTGATCAGTGATGTCTATAAACGCCTAAAAGCACATTTTTAGAGAAGTGTCATTAAGGTCGAGATTTGCTTGCACCTATTTTTTTTAATGACAAACGCATCTTGATTACTAAATATGGCTGCAAGTATTTTTGATCTTATCAAATTGCTTATAGTCTTTTGTTTCATTGATCTGCATATGTTTTTTCTATCGTTATTTGTTTTGCCGATAGTCATTTGTTTATCCGACCGGATTTGGACTTTCAGGGAATTGGACTATCAGGGAATTAACGTTCAGGGAAGTGGACTATCGGGGAAGTGGACACTCAGGGAAATGGACTATCAGGGAAATGAACATTTAGGGAAATAGACGTAATGAACCGACTAGACATTCCGGGAATAAGACGTAACGTGCCGGAGGGCGGCATTTGTTTATCCGACCGTCATTTGTTTTGTCGATCTTCATTTGTTTTGTCGATCCTTATTTGTTTTGTAGATCTTCATTTGTTTTGTCGATCTTCATTTGTTTTGCCATATAGACTTGTGGGTATATTGATAAAGTAGACATTATGGACATTATTTATTTTATACAGTCACTGGTGGGTGGTTAGGAATTTTTATTCCTAACAGACCAACCAGGTGCACAAGGTGGGTGGTTAGGAAATTTTATTCCTAACTGACCAACCAGGTGGATAACTCAGGTGGTCGGTTGGGAATGGGGGAAATAAAACGGTAATTTTTTTTAAGGTTAGTCGAAAGAGTAAAAACAGGGAGCTATTAGGCCGGCCGTACACGGACTGCTCGAGAAGTTAACGGCTGAGCGACGTACACGAACCGCTCGAGCAGTCGGCATCGACTGCTCGAGCGGTCGGTTGTTGACTGCGTGAGCCGTCGCTACAAACCGCTCGAGCAGTCAAGATTTTCTACCGCAGTCGAGTCATGGATTATGACGAGGAAGCACTGCGTTTGCTGCTTCTGCTCAAGCGGTGACGACGGCGGCGACGTCAGAAGAGAAAATTATGGTAAAGGAGAAAGGTGAAGAGGAAGGGGGGGTGAGGTCGGAAAGCTGTCGACTGCTCTAGCGCAGTCAACGGCTCGAGCAGTCGGTGTATGCCTTACGACAGCTTTTCTGAATTTTATCATGCAGTTGACGGCTTGAAGCGGTCGCGACTGCTCGAGCAGTCGTGTGTACGACTGAATGAATGGCTATAGTTCACCGCGCGGTCGCGGCTGCAAGCAGTCGGTCTCAACTGCTTGAAGCAGTCCGTGTACGGTCGACCTTAGATTCAACTGTCTGTCCGTCTGTCTATCTGCCTTATCTCAGTTTTTAGGAACTGTGACACGTAGTGTGCTATGCTCACTGATCTGTAGATCAGTGGCTATTGGTGGCTATGCTAAATACCATAGATTTAGAATTTTTCGCTACTCTCAATTCTAAAGCTATGCTAAATACGGCTTATGCTATGGCCACTATTGCGAGTCCAGAGCCTTTAATAGTAAAACAAGACGATAGGCTCAACGCCTACCTACCTTCCTGGGGCTCATCACGCACGACACGCAACGGATTTTAGTTTGCTTTGTATGGTTTTACACAGCGCTGCGTCCACTATCCGCATCGACAGCCGGCATTTATAAGCAAATCAGTTGGCCACTGGCATCACCCACTGCGCACGTGTTAAAATTTAATTCTTTTGCCTTACATATGCCAAGAATGCTTGGCTAATGGCTTGTCCGGGTCAAAATTTACCCACCCATCCAAATTTACAACGGAGCTGGGACGACGCTATGTCAAAATTATCCTTTGACTCCTTTTTAAATGCTAGTCTAGGCCCGGATCGGGCCAGATTATTAGCGCTCAGTAGAAAGGAATCCGGTGATTGGTTGAAAGCTTTCCCTATAGCCAACACCGGAACTTTTTTGGAACCGGACATCCTAAGAATTTCAGTTGGTTTGAGACTTGGCGTCACGCTTTGGGCTCCACATCGATGCCCCTGCGGTTTTAACGTTGACACTTTGGGGCATCATGGTCTTTCATGTTTAAAGAGCGCAGGCCGCTTCTCACGCCACGCTGCGCTGAATTACATCATCCGCCGTGCTCTTGCCACCGCCAATGTGCCTGCGCTCTTAGAGCCAAACGGCGTTTTCAGGGACGATGGCAAGAGACCGGATAGTATATCTTTGATACCGTGGGAGATGGGTCGGGTCCTGGTGTGGGATGCAACTTGTGTTGACACTCTAGCCCCGTCCCATCTTCCTAAAACAAAATTAAAAGCCAGTGCCGCAGCGGAAGCGGCTGAAAATATTAAAATCTATACATATAATAAAACTGTAGAGGGTCGAGAGTCTGTACATGGAAGATATTTTGAAAATTTTAATTGGAGGGTGTTCTCTAATCGATTCTGAAGCCGAAAATGTAATTTAAATTTTTCATGTCTGTCTGTCTGTCTGTCTGTCTGTCTGTATCCCGACTAAGTATCACGCCGAAACTACTGAATCGATTTGCATGATACTTGGCACAATCTGAGCTTATGATCCGAGGAAGGTTTTAGGATACTTTTGATCCCGATATTTTGCGTGGTTCCTTCAGGGGAGGGAATGAAAGATGAAATGGTTTTTCAGCTGTAATTTCTCACCGCGTGGTCCGATTTCAAATATTTTTTTGGTGTTAGAAAGGTAATATTTTAAGCATTGCTTCACACAAGTTTTAATATTGAGGGTTTTGTGGTTCAGAAATGAGAGACATCTCAACTTTTGCCAAACCTAGAATTCAAGGGTTCCTTTGAAGGCAGCGGGCCAGGTGCGGGAGAGAACTCTCCCACCCAAGTTCCGCAGTCGGCGCCCTGGGCGCCGCCGACGTGTCTTCGCCGAGGACTATCGGCCTCCATGACCGGGGGTCTGAGGACGGTGAGAGGGCCGCTCACCATCCTTACCGAAGCAGGCCCATGACGGCAGCGTGACGTGAGCAACTCACGCACGCCCCCCCTTAGAAGCGGGGTCACACCCGAAACCCCCCATAGACGCGGGATTGCACCCGAACCACCCCCCTGGGCGAGGCCGCATTGGTGGCCGTAGGTCTGTTGGGAGTCACGGGACATCCTTCCTGAGGGCTTACCCGGGGCTCTCAACCATAGGCTGTTAGGCGTTACGTGAGGTTTTTTAGTCGGTAAGAGTCCGGCATAGCAGCCTACGAGGATTTTCCCTCACAATATAAAAAAAAAGGGTTCCTTTGAATAGATTACACTGGTAGGTATCTTCTATCGATATCTTTACCTATCTATTCTTATTCTATACCTATAACTCTATACCTATGTATAATAAACTATTTATCATAAATATAAATAGGTGTTGTCATGTTTTGCTATACCTGCTACATTACATTACATCTATCTATACTGTCTTATAATAAATCTGTAGAAGTGAAAATTCTGTACATTCAAAATATCAAAAAAGTAAATAGCAGGGCGTGTTACTAGACCGACACCGAACCCAAAAATGTGATTAAAAATTTTTTTAACTGTCTGTCTGTCTGTCTGTCTGTCTGTTTGTTCAGGCATCACGCAAAAACTACCGGTTCGATTACGATGAAACTTAGTGTAATTATTCTTTAATAGCCACACTGGGTACTTTTTATTCCGGAAAAGTATATAGAATTCAAAGCAAACTTAATTTTGCAGTTCGATCCCTAGACCCAAAGTTATTATCAATTATTGCTTAGACGGTTAATGATACGATGATGAAACTACGCATGAGCGTTGTTTGTTACAATTTGAAAAAAGTAATTTTAACGTTTTTGCAAATTCCACCTCCAAAGGTATAAAAAAGGAGGATAAAGTTGGTATGGGATAGCGTGATTCCTTGGTCCGATCTTCTTAAAATTTGACATATAGCATTATTAACATAATTTATTGAAGACGTGTTTCGTATTTTATTGAAATTTATGCTATAACGAGCTAAAAAGGGAATGTAAATTATTTTGGGGTCGATTTTCTCCGTAGTTGATATCAATACTCCTCAAATACTCTTATTTTATACTTATTTTTTTTTTATTTTGACACATAATTTGTGAAAGCGTTGTCATTTATGTTAGGGATATGGTTTTACTTCAGACTTCAAAGAGATGATTTTACTACAACGCCATAAAGTTAAATAAAAAGCGCTATTTTGGTATAATATTAACCAAATATGCTATACGGAAGTTTTGTGTGACCAAAATACATTTGTGAGAAGAAAAGCTAAGATGGCTTGCCAGAAAAAATGAAAGACCACGCTTCAGGTAGTATCCACTGCTCAATAAAATAACACCGCATGTTACCATCTACGCTCAATCCTTACGACAAATATTGACAGCAGACTGATCATGGAAGGCATGAACTTTATTCTACATATAGTTCTGATTGCATTCTGTCAGGAAACAGACTCACTAAGTCTTTGTAAAATACGGGAATGGCCTCTACGAAGACTACATTCGACAGGACTGAAAAGAGCCATTACAATGAACATGAACGCTCAGCTGATGAAATTTACATTGTTATTACGTTACCAGGTCTTGGTTGGACCATCTGTATTAGGAGGACAAAGCCTACAGTAGTTCGGTTTGTTTAAACGTCGTAGGCTGGGACTACCTGAAGAAGCAACTAAGTTACGATGTCAATTGCTTAGAAGAGAAGTTGTGTCAAGTAGTAGTTTAGCCATTGAATTAAGAAATGTATTTAATAAATAAATTTACTTGGCTCATATTATTATTTTATGCATTATGAATTTGACGATGTATTTTTGTTGCCGGCATAACAACAAATCTATCTATTTAAAAAACCATACCACTTTTTGTTGTAATTTTATAACTCAAGAACGAGCTCACCTATCCAAACCAAATGTCTAGGCTTTGTTTGGACTATTTAGTTGATGGTTTATGTGAAGTTTGTACAAAATCGGTAGAGCGGTTCTTTATTCATCCTGCAAACGAAGTTGCGCGGGTCAGCTAGTTAATAAATATAAGGGTCTCGACTCATCGTATCGTTTTTGTCCAGTCGGTGTCGAGACCCTAGGTCCATGGGGTCCCAATGCGCAAAAATTTTTCAAGAATTTGAAAAAGCGCCTTGCGGAGTCAACTGCTGACCCAAGGGCTGGCAGTTTTCTCGCTCAACGAATAGGTATTGCTATTCAAAGGGGGAATGCTGCTAGTCTTTTGGGAACAATGCCACGGGGGCCTTATTTAGGTTTAGTTTAGATATGTAAATATAGATATGTAATAATTATGTTTCTCTGTAATTTTTAACAATAAATATATTTATTCTTTTTAATACATACATATATCGATACCTCTGGGCTCAAAGGTCGTAAAGGACAAAATGGGACTTTTCAGGAGAAGCGAAAAACAAAAGAAAAAAAATATTTTGTACTCTAACTTTTTTGTTTCTTGAGCTATTTTAATAAAACCAAGGAAGAAAGTGCTTAGAATTTATAGTATTTTCTTAGGCAGATTAAAAAAAATACCCTAGTGCTGTATTTACCGAGATAGATTTCCTTTACGACCATAAATTTGAAAATAAAAGTCCTTTACACCCGTCAAATTTCCATCTTAAGATTTCACCGAAGGGTGTAAATCTACTTCACTGCGCAATTCTGAAGAAAATAAGGTAATAATCGACTAGTGTAATAATTTTTAGGTCATAAGGATCACTTGCTAACTCATTTTTAAGGGCTACATTATTAAATATACTTATATTTTTTAATATTAAGCTCGTCAAATTGACGTCGCCACCACCCTGATGGTAAGCCGTGGTGCATCTAACGATTGGGGGCCAGTCTCACAGTCTGTAAGACTTTCGACAGTGGTTCCTCAAGTTGCCGGCCCTGTGATGTCACGCTCCTCTTGAAGAACCCGGGATTGTAAGATGAGGGGAAAACGTATGCGGGCAGGTCGTTCCATGTTCTTATAGTTCGACAGATGAACGATCTTTTGAAATGCTTGGTTCAGGCGAAAATTCTCTCCACTATGTATGAGTGGCATCTCTGCCCCGGCACGCGTTGTTCGGGTTTGGAAAGGAGATGGTAGGATTAGGTTGAATCGAGCTCTTCAGAACATTCACCGTAATACATTCGCTAGAAGGCAGCCAAGGACGCTATGGTTCTTCGTTGCGCTAACGGTTCGAGGCCTCCCTGTCACCTCAGGACTACCAATTATTCGGATAGCACGTCGCTGCATAGCGTTGACGCTAGTAGGTGTCTTGCGGAGTCATCCCAAATGTGAGAACAGAATTCGACGCAGGGGCGAATCTTCGTCTTGTACAGTAAACATCTCTGATGTGACGTGAAATAGTCTCAGCTTATTCAGGAATTCTAGTTTCCACGAGGCCAGCCCAATACATCTCTCTACGTAGGTTTTGTGATTGAGCTTTCTTTTAGTGGAACCGTAATGTTCCGAAGAGAGGGTAGGGATAGGAATGGGGACTTCTTAGTTGTAAACTGTGTGTTTTCTGCCATTGAACTCGACCAGGTTCTCCGAACCCCATTGGGCAATGCGACCCAGGTCCCGGTGAATATCCACCACGAGTTGTCGTCTCTTTCCTTCCACGTCGCCTCGCCCCTCCGCTGGACGGCCAGAATAGCTCCCATGCAGAGTACTATCATCCGCATAACAATGAATGCACCCAAGGGACAGCATGTCTTTGATATGCAGAAGAAAGAGAGTTGGGGAAAATACCGATCCTTGTGGTACTCCGGCATGTACCTGCAAAAAGCAGGAAGCCATCACCCAGGTGACCATCGGCACAACAACGAGGCGATAGACCATATGCCGGCAGCTTGGAAAGATGCGACGCATGTCATACCCTATCAAAGGCTTTAGCCATGTCTAGGCCAATAGCCAGAGATTCACCGTGCTTCTCCATAGCTTAACCCCAGGTGTGTGTAATGTACGCTAAGTGGTCACCCACTGATCGTTTCGGCCTAAAGCCATATTGACAATCGCTAATTAACGTGTGATCCTCAAGATAGCGCATGAGCTGTTTGTTGATAATTAGCCCGAACACTTTGCAGATGACGGTGGTTACGGCTATGGTGTGATAGTTGGCCGGATCCGACCGACCCCCTTTCTTGGGGATCGGCTGAACGTTCGCCTCCTACCAAGCCTTCGACTCTTCTCCCGACGAATAGGAAAGACGATTCAGGCGTGTTAGCGTTGGACATAATTCAGCTGCACACTTCTTCAGCACCAATGCCGCACTGCCGGAATACAATATCCGGCGTCGTGGTTTAGCGCAACGAAGAACTCGTTGCGCTAACGGTTCGAGGCCTCCCTGTCACCTCAGGACTACCAATTATTCGGATAGCACGTCGCTGCATAGCGTTGACGCTAGTAGGTGTCTTGCGGAGTCATCCCAAATGTGAGAACAGAATTCGACGCAGGGGCGAATCTTCGTCTTGTACAGTAAACATCTCTGATGTGACGTGAAATAGTCTCAGCTTATTCAGGAATTCTAGTTTCCACGAGGCCAGCCCAATACATCTCTCTACGTAGGTTTTGTGATTGAGCTTTCTTTTAGTGGAACCGTAATGTTCCGAAGAGAGGGTAGGGATAGGAATGGGGACTTCTTAGTTGTAAACTGTGTGTTTTCTGCCATTGAACTCGACCAGGTTCTCCGAACCCCATTGGGCAATGCGACCCAGGTCCCGGTGAATATCCACCACGAGTTGTCGTCTCTTTCCTTCCACGTCGCCTCGCCCCTCCGCTGGACGGCCAGAATAGCTCCCATGCAGAGTACTATCATCCGCATAACAATGAATGCACCCAAGGGACAGCATGTCTTTGATATGCAGAAGAAAGAGAGTTGGGGAAAATACCGATCCTTGTGGTACTCCGGCATGTACCTGCAAAAAGCAGGAAGCCATCACCCAGGTGACCATCGGCACAACAACGAGGCGATAGACCATATGCCGGCAGCTTGGAAAGATGCGACGCATGTCATACCCTATCAAAGGCTTTAGCCATGTCTAGGCCAATAGCCAGAGATTCACCGTGCTTCTCCATAGCTTAACCCCAGGTGTGTGTAATGTACGCTAAGTGGTCACCCACTGATCGTTTCGGCCTAAAGCCATATTGACAATCGCTAATTAACGTGTGATCCTCAAGATAGCGCATGAGCTGTTTGTTGATAATTAGCCCGAACACTTTGCAGATGACGGTGGTTACGGCTATGGTGTGATAGTTGGCCGGATCCGACCGACCCCCTTTCTTGGGGATCGGCTGAACGTTCGCCTCCTACCAAGCCTTCGACTCTTCTCCCGACGAATAGGAAAGACGATTCAGGCGTGTTAGCGTTGGACATAATTCAGCTGCACACTTCTTCAGCACCAATGCCGCACTGCCGGAATACAATATCCGGCGTCGTGGTTCCACAGTCGGCGATAGTGGGAGGTTGCTTGCCACAGTCATCGACCCGGGCATTAGCCGCAAAGAGATTGGCCAGCATTTCTGATTTCTCTTGGGCCTTGTGAGCCAGTCATCCGTCAAGATAGCGCAGCGGCGCGTCGGCAGCAAGAGCTTGCAAAAGTTGGCCTGCACGGCTTTGGTCAGTTGCCAGTATTCACGTCTGCCCGTCGGATGTTACGTGAGCTCCTGACCAAGCCGCGTGATGCGCTGGGCGTCCACTCTCTTGAAGGCTCTCTTACTGGACCTAGTGGCTCTGTTGTACGCTGCTTTGAGGCGGGCCACTTTCTGGTCGCGCACAGACCGAGCCCTGATCCAGGCGCGGTAAGCCGCCTGTTTTTGTTGAATAGCTACGGCGCACTCATGCCCGAACAAGGGGCGGGCTTTGCGCATGCTGGCGACATCAATGTATGGAATGTAATCTCAATGATGAAGCCCTCCCTGCAAAGCAGCGCTGACTCCACGGGACGGCCGACTGACTCAGGAGGACTCAGGGCAAAATAAACGGATTTCAGGTCGTCCGTTGGCGCTGAAGAACGAAGAAATTTCATTATATTTGCTGTTTTTCGCACTCCGTTTGACAAAACGATGATGTGTTTTTTAACAAGTTTACGTCAATAATTACGCCAAGGTATTTAATGCTATCCGTCTTTTGGATGAATTCACATTTGCAACCTTTCATTTCTTTGCAGTAGTGTAATTTGATACCAAGAGATGTGTAATGGGCCGATCTAGCTGTTTTATGAAAACATACATATTTAGTTTTACTGGCATTCAGTGTCACTAAATTATAACGCAACCATGTTGACACTTGCCCCAGGCCCAACTCGGCTTTCGTAAATTTTTCAGCCCAACTTGCACCATCAAATATAACAACAGTGTCATCGGCATAGCATATTATATTATCCATATACATTATAAAAAGCGTTGGGCCAAGCACGCTACCCTGTGGGTCTCCAAAGTCGATTGTATCTAGCTCACTTTTAAAGTTACCCACTTTAACACACTGCTACAAGTAGCAGTATGGATGTAAAGGACATCAGGACAAGTCCTGATGTCCTTTACATCCATATTTTTGAGGTGACTTATAGGGAGTATAGGACCATTTAAATTTTTTATGTGTTTTACACCCAAAATTTTCTTTATATTTTCCTTTACTACCAAAATAATTTCACTCTAGTAGGTAAGTGTTATTTACTTCCATATTTTCACGGTAAACTTGGCTTAAAGTCTCAGATTATGTGGGTCGTAAAGGCATTTTTTTTGCTAATTTCGTAAAACGGAATATACAGATCGATAGGGAATTAAAAATTGAGTAAAACTGTATCAAAAAGTCATTTTCGCCCAAATGTCCTTTACGACCTTTGAGCCCAGAGGTATCGATATACGTATGTACTTTTTTAAGGGTAGGGTCAAGTGTTCAACAATGAAACACTAAAAGTTCATAACCTCGTACATCTCATGTTTTTGCTGATAGAAGTCTATAATTTTACAGGCATGTAGTCAATATGATTGGGTATCGAATGTCATTTATAGATTTTTTTAAATACAGTGATTTGAATCGACAAAGCAATAAAAACTAAGAAATGGGATTTGTGTTATTGTGTCCATATAGGCGTACACAATGAAACACCATATATTCAACAATGAAACACCATAAATAAACTGTGCCTAATTCAAATTTTGTTTAATGTAGGTAGTTATTAAAGAAAGAGCAGTCCGTTTTTACGTTAAATGCAGTGGCACGACGTGCCATGCTGCATGCTTCAGGCTTTTTTAATGACAGTTATGCATGCCCTGATTTATAAGACCGTAAACATTCGATTCCAGCCATTTTCCCAGCTAACAGAATATCGAATATTGTTAATTTTTGCCATTTGGTAAGCAATACGCCCCTCGTCCTTTTTACAGCTTTGTTACGCGCCATCTTAAAATTAAAACAAATTTTAATAGATAAGGTTTCACAATATCAACCAATAAAAATCTATAAAACAGTGTTTCATTGTGTCCATTGTTAAACTGTTTCATTGTTGACTACCTAGGGTTTATCTAACTAACTTTTAATTTATGTTCACAAAATTGTAACTTTGAAACTAATGAAATATGCCAAAATAATCTACAAAACATGTAGAATGCAGGATAATCATAAAAAATATAATATTCCTAACCATTAAATAATGAAAAATCTTTAAAGATAGCCAGAAATACTTCAATTTTTGACGAAAATAGTAAAAATGAGCCGCAGACGCGTCTTTTCTCACGCGGTGCCGCCGCAAACTGGGATACGCCGGTGGTATCTATTGAGTGTCCTTACGCGATATATTGCACTAACTGCCAACGTCGCGTTTTGGAAATATTACTATGTTTTATTGTGTACCACTGTTTCATTGTTGAACACTTGACCCTACCTACATTTATTGAAGTTTATTTTATCTATCTTTACAAATAATAAAATTGAAGTGTGTGTTTGCAATATTAAAAGTACAGATTTTTAATGATTGCATTGAATGTATAAACTATACTTATAGCAATAATACTATTTTAAAAACCCTAAAAAACTGAATTCATGTAGACGAAGGAGCGGTCAGTTAGTTCTAAATAAAAAACCGGTTACATAATTTAATACTTTATTTTATTTTAGTTTATGTAACCGTCTACCAGATCATACTCTGATTTGTTGCTAACCTACAAATATGTACAGTAAAGTTATGAATTTAGTTCTTGACATGTAAATGTTATTGAAAAATCTTTCTTCATCATGAAGTAAATCGGGAACAAATAAAATGAATTATACTCCTCAAATATTGGTCGCTTCAAATTCATATTATGAACCCTCATTCTACGTTTAGTTTAACGTTTTTCTTCATCTGCCAACAAGCAACTAATACCTAATTATAATATCTTCATCAATCTCCATGGCAAAATACGTCCACTCACGACAAGAAAACACTCAAAACTAAACAAAAAATCCGGATACAGTGGACGCATGCCATCGGCAAATTCGTTTAATCCGTTGCGTGCAGTGCGTGCAGTGCGTCCGGCGCGGGCCAATGGACGCACACCCTTATAATGAATAAAAGATCTGATTTTTATTGGCATTGCGGATAGTCCTAAAAAAATGTAAATTAATGCCTAAAATGCAGTTCTGTCGTAGCGAAAAGTTCTAAATCAGTCTATGGTTCTGTCTAAAAAAAACGAGTTTCAAAATTCGAATTCATTCTTTTTAAAGAAAAAACACTACGTTGAATTTAGATGATCATTAGCCCTCGTCGTTGACACAGTTTTATTGCTGATAAATTATATTTTATTCTTTTATCTTTTATAAATAAATAAATAAAAATCTAAAAAAAACCAACAGGACTTAATTAAATACAACATGCCTGTTTACTATGGAGGATATGTTGGAGGGGCCCACAGCGGTGGGTATTGTCTTTACTCCAAGGGCTGTAGTCCTACAACCGGGGGGTGTGGACCCGGGTGCATTCTACCCGGACCCTCTTGCGGACTATCCTGCTAATCACCAGGTTAGTAAGTTTAATTTTAGGAGGCGCATTGATAGTGTACAACGACAAAAGTAATGTTTCAAATCAGCCTGCCAGCGTACGTTTCCCTCCTCTTACAATCCTGGGTTCTTCAAGCCGAAGAGGAGCGTGAAGAGGCACATCATAGGGCCGCCAACTTGAGGGCCGCTTTCTATAGTCTTACAGACTGGCACGGTGGCCCCCAATCGCTAGATGTCGCTGTGACTTTCCATCGGACGGCGGCATCATTTTTGCGAGCTAATTATAAAAAAGCCTGCTGGACGTAGACCTCTTGTCAACGAGACGGCCCAGAAATAAAAATTTGAATGCCAGGAGTGAACTTGGGCCACCTATCTCTCCTCCCCCTGAGCTATTAACAAGCGGTGCGATAACTTAAGTAAATGGAAATGAACAAATGAAATGGATGATAGCTGTTGCCAATCATCTCCTGAGCCCACCGTAGTATAAGTTTCTTTTAATACAGAGCTGGCATTGCTAAGGTATCAATGCAGTAATGCCTCTGTTCTATGTGCTACATCTGACTGAATCTTTAATTGTTACAGAATGCAGAGGATTTTACCGATACGTACATTCTGAAAGAGAACATGCACTTCGTGACGTCTATCCTAGTCTTCACCGTACTGTTGTGTATAGGATACTACAGTTTCATATTCGAATACAAGACACGGCTCAATATGTTAATAAATCCTGTCTAAATAACATTTTCCGACTTTTATTGACGTATTATTCCTTGCTTATGTTTGGCACATTTTTCACCATGGCTGAAATAAAGCTGATGTCTGAAGATTTTAGTGTCATCGAGCTCGAGAGGGACTATGTTGACAGTCAGACGTCAACATAGTCCCTCTGGTGACATAGTGACGTCGGACTATAGTGACGTCCGACTATAGTGACGTCCGACTATAGTGACGTCCGACTATAGTGTATAACACAGTGATGATCAGTGTTACTCACCAACTAGCGCGAGGTAGCTATGCAGAGAACTCTTTCCCAGGGCGCCTTACTACAGAGATTCCAGTGTGCGTGCAAGGGTAGGCCAGGGCTCTGACGAAAACAGTCAGGTAGGGTGTACACACATATATTTATATAACACAGAGATACACAGAGACACACAGAGAGCTTATTCACTGATAGACACAAATATCACAGGTACACAGAAGTATAGTCAGTGCTTAGGTACTTATGCTACTAAGCTACACATAAGTAGTGGATTTACTGGCCTGCAGAGTGAGAGTGACTGCCTGTTGTTACTGCCAGGTGATGACGGCAGATACCTCTCACATGAGAAGCTCGTGTAGTCCGCACTTCCACGTTGTCGTACCACGTGCAGCCCACTAACTTATAGGTGCGGCACCAAATATCTCATCCGGCAACTAGCCGTAGTAAAAAAACCAGTTTTCTGGGTAAAATGTAGCAAGATGCAATGCAGCAACCCAATCACAGCCCGTTAGGCCACGCGAGGTAATAAATAATCGCGCTTGAGCGAAAAACTGATTCGCAGCGCAGTCTCAGAGCAAAAGTCAAAGGACCTCCAACTACCCCAAAGCAGGTCTCGGTCAAAAGTCCTGTCTTTCACGAAAAATCTTAACAAAAACCTGTTCCTTTAAATGCGAAACGCTTCGTCACCGAACTTATGACATCCTGTCATTCTGACAGCAGAAATGTCACCACTGACAACCGATTAAAAAAAGATAACTCGATAAGGCTGCTTTCACATCCTAAATACTGCATCTATAGAAAATAAATGCTACAACCACCCCCCCTTTAATAGTATTTCCTGCGGATATGACACGCTGGAAATACACAATAAAGAAAACAGAAAAGTACTGACTAATAAACAAAGACAACCAGCTAGGTCCTTCAAACACCAGCTGACTACGACCATTACAATACCAAAGAAAGATCCTCCTATGTACCTAACTAGACACTGACTCGTGTACCGGTTAGGCTAAGTAACTAGAGTCTAATGCCCTTCATAGAAAACGAATGCTCCCTTTACTCACTGCCGATACCCTAACACTACCCAAGCTCTCAGGATAATGTAGAGTACTAAGAAGCGAATGAGAGAAAAACGCTCGGTGCGGTGCATAGAAGAAACTACAACGTGACAATTTAAAGTCACGTACACATATAGAAATACAAACAAAAGATTAAAATAGTCTTACATAATGATCACATAGCACTGGTTTAATAAACTAGAGAAACAGTGCTATGTAGTTACGTTAGGTATTGGAGACTGCTCCTCCTGATACTTCAGGATGTCCTTGATATGGTACTCCCCAAGATCCTTACCGTCCAGATCTGACAGCCTATATACTAAAGGGGATCGTTTAGCAGTCACCACACATTTAAGGAACTTAGGAGCTAGCTTAGCAGTAAAATTCTTGGCCTTGTTGGACAGGTAGAACGTGCGTTTGTAAACTATCTGTCCCACTTTCAGCTCTACATGCCTTTTTCTGAGGTTGTAATACTTTTCATTACGCTGGTGGGCAACGTTCAAATGTTTCCTCACCTGGTCGTAAATGCGTTGTATTTCTCTCAGCTTGACACCGAAGGCTGATGGATCGTCTACAGAGACTGAAGTAGGATGGCACGCGATATCTGTCTGCCTGTACAGCACTCCATCCCCAATAAATTCCCTACCATGTACCAAAAAGTAAGGGGTGAAACGAGTTGCTTCGTTAACTGCAGTGTTTAAAGCACACTGTATCTCAACCAAGAACTGATCCCAAGACTTGTGTTGTGACTTCACATAGCATGAGATCGCTTGAACCACATTGCGAATAGCTCGTTCCGCTTGATTAGTTTGGGCATGATACCTAGGGTTATAATATATATTAGGTACATTGTATTTAGCCAACAGATCCTTAAATGGCTTACTCACAAACTGAGGGCCATTATCCATGTAAATAGTCTTGCAGACTCCGTGCACGAGAAACACACTCTTCTCTATGAACCTCGCGACTACAGCGCCTGTGGCAACCCGAACAGGGCACAACATGACGTATTTGCTAAAGTAGTCGGAGACCACGATCAGGTGTACGTTTCTATTGCTCGAAGTGGGAAAGGGACCAAGCAGATCGACAGAGATAGCTTCGAATGGCTTCGAAACCCGCTTCGGGCTACCCATTAGGCCGGGACGAGACGTATTTACGGGTTTGTACTGCTTGCATGTTTCGCAATTCCCAACATATTCTTTTACGTCCTCGTACATCTTGGGCCAGTAATAATTTAGGGCTAACCTTTTATGCGTCTTCCAAACGCCACCATGGGCACTAAGTGTGTCATCGTGGTACTTAGAGAGCAGGGGCAAGCGATCCTCCTGAGGTACCACCAGCTTCCAGTCAAAGTCTGAAGTCAAAGAATATTTATTTTTAGTTAACCTATATAGAAGGTTGTCACGAATGTCATAATTTGGTGACTTCCTAGGGTTCTTCCGAACACTATTCATGGTGTGGTCATACCACGGGTCTTTAGTGGGTACTGCATCGAGGGAATCAATTTTGATACGAGACAGAGCATCAGGTACAACGTGGTCTTTACCTTTTCGATGCTCTATGTCAAAATCGAATTGACTGAGCCTCATGCTCCAACGTGCTAGACGACCCGTGGGATTTTTTAGCTTATGGAACCACAGAAGAGATGAATGATCCGTGACGACCGTACATTTTTGGCCTTCGACGTACTGTCGAAATTGTTCCAAAGCGAAAATCACGGCCAGAAGTTCTCGCTCAGTTGTGCTGTAGTTCACCTCGTTCTTGTTGAGAGAACGGCTACAGTAGGCGATAGGGTGCTCAACACCATCGTGAGTTTGTGTCAGTACAGCAGCAACTGAGTAAGCTGACGCGTCACTAAGAATGCGGAAGGGCATCTCAAAGTTAGGCATTTTTAATATAGGGGCAGAAACCAAGGCTGACTTTAGCAGGTTAAAGGACTGTTCAGCCTCAGGGGTCCATTCGAACTTAAGGTTCGTAGAAGTGAGTTTGCACAGAGGTTTACTAATCTTCGAGAAGTTGTTAACAAAGCGACGATACCAGCCGGCCATTCCCAGAAATCTCTTAACCTCCTTAGGGTTAGAAGGGGTGGGATAGTTGAGGATAACCTCAACTTTACCCGGGTCTGTCCGTAAGCCATGTTTGTCCACATAATACCCCAGGTATTTGAGTTCACTCCGACAAAAGTGGGATTTTTTCATATTAATAGTTAGGCCAGCATCCTTGAGTTGCTGATAGACTCTATGTAAGAGCTCTACATGCTCCTCAAAGGTGCTGGACACACAGACTATGTCATCCTGAAACGCAAATACCTTGTTGTCGAACTCGGGACCAAACAGACGGTCCATGAGGCGTTGCATCGTGGCACTGGCACCGACAAGACCGAAGCACATGGAATTGTAATGGAACAATCCTCTCCGGGGAACCGTAAAAGCAGTCTTCTCAGCAGACTGGAGTGAGTCGAATGGAATCTGCCAGTAGGCCGCACTCAGATCTACAGAGGTTAAATACTTAGCATTATTAAGATGGTCTAAGATTTGATTGATATAGGGTAAGGGGTAGGCGTCACTCTTAGACACAGAGTTCAGCTTGCGAGAGTCCAAGCACAATCTGAGGTCGCCGTTCGCCTTCTCCACCATGACCACTGGAGAGTTCCAGGCGGACTGAGACGGGGACACTACTCCCATCTCCAGCATTCGGTCCAGCTCGGCTTCCAGGGCCTTCTGCTTAAGGGGAGAGAGCGGATAATAACGCTGCTTGATCGGCTTGCTGTCACCAGTGTCAATGACATGGTGCACAAGTGAGGTCCGACCTAAACCCACCTTATCAGTGTTCAACGAGTCGAACTTTTCAATGACCTCGTTGATTACACACCTTTGTTTAGTTGTCAGGTTGTCGTAATCCTCGAGGCCACCGTTAAGGGACACAGACTCTATAGGATTATTATCACTAAAGCTATCAAGACTAATATTTTGTAAAATTAACTTATCACTTAACTTAAATTGTTGCCAGAAATCCACTCCAAATATCATGGAGGTGGTTATACCTGGGACAACATAGAACTTGACAACTCGGATAACCGAATTGTACTCAATTGGCAAAGAGATACAACCCAGACATTGCAAGTGAGTGCTGTCTGCAGTTGTAATACGAAAAGTAGGATTGATACTCACAAGATCAAAACCCAGTTCCAAGAAGATGCGGTGCGCTCCCTTACCTAGTATAGAGCAGGAGGCACCGGAATCTAGAAGGCCTAAGACATTTAAATTTAAAACCTTAACAACTAGATACGGTCTAATGTCACTATCCCGTTTAGGAAACAGGACCTTATCAGAAATAGACTCAGATACAGAGTGATGCACAGAGTTCCTAATAAGGCCCTGGCCTACGCGTTTTTTGACTTGCTAGTACAGTGTGAGCAGTCTGGGGTCTTGACTCCTTTGAGACCACACCGGAAACACACCAGCTCCCTTGACTGTGTGCAGCTGTATGCAGTGTGACCGCCCCCGCCGCAACGAAAGCATTTGCGATCGTGGGGGGTAACCGGCGTCTCCACTGCAGACACCTGCTTAGCGGGCTTTTGTACACCTTTGTTCTTAAGCTGGTGTAAGTCAGATGTAATCTCAAATTTGTCAAGAGCAGGCTCATGGAAAGCGTCTGCCCTAGTACGCGCAAGCTCCAAGCGCTTACCCAAACGTCTCAAGTCATCTACAGAGTTGACATCATGCAAGGCCAGTTCCTTCATGTAGTCAGGTCTAATGTTGTGCATGAGAATGTCCAGCTGTTCCTCACTGGGCATCTTACACGACAACCTTGAGAACATGGCTTGCATTGTACATATATAGTTAACCAAGGACTCAGAGCGGGCTTGTGTACGCTGTCTTATCTCGTTCCTGAGGCGGTAATCATAATCAGGAATATCGAAGGTATCTCTAAGCTCACTAATAAGATCCTCATATGAGATGAAGTTAGCTTTGTTTGTACGGAACCAAGACAAAGCCGGTCCATCCAACAGGTCGGAGAAAGCCATAAGGAGTCTAGGCTTAGTAACCTCCCGAGCACATCTAAGTTCCTCTAATCTCTCTAAAAACACACGTACACAAGTAGAACCATCATATTTTAAGTTAAATGAACATAAGTTAAGGGGACGTTCTTTATACACTATGTTACATGTAGAACTATTCCTACTTGAACTAGCTCGCACCGAGCGGTCCTCTCTCACTACTGGTGAAGTATATTCCACCTGGTCACGACCCGAAGGATCATCACCATCATCATCCGAACCTTCGGATTCAGAATCACTACTGGGTTCAGCCCTAGCGATGATCTTCACTAGCCTACCACGAATATCCACCAGGTCGGGGCAATCCAGACCACAACGAGCTAACCTACTCAATAAGTAGTTGGCCCTGATATACACCCTAAGACGACTATTATTATTGGCCAAAAACTCACCTGACTGAATAGCCTCCTCCAACTCGGAGACCTTCGGAAGACAGGTCGAGAGCTCAGCCGATGCATCAGCGGGTACCGGGGCACTCGCTTTGATGCTACCTCGACGGACGAGTCGGTGTGCCGTTCTTAGCTCACTCCGAAGGCCAGACACTGTCGTTTCCGGTTCCACTGAAATACCCATGTGGGACAGCTCGTTAGCAAGTTCATCCTTTCTTAAATAATTAATATATTTTTTCCTCTGTGCCATTATGTAAAAATTTACTTACAACAATTATAAAGATAAAATGGCACAGATAGGGATCAATTACAAAGTAAAAATGTTAATTGAGTTACAACAAAGTGTACTAAGTTAGGTAATTATGTTTCAAATTGACTTCCAGAATTTAACAAAGATTAAGGGTATACTAAGAGAGAAAAGTTTCGAAATTTTCTGATAACACTGTTCAGATTAACATTCAAAATTACAAGGTATGTACACACCTTATAAAAAAGTTTTAAGTTACACAGAGAAATTCACTAAGTTAACACAGAGAGATTCACTAAGTTTACCTTACAAGGTGAAACTATAGGATAATATATATTATATATTAATCTACACTAATTATATAATAAATATATGTGTGCACCATAAAAAAAGAACATAAAGAAGAAAAAAAACACAATAAGAAAAGAAGTGGGTATTCCAAATAAAATCAAAAAGTTTTTCCAAAATCACAGCTATTTTTAAATTTTAGAATTTAGAATTTTGTGTCTTTTCCAGCCAAAGATGTAGGGAGCTGGAAGAAGACGAAAGGGAAGGTTTTGTGCTTAGCTGCTAGCACCACCAATTAACGTCCTGGAGCGTCTCGGACGATTCCAGAATGGTTTCGCCAGAGATAACCACCTATGCACACACACCAGACTGAGACTACCGCAGAGTAGACCCAGAGATTTGCCACTACGTTGGGAGCCAATTTATAACACAGTGATGATCAGTGTTACTCACCAACTAGCGCGAGGTAGCTATGCAGAGAACTCTTTCCCAGGGCGCCTTACTACAGAGATTCCAGTGTGCGTGCAAGGGTAGGCCAGGGCTCTGACGAAAACAGTCAGGTAGGGTGTACACACATATATTTATATAACACAGAGATACACAGAGACACACAGAGAGCTTATTCACTGATAGACACAAATATCACAGGTACACAGAAGTATAGTCAGTGCTTAGGTACTTATGCTACTAAGCTACACATAAGTAGTGGATTTACTGGCCTGCAGAGTGAGAGTGACTGCCTGTTGTTACTGCCAGGTGATGACGGCAGATACCTCTCACATGAGAAGCTCGTGTAGTCCGCACTTCCACGTTGTCGTACCACGTGCAGCCCACTAACTTATAGGTGCGGCACCAAATATCTCATCCGGCAACTAGCCGTAGTAAAAAAACCAGTTTTCTGGGTAAAATGTAGCAAGATGCAATGCAGCAACCCAATCACAGCCCGTTAGGCCACGCGAGGTAATAAATAATCGCGCTTGAGCGAAAAACTGATTCGCAGCACAGTCTCAGAGCAAAAGTCAAAGGACCTCCAACTACCCCAAAGCAGGTCTCGGTCAAAAGTCCTGTCTTTCACGAAAAATCTTAACAAAAACCTGTTCCTTTAAATGCGAAACGCTTCGTCACCGAACTTATGACATCCTGTCATTCTGACAGCAGAAATGTCACCACTGACAACCGATTAAAAAAAGATAACTCGATAAGGCTGCTTTCACATCCTAAATACTGCATCTATAGAAAATAAATGCTACAAGTGACGTCCGACTATAGTGACGTCCGACTATAGTGACGTCCAACTATAGTGACGTCCAACTATAGTGACGTCTGACTATAGTGACGTCTGTCTATAGTGGCGCATGTCTGTAGTGGCGCGCATGTCTATAGTGACGTACGTCTATAGTGACTGATTCATGTATTTGTTCTACTCGCACGCCGCACTGCCAGTCGCCCGTGCCGTTCGCTTGGTACATTTCGCCGTTCGTATCTCGCCGTTCGCCGCGCCGCGCCGCGTAGCTTGCACTTGCGACTCAAACAAATGAATATGTCATTTGTTTGAGTCGCAAGACACTTCGCCGTTCGCGCCGCGCGAATTTTCGCTATGGCGACCGTCCCGTGGCCAGGCAGTGACCATAGTGACGTCTAACTATAGTGACGTCTGACTATAGTGGCGTATGTCTATAGTGGCATCTGACTATAGTGACGTCTTGACTATAGTGACGTCTGACTATAGTGACGTTTGACGGTTCTTTCCCACCGTCGACCTTCCCAGATCACCTGGGTGTACGGTGGTAATTTTTTTTAACTACGGTTCACCTTTCCAGTATTTCATTAAAAGATATTGGTGACGGTCCACCTCATTTAATTGACTATAGTGATGTCTGACTGTAATTCTCAAAGGGGCCGACAAAATAAATGAACCTTCCGGACCGCAATGTTGAATTTGCAAAATGTTGAATTACCGCAATGTTGAATTTACAAAATGTTGAATTACCGCAATGTTGAATTAGCAAAATGTTGAATTACCGCAATGTTGGATTTGCAAAATGTTGAATTACCGCAATGTTCAATTGAAGACCTCTCCGGACTCGTGGTCCCCCTGCGATGTTCCCCTGGAGGGAACATGAGAAAATCGCATTCGCTCGTGGTCCCTTCGATTCACTCTTGACCAATTTTAACTGATAATGAAATAACACAAATGAAGATCGACAAAACAAATGAAGATCGGTGAAACCGAATAGTCTGGCAACGGAGCCAGATTGTAGAACTTTCTGGAAGCAGCAGCAACTGTGCATACGATCATAGATTTAGAATTTTTGCTACTCTCAAGATAGTGGTGGCACGTGAGTGACCCTTCACATTATAATGACCAAAAAGCAAAAAGCAAAATACAATCAAAATGTTCAATATGCAAAATGTGCAAAACGCAAAATGTGCCCCACAAGCAAAATGGGCAGAACGCAAAAAGAGCATCAATGGCTTTAACCCTTAATTCGAAGCTGTCCAGTATACTTCCCATTGAAGAAAAAAAAATGTGCAGTGAAAAAATTACAGTATAGTTTGAGTTCGTAGCGCTTTATAGCTCCTTGATGTATCTAAGAATTTGTGTACCTAATAAATAAATGGTTTAAAAAACCCTAGAAAAATACGCTTTTATAATGCACGAAAAAAATACAAAAATAAATTATGGATCGTTCAAGTTGCATCTATTTCTGGGCTGATATGTAAACTATGTGCTTTTAGTTATAATATTTGATTATAAAAGAATGGGGCGCTAGTAGTTTTACAAGTCAATTAAAAAAGGTTTGTTATAACCTTGAAACCTAAGCCTGGTCAAAGTTCATTACAAGACTTTTCTGACGAATCCAAAAACAGATGTAATACGATATTCCATCATGAAGTTTCAGTGCCTATCTTCCGGCTCCATCATCACATCAGTTTGACAGTACCATATTATTGTATTGTCATCAGAACTACATACAGCTGCCAATTTTCATGACCCTACGATCCTTGGAAGCTGGTTAAATTAGCTACCTTAGATTCCACGTGTTTTCAGTGCCTATCTTCCGGCTCCATCATCATATCAGCTTGACAGTACCATATTATTGTATTGTCATCAGAACTACATACCTAAATCTGCCAATTTTCATGACGCTACGATCCTTGGAAGATGGTTAAATAAGCTACCTTAGATTCCACTTTTTCCACCGAAGTTTCAGTGCCTATCTTCCGGCTCCATCATCATATCAGTTTGACAGTACCATATTATTGTATTGTCATCAGAACTACATACAGCTTCCAATTTTCATGACCCTACGATCTTTGGTAGCTGGTTAAATTAGCTACCTTAGATTCCACGTGTTTTCAGTGCCTATCTTCCGGCTCCATCATCATATCAATTTGACAGTACCATATTATTGTATTGTCATCAGAACTACATACATCTGCCAATTTTCATGACGCTACGATCCTTGGAAGATGGTTAAATTAGTTTCCTTAGATTCCATTTCATTGTTAGTTACTTACACGACGACCTAATAAAAGCGTATTAAAAACCGACAGCCCATATACTTTGACGCCCATATACTTTGTGGACATGATATGTCCACAAAAATCCATGATGGATCTTTTTAATGAATTTTAGTGGAGGAAGGGTTACATTTCAGATAAATAAATATAATAGAATCTAAATTTCAGCAATATCGTCGTATAATGAACGTTCAAATAAATGGACGTACAAAGAAATCGACATTCGCAATAATGGACCTTTAAATAAATAGACTTTCGCAGAAATAGTCGTAACAAACACGCTAGACGTACTAGGAACTGGACCTAAGAGACCTAAATGGAAAAAGACCGCGTCTTCCGATCAGTCGGACGAAGCAGTCGGACTGCTTTGAACATGTCCTAAGTATCTTTTGCACATTTTGCGTTCTGCACATTTTGCTTGTTGTGCACATATTGCGTTTTGCACATTTTGCATATTGAACATTTTGTGTTTTGCACATTTTGCGTTCTGAACATTTTTCAAATTGAACATTTTGATTGTAGTGCTCATTTTGCTTTTTGGTCATTATGCTCTGAAGGGGCACGTGACTGCTTTTTTCAGATATTTATAAAAAAAAGAAATTAAATACAATCAATCATCATATTATTATGGTAACAGGAGCACTGTTTTAGTGAAGTCAAGTATTTATATCATATTATGACATGAAATACCTACAAAACTCTTCGTGCGTGGAATATGGCCAGAAACCATGCTGCCCAAAGACGTAGTGAACGGAAAACCCATTTAAAAGATTAACCGAAATAAACGGTTACAGATTGAATCGGTAACCTTTTATAAGGGTTACATATGGATACGGTTAACACTTTATATCGGTTAATTTATCAATAAAGTTTAAAAGTTGAATGATGTGTTTAGATAACCCTTTGAAACGGTTAATCTATTGAAACTGTTATCACATACAATGTTAACCTGGGTTTTTAGTTACGATACAGGTTAATGACATAGCCAACATTTGGACCTTTGGACTTTTGGATTATGGACTTTTGAACTTTTGGACTTTTGGACTTTTGGACTTTAGTACTTTTGGACTTTTGGACTTTTGGACTTTTGGACTTTTGGACTTTTGAACTTTGGACTTTTGGACTTTTGGCCTTCAGGACTTTTGGACTTTTAGACTTTTGGACTAAAAGTAATTTCAATAAAGTCATGAAGAAGTTTCACTTCTTACGTAAGTACACGCACACATTTTTTTATTATAAAGCGATTACAAAATGGCCACCGTTTCGCAGTTATATACCTAATGTCTTGTTGGATATTTTTCTAAAGCTTTTTGATATATTGAGTACGAATTTCAGGTTAATTTTGCAATCCAATAAGGCTGCCGCGCCGCGCCGTTGTATAATTTCATGTTGGATATAGTATAAGGGGTTTTTTGGTATGCTGAGTACGAATTTTGGGTTCATTTTGCAATCCAATATGGCCGCCGCGGAACCGATGTAAAATTTTATGTTGGATATCGTATAAGGGGTTTTTGGGTATGCTGAGTTCGAATTTTGGGTTAATTTTGCAATCCAATATGGCCGCCGCGCCACTGTTATAAAATTTCATGTTGGATATCGTATAAGGGGTATTTTGGTATGCTGAGTACAAAATTCGGGCTAATTTTGAAATCCAATATGGCCGCCGCGCCACCGTTGTAAAATTTCATGTCGGAAATAGTATAAGGGGTTTTTTGGTATGCTGAGTACAAATATCGGGCTAATTTTGCAATCCATAATGGCAGCCGCGCCACCGTTGTAAAATTTCATGTCAGAAATAGTATAACAAGTATTTGGGTATGCTGAGTACGAATTTCAAGTTAATTTTGCAATCCAATATGGCCACCGCACCACCGATGTAAAATTTCATGTTGGACATCGTATAAGAGATTTTTTGGTATGCTGAGTACGACTTTAGGCAGACATTGAAAATCAGTTACTGTGATTTTGCAATGACATCGCTATCATAGTTTTGCTGAGTGTCGGCCTATTGCAAGCTCAGTGTACAGAATTTTTAGTTATATTTTTAGTGTATATTATAACCCCAACATGCTTTTGACCACACATAGCGCCACGTCAAGTGTTAAGAGCGTGATACCGCGCCATAGAGTAAAATATGCGTACTTAGACACAGAAAATAATATGTGTGGTCTCCGGACACGGTCAAATAACCAACAATAACTTGACGAAAATAAATGTATACAACTAAACACTGTTATCTACTTTCATTTAATATTTTAACAGAGTTGACTCAATCTTGTTGACCGTGTCTGGAGACCAAAATATGATAGGATAGTTGCAGCAATTTTAAAGATGGGTCCGCTGCTACCAGTTTTCATAATGTTTTCGCTGACTTTGTCGATAGTGGCGGATGTGACTGTATTTGAGTTGTGATTGTGTATTTATTTATTTTTATTCGTTTTCCTTTTCATTTTTGCTGAAATGTTGAAAAGTTACAAAAATTTGTGGCGAACTTTATACTTACTGTAATAGTGGCCTGTATGGGTGTGTTATAATTTTCTGCCTATGTAGGTATGTAGTAAGTGGTTGAATGCATTTTGTGGTTGAAATGTATAGAAGAAGAAGAAAAAAACTGTCCTGTAGTTTTGCAATAAACATTTATTTATTTATTTAATTTCAGGCTAATTTTGCAATCCAACATTGCCGCCACACCACCGTAGTAAAATTTCATGTTGGATATAGCATAAGGGGTTTTTTGGTATGCTGAGTACGAATTTTGGATTTATTTTGCAATCCAATAGGTATGGCAGCCGCACCTCCACGAGTCTCCACTCTACTCTTTCTCTACTCAGCATACCAAAAACCCTTAAAACGATATCCAATATGAAATTTTATAACGACGGCGTGGCGGCCATATTAGATTGCAAAATTAACCCAAAATTCGTACTCAGCATACCAGAAAACCCTTATACGATATCCAACATGAAACTTTACAACGGTGGCGTGGCGGCCATATTGGATTGCAAAATTAACCCGGAATTTGTACTCACCATACCCAAAAACCCCTTATACGGTATACAACATAAAATTTTACAACGTTGGCGTGGCAGCCATATTGGATTGCAAGAGTAACCCGAAATTCGTACTCACAATACCCAAAAGCCCCTTATACGATATCCAACATGAAATTTTACTACAGTGGCGCGGCGGCCATATTGGAGTGCAAAATTAACCCGAAATTCGTACTCAGCATACCCAAAAACCCCTTATACGATATCTAACATGAAATTTTACAATGGCGGCGTGGCAGCCATATTGGATTACAAAATTAACCGAAAATTCGTACTCAGCATACCCAAAAACCCCTTATACGATATCCAACATTAAATTTTACAATGGCGGCGCGGCAGCCATATTGGATTACAAAATTAACCGAAAATTCGTACTCAGCATACCAAAAAACCCCTTATACGATATCCAACATAAAATTTTACAACGGTGGCGTGGCGGCCATATTGGATTGCAAGAGTAAACCCAAAATTCGTACTCACCATACCCAAAAACCCCTTATACGATTTCCAACATGAAATTTTACTACAGTGGTGCGGCGGCAATATTGGATTGCAAAATTAACCTGAAATTCGTACTCAACATACCCAGAAACCCCTTATACGATATCCAACTTAAATTTTACAACGGCGGCGCGGAAGCCATATTGGATTACAAAATTAACCGAAAATTCGTACTCAGCATACCAAAAAAAACCCCATACGATATACAACCTTAAATTTTAGAACAGTGGTGCGGCGGCCACATTGGATTGCAAAATTAATCCGAAATTCGTACTCAGCATACCCAAAAACCCCTTATACGATATCCAACATGAAACTTTACAACGGTGGCGTGGCGGCCATATTGGATTGCAAAATTAACCCGGAATTTGTACTCACCATACCCAAAAACCCCTTATACGGTATACAACATAAAATTTTACAACGTTGGCGTGGCAGCCATATTGGATTGCAAGAGTAACCCGAAATTCGTACTCACAATACCCAAAAGCCCCTTATACGATATCCAACATGAAATTTTACTACAGTGGCGCGGCGGCCATATTGGAGTGCAAAATTAACCCGAAATTCGTACTCAGCATACCCAAAAACCCCTTATACGATATCTAACATGAAATTTTACAATGGCGGCGTGGCAGCCATATTGGATTACAAAATTAACCGAAAATTCGTACTCAGCATACCCAAAAACCCCTTATACGATATCCAACATTAAATTTTACAATGGCGGCGCGGCAGCCATATTGGATTACAAAATTAACCGAAAATTCGTACTCAGCATACAAAAAACCCCTTATACGATATCCAACATAAAATTTTACAACGGTGGCGTGGCGGCCATATTGGATTGCAAGAGTAAACCCAAAATTCGTACTCACCATACCCAAAAACCCCTTATACGATTTCCAACATGAAATTTTACTACAGTGGTGCGGCGGCCATATTGGATTGCAAAATTAACCTGAAATTCGTACTCAACATACCCAGAAACCCCTTATACGATATCCAACTTAAATTTTACAACGGCGGCGCGGCAGCCATATTGGATTACAAAATTAACCGAAAATTCGTACTCAGCATACCAAAAAAAACCCCATACGATATACAACCTTAAATTTTAGAACAGTGGTGCGGCGGCCACATTGGATTGCAAAATTAATCCGAAATTCGTACTCAGCATACCCAAAAACCCCTTATACGATATCCAACATGAAACTTTACAACGGTGGCGTGGCGGCCATATTGGATTGCAAGAGTAACCCGGAATTTGTACTCAGCATACCCAAAAACCCCTTATACGGTATACAACATAAAATTTTACAACGTTGGCGTGGCGGCCATATTGGATTGCAAGAGTAACCCGAAATTCGTACTCACAATACCCAAAAGCCCCTTATACGATATCCAACATGAAATTTTACTACAGTGGCGCGGCGGCCATATTGGAGTGCAAAATTAACCCGAAATTCGTACTCAGCATACCCAAAAACCCCTTATACAATATCCAACATGAAATTTTACAACGGTGGCGTGGCGGCCATATTGGATTGCAAGAGTAAACCCAAAATTCGTACTCACCATACCCAAAAACCCCTTATACGATATCCAACATGAAATTTTACTACAGTGGCGCGGCGGCCATATTGGAGTGCAAAATTAACCCGAAATTCGTACTCAGCATACCCAAAAACCCCTTATACGATATCCAACATGAAATTTTACAATGGCGGCGCGGCAGCCATATTGGATTACAAAATTAACCGAAAATTCGTACTCAGCATACCCAAAAACCCCTTATACGATATCCAACATTAAATTTAACAATGGCGGCGCGGCAGCCATATTGGATTACAAGAGTAAACCCAAAATTCGTACTCACCATACCCAAAAACCCCTTATACGATTTCCAACATGAAATTTTACTACAGTGGTGCGGCGGCCATACTGGATTGCAAAATTAACCTGAAATCCGTACTCAACATACCCAGAAACCCCTTATACGATATCCAACTTAAATTTTACAACGGCGGCGCGGCAGCCGTATTGGATTACAAAATTAACCGAAAATTCGTACTCAGCATACCAAAAAAAAACCCCTTATACGATATCCAACCTTAAAATTTAGAACAGTGGTGCGGCGGCCACATTGGATTGCAAAATTAATCCGAAATTCGTACTCAGCATACCCAAAAACCCCTTATACGATATCCAACATGAAATTTTACAAGGGTGGCGTGGCTGCCATATTGGGTTGCAAAATTAACCCGAAATTCGTACTCATCACACCCAAAAACCCCTATACGATATCCAACTTTAAATTTTACAACAGTGGCGCGGCGGCCATATTGGATTGCAAAATTAACCCAAAATTCGTACTCCGCATACCAAAAAACCCCTTATACCATATCCAACATGAAAAGAACGGTCGCTGCACCGTTGTTTTCATGTGGCGCGTAAAATAAACTGACACTGCACACAATAAGACATGAATCGGCATGATCGACGTCACACGGCAGTAAAACTGGAAAACGCGACTCAGTTAAATATAAACAAACAGTGGTGCATACTAAAATTCGTAAAATACATTTGATTCTTTCTATTTGTACCTATGTGTGCGTAAAAGGAATCGCTTTGGCGAGCGAAGAACAAAGGAGACGCCGAGCGGCATCTAGGTACCTACCTACCTACGAGTAGAGTGCAACAAGCAAAATAACCTTTATCAATTCGGTTACGGTTACTGTATACAAAACGGTAACATGTTGTTTCTGTTAAGCTTTTAATTCTGTTACATTATTATTCGGTGTATTCTGGTTACGGTTAACACATATTTGATTGGGTTAATAACAGATATATTTCTGTTATTAACCCAAACCGAAAGAATACATCATATATAGACACGTTATACACGAACATTGCGGCTTTCAAAAACAGCTAAACTTTTATAAATTTGAAAAAAGAATTCTATAAATTATCTGTGGTAGCATGCATGAAGTCAACATCAGAGGAATGTGAGGGAAAAGGAAAATTTGAATTTCACTTACTCAGACATAACATGATTATGTATTTACGGGTAAAGTACGTCATATTTAAATTTATAAAATGTTAATGTAGTTTATCGGATTAGTAATTATTATCGTAATTTAAAATAAAAATATAACAATATCATACATACATTAAGAGGTCAGTAAAGCAAGTGTTATCATGAATTCATGACGCTGAAGAGTAAACTTTGAGATTGATAGGATATTATTCAACACTGAAATCGTATTTATGGAATATTGACTGAATTATGAATTTGTTATGACCTGATTCTAATTTTTCTTATATATTCGATCACTTTGATAGATTTTAACCTCGTATTAATTTTATATTGTTAATTTTATATTATATTTAATTGAGCCTAGAATGATTTATATTAATTGAATTTGTTTTTGTTAAGAGTGTGACATACCTACTTACTTTAAATTTAATTTGATTAAGAGGTCTGACATAGCCATGATGTAATTTTGATTTAATGTAAGTTTCATTTAATTTTGATATAATTTTATTTTACTTAATTTTATTTCATTTTACTTTATTTTAGTGTAATTTTAGTGTAGGTAGTTTTAGTTTAATTCTAAGTGGATCTTAATTTAATTTTTATTGTTTTAATTCTGACTTGGTTGTATTGGTTTAGTTTAATTAGACTACTTTATTAATAATTGTACAAGCAGTGGCTACCTTGAGAGGTAAAGCAACTACCTAACACAGATTCTATGCCAATTTTTATGATGTAGGTATGGTTGTATTACCCATGGGGGTCCTCATAAATAAATAAATACAGAAACATTAATTTAATAAGTAATAATTTAGTACAGCCTAGTAAGTAATCCAAATATTTGTAATTTAGATCATTTTAATAATCTTAATATATTATTATTATGTTTCATTATTTTTTTAAAGAAATATAATGACCTAAATAAAAAAAATATTCAAATAGCAAAATAAAACATTAGTACAAAATCTCCCCGACATCCCCTTACGGGTCGCGGGCGCCAAACCACAGACTATAGAGCAATGATATAAAAACTATAGATACGTTATAGACACTTGAAAATGGCAACACGTAAAGTAGGTAATTACCTGAAAATCTGTGACGCGGCTGTAGGGTTAGCGAAAGTTCTATTAGCACTGTTTTAAATTCTGTTAGTAAAGAAAACTCGAAAAAAACATGCCTTCATGTATCTTCAGATGATACACAAGTACAATAGAAATAATAATATTATTTCATTTTCTCGGATCGATAAAATGGCGGCAAGCCTAATGAATGCACAAGAAAAATGTACTCTATAGTCTGTGGTTTGACGCCCGCGACCCGTAAGGGGATGTCGGGGAGATTTTGTACTAATGTTTTATTTTGCTATTTGAATATTTTTTTATTTAGGTAATTATATTTCTTTAAAAAAATAATGAAACATAATAATATATTAAGATTATTAAAATGATTTAAATTACAAATATTTGGATTACTTACTAGGTACTCAATTATTACTTATTAAATATACTTAAATGTTTCTGTATGATATTGTTATATTTTTATTTTATGACTTAAATTACGTTAATAATTACTAATCCGATAAACTACATTAACATTTTATAAATTTTAAATATTACGTAGATACATTACCCGTAAAACATCAATCATATTATGTCTCAGTAAGTGAAATTCAAGTTTCCCCTTTTCCCCACATTCCTCTGATATTGACTTCATGCATGCTACCACAGATAATTCATAGAATACTTTTTTCAAATTTATATAAGTTTAGCTGTTTTTGAAAGCCGCAATGTTCGTGTATAACGTGTCTATATATGATACGTCTTTGCTATAGAGTACAGGCTACTTTCCACTTTGATTAGTGCGAGTGCAGGTGATTAATTGTGTAGTAGTAATCTCAATGATTAGTACAAGTGTCTGTTAAGAGTAGTGTCCAATTGTGTTTAGTTTCTGCGCTTAGTAAAAGGTTAGTTGTTGGACGACTAACAGCAGGTAAGGACGACCATATTCAAGAAACCATGGTTTATGAGGGTAAAAGCCATGTGATAAAACACAATTTATGAGCAAGGGTGTTGAAAACAGTAAAATATTATCAAATAATAACAAGAGAACATCGAACTAAACAGTAGCTACTAAACAACGAGCATGCCCAATCGTGTTTAGTTGCAGCCGTTGCAGGCACGCTGCGAGTGAAGGGGGTGGAGGGGCGCGCGGGACGCGCGGGACGCGGCTACTCGCAAAAAGATAGAACGCTCTTCTATTCATTTTACTTCGCTGATTAGTAATCACCTGCACTAATCACTAGTGGGCCACACGGGATTAGTACTAATCATTAAGCACCTGCATTAATCACCTGCACTCGCACTAATCAAATTGGAAAGTAGGCTTGTACATTTATTATGCTTGCCGATGCCGCCATTTTATTGATCCGAGAAAATGAAACAATATTATTATTTCTATTGTACTTACGCATGAAATTGCACGTTTTTATATTGAACAGTTGCTGTGTAGCTTGTGTATCATCTGAAGATACATGAAGGCATGTTTTTTTCGAGTTTTCTTTACTAACAGAATTTAAAACAGTGCTAATAGAACTTTCGCTAATCCTACAGCTGCGTCACAGATTTTCAGGTAATTACCTACTTTACGTGTTGCCATTTTCAAGTGTCTATAACGTATCTATAGTTTTTATATCATTGATGCTGCCTGCCTAGTCGTTGTTAAAATTTTATTTAATGTATCCTCATCAAAGTCAACAAGAAAGCCGTGAGATCGTTCTCGCCCACAGAACAGTTAAAGGAGGTTTCTCGCCAGACTGTGTCTCTTTAACACGTTCATCATTTTTGTTTAATTTCAAACTTTGAACAGATGATCCATGTGACCTAGTGACGTAGTTTAATGCAACAGAGTCACAGACTACAGACAAGTCTCTGCACTCTATTTTATAGAGAAGGGCTAAAATCCCCGTCCTACGTAAATACAGTCCAAAAATACATTATTCGTAGGCCCAAATTCATAGCCAGGGTTTCAAAGAGTTCAAGTAAAAATCTATTTTGATAATCAAGTATTTCAGACTTGTTTATCTGAATTTCATAGAAAACTGTCTCGACGGTAGTTTAATTTCGTTTTGAAAAGAATCCCAGCTATTCAAATTGTACGGCTTCCGAGAAAACAGAATATGAAGGCACAATAAAAAATCTACAGAGAATTAATAACAATGTTATTCATTACGAAAAATATTACCGTTTCAATTTGTTGGCGGTATTTCAAATCGAAAAGCCGAATTCCATAGTTTCCAAGCAGCCACGCTGGCTCAATCGCGATATTTAGTTATACTGTGATAATGTATACGTAAATAATGCTTAATTCTGAGATGGGCTAACACTTTTGGCATTTCTATATAATGATTATTTCTATTCTATTTAATGATTAATGAAGCGTTTCCGAGCTTTGGAAGGAAGGCCAATTGTGAGTAATTTGGGATAACTACCTAATAAGTCAAGTTGGAGGCATTATGGGTGGGACAAAGGCTGTAGAGTGTGGCACCTATGTAGATATCTACAAAACATACTTATGTATTTCTAAATACAAGCATATATATATATATGTTACGGCTAATACCCGAAGTGCGGCTGCACCTAGTTTTAGCCGGTTAGAACTAGGTGTAGCCACTTACTCTTGGTTAAACCGTGTACGAGCCGATTGTTTTCGGGTAAAACTAGGTCTAGCCTTCATCATGCCGGCTACAACTAGGTCCAGCCATTCCCTGTTGGATAAAACAAGTTGAAACAAGTAACAGGCGCCTGGCTCAGGCGAGACGCGTCGCGCTTATATATTAGGTGCTTACACATCAAATTGGCGTTTTTCGTACTGGCCACTTTAATTACGATTTTCTCCTCTTTGGTAAGGAATTCCAAATTCAAATTTTCCCAGCTATTTACTCATGTATTTATCCTTCGATGACCGTCATTCATTTGTTTTTTTCTTCTGTTTTTTTCTGTTTGCGTCACTCATTTTACAAAATGGAAAACTTAAAATATCGCATTATTTACGAGTACGAGTTCCGCCGTGGAAATATCGCATTATTTACGAGTACGAGTGCTGCGGAAACGACTAGAAGGGTGAATGATGTGTATGGCGGTCATGTTGCAAAAGAAAACACAGTTCGTTTTTGGTTCCAACGTTTTCGTTCAGGAAATGTCGACCTGCAGAACAAGCCCCGTGTACGGCCTGAGAGTCAAGTTGATAATGAAGTATTGAAGGCTATTGTGGAAGCGGATCCATCGCAAGCCACGTCTGAGTTAGCTGCAGGCTGCGGTGTTAGTGATAAAACTGTTTTAATTCACTTGAAGCAAATTGGGAAGATTAAAAAGCTTGAAAGGTGGGTACCTCACGAATTGACTGAAGCAAACCGGCAAAAGCGCGTCGACTGCTGCGTTACATTACTGAACCGGCACAATAATGAAGGTATTTTAAACCGAATCATTACCTGTGACGAAAAATGGATTCTTTACGATAATCGAAAGCGCTCAGCGCAATGGTTGGATCCTGGCCAGCCAGCCAAATCCTGCCCCAAGCGAAAATTAACCCCAAAAAAGTTACTTGTAAGCGTTTGGTGGACTAGTGCCGGTATTGTTCATTACAGTTTTCTCAAATCTGGCCAGACTATTACGGCTGATGTCTATTGTCAGCAATTGCAAACCATGATGGAAAAGCTAGCGGCTAAACAACCTAGGCTGGTCAATCGCTCCACGCCACTGCTGCTTCACGACAACGCTAGACCACACACTGCACAACAGACGGCTACCAAATTAGAAGAGCTTCAATTGGAATGTCTAAAACATCCTCCGTACTCCCCGGATCTTGCTCCAACAGATTACCATTTTTTTCGAAATTTGGACAACTTCTTGCAAGGGAAAAAATTCAACTCTGATGGGGCAGTCCAAATCGCCTTCACAGATTTTATTGATTCCCGTCCGACTGGTTTTTTTAGTAAAGGGATCAATGAACTACCTATGAGATGGCAAAAATGCATAGAAAACAATGGTTCATACTTTGATTAATTAAATATATTATATTTAAAAATATTCGACTTTTTGTTCCTCCTATACAAAACGCCAATTTCATATGTAAGCACCTAATATAATGGTTAACACCTCGACTCGGATAGGTTAGGTTAGAAGGCTAACGGGAGCGAAGCGTAGCGGAGCTCCCGCCTTAGCCTTCGTGGTTATTTTTTTTTATAACCATTCAACACCATCGAATACATTTATAGCTGTTTCGTTTCGGTTAATCTACACGGCTACACCTAGTTCTAACCGGTTAAAACTAGGTCAGGGGTCGGCAACCGTTTGAGTCGAAAGAGCCAAAAACTTGTAATTTTAAATTTCTAGATTTTTAAAGAGCCACAAAAAAATTTCCTTATTCACAGGTAGGCATTAGGTAATGTAGCATTTGTACCTCTTCGGGTATAGAGGCTTGTCTGATTTTTTTTTATTTATTCAGGGAAATCTTTTATGGATACCACACCGTACATGAGCAGAGTGATAATGAGGGAATTTCCAAAATTAGTATCCCTACAAAAATCCTGAAATTTTCCTTCTTGTCGCTATTGTTGGGTTAGAGGGAGAAAGTAGAAAGACAAGCGTTCTACTTCCGCAACCCAACTAGCGCTGACTGTAACTGGTTTGACTCTGAATGATCTAAAAATTACCCCCGAAACTCCACGGACTGCGACCCTGAAACACGAGGAGGGCGCCTTAGTCAGTAACGGCTGGCATCAATTCACCACTTCATATAAAGGGCGAGCGTGTCCTTAATGCACGGCGCTGTTCTCGCAGTGACGGCACGTCATCTCAAGCTCAATGTCTTCTACCTCACACAGGTATTTACCAAAAGATCCGCGCCCCGTGAGCAATGGTATGTCGGAGCGCCGTGCCGCCTTTCTACCTCAGAATAGGCTGGATAGCTGAGTCGAGCTCAATACTTACCGGCCTGGCCATATGGCCTGGCTGGTAAGTAGAAGAGAATATCACGCGCCTTAGCACGCCAGCTCGATCTCTTCTGAGGATGGTTGACGCACCAAAATTCCTTCAGAACCAGAACCATAACTTCGGCCTCGAGGTTTCACGGCAGACTGCCAGCAATTAGACACGGCGCCTCATATGATACGGTGCGATACGCTCGAGCCATTCTTTGTGTTATGGCCGGCGCCAGAAGATACAGTAGAATCTTATTGGGTAGACTGAGGTGCAAAATAAAATTGCGAGTGCAGCACACCGACAACAGGCGTGGTTGTTTGTTAACTGAAATAAGGCTGTTGTGGTGTTTCTGATGCACGGCAATAACAAGAACCTCCATGGATAAAATGAAAATCATTTGGAAGAAAAATCACATTACCACAGCTACTAAGATCCGGCTTGTGCGAACCCTTATATCCTACTATCCTACTAATATTATAAATGTGAAAGTTTGTGAAGATGTTTGGATGTTTGGATGTTTGTTACTCAATCACGCTCTAACGGGTGAATGGATCTGGCTGAAATTTAGTACAGGGATTGAGTATAGTCTGGAATAACACATAGGCTACTTTTTATCCCTGGAAAATGTTCCCACGGGAAGCGGGAACGGGTACTGCATATCACGCGGGCGAAGCCGCGAGCGTCATCTAGTTCCCTATATATTTTTATGCGCAGCGGAGACGTGGACGATGCGAGAAATAGAAAAGAGGAGGATACATGCTCTGGAAATGTAGTGCTGGAGGAGAATGCTGCGAGTATCGTGGACTGAATTTCGCACCAATGCCTCGATACTACACGAGCTCGGCATCACACAGCGTCTATCAAACTTGCAACAAACTCGGATACTAAAACTGTTGGGACACATCTCCAGACGGAGTGATGATTCTGTGGCGCGCCTTGTTGTGCAGGGCGGAAAAGAAAGTACCAGGCCGCGAGGACGATCACTGATGAGATGGACCGACCAGATAAAAGCGTTGGTGGGAGGGCCCTTACATGGGTGCACCAGAATGTCCGCTAGCCGAGAGAAATGGCGAGAGATCATAAGGCGAGTTACATCTGCCGCAAACACTTCAACATGTTGACCACGACCACTCTATTAAGAGTGCAACATTTCTCGTACAAAAATTCTTGATTCTGGTAGCCAACATGGGTAGAAGACATGAAATATTTTGATTTGTTCTTTATTAGTAAAATAGTAGGACAATACTGTAGTGTTTTAAAGCTCAGTTATCAGAGAATCAGTAAAAAATCTGCTAGTTAATAATTTTAGATGTCCTCGTTATCATTCTTTTAAATGTTTTACATAAATGCATTGAACCGATGCTAGATGATATGGCCTGCGCACTGCCGTGCGCTTAGATAATAATATTGACTGATGCCTGTTTTGTTTCGCTCTGCCTTTAGGATTGTGTGTTAGTTTTAAGTGCATGTAAATCCGACACAATGTAATAATTGTTTGTGATAAATAAATAAATAAATATCGATTCATGTTAAATGAAGGACTTCTTAGATCACATTTCCATTGATCATTGTTTTTCAATTCAGAATAAAAGCAACGTTTATTTTATTTTAACTATTAGGAGTAATTGTGTCAGGAACTAAAGAGCCGCAGCTTCAGACCCAAAGAGCCGCAAGTGGCTCGCGAGTCGCGCTTTGCCGACCCCTGAACTAGGTGCAGCCGCACTTCGGGTATTAGCCGTAACTATCTTACTAATATTATAAATGCGGATGTTTGTGAGTGTGGATGTTTGTTACTCTTTCACGCTTAAACGGCTGAACGGATCCGGCTGAAATTTGGTACAGAGATATATTATAGTCTGGAATAACACATAGGCTACTGTTTATCCCGGGAGTACGTTCCCATGGGAAGCGGGAAGAAAATTTCACGCTGACGTAGCCGCAGGCGCCATCTATCCCTTACCTATGTACTTAAAACGTGTCATAAAAGTCACAACAATACCATAAATGCACATTTCAAAGAATGTCTATTATTACCATAAATTTTGTAAAAATAGTTTTTAAGTAGGTAAGAAGAAACCTATTGTTTTATCTTTTAACTAGCTGACCCTCGCAACTATGTTTACGTCACATATGGTCTACGAAATTAGAGATTAATCATGCTCATCAAGTAGCATGTGAATCTGCCCTGTTTGCTTAATCAAAATAGAGCTTAATGATTAGCTATTCCTCAGTATAGAATTTTCCTCAGTAATAAACAATTTACATACAAACACCAGCGTGTTAGAATATTATTACATGTATCAATGTAGTAGACGTGTCACTGAGTGTGGTAATAATACAGATCAGTGAAACGTGTGTATAAAATGACATCAATCAAATGTCATCAATATTCTGAAAAAGAAATGAAACATTGAGTTTACGAACTCTTTTGAAAATACATACTGTACCTACCTTAGAGAATCGTTATGAAGATAACAGGATAGTTAACAACCATCCATAGAAAATAGATGGTATAATGCCGAAAACCGCAAAGAACAAGCGGCGCGGTATAGAATGGGGACTATCTTGATATCCTGGAGGATTTAAATGACGTCATTAAAATCCTCCAGGCCACGCCGTCATGCATGTCTGCAGGACAACGTGCAGGATGAGGCAGCGAATGGCTGGACTGAAAATAAAATCGACAGACGCAGGAGATGTGGTGGAGGCACTAATTCACGTACCTCGGGAGTGTCGTGTCAGAAACTGTTGGGATAGAAGAGTACCCTACATCATTTCGAGACTCGCCAAGGCTCGAACAACCTTCACAGTCGCGAAAATGGACTCGAAGAGTGAAACTCAAAACAAAGTAAACGTTAAAACTGTACTGCTAACTGCTATACGGATGCGAGACATGGAAGGTCACTTAAGACATTTCGCACCAGCTACCAGCTACAAGTCTTCGTCAACCGCTGCCTCCAACGGATCCTTGGTATATACGGGCCCGAGAAAATCACCAACGTAAGCCTATTGGAACGCTGCAGTGAGACCCCTATCCACCAACAAATCAAACGTCGGAAGTGTAGCTGGATTGGACACACGCTGCAAAGGGACCATGATCACATCATACCAAGGCAAGCCTTACTGAAACTACTGGTAGGGTTTCAAAAACTGTTCGATAGTAAGTAGGTACATTTATTGAGAATGGCTTAAGGCTACATATGATAATGCTAAGATTAATAGGAGCGGTGCAGCAATGAGAAATGTTTCGAAAACGGAAAACATTTAATCGTTCGAGTATCCGTTGCGCCTCTGCGTTGTTTTTTGGTTGGTTGAAGTTACATAAAAATTATTTATTACAAAATTGTTCCTCTTAAGCCGGGGCCACATTAAAGAAAACGTCAATGCCCATCATCGCGATAAATATTGCGCTAATTATGGCGTTAATTCTTAACGTCACCATTTGAGTAGTGTGGCCGCTTCAACGTAATAATTCTCGCGTGAATGCCCATTCTTGGCGTTAAAATTGACGTTAAGTGTGACCGAATTAAATTTTACAAAAATACCTTAGCTCCTTAAAAATATACTGAAATGTATCTGTATATAATACTGGCACAGAGAAAATATACCGATAAAAATACCGATTATCAAAACGTGTTTATTCTTTAATTACTACCTTATTTTTATAAAAGAAGAACCTAGAATTTACATTTAACATTTTATTTGAAGGAATTGAATTCAACGTCCTTCACCTGCAACACGCTTCGTAAAAAAAAAATTACCGAATGTTATTGCAACAAACCCTACAAAGAAAAGAATCAATGCGATGAGGAATTGGGTTTTTATTTTTTCAGGTCCTTAGCGAGCTCCGGGAGAGCCTCCCATCTTGCTCCCCCGAGGAGAGCCGACGAACGGTTCTCGACGGGAATAATCTTTGGAAATTCTTCGGCTTTCGGCCGAAAGCAAAAGAATTTTCCCGGCTTTCCGGATTCCCGGCTATAGGGAGGAGGAATACCACCAGGTTTAATGGGCAGGACGGCCCCGTTCCGGGACCGGGAGCCCCACACCCAGCTGTTTTACATGATAATTCTGCAATCCAATATGGCCGCCGCGCCGAAATCACAAAATTTCATGATGGGTATCGTTTAAGGGGGTTTTTGGTATGCTGAGTACGAATTTCGGGTTAATTTAGAGATCCAATATGGCCGCCGCGCCGAAATCACAAAATTTCATGATGGGTATCGTTTAAGGGGTTTTTCGGTATGCCGAGTACGAATTTCGGGTTAATTTAGAGAACCAATATGGCCGCCGCGCCGTTATCACAAAATTTCATGATGGGTATCGTTTAAGGGGTTTTTTGGTATGCCGAGTACGAATTTCAAGATAATTTTGCAAAATTAACCCTAAATTCGTACTCAGCATATCAAAATTTCATTTATACGATATGCTACATGAAATTTTACAACACGATTACACGATTTCGGGTTAATTTAGAGATCCAATATGGCCACCGCGCCGTTATCACAAAATTTCATGATGGGTATCGTTTAGTGGCGCGGCGGCCATTTTGGATTGCAAAATTATCATAAATTTCGTACTCAGCATACCAAAAAACCCCTTTAACGATACCCATCATGAAATTTTGTGATTTTGGGGCGGCGGCCATATTGGATCTCTTAATTGACCCGAAATTCGTACTCAGCATACCAAAAAACCCCTTAAACGATACCCATCATGAAATTTTGTCTGTAATATACTGATATCGAAAAAAGTCAATAAAATATACCGAAAAAGTATTAAAATACTGAAAACGGTCACACTCTCACGGTGCGCACTGACACACGTAGTGTGGCCGCTTCAACGTAATAATTCTCGCTTTAATCTCTTTGATGTGCCGCCACTTGAGCTATCGCCTAACGTCAAACGGCAATGTGAATGCCGTTGTCGAATTATCGCGATAATTCGGTGGCTACACTAACGTTTAACGTCCATCAACGCCATTATTAATGGCATTTCCCCTTAGTGTGGCCCGAACATTAAAAAGTTCTAAAACACTATACCTATTTATTTATTTTATAAGGTTCGCTCACAGTTACATTTTTGTAAAGTGAGGAAATTCCTACATAAATGCTATGCCGGACTCATAAAGACTAAAAACCACACGTATCCTGCTTAACAGCCTACGGTTGTGAGTCCCGGGTAAGCCCTCGGTAGTCAACCCAGAACTTCCATCAGACCTACGGCTACCACTATGGCCTCACCTAAGTGGGTTTGGGTGCTATCTCGCGTTTTTGGGAGGTTTTCGATCACAATAACGTTAATTATTTCCAAAATAATGAATAGTAGCGATGCGACGGGAGCAAACGCAACGGGGGTAAATGACGGGGAACATGATATCAAAATAATAACGCTCTTTCTCTCTGTCTCTCTCTCTCTCTTATGAGACGCAAACGAAGTTGCGCGGGTCAGCTAGTATATATATAAAAGAAAGTCGTGTTTGTTACACTATTTATAACTCAAAAACAGCCGTACCGATTTGGCTGAAAATTGGTGGGGAGGTAGCTTAGAATCAGGAGACGGATATAGATACTTTTTATCCCGTTTGACCTCGCTTTTTTTTTCGCTTTTTTTATTGGTCGATAACTATTCTGCCGGCGACGTACACCAAACAATTCAGTCCCCTGAGACTGAATTATTTTACAATAACCTTAATCATTAAGCTTTTTTATGATTAAGCCAACACGTCCATTTAGAATAACCCTTACATTCATCACGGGACATCCTTCCTGAGGGCTTACCCGGGGCTCTCAACCATAGGCTGTTGGGCGTTACGTGAGGTTTTTTAGTCGGTAAGAGTCCGGCATAGCATCCTACGAGGATTTTCCCTCACGTTAAAAAAAAAAAAAAAAAAAAAAAAAAAAAAAAAAAAAAAAACCCTTACATTCAAAGGAACCATTGAAATCTAGGTTTTGCGAAAGTTGAGATGTCTCTAATTCCTGAACTACAAAACCTTCAACATCGAAACTTGTGTGAAATGATTCTTCAAGTACTCCCTTTCCAACACTAAAATAATATTTGAAATCGGACCACGCGTTGAGAAGTTACAACTGAAAAACCGTTTTGTCTTTCATCCCCTATCCCAAAGGAACCACGCAAAATATCGGGATCAAAAGTATCCTAGAACCTTCCTCGGATTATAAGCTCTGATTGTGCCAAGTTTCATTCAAATCGATTCAGTAGTTTCGGCGTGATACTTATTCGGGATGAACATAGACAGACAGACAGACAGACAGACATGAAAATTTTAAATTACATTTTCGGCTTCAGTATCGATTAGAGAACGCCCTACCATTAAAATTTTCAAAATATCTCCCATGTACAGACTCTCGACCCTCAACATTTTTATTATAAGTATAGATTTATTTATTGACCGGATGTAGAGCCGGACCACAAAGATCAACGCGATAGAGATGTCGCGTTCCTATGTGGTCCGGACTTAGCTGGAAGTTTTCCGCCCGGGGCCCGAACTTAACTGAAACTGTTCCCAGCTGGGATATACCTAATGGTCGAGAGTAGCTATCTTCCCGTGGGTCACGAGAACATTATCGGTATTCTACACGAGTGTAACCGCGGACATAAGCTACCATGATATAAAATTTAATCGACGATTTTGGGATTAGGTACGTGACACTTATTTTAATTGGGTTTATCGTTTGAAGTTCGATATGTCTCCTTTTTGAGGTAGAACCTCTACTACCCAACTAATACTGGTTGAATTTATAGTCGTTCTGGACCCGAGAGGGGGTTACTCGGAATCAATAATGGAACCATTTCGGAGTGTCAAAACAGCTGTGCAGGTTATAATAAAAAAATTACTTTTATGTAATCTTTATCACTCGTTCGAGTTGAAACATTAGTAGCGCTTCGATTATTCATTGAACTTTTCAATGAATGAAACTCTGAAACCCGTAGGTACCTACGCCGCGGCGCGTGTCTCCATGTGATCAGTTCATTGACCGAATGCATCGTTTCGATAATAATAGGTACTTAGATAATAATAAAGGACTCCAATTTCTCCTTCATACTTTACGCGGGCTTAGGACCGTCGGAAATACTTTAATATTGTTCTATTTTACGGTGAATTAATAAGGTTTATGTAATAATAATGAAAATAAACACGAACAAATAGGGAGTATTTCCGGCGTATTTAAAAAATTGGAGCTATTTACAAAGTAATCAACTTAAATACCTAGACCTACCTATTCACAGTTTATTTACACTTCCCTGTACCTTAGCAACTGCTCAAAATGGAGTCCAGAACGTTCGATACACAAACGGGCACGTTTTAGGCTATTGTCTTTTAGTTTATTCAATGTGTCTCTGTCACTTTTCACTATTTCAAAGACGTCCACTATCGCACTGCGTAATTCATCACGAGATTCATACTCTCGAGTGTAAACTAATCGTTTTATTTCCGACCACAAATAAAAGGCGATCGCGACGACAATACTGCGCGCGAGTTATAGTCGAACTGCGCGCCGCGGTCGCCGGTCGGCGGCGCGGTCGGCCGAGCGTATTGACCTACCTACAAGACGAACTAGTCGAGTACCTACCGACGTTACTTGGCAACGAGTCCACGTGGACCGATGCGTTCATGCGTTGTGATTGGTCGAATTTTCCCGGCGCGGTTACTGATTGGAACGTTAGACATTGAATGAAAAATTGTAGTAGAAAATTGTAGTAAACGTATTTCGTGAAATTTAAAGGAATAACCAGGTGTTCTCGTTTTGATTTTGGCAAACGATGTAGATTTTGACATTTTCGTAATTTTTTATTGTTGATTTTCAAATTGACAGTGCCGATCGGTTCTGTTATCGAAACTGGGCCTAAACCTTTCCGTTCCAAAACGACTATAAATTCAACCAGTATATATAGATCCAAAACACTGTGTGTCTGTTAAACTTTTAGAACCAAACCACAAAACCGATTGTGATGAATGTAGAACAGAGATAATAAGCGCTTAGAAAATACCGGCTTTTTTTTTATTCCGGTAAAAAAATCCTGTGGGATTGGGCAGCTACGGGAAAATCTCACCATGCGGGCGGAGTCGCGAGCATTAGCTAGTACATTAAATAAAAAACATTGTGAACAGTTTGGACTACAATAGAATTTAACACAATAAAATAGCCTGAAAATGACATTACGTTGTATGAATTGGATACATAACAACAAGACATACAAGGCAGCTAAGAATAATATCAGGACTAAGTTTGGTCAGCCTGAACAAAACATTTTCGATATATGTATAGATATTTAAACTCATCAGTGCGCGCGGCGCTATGTGTGCGTGCGCTAATAATTATACAGTTTTTATTTGTGTGGCAGTGATGCGGCCGTCTTCACAGAGTACATTTGTATATTATGAAGTAGAGACGTAACTGACTTATTTACGACACCAGCGGTGCCAAGCAGTCTTTGCAGAAAACTCTCTGAGTGGCCGCGAATTAAAAATCTTAATAGACAAAAAGCCTACAGCGTCATCTACCACGTTTTGAAGGCAACTCTTACGATATAATGAAACGAAATTAAATATCATGACAAGTCTCAATGTAACTGCAACGTTGACATCCTGTGTAAGTTGGTTACATTATAATTCATTACACAGTGTTCTAAGTGATAATCCCATGGGTACAGTCGTTAAAGAAAATGTGTATTCCTTCACGGAGAAAATGTTTAAGAAGTCTGACATCTCCAGCAAATATAACGATATTAGTTGGAGATGTCAGAAAAAAATAAGGTGTCTGGGTGCTTTTAACGAAAACGCTGCCTAAACCCTTCGAGACATAACAAAATAATGTATGGCAGAATTGTCTAACTTATAAAGGCCTACAGAATAGTCAAAAAATGATAGAGCTCCAAATTCTAATGCAAAAAAAAAATTGAAATGCAGAGTTGGTCGATAGAAAAAAAACATTGCATACAGCAAATATGACAAAAATTGAACTGTTTGACTTGATTTAAAACGTAAAAAGATCATAATCTATACGTCTAAAAAACTGTTGAGGGTCGAGAGTCTGTACATGGAAGATAATTAGAAAATTTTAATTGTAGGGCGTTCTCTAATCGATACTGAAGCCGAAAATGTAATTAAAAATTTTCATGTCTCTCTGTCTGTCTGTATCCCGAATAAGTATCACGCTGAAACTACAAAATTGATTTAAATGAAACTTGGTACAATTTGAGCTTAGGATCCGAAGAAGGTTCTGGGATACTTTTTATCCCGATATTTTGCGCGGTTCATTTGGGAGAGGGCAGGACAGTTTTACACGCTGCTTGATGAGTATGATGAAGAAATACCTCTCCTTTCGTACACCTTAAGTGATGTAAAGGAAGTTGCAAGGGTCAGTAGTTTGTTATAAGATTGATGACACACTTCAGCCATATGGCTTAAAAGTTCTTCGGCTACCACCGTATCATCCTGAACTAAACCTAATCGAAAATGAACGGGGAATTTAAAAAATATATAATGCTTCGCATAACATCGAACAAAATGTGATGGGAATAATGAAATTAATAAACGAACGTTTAGGTCAAATTGATGAAGAGATGTGGCGTAATACAAAGAAGAAGAATACTATGGACATTTTGATATGGAATTTGAATTTATAATTTTTTTTTTTTTTTTTACAATGTCATTCCACTTAAAAACTACTCAAACAACTCGCCCCTTATCGCTCCCGGCGCAAAAGTGCCCATCACACTCGCCGCGTTTCCACGCTGGATTGCAACAGCCAGCCTCTGCACCAAGAACGATCCGGAGCGAGAGTCACCAGTCGACTCTGTGAGCCTTTGTCCTAATTCCTTTACAAAGTTTTTGGCATCCTTGCCCCAGGACCCCAGGGTCTCGACAGCTACAGGCACAAAGAAGTACAACGGCTCCAACTCGGCGTACTTAATTCTCTTCTTTGAGCTTGCCTCCTCCGCTGCCGCAGAAGGGGTGTGGACAGTGCGACCAAGATGGCTGGCGGCGACAGTGCTGACGCAAGTTGCGTCCCAAATAAGGCATCTGCCGTTCTTCCATGGGATCAATGTGAGCCCATCCGGTCTTTTACCATCCGATCTACTGAGACCCGGAGGTTCAAGTACACAGGGTACGTTCGCCGTCAAAAGGGCCCTGCGGATTATATCGTTTAGAGCGTGGTGTCGCGGAAACATCCCAGTGCTCCGCCAGCTTAAGGCATGATGGCCATCCGCTTCCACCATGGAGCCACAGGTGCATGTATGAGGTTCGCATACCTTACAGCCCAGGCGTAAAGCCACCGCCACACGCAGCGAGTCGCCATCGAGCAGCGTGCCCAGGTGAGGGGAAGGCAACGCCTGTAACCACGCCCCAGATTCGGGTTGCGACACAGCCCGCAGTCTAGCCCTATCGGCCCCCGTAGTGCCCTCCAATAGATGGTCCTGAATTTGCCTCACTCCCACGTCATCCCATGCCCGCTGAAGGTGACCCGCTTCGGGGATCGACGCACCCATGTTAAGAACCGACCAAGCCGTCACAGCATCCGACGCAAAAGGCATGTTCCCCCCGTCACCATGAGAGCCGAGTAAAATAGTGACAAGGTTTGCAACCCCATGCGCAGACGCCAAGAAAGCCGGCAGCCCCACATCACGTGCGCAACGTACGCCAAGACCACCACATCGTATTGGCAGACTAGCCTGACCCCACTGAGCTTCATTCAGAGAGACATTGAGGATTGCCTCCACCATTAACCTCAATTGCTCGTCAAAGGAGGATACTTCCACGGGACATAGCCAAGTTGGGGTGGTCCTCAATAAGTAGTTGACCTTTGGAAGGGCGAGGCACGTGCGCAACAAGACGATTGCAACGTGCGCAGATATACCCTTTAGACGTTCGTGAGCGGTAAGGAGAAGCTGCTTTCGTGCAGTGATAGCCTCTGGAACTGCAGAGAGAAAAATGGGTGATCCTAAAAGGTTGAAGTCGGAGGAAGAAAGTTCCTTGAGACCAGGGAGAATAGAGCTGAAATTAGTAAAGTGGGTTCGAGCCGCAGTGCCACACGGAAAGAATTCGCACTTCGAGGGATTCACCTCCAGGCCCAGGTCCATAAGGCTGGGAACTAATACTTCTAGGTCCTGAAGCACGTCTTCCGGTTTGCCCCCGATAGTGCCATCGTCCAGGTACCAGACGTTAAGAGGTGATTTGAGATTACGGATCGCCTTATGAACGGCCAGACTAAACACTAGCGGGCCCAGAGGATCTCCCTGTTGGGCTCCCACTTTTGAAAGAATGAGATTGTTATCAAAGAAAAGATTGGAAGGAAGTCTGTATACTTGATGAAGGAAAGGGTAGAGAGATGGAATTCTTTCCTTGACCTCACTCAACAGAACGTCTCTCTCCAAGGTGTTAAACGCGTTGCGAATGTCCAACTTCACTAAAACTGAACCCTCGTTCCTCGGGTCCATGACAAACTTCCGCGTGGCGTGAATAGCAGCCTCACATCCCAGGCGCGTCCCGAATCCCAATTGGTGAGGCTGTAGATATCCGGCCATGTCTTCTTTTACGGCTCGGCAAGCCAATTTGGCGGTCAAACGACGAAAGACGCTACCGACCGCTATTGGCCTCAGACCGCCATCTTTTTTAGCCAAAGCAAAGAGGGAAGCCCCGTACAGATATGGACACACGAGAGGGTTTACCTGACCACTGAGCAAAAAGTTTGCCAATCTCGTCAAACTACCCAAGAGACGCCTACCGTTCTCTCCCGCTGACACAGATGTTAATTCTCTTAGGTGTCCCGGCCGGACCCCGTCCAGGCCCGCCGCTGACCCCGCATAAAAGGAACCAAGCGCCGAAATCACGTCCTCTACAGTGACTGTCGTTGCAGTGACCGACAAACCCGGATCAGGGGGGAAACTAAGTGAACGTGAAGGACCCGGATGCTTCAGTTTTATAGCGGCCAGCGTGTCGGGGTCCTGCCGTGCGAAAGAATCGTCAGACATCAAAAGGCGGACGGCGCCCCTCAAGTCTCCCTCAAACACCTTTGATTCAATCCTTTTGCTCAAAGAACGAGAACCACCAGCCACTCTCGGAGCGGGCACCCCATTGGCATCGCAGTGACTCGAGGATAAAACGTTCGCCTTAACCTTCGATGTCACATTGCCGGGCGACTCCCTGTCAGGCACTCTCAGCGCTGTATACGCGAAAGATAGAAGTGCGCTCCAGTCGTCCACACCGTTGCATGTAACACAGGCGTCTACAATATCACACAGCCTCCCGGCCGCCTGATTTCGGGCACCCTTAGGGATGTGTCGGAGGACTGGTACATTCCCCCTAAACGAAGCAAGACCATCCAGGCACCACTGACTAGGGGATGAAGCCGACGGCCCGTGTCCCACAGGGGCATCGGTACCCGAATCAGCCGGAGACACCAGCAAGTTCGCCTCCGAACGCACACGTTTATGCATGCGCATGCGTCCAATGTGCACCTTCAGCCCACGTGCTGAGAAAACCCGGGAAGATTCCGGGCAGTGTGGACAAGTTAATTGTGTATTATTTACACTCATATTAGCAATAGTGATACCAAAATGTCAATTACTTTATACAATTAACAATATACTCAACATTACAAATTAACTAACAAAACAGCCATTATTTGTAAATAAAATCGGTTTCAGACAATTTCCAGTAAAAATAACATCACAACAACAATATAATAATAATGAAAAAACATTTATAATTAACCTTATAGAGAGCAGCGAATCCTAAAATTCCTCAATTTTATTCTTTTAGCAGCAAAACATATTAATATGTTTAACATACATTTCACCCCTTAAGTTTTATATTTTAGTTAAACAAGTGTTTTTGTAACTGTACTTCACTGTACCTCTTGTCACGCACACGAAGTCACTGTGTTTATACGAGGTTTACCCACACATAGGGCCGCGCGCACAGATGAGTTGAACTTACTATAATAGTTTTTGGAACATGTGGCAGTAGTACAAAGTAATTTCTTTGTCATTGTCACGGAATACTCATTATTTCCTCAAAAGGTAAAGGGAACTCATATTATAGAACTAGCTGAGCCCGCAACTTCGTTTACGTCACATAAGGTGTATGAAAGGAAAGGTATTTCTTCATCAGAGTCATCAAGCAGCGTCTGAAACTGCCCTGTTTGCTTAATCATAAAAGAGCTTAATGATTAAGTCTATTTTAAAACAATTGTTTAAAAATAGTCTTAATCATTAAGCTCTTTTTTGATTAAGCCAACACGCCAGTTTAGGTTCACTCACATTCAAAGAAACCCCTACAATTAAAATTTTCAAAATATCTGATTCTTAAAAGTGTTATAACTCTTTTATTTCTTAACCGATTTACATAAAACAAACGCTAAATGTTAACTGGAGCAAACCTCAACACAATAAAAAAAACCGCATTGCAATCGGTTGAGCGGTTACTGAGATTAGCGTGCACAACCGTACAGACAAACAGATATACAGACATACAGACATACAGACAAACAGACAAAAATTCTAAAAATCATTGTTTTGGGTTCTATTGCGTTCATAAAGCCCCCTATAATATTTTTTCTTATTTATCTTCCATGTACAGACAGCGACCCGTTACGATTTTATTATATGTATTGATGATAGAATCAATTTGTGGTTCGTTCGTCACGAACGGACGGACAACAAAGTGATTCTATAATATGTAGGTACGGCCGTATAGAACGACGAATGTACGGAAACCTCGTTGGGCGAGTCTGGCTTGAGCGACTTTTTTGATTTTCGCACGTAGCTTTATTGCATTAGCGACGGAACGGAAGGCAATCTGAGCTGCAAAAGTCCCAATCCCTATAAAATAGCACCTGGCGGCCGGAGCCTGGCTTGGTCTCTTGGTCACTAAAGGAAGGTGATGTTCACTGTCCACTTAGGTCCTGCGAAATTTGGTGATCTGAATCTATAATCAGGTTTTTTGGGAGTTTAACATTCTCGTAAGAAAATCTTGCTCTAAATATCGATTGAGACGAAGCTGAGAATATACCTAGGTACCTATTTTAGGTGGGAAGTTGCAACAGTTAACAACAATACTAGGAAAGTCTGAATTGTAAAATTACGTATACCGACAAATACCTACCTGAAATACCAATAGGTACTTGGTTAATTTTAATGTCTTTCATAGAAAAATGTATGACGTCCGTGACTGGGTACGTCATGAGCTGTAGTACCTAAACGAAATAGCGCATCATAAACTGAATCATTGACGTTACACATATAGGAATTCTTCCCAGAAGTCGATAATGGGGGCGAATTTGTGTAGGTAGCGGATTAGATACTTCTGTATACTGTATACCTATATACAGGCACGGCGCAGCGCCGCGGTCACGCCCTTCTCCGTTTGTATTTTGATCCACACTTGGTGATGAGTCTATTGCCGTGTAGAAACGGACAGGCGCAGTTTGTGGCTACCAGCTATTGATATGTCCAAGCCCTAAGGGTTCTGGTTGGCTTAACGACTGTCATAGATAGTACATTCAACCGGCAAGGAAACGCTGTAGGTAGTGTAGGTAGGTAGGTATCTACTCGGAAATGGAAATCGCACAAAGCGAGTACAAGATAATAGGGGATACCTACCTACGAACGCTTCGTATTTCTGTCGAAAGACGAAACTAAATATCTGGAGCATTAGCTGAACTGCGGCCTTTTGGACACACGTATCCTGCACTGACATTAATAAGTGAGATTCTAATGTGTAACCTTTTGTAATTCCTAAAAGTAGGTATATGATAGTTGAAGCCATAGAATTAGAATTATAAGGTGTTATTAAGTCTATGGTTGAAGCTAAATTTAAGTTTGTATAAATGTATTTTCTTTCTTAAACACATTATCTTTTGCAATTAATTATCGTGTATGTAAGTAACTACCTAGGTATACCTCTTTCCCGCGTGTTTGATGAATATTGGAAAAGACGTAAGCTAGCGTTCAGCAGTGTTTATTTTGAGAAGATATAATATTGATTGAAGTGGTGTTGACAGTGCTATGCCTTAGCCTTCGGCCAGGAAACCCGGGTGCTCCATTGGGAGGAACCAGGGCTCCCGACACAGACTTTGCGCGTCATCGGGGCCTCTTTTTTAAAGTAGGTAGGTACTTCTTTAAACTTAGATGATTTCTGTGTTAAAGCATATAGGTAGCGTTGTTTATTATGAGTGCTTGCTTTCACATTGGAACAGTTCACTTTTTATGGAAAATCTCGTCAGTATAATACTGACAACAGTAATAGATTAAGTACACCATTTTGTTCGATATAACTCTATTATGACGTCATGCGACGTCCTCAATTGAATTATGATGGATCCTTAAAGGAGGATATTACGGGGAGAGGCAGAGGATGGGGTTTTGGGTGACGGGAAGGCTAACCCCCTAGATTATTAGAAAGAGGCTTAAACATATAGGTAGGCAGTAGGTATATCTAAGTATGTAGGCATTGTATTTCACACTCATGTGTAGGTGTATGCAGGTTAACGTCAGGATGCGTTTCGCTTTCTACTTCGTCTAAACTAAGTCTAAACTGCCACAAATAGTACTACAATACAGATCAGTGGTACATTACATACACAAACACTGCACCTACCGCCATCTATCCGCAGAATGTTTAACTAAAGTCTAACAAAAAAAAAGCAATTCACACCAAAATTAAAATTCTTATCTGGTCTTATTTCTTCTTAATAATTTTGTCATGCCGGTCGATGACTTCATTGTGAATAAATAAATTAAAATATTTAATCGAAAACTAAATAAGATGTGTTTCTATAGCAAAAATATTCTTGGATTGCTCTACCTATATTTACAAAATACAAATAAAGGGCAAGTACCTAGTTACGTTGCTTATTCCTCATGAAGCCAAGAAATAAAACTAATATTAGGTACTCATCGTATCGTTTTTGTCCAGTCGGTGTAGAGACCCTAGGTCCATGGGGTCCCAATGCGCAAAAATTTTTCAAGAATTTGAAAAAGCGCCTTGTGGAGTCAACTGGTGACCCAAGGGCTGGCAGTTTTCTCGCTCAACGAATAGGCATTGCTATTCAAAGGGGGAATGCTGCTAGTCTTTTGGGCACAATGCCACGGGGGCCTTATTTAGGTTTAGTTTAGATAGTAATAATGTAAATATAGATATGTAATAATTATGTTTCTCTGTAATTTTTAACAATAAATGTATTAGATATTAGGTTTCACAGGGTGTGGTCAGCTTACGTGAATACAGCTTACGGGCACTGCTATTAGGATTTCATTGGAATCGATGCTCCCCTGCTCAAGTGCGATCGTACCTACTTCAATTTCAACGAACTGTGCATGCCAATGTCAACTGATAAGTTAAGCCAGGTAGGGTATAATTACTTAAACCTATACAAGCCACCGGACAAAGGGTTAAATTTCTCTTTTCGGCCGCCATGCGCCATTGTAACCGTGCTTCGGTAACCAGTTACAAAAGTCTAAAATGTCATCTTTCTCGTAACCTATATACGTAAGGTATAATCCCACCAAAAACATTCTGTAAAAAACTAGCCAAGCCTCGATGGAGCTGCTTGTTTATCTCTAAAAAGTAATGAGATCTAGACAAAGTCGTGCCAAGTCTAAGGTTCCTTACTGCGATTTCTTTATTATTATAGTTAACTAGCTGACCCGCGCAACTTCGTTTGCGTCTCATAAGAGAGAGAGAGAGACAGAGAGAAAGAGCGTTATTATTTTGATATCATGTTCCCCGTCATTTACCCCCGTTGCGTTTGCTCCCGTCGCATCGCTACTATTCATTATTTTGGAAATAATTAACGTTATTGTGATCGAAAACCTCCCAAAAACGCGAGATAGCACCCAAACCCACTTAGGTGAGGCCATAGTGGTAGCCGTAGGTCTGATGGAAGTTCTGGGTTGACTACCGAGGGCTTACCCGGGACTCACAACCGTAGGCTGTTAAGCAGGATACGTGTGGTTTTTAGTCTTTATGAGTCCGGCATAGCATTTATGTAGGAATTTCCTCACTTTACAAAAATGTAACTGTGAGCGAACCTTATAAAATAAATAAATAAATAGGTATAGTGTTTTAGAACTTTTTAAGAGGAACAATTTTGTAATAAATAATGTTTATGTAACTTTAACCAACCAAAAAACAACGCAGAGGCGCAACGGATACTCGAACGATTAAATGTTTTCCGTTTTCGAAACATTTCTCATTGCTGCACCGCTCCTATTAATCTTAGCATTATCATATGTAGCCTTAAGCCATTCTCAATAAATGTACCTACTTACTATCGAACAGTTTTGAAACCCTACCAGTAGTTTCAGTAAGGCTTGCCTTGGTATGATGTGATCATGGTCCCTTTGCAGCGTGTGTCCAATCCAGCTACACTTCCGACGTTTGATTTGTTGGTGGATAGGGGTCTCACTGCAGCGTTCCAATAGGCTTACGTTGGTGATTTTCTCGGGCCCGTATATACCAAGGATCCGTTGGAGGCAGCGGTTGACGAAGACTTGTAGCTGGTAGCTGGTGCGAAATGTCTTAAGTGACCTTCCATGTCTCGCATCCGTATAGCAGTTAGCAGTACAGTTTTAACGTTTACTTTGTTTTGAGTTTCACTCTTCGAGTCCATTTTCGCGACTGTGAAGGTTGTTCGAGCCTTGGCGAGTCTCGAAATGATGTAGGGTACTCTTCTATCCCAACAGTTTCTGACACGACACTCCCAAGGTACGTGAATTAGTGCCTCCACCACATCTCCTGCGTCTGTCGATTTTATTTTCAGTCCAGACATTCGCTGCCTCATCCTGCACGTTGTCCTGCAGACATGCATGACGGCGTGGCCTGGAGGATTTTAATGACGTCATTTAAATCCTCCAGGATATCAAGATAGTCCCCATTCTATAGCGCGCCGCTTGTTCTTTGCGGTTTTCGGCATTATACCATCTATTTTCTATGGATGGTTGTTAACTATCCTGTTATCTTCATAACGATTCTCTAAGGTAGGTACAGTATGTATTTTCAAAAGAGTTCGTAAACTCAATGTTTAATTTCTTTTTCAGAATATTGATGACATTTGATTGATGTCATTTTATACACACGTCTACTACATTGATACATGTAATAATATTCTAACACGCTGGTGTTTGTATGTAAATTGTTTATTACTGAGGAAAATTCTATACTGAGGAATAGCTAATCATTAAGCTCTATTTTGATTAAGCAAACAGGGCAGATTCACATGCTACTTGATGAGCATGATTAATCTCTAATTTCGTAGACCATATGTGACGTAAACATAGTTGCGAGGGTCAGCTAGTTAAAAGATAAAACAATAGGTTTCTTCTTACCTACTTAAAAACTATTTTTACAAAATTTATGGTAATAATAGACATTCTTTGAAATGTGCATTTATGGTATTGTTGTGACTTTTATGACACGTTTTAAGTACATAGGTAAGGGATAGATGGCGCCTGCGGCTACGTCAGCGTGAAATTTTCTTCCCGCTTCCCATGGGAACGTACTCCCGGGATAAACAGTAGCCTATGTGTTATTCCAGACTATAATATATCTCTGTACCAAATTTCAGCCGGATCCGTTCAGCCGTTTAAGCGTGAAAGAGTAACAAACATCCACACTCACAAACATCCGCATTTATAATATTAGTAAGATGTTGTGTGACTTGGCCGTTGAAAATTCTTTATACAAGTCAATTTTGTTTACACGTAATGTTATATCTGTTGTAGATAACCATAGATTTAGAATGTACAGCGAAAAATTCTAAATCTATGGTTGTAACTAACTAACTACCTAAGACATTACTGTCAGTTCTGAAAAGGGAAGCCGACAGGAATCAGCATTATATTACGAACCTTCGCCACTGCTACGTAAGTTTAGTACGCTACGTAGTTACAAAACGAAGATGTTTAGTTAGTCTTCGAAACTTGTTTTCATTGTCGATTTTCGTTTGTTTTTTTGATCTTCATTTTTTGTGTTGAAATTCATTTGTTCAAATCAATTTTCATTTGTTTCACAGATCTTGTTCGATCTTCATTTGTTTTGCAGATTGTCTTTTCTTTTATTAATCTTCTTTTGTTTTGAAAATTTATAAATTCATGTCAATAAAGTTCAGTATGTAACTTAGTCCTTTTAGTAGTTTATGCCCATTTCCTGTTTAGTCTTCTTCTAGATATGACCATTTCCGGATTTGACCACTTCCTTCAGTGACCAGATATTTAGAGGTCCAGTTCCTGGTATGACCACTTTCTTATCATCAAAGATTCATCAAAACCTTTTGGTAGTTTATGTTTTCACGAGACAATAGGTACCTAGTTGATTTTTCTTTTAAGATAACTCGTTACCAACGACGCTTTGTAACCATAGAAAGCTAGGTAGAAATAGCGTCTTGTCGTTTTAAAAGCCTGTGTAAACTATCCAAATGAGACTGTGTTGGTCCTTACACCCTCTTAAGGTAAGACCACACTGGGCGGAACTGCACTGCAGCGGAACTGCGCGACACGACGCGACAAAATATTTTATATATGAAATTGTATGAGGCAACACGCACTAAGCGGCAACTGAACTACACTTCAGCCGACTGCAGCGGAACTGCGCTACAAAGTTGATCAACTCACCAAAAGTGTCGCGACCTGTCGCGCCGTGTAGTTGCAGTGCAGTTCCAACTTCATTTTCATAGTCAGTAGGGATGCATTATCGTTTATTAAAAAAATATCGATTTTGGAATATCGATATTTATCAAAATAAAATATCAATATTGAAAACATAAACGATATAATGTTGATGTTTATATGTTTTTTTTATTAGAGAGATCTTGTAAAGCTTAATATCTGAGCTTAGTTTCATGGCAATCGGTTGAAAAAAGCGGAGTTATGAACAAAAGTAAAATAATCAAGGTTGTGATCATTATTGTTAAAAAAACAATAAGAGCGGCAAACAAATCGATATATTAATATATCGTTCGTGATTATCCATATAGGTATCGTATATAAACATGGGTGTAGAGGGGCCCTACCAACACCTTCGGGCCCAAGTCAACCTCACGTGCAAGCTCGTGCACCTGCTGAACAACGGACGAGGCTCTGACGGCGGCGGTCCATTTCAACACGGCGATGGGCTCACCACCTGTTACGTGGGACCGAATTGTACACGGTGAAATGTGGGCCGGTATAGGCCTCTGCCTACCCCTTCGGGGATAAAGGCGTGAGTATATGTATGTATGTATGTATGTATATAAACATCGATGTTTTCAATATCGATATTTTTTATAAACGATGTTGCATCCCTATTCAAAGCTTCATAGCGTCTGTCATCCATTTCGACGTCCATCTTGCTCAGAGGTTCCCTACCTACTGAATATATTTTTGTAGTTCCCCTGCAGTTGTAGCGCAGTTGTAGTGCGGTATACCAAAAAATGACGCGACGTGTCGCGCAGTTGCGCTGCAGTGCAGTTCCGCCCAGTGCGGTCTTACCTTTATAGCAGTAAACCTCCCCGAACGGATTGGAGGTATATAAATGTCTACATTTCATGAAATCCAATGGTCGCCTTTAGAATCAGCCAAAACTCTAATGGAATTTCAAGATGTTGGGCACTGGGCAATGTGTTATTAGGTACGATAATATACGGTCAATAATGTTGTTAGTAGTAGGTGTACCGTATTATTTAAGTATTTCGGGGAATCTAGTAGTTCCCAGAATAAGTATCACTATATAATTACTAGCAACATAATTGACCGCAAAAATTATAAATATAACGCGATTATGAGTTTCAGTTTCAGTACATTATACCTACCTACGTATTAGTTATTTGTAATGTGCGAGTGTTACAGTATTTACCTAATTGGAAACTACCGGCTGTTGACCCGTTATTTACCGATGGACTTGTTCTAGGAAATAAATGAAAAATATAACTAAATACGCACTATTGCAGCAACTCACAAGTAGGTAGGTCGTCAGGTCGTCCTATCAATCAATCAATACATATAATAAAATCGTAACAGGTCGCTGTCTGTACATGGAAGATAAATAAGAAAAAATATTAAAGGGGGGCTTTATGAACGCAATAGAACCCAAAACAACGATTTTTAGAATTTTTGTCTGTTTGTCTGTACGTTTGTGCACGCTAATCGTAATGTAACATGTAACATGTTTTTGCAATAAATGAATTGAAATTGAAATTGAAATTAATGTCAGCAACCGCTCAACCGATTGCGGTGCAGTTTTCTTTATTGGGTTGCGGCTTGCTTCACTTAGCATTTAGTGTTTGTTTCATGTCAATCGGTTCATAAATAAAAAAGTTATATCAGTATAAAGAAAATGCAGCGTACGAAATCGCGGGCTACAGCTAGTATTAAAATTAGTTTAGTGTATACATGAGCGTAACCAGGTTCTGAGCCAGGGGGGAGGGCATGCCAGATTTTCCAGCTACAGAGAGTGAGCCACTCTCACTGTTGCGGGTTCCATGTTGCTATGGTTCGACAAAGCTTTTCTCTACAAAAGTTGTCACTTGGTAGGCAAGAGTCGACAGTAGGTACCCAGGGGGGAGGGGGCGAAATAAGACGGGCTCCGATACTGACGCAACGCAACTCGCCTCAGAGCATACAGCATCTCCTTACTGTCTGCTGGATTTTTTTTTTAAAGTGAGAAAAATCGAGACGCTATGCCGACTCCTACAGACTAAAAACTACTACTTTGTATCCTACCCAACAGCCTAACTACCTAGGAGCCCTGGGTAAGCCCTCGGAAGGCTACCCCAGGACTCCCAACAGACCTACGGCCCGCCCACTTACCGTCGTGGGTCTTGGAGCTTGGAGTCTTGGCGGAAGACACATCTGCGGCGCCCCCACCGCGACTGCGGAACTCAGGTGGGAGAGTTCTCTCCCGCCCCCTCCCCGCCGTCTCTTTCATGAGCATAAGCTGCTCACAGAACGAGGCAGCGAAGTCCCACTTACTTCCGCTGGAGATCATGGCACGCACCATGGTCTCCAGCGAGTGTCCACGTCCAGACCTACCACGAGGACCTGGCGCTTTTGCGCCCACGCCGTGCACTCTACCAGCGTGTGGAGCGCTGTGTCCACGCTGCGCTCCCTGCAGTGCTGGCACTCGGCCGTGGTGTCCCGGTGTATTCGCCACAGATACTTACCGAAGCTCCCGTGCCCGGTACGCTTCTGTGCCAACCGGTAGCTCCATTCTACCGGATGGCCGTGGCTCCTCTCCAGCCACTCGTCCATGACCGGTCTGACAGCCGCGATGGTGGCGATTTCCCCCTTGGTTGCTCAAGTCGCACCTTCCAGGTCTCCACGGTTTCCTGATGGAGCTGGGACCGATGGCCTCGATTTCTCGCGACGCAGGCCTATGGCCCCGCTCCAGCGCCTCCTTGTGCCATTTAAACAGTGACGCAAGGGCCCTTGCTTCCAGGTCCCATGGAGGGGTCCCGTCTAGGAGACATGCCGCCTCAACTGAGATCGTGCGATATCCCTTTATCACGCTGACGGCCATCGTCTTCTGCGGGCTAAGCAATCTAGCCGCATAGCTGGCCGTCAGGGCTGTTTGCAATTCTGGGGATATCCTTCCAAGGTTTATCCTTGACTCCCAACCGTAGGGATTAGATAGAGAACGTGTTGGTTTTAGTCGGTAAGAGTCCGTTGTAAGTCATCACGGTTTATGGAATGACGGACAGACAGACAGACAGACAGACAGACAGACAGACAAACGAACAGTCTCAGTAATAGGGTCCCGTTTGTACTCTTGTACTACAGTTTGTACCCTTCGAGTACGGGAATATAAGTACGAAACTCCGTGGGAAAACCCAACACAGAACGTCGGCTTAATCATCGTAAGCCGACATCGTAAGCATCTACACAAATAAAAATCAACTGATCCAAAATATAACGGTTATTTATTGTACAAATGTAGTACATAACAAGTTTGCCATTCTTATTCTAATGGTTAGTTTAACTCTAAGTAACGTTATTTTTCACATTCTGGACCCATTACACCGCCGGTTTGCATCACTGTTAATGTATAGGGTTGTATTAAATAAAATTTAAATAATCGCAGATCTTTATTTATTTTGAAAAAAAATAAATTTTAAATATGGCTCCACCGAAACCTACTCGGAACCAACCACGGTGCTAAGTGGTTAAGCATCATGCACGGAATGCGAGAAGGTGCAGGTTCGAATCATGCTCGAAACCAACTATTTTTCCATCTTTAAAATTTATGATCAGTTAGCATACTAATTGCTTTTCAAAAATAATCTTACCTACAAAAATGTTTCAATTCAAGCCGTTGGTCCCGGTTGTCAGAAAAATGGCAGTCGTTAAGCCAAGTTGAAGGTCTTAAGGTCAAAGCCCACTTAAACGACTCTGCTCCAACACCGCTCCTACCCAACACTGCCATAAAAGAAGACTACTGCTCTCAGTCCACACGGCGACAGCTAGCAGACGGCCAGCTGTCCACCCGCCGACCGCACTCGCTTTTCGCAATAGACACAGTTCGCGATCGGTGCCGGTGCGGCGACTGCTAGCAGTAAGCGCGCGGGCACCGCGCCGACCGCTTGTCTACAACGCACGCCCAGCGAGGCGTCAACTCCCGAGCAGTCTGACGGCGGAAAGCTCGCTGAAAGCGAGCTGTCTGCTAATTGATGATGGCAAGGTAAAATATATCTAAAGAGCAATATTTTAAAGCCTATATTTGAATTATTTTATTTTTGCCGGGTGGGAGCCGAGTCGTGTAAGTGGGCTATGACCTTTAGACCTCAAACTCAAACGTCAGCGGCGACCGGGTGTGACGTCATGTCGGACCCCTACCTCGCGCGTGCGGCGGGTGATGCGCGCACCGCAACACTCTTCGCCCCTCGCCGCCTCCTCCACGCGCTTTATAAAGACCTGCAAGCGGTCGCTGCCCTCTCTCACAACTACGCCTGATCCACAGGTGATGTACTCGTCTCCATCATCACCTCGGCTGGATCTGGTGCTCTGTAGGGGATACCGAAGAACCCTCCCCTACTTTGTAACTAGCTGTACTTGTACATCTGTCTTGATATTGTCTATTTTAATAAACGCAGGATCAACTGCTGTATTGTATCAACCAAAATATTGTTCTCAATTATCTCCTTGGTATTCCTTACTACATTTGGACCTGATAGGGTGGTTGACCCAACTATCACGTGACACGGGGCAACGGCGATTTCGGCGCCAGAGTACAAGAGAGTAGGTAACTTCGAACAAACGATAACAGACACAGCAAGCGCAGTTTGATTGTGTGCAGCCTTACACGGCACACGTTTTTCCCGTACACGATTTTCTCGTGCACGATGCAATCGTAGTGGCAGTAGACAATATATGAAACTGTTCACATAAAGTCGTAGTAGTAGTACGGGAAAATCGTGTGTACGAGACACGTTTTTCCCGTATACCGTGCGGTGCGGAGTTGCCACTAGGATCGCCGTGCGTCGGCACGATTTTCTCGAATACGCATCGTAGTGGCGCTTATGTACACTTTGATCGTTCACACGACTAACCCATTCATGCGATTTTATCGTAACGTTAAAAACGCGTTGAATGGTCGCCGTGTGATTGCATCGTGCACGGGAAAATCGTGTACAAGACAAACGTGCACCGTGTGAACGTAGCCTTACTCTCTAGTACCGAAATCAAGACATTAAGACCTTATGAGCGGCTTGAAAAATTTCAACAGCGGGCAGTCACAACCTGCGCCTGTACGTTTCAACACAGCAATACGCCTCACCACCTATTACGTGGGACAATATCTAAATGTGAAATGTGGGCGATAACTATGTCTCTGCCTGCTCCTTCGGGGATGAAGGAGTGACAATATAATGTACTTATCAAGCTTGGTGTAGCTCACCTATACCAATATTATAAAGAGGAAAAATTTGATTGTTTGTTTGTTTGCATCGAATAGCCTCCAAAACTAGTTATTTGGAATTAGCCAGATTTGAAAAATTCTTTCACTGTTGGGAAGCTACACTCTTTGCGGTGAACATCTTACTAATATTATAAATGTGAAAGTTTGTGAGTGTGGATGTTTGTCACTTTTTCACGCACAAACGGATGAACGTATCGGGCTAAAATTTGGTACACAGAGACATTGAAAACTAGAATAACACATAGGCTACTTTTTATCCCGGGAATGAGTTCCCACGGGAAGGGACCAATTTTTCGGGAGCGAAGATGCGGGCATCAGCTAGTAGGCTATTGTTTACTCCCGTATTCCCACGGGAACGGGAGCTACGCGGGTGAAACCGCGTGACGTCCTCTAGTTGATTATAAAATGGGTACTAAAGAGGACCCTTTACACTACCAGATCGGCGGCTTGAAAAATTTCAACTGCGGGTCACCCGCGCCTTTCCATTTCAACACGGCAATAAGCCCACCACTTATTACGTGGGTCATAAAAGTATAAGGTGAAATGTGGGCGTGTACTATGTCTCTGCCTACCCCTTTGGGGATAAAGGCATGACTATATGTATGTACACTACCAGAGTAGCGCAAACCGGTGCTGTAATGTGTCCAGAAATCAATCAACAATCACAATTCAATCAACATTTAGAATGATTTTTCACAATTCTATCAATATTTAGGAGACTCTTCTCCGTTTCCTTCTAGAAGATTCTTCATCGCTCTCTCCATTCTGCTCTTGTTCCCCGTCGCTGAGACGATCCACTATTTCTGTCGCTGCATCGTTTATACCATCTGTATAAAGAGGAAAGATTTGATTAAATTAAATTAAATATTAAATATTCACTTACATTTCACACAACGCTATCTGATCCCAAAGTAAGCTAGGAGTAACCTGCTTGTGTTATGGGTATCAGACCACGGATATTAATACTTATATACTTTTTTTTAAATACATACATATTATACATAGAAACACCCAGACTCTTGAAACAAATATTTATGGGTCACACAATTATTCGTCTCCGGTGGGAATCGAACCCACGACCTCCAGCGCCGCAGGCGGTATCACTACCGACTGCGCCACAGAGGCAGTCATTGATTGTTTGTTTGTTTGCATCGAATAGGCTCCGAAACTACTGAACCGATTTGAAAAATTCTTGTGTTTATTATGATCAAAATTCTTGTGTGTTCTTGTGTGAAGCTACACTAACCCTGGTAAACATAGTCTATATTTTATTCCCGTATTCCCACGGGAACAAGAGCTACGCGGGTCAAACTGCGTGACGTCCTCTAGTTTGTAATACAGATTGCAATTTAGGCATAGAAATATGTATTGGACGAATTGTAGTACTAACTTTTATATGTGAAATGTGACCATACGAATGAAAGGAACAACGGGTGGTGCGATATCTATTATATAAAAATAAGTCGGGTTTTCCTTCCTGACGCTATAACTTTAGCACGCACGAACCGATTTTCACGGTATTGCATTCGTTGGAAAGGTCTCGGGCTCCGTGAGGTTTATAGCAAAGAAAATTCAGTAAAAATTTCACATACAGCGCCATCGCGGGCGAAGCTGCGGGCAATTACCCTCATTGGTTGTCTGAGTGTAACAGATCTCCAAGTATTAGGTACGTGGGAATAAACCCATAATGGGTATTTATCTTGGGAAAACATATTATTATGTGTACCTTCATCCCTGGTCTGATCCGGGTCATCCCTAGCGTTTAATGCCTGCTCCAACACGGGCGCCTTGATGCGGAAGTCACGAGCCGTGCCCAGTGATAAGTACTGCTGCCAATTCAACTGGAAATGGAAAGAGAATACAAATTACTACGCAAACCACAACATTTATTTACGTTACACCGGACCGGTTTCGCCTCTCGGCATTCTTAAAGGTACAAAATAACTTACTTGATGACATCGTGTAAATACATCTAACCATTTCAGGCATACTTACATTCCAGGTACTTTGAAAATGTCAAGAATATAAAACAAATAGTCCACAATGCGGCCTAGATTTTTTTTCTTTAACGTGAATAAAATCCTGCCGGACTCCTAACTCCTACCGACTAAAAACCACACGTATCCTACCTAACAGCCTACGGTTGGGAGCCCCGGGTAAGCCTTCGGAAGGATACCCGCCGGCCTCGGCCTGACAAGAACCGGTCGTTCATCAAAATTCAGCAGGATCTTTTCTTAGTGCTCTATTATATAGAATTTAAAACGAGTATAATCAGTTCTTTGAGAATCCAGATGGCCGCTGCCGACGTCGGTATGTCAAAACAACATCAGCTGCCGGCCCGCAGGTAGCTTTTTTGTTTATACCACTGTAGTGGAAGACAAGGTTACGGCCCACCTGATGAAAAGTGGTCACCATATTCTATGGACATTGGCAAAGAGGTGCTACACTCGCGCTGCCAACTTTGCAAGAACCTTCTAAGCCCTCTTTTGAAGAACCCCATACAGACGTACAGGAAAACCGAGGCAGGGAGTTCATTTCTAAGCGTGCGAAGAAGAAAGACCCTATGTGATTATACCTTAATAGCATATAAATGATTCCACCGGTCTGATAGAAAGCTTTGGCGAAATCCAAGGTTTGAGGGCCACTGAAATTTACTGCCTACAAGACTTCGAGTGTCTTTAAGTTGGCAGCCTTAAGATGAACCTCTTCACGCTCAGCTTGAAGAACCCGGGGTGGTAAGGGGAGGGAATCACGTGCGCTGACATATCGTTCCAAGTTTTTAAGGTTCGACAGAGAAACGAGAAGGCTATAATTCAAAAGAAATAATTAGCTTACCTTAGCCTTTGAAGCAAGCAGTATAACCCTCTTACAGTACTGTTCAGCCCCCAACACTAATCTGGGGATGAGTTTCGTTTCACGCAACACTTTGGTCGCGTTCTGCTGTTGTTGAACGCCTTCCAAGTATGTGCTCAGAGTGTTAACATACGTTATGGTGATCACTTTCCTTTAGGTCAGCCGTATACACTTATATGACACATATTTTATATTCAAAATAATGCCACCCGACAGTTAAAAAGCCGTAGCGACATCTAGCTATTGATGGCCACTCTTAGGACAGTGGTCCTCAAGTTGGCGGCCCTAAGATGTACCTCTTTACGCTCCGCTTAAAGAGCTCAGTTTTAAAATGAAGTAAACACCTGCGCTGGTAGGTCGTTCCAAGTTTCGGAATCGCTCACCTAGATATATAAAACTAGCTTACCTTAGCCTTAGAAGCGAGCAGTATGACCCTCTTACAGTACTGCTCAGCTTCCAACACGAGTCTTGGGATGAGTTTCGTTTCACGCAACACTTTGGTCGCGTTTTGCTGTTGTTGAGCGCCTTCTAAGTATGTGATTAGCGTGTCTGTAACTGATGATAGCTTCTTGCCACTTTGTTTGAGTAGGCTTTCGAAACTGGAATGAAAGATATCAAGATAATCAATAAATATTTATGGACGTTATCATACAGTGCTATCTGATTCCAAAGAAGCTAGGTTTAGCCTGATTGTGTTTTGGTATGTAATGGTAGTCGTAAGCCGTCGGGTTGACAGTTTGGGTGCGAAGAATAGAAAGAAAGAAAATTATTTTTATTCCACATTCATAGACACCACCACCACTATTAACCTAACAAAAAATATCAAGCTATCAAAATATATACATTTACACTTATTAAATTAAATTAAATTGTGGAATAGAATCTCCGGGTTACGGAAGGCTTTCTCCTTGGGAGAGGCCTACGTCTAGCAGTGACAGTCCAGCTGATTTGAAGGCTTAATAGTCATTGAGTAAGAGTGGTTGTAAGGGACTCCACCAAGATCTTCGAAAACCAAGCGTCGTCACCTGCTAACGGCGTCCTCACCTACTAACGGTACGTCTGCTGACAAACGGATCAGGCAAAGACGTAGACGCCCTACAGGGTTGGGATGTCTGGTCGAAATCGTTCCCAATGATGCCGATAATGAAAAAAAGAAAACTGCAGCTGCTTTTTTTTTAATCCTACAGGAATGCTATGCCGGATTCCTACCGACTAAAAACCACACATTTCCTATCTAATGCCTACGGTGGGGATAAGCCCTAGGAAGAATGACCCCAGGATTCCCAAAAGACCTAAGCTACCACTGCGGCCTCACCCAGGGAGGAGGGGTTAGGTGTTATCCCGCGTCTTTGAGGGGTTGCTCAAAGACGCGGGATTATTAAATTATCTTTGCTACCATTGACACACATTACTGGCTAGGTAGACACACGTACCGCACTTGTTGAGCGACGTGCACGTCAATCTGCTTGGCCAGGGCGGCCAGTAACGAGTACAGTTTGACGGCGGCCGACAACACTCGCTCGCTGCCTCCGCCCACATTGCACCTCAGTCTGCAACACTTCGCCGTCCAGCATGTCAGCTGGCACAGTTGAACTACTAGCGATTTGTATACTTCTGTTATTTCTGAAATGGGAAATAATTTTAAATTAGTTTAAAAGTAGTACTTATTTAGTAGTAGTAAATATTTATGGAAGGGTGTTTGTTTGAACTTACTGTACCACGGTAGCAACATAGATTGGTACGGGGTTTTGTTTCGAATTTTCCTTTCTTCGCCATGACCTCGTACTTTGCAGGCAGGGTGCGCCACTGGTAGCTCAATCTGACGTGGGCCTCGGATTATCTAGGTAGGCCCTTATTGAGCTATCATTAAGGCCCTACCTAGATACCACCACTTATTTATATTTTTCAATGTGGTGTTCTACATATAACAAAAATCGCACGGCTATTCTTCTACAACTACATTTACTGCCACATTTGAAAGTCAATTAGTAAAACCTGTGATGAAAGAACCTGGCAATAAAAACTGTGGCTTTTCTAGCCAGAAATAACATTTAATAAGGTTAGCCAAGCCAAGCTCTTTTTCTGTATTTAGGGTTAAGCGTTGTGTAGGCAGATGGTGGTCAGCACGCCGTGTCCTGTGAGAGCGTCTATCGTGACTACAGGGACATACCGCGCTCGATCCTGTGGTGGGTAACGTGGGCGGCGGAAGGCAGTGCCACGGCCAAGTCGCGAGCCCGAGCTAGCAGGTGCTCCACGCCTTTAGCTCTGGCGCCCAGGTGGAGGCAGATGGTGGTCAGCACGCCGTGTCCTGTGCGAGTGTCTATCGTGACTACAGGGACATACCGCGCTCGATCCTGTGGTGGGTAGCGTGGGCGGCGGAAGGCAGTGCCACGGCCAAGTCGCGAGCCCGAGCTAGCAGGTGCTCCACGCCTTTAGCTCTGGCGCCCAGGTGGAGGCAGATGGTGGTCAGCACGCCGTGTCCTGTGCGAGCGTCTATCGTGGAGTACTCGCTGGTCTCTTGGGTCGCCATGGTTGTGTCTTCCTCCTGGAAAGGTAAGATATTATGTAAACCTCTTTTGTTGATGTCTGTGTGGTCATGACATGTATAGTCACTACTTGTATGTCATGATAGAATGAGGCTTCAAACTGGATGTCAGTGACGATCGGGCGACGGCAAGAGCGTGGCCTACGAGTACCAGAAAGTTGGCAACTTCGAAAAAACGATAACAAACGGACTGAGTCCGGTTTGCTTGTGTGCGAGCGTAGTGCCTATCGATAGGACGAGCCACGCCATGCACACTGAACAAATTTATAGATTTGGTCAAAGTACGCGGGGTTCGGCTCGCTCGGTGCGTTTATTATCTCTTGTACTGTCGCCGCGCTTTCGTCGGTGTCACCGTCGCCCCGCTCGTCGCTGACATCTAGTTTGTGACCTAAGGCATGTAAGCAATTATTTATAGATACATGCAGACACTTCTTTTTTTCCCCGACTGCTTAGTCACCAAAGACTTCTATATAAAGAGGTAGACCTGCCCTACGCACCAATTTTTGAAGCATATAAACTGAGCTAGTTAGCGCGGTTGCGCGCAGTTCGCGCTGACACTATGTCACTGTCGTATCTCCCACGATTTAACAACAAAAGTGTATTTTTAACGTGAAAAAGTACATATTTATCGTCATAAAAGTGCTTAAGACTTGGTAGTTTACGAAGGAGTACAAATTTATTTGGTAAGTACGCACAATTTATGCGTAATTAATTATTTTTCATCAATTTTATGATTATTCTTAATCGTATTAACCCACCAAATTGTACAGGCCTAACTAATCTGACGCCCCCAATGCTTTTGTTGTACTTCGTTTTTTGACAGCATTATACTTGCTAAATATGCCAAGCGAGCGTCAAGGCACGGGGATTCCCCGAATAGTTATAGTTCTACGCAAGTACGGTTTGCAAGAAAATTTAATTTATGTTTTACTTTTTAGGTAGGTACTTACAACGATTGTGATCAAATCAGTCATTATAATGCCATCTTGTGTACTAAGATCTTGTAAAAATTACACATCAAAATGCAGTTACCTTTCACAGGTTATTTTAAGATTATTATATTAACTTTTTATGAGTATTACATCATTCATTGACGAATATTATTACATTTTTTTGTTTCTATTAGCTTTCCTCAAGATCAACTACGTCAGCAAAAATGGGTTGAATTTGTCAGACTGGAGCGGTCAGAAAGCGATTGGATACCCAATACCTATTCCAGAATATAATTTAAAAAATAATTTAAACTGCATTCATAGATTTTTAAATACTTACATGGTTGAGCCGGGAATCGAACCCGCTACACAAGAAAAAATAATCACCCCGTAGGTTTATCATACCGATCGAAAGGCTTAATCATAAGGATTTTTTTTAAGCTAAGTTACATAGTGTCAAAAATAAAAGGAAGACCATGTATTTTAACATTTGATGTGAAATTTTGTTCAGAAAAATGAAAAGCTGGCATCGCCGGTGTTCTCAATGAAGACTTTCGTCCTTGGATCGGGACAAATACGATGGCCGCCGAGATCCACAGATCTAATAATGTTAGATTTTTTATGGGGTTATGACATGATTTTTTTTTATACCAATAAGGTGGCAGACAAGCATACGGCCCACCAGAAGGACCGGTGGACACCGCAGCCTATATTAAATGTAGTTTACAAGAAATGAAAATGTCCACGAGTTACAAACAGAACTTGGACATATTATTATAAATATCCACCACAGCAAGATCAAAAGATTGACAAGGAGTAAAATAATCAAAAGTGTGCGACTTTGTATTTAACAGTATAGGACTTTTGTATTAAAAATGCTAAAATTCATGGTCTTCCTTTTATTTCTGACACTATGTTAGTTAGCAAAAAATAATACTTATGATGAAGCCTTTCGATCGGTATGATAAAGCTACGGAGTAATTTTTTTTCTCGTGTAGCGGATTCGATAAGCGGTATGATAAAGCTACGGAGTAATGGGCTCAACCATGTAATTATTTAAAAATCTATGAATGCAGTTTAAGTTATTTTTTAAATTAAAATAATGTCTTCTTTCAGTAAAATGTTCCATCTACAATATTTAAGGTACTTTCCCTCCATGTGGCATTGCCGTGGGACATCCTGTATAATAGTAGTAATAATTGCATTGATTTTTAAATAAACTAGGATTTGTCATTAATTTATTCCTGAATAATATAATACGTTCTGAGGGGCAAGTGCGAGTTTCGGTGAGCGCATGTCGACATTCACGAACGAGCGCGTTCTCACCGATTTGTATGGGATCGAGACAAGTTCCCGCGTTTATAGCTAGGTGGCGGGGTCTCGATTCCAAACAAATCGGTGAGCAGTGAATGTCGACAAGCTCACGCAAAAACTCGCACTTGCCCCTCTGTTGTGCAAATGACTAGTGAGAGCCGCCTTGAAAGTAGTTATACAATATTACACACATATAGTGTACATTTCTTTTCATTAATTCCAGTCTTATTTGTGGCAGGCAGAGCCTCTTCCTTGTGGCCTTAATTAAATTTAATTATATGAAGATGACTGATTACTTATTAAAGGTTTTTATTTAGCATAAACGATGTTCCAAAAAGTAAATTAGGCGATGTTTTTCCTTAAAAACGTATAGATATTATGTTTGTTGAACTATGGAATTGTTAGACAAACTACTTTGAAAATAGTTATTCGTTCAGTAAAATAGTTCTGCAAACACCATTAAACAGTACATTTAATTTGATTTATTTGGTGTACATAATTAGTGTTCAAGTCAGTATTTTTAGTTTGACTTTGAATTACTTTGTTCGGAAAAGGGCAATATTCAGATATCGATTATAATTTATAATGTAAGAAATACATGCCTTAATTAAATAGGTATATAATCAGTTTTTTAAGTTTATATTTCAATATTAACATCATTGCTAAATTTTGCATTTTATACCTTTATACCTACTTAACATTTTTCTGCAGTCTGTACGTGTGATACAGAATCGTAAAACTTCGAGAGTATTCGGTGGTACTCGGCTTGTAATTGGAGTCCATACGCCTTCTCTTTTACTCTTGTTCTATTTGTATATTGCTATTGCAGTTACAATTACGTAAATATAGTTTATTAGTGAGTGTAGTTTTAGCAATGTGTGTGTATGAGGATTGCTTTTATGCTTTCGTTTCTTATAGTAGAGCGTATCTACCTCATTTTATATAGAAATCTTTGTTAGGCACACGGCATTTCGGCTGTATATTTCTATTGCTGTTTTGAAACGGATCGGAGTAAGTTGAGGTTACCTGCTGCTGAAAATTCAGCTCAGTACACAACGCGGCTGCTACCTGAGAAAAACTGGCAAGAAACGCGTTTAACAAACCTTACCTCAATCCTGCCCAAAGCGGGAGATAATTTGTCAAGCAACTCGTCTAACATCTGCGACTCCATTGAACGTGCGGCGTTTAACAAACCTTACCTCAATCCTGCCCAAAGCGGTAGATAGTTTGTCAAGCAACTCGTCTAACATCTGCGACTCCATTGAACGTGCGCTCCCGCCGTTAGTACTGCCGGGATGAGTGTTAGGCAGTCCTGCTTACATGAAGGGCCGCATTATACATTGTCTACCTCAATCCGGCCCAAAGAGGTAGATAGTTTGTCAAGCAACTCGTCTAACATCTGCGACTTCTGTTGATCGCTTCTCCCGTTAGTACTGCCGGGATGAGTGTTAGGCAGTCTTGCTTACTATTGCATATGAAGGGCTGCATTATACATTGTATACGTGTGTCGAACCTTACCTCAATCCGGCCCAAAGCGGTAGATAGTTTGTCAAACAACTCGTCTAACATCTGCGACTCCTGTTGATCGTGAGCTCCTGCCGTTAGTACTGCCGGGATGAGAAATAGGCAGTCCTGCTTACTGTTGCATATGAAGGGCCGCAATATCATTGTATACGAGTGTCGAACGTTACCTCAATCCTACCCAAAGCGGTAGATAGTTTGTCAAGCAACTCGTCTAACATCTGTGAATCTGTTGATCGTGAGCTCCCACCGTTAGTACTGTCGGGATGGGAGCTAGGCAGTCCTGCTTACTGTTGCGCATAAAGGGCCGCATTATACATTGTATACATGTGTCGAACCTTACCTCAATCTTGCCCAAAGCGGTAGATAGTTTGTCAAGCAACTCGTCTAACATCTGCGACTCCTGTTGATCGTGAGCTCCTGCCGTTAGTACTGCCGGGATGAGAGATAGGCAGTCCTGCTTACTGTTGCGTATGTAGTCTTCGAATTTCACTATTATCTGAAATGCATGTACATTATGTTATATTCTTGACTCATTCCGTGTTGACACAACTTTGTATCGTCTTAGAATCTGATTCCATAGATTTCTTTTTGTGGTTTGCCCTATCTATATTGAATGGAAATCATGAAAATCAGTCCAACAGTTCTGGAGATACAACACTAGACACTGCTGTTTTATAATAAGAGGTATATATATGTCATCCTCAATAAACGGACTATTAAACTGTTTAACAATTTTTGAAATGCAACCAGTAGTTTCTGAGATCCTAGCACAAACAAACTCTTCAGTTTTATAATATCGTGAGCGAACCTTTAGAGATAGACAATTTAGGTTATTGTGATTGCGGGCTTTTTTTTTAGAACTTTTTAAAAGAAACAATTTAGTAATTCACAATTTTTACGTAAATTTAACCATTTACGCAGCGTACGCCTCGGAAGCTTTCGGACGGTAAAAAATATTCCCCGTTTTCAAAGCATTATTGATTGCTGATCCGCTCCTATTCGTCTTAGCGTGATGTTATATAGCCTATAGCCATCCTCGATAAATGGACTATGAAACTGTAAAAGAATTTTCGAAATCCAACCAGTAGTTCCTGAGATCCTAGCGTTCAAACAAACAAACAAACTCTTCAGCTTTATAATATTAGTATGGATTATTATTTTCAAAGTAAGTTTCAACCAAAACTCACGCTAGTCATAGTAGGGCAAGTCCCTCCAGGCACTTCAAACAGTAAACTGGCTATCTGTACCAACACGGCCAGTTGCTTCTTAACGACTAGGTCCCGTTCATCCGGCACGCTTTCTTCTTCGAGATGCTGTAACACTGAGTGATCCATACACTCAGCGTTTTTAGCCAAACGGTAAAAAGACGTGACAGACAAGCAAACGCCTGATTGAAAAAAAAGTCTCACTAGTTCCGCCACGGAACTACTTCAACGGAACAACTGGGAATAATCGATTAAACCTATGGGTTCTTTTTACATCTCATTTGAAATGATGTTCTGAACTTCCATACCAAATTTAGCTCTAGCCATATTATAGTATACCTTGTCACTATGTTTCGGGCCAAATTGACCGGACTAATACCTAATGCCATATTAGATGCCTACATTTCACCACTTGCATTTGAGTTGAGCTACCATGTTTTTTGAACGTGAGGGAAATTCCATCATGGGTGGTATGCTGGACTCCTACCGACTAAAAAACCTCACGTAATGCCCAACAGCCTATGGTTGGGAGCCCCAGATAAGCCCTCGGAAGGATGTCCCAGGACACTTGAGCTACCATTGTTTCAAGTATTTTTTTGAGTAATTTAAACTGTCATAATCTACATAAAACTCACGCTAGTCATAGTAGGGCAAGTCCCTCCAGGCACTTCAAACAGTAAACTGGCTATCTGTACCAACACGGCCAGTTGCTTCTTCACGACTAGGTCCCGTTCATCCGGCACGCTTTCTTCTTCGAGATGCTGTAACGCTGAGTGAATGGACTCCATGATTATGGCTATGTAGGCTGGTGGTGATGGTTCTGTGCTGTCCGCTGTAAATTAAATTTTAATTTTAAAATCTATGACGCTGGAACTGCCCTAGTGTCAGTAGTTCCATTGATTTGACTGACTTGGAGGCGCATTCGACAGTGTAAGCGCCTGCCGCGCTGAGGTTCTGAGTTGGATTCCCGGGTCGGTTCAAATATTTGTGTGATCCACAAATGTTTGTTCGGAGTATGGGTGTTTTCTATGTATAATAAGTATGTATTTAGAATTATATAAGTATGTATGTCAGTCGTCTAGATCCCATAGCACAAGCTTATATTAGCTTAATTTGGGCTAGATGATGTTGTGTGTGAATTTCCACAAATATTGATTATTTATTTATTGATGGTACTACTGACACAAGTTTACGTCACTAGTATCCGCTGTTCTAATAAGCCCAAACATGATGTACATAATATGTGCTGTAATTAACAAGGAGTTCGGCATCTCGCTGACTAATTTATGTAGTAGCAAGTTCCTATGTCATGATAATAACATTAAAGTAACAGTATACCGACCTATCCATTTTAGTCATTCCTTCATTACCTAGGAAATTTATTATAGCTAAAACATCTTGATCACATCAGCTATTGAATACAACAAAATCCGATTCAAAATTGGTCAGCTATGATGCCAGACAGGTAGATAGACATGTTCAACTCAGGTATAACCTCTCTCGTCTTTCCGTCGGAGGTAAAAACCATCAAATCAGCTTATCAAAGTCAACTGGGCATAGGCTCTTTGGATTTCATTTATTCAAACGGCCCTCAAGACTCTTCTTCAAGATAATACACTTACTGATAGTAGATAAGAACGCGTCCATTTTGAACGAATAGTTCGGTGAGAATAACAGCGTCAAGCACGTTTTGAACACCTCTAAACATCCGAGTGTAGTCTGATCGTCGAAGTCACACATGTCTTGGAACCTGTTTAAAAAAACCTCTTTTATACAAACATCAACATTTTTTTATATCATAGAGGTGTCAGCCTACAGGGAAAGCGGTTACTATACTGTATTTCAATAGGTTTGCGCAAAAATGTAAACGAACACATTTGATCCTATATATTCATAGTTACTTGCAATTAAGTATTCACCCTGATTATATTCCAGTTCCAGGAGTCATACAGTGTTTTAACAATCATTTCGACACCAAATACCTTCTTTATGATAGTTTATTTTCATTTAAAATACCTACTCAGTATAGTAAAAAATTCAATGATTTGTCATACTATATTTTTCTACTAATCTGTCTTAGACAACGATTGTCAAAACATGACATGTTTACATTATTGCCAGATCGGGCAGGATTGGACTATACAGCCTATGGATGTTCGCAACATCAGAGGTGTGAAGCTCGCGCTGTCAAATTGAGAACGGACAGGAATATTATCCGCCTATCGCAGTCCTCTGCTGGACGTAGGCCTCTCCCAATCTACGCCACAACACACGGTTCTGCGCCTTCCACATCCAGTCCCAGCCTGCGACCTTTTCCAGGTCTTCGGTCCATCTAGCGGCCGGACGTTCTACCCCACGTTTGCCAAGTCGCGGTCTCCACTCTAGAACCCGTCTGCTTCCGTCAGTTCTTCTGCAGACGTAGCCCACTGCCACGTTGATGTGCTTATTCTGCGAGCTACGTGTAATGCGGTTATAGTACTGTCTTATAATTAACTAGCGGTTCCCTGCCACGCTTCGCTGTGACTTTTTTATGGTGGTTTCATGTACCTATGTGAAACAAACCAAAAGATGGGTACATTTCAAAAACTTAAATTTTTAGCCGTAACCAAATCATAAATCTTTCAATTAACACCGCAAATATTCGAAAATCCAATTAACACCGGAAACAATAGAAGTTTCACTTAAAAAAAAATCTATTCTGTGTTCAATGTTCAGTTTTTAAAACATCGTGCGCACGATTCAAAAAAATAAATTCAGTCTGATATTTCCCTTACGCGCAAAAACTGTAACTTCAAAAATAAGATGCAACACATATCTGACCTCTTTTTAGGTAGGTACTCCCTTTTTATTATTCTGAATGCAAGGAGGGCGCAATTAAAGTTCTCTTAAAAAAAACAGCAATCTGGTAAGTACCTGCTAAGTAAGTTGTATAATATTTTGTTCTGAAGCTGGCAGAATATAATTTTAAAAAAGCGTACAGCGCCATCTATTGATAAAATCACTTTTTAAAGCTGTTTTATTCTTGTTGCGTAGATGTAAATGATGATAAAAGTAGCCTAAAACCATCTCAGAAACCTGTTGTAGATCGTGTAAAATTTTGAGCTCAATCGATTCAGTACATTTTGAGTTTTTAAAGCGTACACATACGCACAGAACATTTGTACTAGCTGCCAGCTCTGTTCTCTGTTACACAATTTCACATATTGTATGTTTACGCAGGGCAGAACGATTGCATAATAAAGATTGGACAACGCATTTGCTAAATTAACAGTCATTGTAAGTTAATAATATCGTTCAATTCTTAACTTGTTTTTTTTGTGTTATGTATGATAAATTGATAATGCTTGTTTTATAGTTATAATACTAATAAATTGGTCAACATACAACAATTAGCACTGTGCCGCCGCGGCGTCAGTCGGGTGACAAATGTCACGTGGCTGCGCGGGTTCACAGAGACTGTCAATGTCAATGTGTATGCAGACGTCGAACACAGACATTGATTATTTGTTTTTTTTTTCTCTCTTTTGTTTGTTAATTTCTTGTCGAATTGTACCAAGTCTTTTGAATTTTATTTACTTGCGGTAGGGTTGCTTGTTCTTTAATTGTATTATTTTTTGTTTGTTTTTGTGGAGCGTGCGTGACGTTCGTCCCATAATTAAGGTGCCACCTGAAAATCAGCGCTGCACGTCACGACATTTTTTTTTTTTTTTTTGGCGTGCAGCATTATGCTGAGGTGGCAACCGTTTCAAGCCCATAATTTAATTTAAGACCATCATTTACATTTATTTTATTTTATTTATTTAATATAGTTGGTTATGTATCCATAGTTTGTATTCTTTATTTATTATTGTTATTTTTTTTTTGTTCTAAGTTCATGTTAATATCATGTACAAGGGCCATGAATAAATACTTTTTCTTTCTTTCTTTCTTCTTTCTTGTATATAATAGTTTTTCAAACGGTCATGTTACTGGAAATCAAACTCGTATGCTAAAATGCCACACGCGGTCACATATCTGGACCGACCGCAGCTTAAGATGACGTCAGTAAGTGCACACATTGCAGATGAGGCTGTTTTGGACCTTGAAGATCTCATGACTCCATCGCACAACCAATACAGTTGGACATAAATACACGGTGTTTCTTTTAGGGTGTCAAGCCGCCACTAGCTGGTAGCAGGGTTCCATACCTATCGATTTAACCCCCATGTATGTTCTACGATTTTTTGTAGTTTTCGAGATATAATGTTCTGCATAATTCCCTATTTTTTTATTATCGATTAAAATTTTTACATCTTGTATCAAAGTTAGGAAGGAGATTATTTTGTCCATAATACTGCAATCAATAGGCATTATAATAATAAAAAAATATCCAAGAAAAGTCTTGGACACGTAATTATAAAAAATAACGAAAAAAAATTATATCTCGAAAACTACAAAAAATCGTAGAACATACATGGGGGTTAAATCGATAGGTATGGAACACTGCTACCAGCTAGTGGCGGCTTGACACCCTAAAAGAAACACCCAGTATAGCAATTACATACCTGCATACACATCTCTTGTACAGCAAAGTGGCGATACTGACGCAGTGTGTGGCGACACATCTCTTATCCAGAGGTTCTGATAGTACTGACTGTATGTTCTTGAGGGCCCACAAATGAAACTCCCGCCTTACTCGAATGTGATTCCGTTGCTCTTGATTTGACCATGGCACGTTCTCGCTAAAGGAACAATCACAATTTCCATTCGTTAAAAATATAAAGTTACAGATTACAAATTAATTCACTTTCTTATCTTTCAATTACCAACCAGCCCCCTTAGATAAGTGGCACAAGCGTAAATCGCAAACGAAAGGATAGAATATATGGACCAATCACACCCAAGCTCGTGATTCTGCCACGGCGCGCGCGTCGTAAGTCGCCGACGAGCTTGAGTGTGATTGGTCGATATAAATTCTATCCTTTCGTTGCGATTAACGCTTGTGCCACTTGTCTATGGGGGCAGATCCCTTCAATGATAAGATTTCTATATCGCATTATGAAAGTTAGCGAGTTAGACAGTGATAAATAGACACAACAGTTCAACATAAACCGGCTTCGGGCCACCCTCGTGTTATCATCGCGATCTCCCACGAATTTATATTTATTACTCTTACTAATGAAAATAAATATTTCCAATTTGATGTACATTGTAAAGGAAAGTCTTACTTCTAAGACCTTGAAGTAAGACTGTCCTTTCCAACGAAGAGCACAATCTCAAGAGTACATACATGTATGTATTAAAGTTAGCGGTATATTTACCATGTATTGTTGTGAGTTTCCGATATTTCGGCGCTGTTACAAGCACCATGCTCACGGAGGAACTGAAGTACTGGCGGTTGAAAGCGAAAGTCTCAGCACATATATCGATCTACCCTCCTTCGCAGTCGTTTATTACGCGTTACACCACTATCACTGGTCTCACTTTCGATTTCACTTACTCGACTACGTTCACGACACACAATGCTCACAGTATCTACTCGTGGTTTTGTTTGGAACTGTTTCTGGTTATTTACACACAACTACATGGTAAATCTCACAACAATACATGGTAAATATCCCGCTAACTTTAATACTAATGTCAGTGACCATGAAAGTTTAAATACCTATAATATGTATGTATTTAAATAAAAAAAGTATACAAGTATTAATATCCGTGGTCTGATACCCATAACACAAGCAGGTTAGTCCTAGCTTACTTTGGGACCAGATAGCGTTGTGTGAAATGTCCGTGAATATTTATTTATTTATAACTCTGATGGTCCATCGAACCGGATCAGAGACCTATGACCTTACATTGGACAAGTAACCATCAGGTTAGAATCTTATACTAGTCCAAGTTGACTATTTTCACATAAGAAATGTGTAAGGATTTAGTAATTACTTTGTCTTCTTACCTGTATAACAATTCCACAACTCTCACGCACAGTTTCATGTCCCACACACAAGGCAATGGTTTGAAAGGACCAGCCTTATCTTTAACCAAGTTAGAGAGTTTGACGGGAGCTTTGCCTTTCTCCTTCTGAGATTTTTGTGACTTTTGACTCTTCTGGGTGGGTTTGTCGGCAGCATCTTTAGTCTCGTTGAGGGTTTTGTTAGCTTTTTTAGATTTTGATGGAGTCTGTAAGTTAAGATTGATAAAGCTTTTCTTGAGATGGGCAAAACGTAATACTAATTAAATATTATCGAATCGTTGTTCATAGACCCACGCTTGTCTTGCGCTATCGCCCTATCCAGATAACTCTATCTATCGTTCTAAAGGGGTACCAGGTAGTACAAGCGAAATGTGTGGCCATGCCTTAAGAGACCTGGAGATATCCTCCACGTCATTAAGCTACGTCTGTGACAGGCTTAACACTGACAGCACAACCAGGCGGCATAACATAGGCCCGTCCACATTGAGCGTTACATGTTCGACACGATTACACACTACACTAGTCGATGATATGACACAAATGTGGACCCAGCATTACATGGCTCTCAAGCACAGGCCGAAAGAAGACAGACAGACACCGTACTGATTATACTGTACTTGTCCGACATGTCGACCTCGCCGATATCTTAGTGTTCATGAGGATTTCCTATTAATAAGGGAGTCTGTGGAATATCAATGCAAACAATTTCATTTTACAAATACCGTGTTTCATACACTTTCATTCGTTTTTTTATAGTGTCATCATCGGTGTTGCTTTAAAACCGAACAAGCCTACGGCCAAACAACACGTACATAGGTATAGGTGTTATTCGCATATCCAACGTTTCCCTTTGAACAAAATTTGGAGGCACACAGAGGCCCTTTAACCAGCCAGATACGAACCTTTTAGAAGCTTTTGCTATGTACATTATATCCAGTTCGCTCTAAGTATGCCGCTGGTGTAGAGGCCTAGTATGGGCCGTGTATTCCCGTTCGTCCCCTTGACTTCGTCAATACGTTATTTTATTTTCCCGATGGTCCCCTTATTTTTTTTGGGGGGACGAAATAGGTTTTGTTTAGGTGGTTACATAAAAAATAACCATGAAGGCTAAGACGGGAGCTCCGCTCCGCTCCCGTCTTAGTCTCCTAAACTAACCTATCTAAGTCGGATTGCGCGGTGTTGATTTCGTCCCCTCTTGAATCAGGAATGGGACGATCGGGAACTGATTAAATATTATTTTTGTTTTTGTGACTTCCCGTTCGTCCCCCTCGGGGGGACGAACGGGAATACACTAGTATGGGAGGCGACCGACAAACTTAGAGCGAACGGGTAATAGATATTGTGTAGAAATCTATACTTCTTACATCTTACCTTAGTATGATCAATCAATTCATTGCAGGCTTTAAACAGTTTGTGAACTTTCAAAGCTGCATTAGTACTGCCTAGATTCCATTGCATAATCTGGTGCGCTATGAGCGTTTCGTAGCATTGTAGTAATTGCTGTACTTTCAAACATTTCGCTTTGGATTCCGGTGTGATGTCGGCGAGACCGGGATCTTCCTAGAAAGGTGAGAAATCTTAGATCATCTAACCACAGAATGCGCCTTACTTAAGCATTGTTTTCTGCCAAGCCAATAGACCATTTGGTCTTTTGGCTTTATAAAAGCACTGTACATCAGTACATCATTTTATATAATTAAACTAGTACATTTCATTGTAGTTGACTGTACAATAAAAATTAACACACAACAGCCATGCCTCGTTTGTCGATTAATACATTTTTAAAAATAATGAAATTTTATATGTCTTTGTGTTTCCCCCTTCACCCGCTATGAAAACTAGCAGAATATTTTTGTATGCGGTGGTTCGCAAAGGCTAGTCACGTGATATATGGTCTAAGTGAGAAATAGAAACTATCAACTAATGTATTTAACGATTTGCTCACTCAAAAAAAAATTGGGAATAATTATTCGACTGCCTCTTTGGCGCAGTGGTTAGTATTTGCGACTTCCGTTCTGACATCTCAGGTTCCAATTTCTGATCCGGTCAAATAAACGTATGAACCACAAATGTAAGTTTGGATGTTATCTATTTGTAATATGATGTATTTAGGAATTCCTAAGTATATAATTATAACTGTTGGACTTTCAGACATTTCGCTTTGGATTCCGGTGTGATGTCGGCGAGACCCGGATCTTTCTGGAAAGGTGAGACACAAAAAGTATCAAGTGATGTCACTATTTGTTCACTCATCTATACTAATATTATAAAGAGGAAAGATTTGATTGTTTATTTGTTTACTAAGACGAACTAAAGAACCTTTAACAATGCCGCATTAAAGCTATTATTTATATTACGGCTGCCTTACCAGCTGAAATTAAATCCAGCCGGTGGATTTAATTTCAGCAACAATAGGCTCCGAAACAGCAGAACTAATTTAAAAATTCTTTCACTGTTGGGAAGCTACACTATTCCCGATAAACATAGGTTATATTTTATTCCCGTATTTGAACTACACGGACGGAACGGGAGCTACACGGATGAAACCGCATGACGTCCGCTAGTAGCAAATATTTTTATAAGAAACATTTCCACAGCGCCAGTGGTTAGTATATGCGATTGCCGTGCTAGCGTCTCAGGTTCGAATCCCGGGTTAGGTCAAGTATTTGTATAATGCATAAATGTTTGTTTTGTAGTTTTGATGTTTTCTATGTGTATTATAATGAATTTAGAAATGTATGTGTGCTCTCATCAGTTGTCTACATTTCAAAGCACAGGTTTTTATGAGTGTAGTTTGGGCTAGATGAAGCGTCATCTAGCCGAAATTAAACTAATATTAACACGTTCATCGCAGACTAAAATTTTGTAATATTTGCTTAGATTAGGTTCTGGTCAGTTTGACCCACCACGCTATGGCTATGGAGAGCTTTTTGTCCTACGTAATAGGCGGTGTGCCGTATTGCCGTGTTGATATGGACAGGCGCAGGTTGTGACTGCCCGCTGTTGAAACTTTTTAAGCCGCCGATAAAGAGGCCTTCAATTTGGCTTAACGACTGCCATTTTCTGGCAACGGGGGCGTTGGCCCCCGGTTTCACGTGCCCTCCGTAGCACGGAAACGCTCGCAAATAAATGTCACAAAGTGGTCACGAGATGGCCGCCCATCCATGACCGGCCACCGCCCTGACAGTGATCGTTTACAGAACACGACTCAGTGTTGCCACGAGCGCTCCGGGGTAAATGTTGGAAGACATTTTTTCTTTCAATTCAGCAGAAAGTAAGAAAATATGTAACAGCAAATAAAAGTGGTGCGAGCTGATGAATCTGCGGCACTATCACAGCGGCAGCGAGGTGAAGGATTTTATACGTCGCGTCGCGTATGTCAAAACAATAAAGACCAACAACCACTATAAGGTGCTATAAACTGAATCGACTGATATACCCATAGATTTAGAATTTTTCGCTTCTCTCAATATACCCAATAGTAGGCGTCAATCGGCCAAAATCATGATTGTGATACTGAGGAATAAAAAAGACAAATGTCCAAGAAATTTCTTTATAATATTAAAAAATGAGTACATATTAACTCTTACAAAAGTAATCAACATTATGACATAATTTTTACATAAATAACAATAATTAAAACTTAGACAAAACTAATTTTCCAACCATTGTTTTCTCTTCAATAATTCTATGTGCCTCCCTCAAATTAGCAGCATTTATTGGAGTCATCGTTTTAGTCAGAGTACATTTCAATTTCCCTTCGTCCAGTAACTGTGAGACTTGCTTCAATATCTCATATTGTCTGATCTTGCCTTCAGCACTGTTGTACTTCTGTCGAGTAAACATCATTTCAGAAACTAAAGTCAAACTCTTGTCTTTCAAAGGTCTTAAATCTAAAGGTGCACTGCTATCAACAATCAAACATATCCTTCCTTCTGGCTTTATAGCAGTCATCAACGTATTCCAATAAGGAACTGGATCGTAATTTACTAGAATAAAATCTACTCCAGATTCATAACCGTTTTCTTTTAACTGAGGTATTAGGTCTTTTCTATGGTTGAGTACAACGTCAGCGCCATATTTGCGAGTAAATGCTTCGGTTTCTGGGCGAGAAGCCGTTCCAATCACTTTCAGTCCTAATATCTTGCCAAGTTGTGTAGCAACAGATCCTACTCCTCCGGCGCTGTTCAAAACTAATAAACTCTTTCCTTTGTCCCTTTCAGATAATAATAAACGATCGTAGAGCGATTCAAAAGCGGTGAGTGCGGTTAGCGGCATCGCTGCAGCTTCTTCAAAGGTCAATTTCTTCGGTTTTGGACCTACTAAGTACTGATCTATCGCCATATACTGTCCGTTGGATCCAGACCTTGTAACGAAACCAGTGAAAAATACTTCGTCACCGACATTAAACAGGTTTGCATTCTCACCCTTAGCAACGACAACTCCAGCACCATCCCAACCCAAAATTCGAGGTGTAGCTTCTATATCTGGCTTCGGCGCTCGTTGTTTCGTGTCAATAGGATTCACAGAAGTGGCCTTAACCTCAACGAGGACATCAGATTTATTATAAGTTGGTACTTTAACTTCTAAATCGATGAGACTGTTCACGTCCGATATTGGTAAGTACTTATAAAGGCCGACGGCTCGCATAGTTTTCGGTAAACTCATTGTAAATGAAATTACAATTCACGACTTCTTTACCAACTATCTTGCAAGTTATTTAATGAATAAAATTTACTAGCGCGAGGCAAACAGCGAACACTCGAGATAATAATATTATCAAGTTAACCTTGATAATGAAAACTCAAATATTACGTGTGTTAACGCGTTGTATCTACTTCACTTTTGGCACATGAATAATAAATAAGCACGAATATATGAGCGAGTATTGACGTGGGGAACAACTTCATGACAAACGCGTTGCAATAAACGCGCAGATCGCGGTCATAAGGCGGGAAGGTCAAATTGATTTGAATATACTGAATCATGAATACTGTTGTATGTTTTAGCTTTTACTATTAAATAAATTACATTTATATTTCACACTAACTGTTACCTGCGACTTCGTACGCTGCATTTTATATGTGATTCTTTAGATTGATACAACTTTTTTACTTCTGAACCGATTGACATAAAACAAACAAGTAAATGTTAAGTGGAGTAAACCGCAACGCAAAAAAGAAAACCGCATTGGAAACGGTTGAGCAGTTGCTGAGATTAGCGTGCACAAACATACAGACAAACAGACAGTTACGATTTTATTATATTACTAGCTGAGCCCGCAACTTCGTTTACGTCACATAAGGTGTATGAAAGAAGAGGTACTTCTTCATCAGACTCATCAAGCAGCGTGTGAAACTGCCCTGTTGGCTTAATCATGAAAGAGCTTAATGATTAAGGCTATTTTAAAACAATTCAGTCCGCGCCGAAGGCGTGGACTGAATTGTTATAGTATAGACTTAATCTTATAGAATAGACGCCAGTTTAGATTTACCCACTTTTAGATTCATAAGTCTATGTATGATTCTTTAAAGTGATATAACTTTTTTATTTATAAACCGATTGACATGAAATAAACAAATAAAGCGGAGCTGACCTTAATACAATAAAGAAAACCGCATTGCAATTGGTTAAGCGGTTGCTGAGATTAGCGTGCACAAACGTACAGACAAACAGACATACAGACATACAGACAAACAGACAAAAATTCTAAAAATCATTGTTTTGGGTTCTATTGCGTTCATAAAGCCCCCCTATAATATTTTTTCTCATTTATCTTTCATGTACAGACAGCGACCTGTTACGATTTTATTATATGTATTGATATTGATTTCAGATTTTAAACAAAATATATCGAGCTTCATCATTTTTCTGTCATATTCGCAGATTCTGTAGACTTTTCTTTTGTTAAACTCCACCTAAATTTGCGTCCATTTGAAAGCCGTTTGTATTTATTTCCATTTTGCTGATATTCCCTTCATTCAATCTTCAAACTATGAGCATAGAACTTCGACCATCAGTCTGCAGGGGCACCAGATTACAGGCAAGATTGGTAGGAACTTTGGTGGGGAGCACTGTCACATATGCAGAGCTTGTAAATTTACTCTTCAGAAACATAGTCTCCGCATATGGTGTTTTACTGGCTTCTTATTTTATATTAGGAAATGGTATTTTACTGCGTGTCTCTCTCTTGTATGAAAACGTTTTTTCTGACGTGCAGAAAAATAGTACAATACGTACAGATCACTGATCTGTATTATAATACAGTTCAGTGGTACAGATCGATGCAGAAAAATAAACCAAAATAAGGCCAAAATATGTCTTCTGTTTAAAATTAATTATATGGCATTTTCAACCAGTCTTTATGACAAAATATCAACTAAATCCTTTTTCATTTAACTTTAAACACTTTTTTAGAATTTTTCTCCACCTTTAAAGAGAGAGGTTTTGAATGCCCTCATAGTACGTTAGGTACCCGATTACTCAAAGACAGCTGGGACTTATTTCCGCAATTAATTTTTAAATACATACATACATATTATAATCACGCCTTTGTCTGCGAAGGAATAGGCAGAACTATACTATATGCCCACATTTCACCATTTTAGATTATGTCCCACGTGATAGGTGGTGAGCCGTATTGCCATTTATTTTTGGTTAAAAATTTAACTAAATGTACAGTCACATCCATTTTAACAATTTTATTACTACCTATTACCTATAGATAAAAAGGATAAAATATCAAAACTATTTTCCACTTACCATATCAATGTTTCCAAGATTATCCCTGCTACATAGTTGGTCCAATATAATGCCAAGTTTACTCTTCAAGTAGGCAGAGCCAGTTTCAACAGATTGGCTAGCCAGTATGTCTTCTAGGTCCTCATCTTCGGAGGGCTGCAGGAATTGGGCTATAGCGTATAGTAGGCGAGCTATGGGTTCCTAAAACAAGATAAACATTATAACAACTAGCGTTTTCTCGACTACCTCGGTGGCGCATTTGGTAGTACCCAAGGTCTTCACGTTCCCAATTATTCACATTTCCAGATCATCACATTACCGAATATTCACATGCCGATAATCACCTTAGTTTTGGACATAGTTTCGTAGTCGCACCATCGAAATTGATATTGGAGTTGAATGGTTATAAAAAAATGGTTATTTTTTTATAACCACTAATTATTACATTAGCCTAATTATTACATTAGCCTTCTAACCTAACCTATTCAAGTCGGGGCGCGTAGTATTCCAGTTGAGAAAGTAGACATCTGGGAATGTGAAGATCTGGGAATAAGAGGTGAAATCGCCTGCCGCGCCAAATTTTTACTGATATATTACTATAGTCTGTAAAATATAACTTGATCTCTGTGACAGTTATATTAACGTAAACAAAATTGACTTTTATTTCAAAGGCATAAAGTTGTTATTTACAGTTTGCACCTCTGTGTTCTCACTCTCTGTATTTCAACCACACAAAATTTATGCCGTTGACATAAGTCTATTCTTGTTTACGTTTGTAGAACTGTCACAGAGATCAAGCTATATTTTACAGAGTATAAGTATAATGTTTGCAGAAGTCAAATAAATGATAAAACATAATAAAATAAATGCTAGTGAACTCCTTAATTTTTTTCCATACTGAATACTTTATTAAGAAACTTTCTTATTAAAATATAAAAAAAAAAATATTTATAACATAAAAAATTATACTAACATTCAATACAGCATTAACACCATTGATTTGAACACATTTATCCATCAGTAACTGCGCAGTATCGTTCCCATCGGGAAGGAACTTGCTCAAGTGCTCAAATAGTAATTCTAGAATGTTCTCGTGAAGAATTGGCTTGTCGTGGGAACAGTCGTATATTTCTGCAAATAATCAGAAATAGTTCATACTTCTGGATCCGCCAGACACTTTCGCTTCAAAGAACATGCCACTATTTTGTGATTATATCGGAATTGAAATATTCTCTTAGTTAAGTTAAACGTTATTCCATTATTCAAATATTTTTCTCAATCTATCGCATTACAGTAATGTACGTACATAAATATATTTTATCAGTGTATTGATGTTATACAGAGTTTTTAAAAAGTACCTACCTGATCGTGATGGATAGCTGGTGAGTCAGATAAAAGAGAGCACCCGAGAATCAATTTATTTGCCTTAAACACTTACTGGTATACAACAGCTGTTTCACAAGTGCATCCTGTAGAAGACACCGTCGCAATATAGACACCACCTCCATACACATAGCTTCGTTTCGAACTCGAGATGTCACACTGAGGACAAATATTTTGTAACTATTAATGTCCAAATAACGCTGTCAGCCTGATGGAATGTCAGAGCTGGAAGTAAACAGAGTGGCCATAATGTGTCACACATTAGGGCCACTTTCTCTCACAGTGGCCCTCAAAGAGACGTAACGAAGATATTATTGACAATCTTGCCATTTTTTTACGGCAGTACGCGCCATTTCTTGCTATATCAAATCGCAGTTATTTTAGCGAACTTTCTAGAGTGCATGGTGTTACCCTTGGATTCAAAATGAGAAATTAAATATACAATAGAAAATTGCTTACATAGAATAGAATAGAATAGAATAGAATAGAATAAAACTTTATTTGCACACCATGTTAAATTTTACATAAATAAATAATTGTTGTGTGAAATGTCCGTGAATATTTATTTATTTTTATTTTTAATTGCAGATATTGTACAAAGGCCTTATAGCTAAAAAGCAATTTCTGCCAGGCAACCTTGGGATGGACAGAAAAAGATATAGATTATTATAAGACATACATGAGTACCAATATAAATAACATCCAAACTTACGCATTGCCCTGCTGTGTAGCATGCAAGTCGACAGCCACTTGGGTGAGGTACGAGTAGGCTTGCCAACTTCAAAATGCTAATTTGCGGGAAATGTTGATTTCAAATGCGGGACAAGGATTTAAAAAGCGGGATATTACGAATTTTGTTTATAATACTAAGAAACGTAAACTTTACTTTGCAGATTAGGATGAGAGGTAAAATTTAACGCCTTGTTAGTTAAATAATAGTCAACATTAACTAAAAAAACCGTTTAATCCTATCCTATCCTACTAATCCTACTATCCGACTAATATTGTAAATGTGAAAGTTTGTGAAGATGTTTGGATGTTTAGACATTTGGATGTTCGTTACTCAATCACGCTCTCACGGCTAAATGGATTGGGCTGAAATTAGGTACAAAGATAGGTTATAGTCTGAAATAACAGATAGGCTACTTTTCATCCCGGGAACATGTTAGTTTAAACTAGATGATGCTCGCGGCTTTGCCCACGTGAAAGTCGGTACCCGTTCCCGCTTTCCGTGGGAACATATTCCCGGGATGAATATGTGTTATTCCAGACTATAAGCTATCTCTGTACCAAATTTCAGCTCAATTCGTTCAGTCGTTAGAACACGACCAAGGCATTATCTTTCTCCAAACGCATGATATTGCTCTGAATTTTTTTTACAAAAATTGTGGAAATAAAATTAAGATAGCATTGTCTTTTTATCCTTATCCTCGTCAAAAAATTTCTTTAAAGCGATTGGGACAGTTTTCTCCAACAAACGAAAAATAGCTTTTTAGGGCGGGAAACCCGGTTAGAATTTCTCGACAGGAGGATGTAATGAGAGCCATCTAGTTACTTGTTATCACATGTCTCACTATTGTATTTGTATACCTACCTACTGTAGATGAGCATCAGCGAAAAAATTCTTTAAGTTTGAACTCTCTGTGCATGATACGACAGGTGACCATATACTTTTAAAACCAAAGTTTCGACATCAAATTCACATTTTGCACCAGCATGCGCTTATGCATCATGCAACATGTGTGCTGAGCATCCATGTCGCCATTTTGGTTCCGTAAATGCGTTAAAACTGAATTATTTCTCCCGAAATTAACGTAAGCATTATTAGAGGAATACGCAGATGCGTTTCGCAAATCAAAAGGGGCCTGGTCTGGTTTAAAAAATGACGAAAAAGAGGTGCAAATAAAAGCATTTTTTGTCTGGATAAGTAGACAGAAAATTATATCCAAAAAAATATTTTTAATCTAGTTACATGTTGTGTGTGAAAAAATTTCCTTTTGTTCTAAATTGTATGTTAATTTTACATCAATGTCTAAAACGATCATAAAGGCAGCCCCTAATTTTTAGATGAATGCATTTTGTAACTTAAATTTTTATCGACCCGATAAAAAAAAATGCCAAATTAAAAAGAAAATACATCTATAATTAGTTTTTCTTCGATTTTGAATAAGTAAGAGTATTAGCTTATTACAACAAAAATAAGCTCTAAAATACAACATTTCGTTTTGTATGGTCAAGCTCGTTAGCCCTATGAACGGCCTTAATTATTGTATATCTGTCGCTTTCTCATTGGAGTCTTCATAGAAATCAAGCAAACATGTGCGAAGCCCAATACCCTCCTCTGGACAGTAGAATCTTACAACTAGTTATAGGAAATAACTTCACATTTCTGTGATTTGATGCATCTCTAAAAACACTGTTGTAAGCGTTTGTTGCTAGATCAAGAAAAGCGGGATATTACGCGTCCCGCTCACACCCTGAGCGGGACGTCTTGTTATGGGTCTCAAAAACGGGACGTCCCGCGTATAGCGGGACGGTTGGCAACCCTAGGTACGAGTGAGAACTGAACTGTTCGCTGTACTGTTGGCTGTTGGAGCTGGTGACCGCACTCACTTTCACGTGTCTCAGTATCTAAGGCAGCCGGAGAGAGTCAGGAAAGAACAGCTAGTTAGTAATAGAACAGACCAACTTACGCATTGCCCTGCTGTGTAGCATGCAAGTCGACAGCCACTTGAGTGAGGTATGAGTGAGTGCTGAACTGTTCGCTGTACTGTTGACTGTTGGAGCTGGTACCCGCACTCACTTTCACGTGCCTCAGTACCGTGAGGAAGCCGGAGAGGGCCAGACAACGATGTTGGGAGTCTCTGTGAATGGAATGTAATTGATAAAAGAATTGGAGCTTCTTTTTTTTTATATATTCATCTCGCCAAAATGATGCTGCCGCCTGATGGAAATCCCCAGCGACATCTAGCCACTGTCCCAGTTTGTAAGACTATAGACAGTAGTCTTCAAATTGGCGACCCTATGATATGCCTCTTCACGCTCCGCTGTAAGAACCAAGGATTGTAAGAGGAGGAAAACAGTGAACTACAGAGTTTCGTGACGTGAACTACTTTTACATAAGGAAATCCTCGTGGTATGCCAAACTCCTACCGTCTAAAACAGTCTTTCCCAAAGTGGGCGATAACGCCCCCTTGTGGGCGCTGCAGGTCTCAAGAGGGGCTGTAAGAGACCCAGAAGAAAATGGGGGCGTTGTGTAGAGGCGGGCGGGCGGGGGTTTGATTTGTAACTTTATTTAGCTAAGAGGCCTCTTAAACAACAACTGCAAGAGCTCTCGACTCTCTACAACAACTTGTGAACATCAACTAATATGAATTAAAAGATTGCTCAAACTCGGTTCTATATTTCTCTTCGCGTAGTTCATAATATCTGTCCTATTTTATTTAATATAGAAAAAATTAATAGTTATTAGTACTCGTAGATATCTATCATGTTTTAACAAGTTTTTGTTAAATAACCCGAATTGTGCATTCCTGTATCAGTCGGCTGGTTCATTGAATGCTTGTTCGGACTTGTTGAGTACGATTGAGCGTCGAATGAGATAAACGAGTTTATGCATGTTTGTTTTATTCCTGTCGGTGCGTGCTGCTTAAGCATTCCTGTATAAACAATGTAATATTTATTTTATTTTCATTTGTGGTCTCGCGCGCAATAGATGAGCAGTACTTACGCCTCCTCTACTCGCGAAGTTGAACGTATTTCTCAAAGCAAAACAATGTCGGAAGTAAAAAAGAAGAGACGGCAATACTCTGCGGAATATATTAAATTCGGATTTATTGAAAATCCCACAAACCGATCGTCGCCTTTGTGTCTTCAATGTCTAAAAACATTTTCGAATGAAGCAATGAAGCCTTCAAGGCTCATTTGCTGCAAGATCATTTGAATAAAATGCATCCAGATAAGAAAGACAAGAATGTAGCATATTTTCAAGACCTAGAGAAGAAGCATAATACTCAGCCAAGTGTAGTAAAACTATTTTCGGCGGCTGCTAAGCAAGATGACGACGAACTTCGAGCTTCGTACAATATCTCTTTGTTAATTGCTTAAAAAGGCAAACCACATAACATCGGAGAAGAGTTAATATTGCCAGCAATAAATGAAGTAATAACTACTGTGCTTCATAAACCGGCCGCAGATATTATCCGAAAAATTCCTTTGAGTCATAATTCTGTGCAAAGACGAATTGATGAAATGGCTGAAAACATTGAAGAATCATTGTGCGATCACCTGAGGACAAGTCAATTCTCAATTCAGCTCGATGAGTCCACTTTACCAACTAATGAAGCATTGTTGTTGTCTTACGTGAGGTTTATTAAAGATGAGAAAATATGTGAAGAACTATTATTTGCGGGGTAGGCAGAAAGAACCGAGCGCCACACGGCACGGTCCATACACACTATACTATACTATACTATCTTCACGCCAAATCCCTTGCGGGGTAGGCAGAAAGAATATTATTTGCTAGAAATTTAGAGACCGATACAAAAGGTGAAACCATATTCAATACATTGGAAAAGTTTTGCGATGAGAAAGAGATTCCTTTGAAAAATATTATTTCAGTTGCTACGGATGGCGCTCCGGCTATGACAGGGTGCCATAAAGGCTTCAAAGCGTACTTAAAAAATAAAATTCCAGATGTCCTTGGTGTACATTGCGTTATTCATAGACAACATTTAGTTGCTAGAAACTTAAGTGAAAAACTATTTCAATCACTGCAATATGTCATCAAAGCAGTCAATAAAATCCGCAACAGCTCTTTGAATGATAGATTATTTCATCAGCTTTGTGTTACTAATGACGAGGATTTCAACCGTTTGTTGTTTCATACTGAAGTTCGTTGGCTATTAAGAGGCAATTGTCTGACTCGATTTTACAACCTGTTTGACTCTGTTATAGAGTTCTTGGAAACTAAAGATACAGAATTGCACGACAAGCTCATAACATCAAAGAATGATATAGCTTACATGACAGACCTGTATAAATTGTTCAACGACATGAATCTCCAACTGCAAGGCGATAAACTAAATTTAATTAAAACAAAAAACGTCGTTGCTGCTTTCGCAGCCAAACTGCTTCTACACAAAAAGAATCTGGGCAGACGTGAGTTTCACAATTTTCCAAATTTATCAGTATCATGCAGTAACGACGAATTGTTTGCCTACTGCCAACATTTGGAAAACCTCCACATTGACTTCACCGAACGATACCAGGACATTTTGAACTTGGAAATACCAGACTGGGTGTTGGATCCGTTTTCAAATGTCAACACAGCAATGTCACCTCAGCTGGAAGAAGAACTTATAGAATTGACAACAAACGAGGAAATAAAAATCAAGTTCAAAAATGGTTACCAAGAATTTTGGCTTCAAAAACCGATCCCTCAATTGTACCCTGGATTGTGGTCAATCGTTCAACGATTCTTGATAGCATTCCCATCGTCATATTTGTGTGAACGTGGATTTAGTGCTGTGACAACACTGCTTACTAAAAAGAGAAATCGTTTGCTTGTTACCGAACGTGGCGACTTGCGACTGTTCTTGAGTAAATTGGAACCTGATATCAACAAACTTATTAAACAGCATCAGATTCATCCTTCACATTAGTTTTTATATAAGGATTGATTATTTTAGTTATATTTTTAATAAAAGATACTCTGTTTTAATACTATAAAGTTGCGTTTCAATAATCATTCTTATTGGCAGGTGGAGCCCGTAAGAGTTAACTTGAGACCTAAGCGCCGTTGTATGTTACCTACTGCGCTCAGGTTTCAAGTTGCGGGTAGTAAAAGTTTCGTTTAGAATTCTCTGTTAATATACATAATATTCATTTTTTTTTACACAACATCACATATATAGGTCACAATAATTAATTAATTTAATTTGAAGTTATAGTGGTTTTTAAATAGGTGAAAAATGGGGGAGCTAAAAAAATATTTATTCTCAAAGTGGGCAGTAGACAAAATAAGTTTGGGAACCACTGGTCTAAAACCGCACGATGCCCACAAGTGCCTACAGCCGGAAGTCAAGGGTAAGCCCTTGGATTAATGTTCAAGGATTTCCAGCAGGACTACGAAACCCCAAAACCAGATAATTAAAGAATCAAGTTTGTGAGAAAACATTGAGAGAAGAATATTGTGGGTGTGTAGAATGCATCTACCTTTCCTTCAAAGATAAAGGAGTCATTATGTCGAATTTATGAAATTCATTACAGTACAAAATGCAGTCTAATCTCAAATCTGCATAAATTAACAAATGATTTTATTTATTTGCTTGAAATATGGGTAGGGTTTTTTTTACGTGAGGGAAAATCCTCATGGATATTATGCCGGAATCCTACCGACTAGAAAACCTCACGTAACGCCCAACAGCCTATGGTTGTGAGCCCCGGGTAAGCCCTCGGAAGGATGTCCCAGGACTCCTAACAGACCTGCGGCCGCCACTGATGGGGTAGGGTTTACACAGATCTTATAATATACTTTTGACAATGTTCTTCTGCTCACCTAGAATACAATCCTTTCCTGCAAACCATTACAAGCGTGTCTCTACTCCGTGTACTGAAGTTGAGGAGTGGATGCACAGCATCTAGGACCGCTGCGGCCGACCTGTAGTCTGTCGGCGTAGGCTGGCAGTTCTCTAGTATTGTGCCCAGTTGGGTGCATCGCTCGATTGAGACGGGGGTTAGCTTGCAGAGAATGTAGAGGCAGTCTGTGAAGAAATATACTCATATAGTAAATATTTTGTTTGTTCTTTTTTTACAGTTACTTGTAAATAAATAAAAAATAGGTAACGCTGCTGATTCATGGTATTTATCTGTATAATATTATAAAGAGGAAAGACTTATTCGTTTGTTTGCATAGAATGGGCTCCGAAACTATTGGACCGATTTGAAAAATTCTTTCACAGTTGGTAAGCTACACTATACCCGGGTAACATAGACTATATTTTTTTCCCGTATTCCCAAGGGAACCAGAACTACGCGGGTGAAACCGCGTGACGTCCACTAGTTTATTACAAGCTTTTGAATGATTTTGCATGGTTTATATTATGAATATTTTATTTCTCAATATGTCTTGAGATTCTGGTAGACCATTATAATATCATCATCTCTGTCTCTGTAATACACAGGAACACGCCAAAATACAATAAAAATAGCGTTCACAATCAAGAATTTCAGCTTTTATCGCTATTATTATGCGGCTGTGATCAGAATAAAATAAATACACACCAGAATACAGTTTCCGCGTCGCATCTCCAGCCAATCTATCCGCCAACTGACTGAGTATGTGCGGGACACACTCCGGCTGCGACTTGCTAAGTCTCACCAGTATCAGTTTGCCGTGCGACCAGCATGTTGGTGCGACCGGCTATAGGCGGTACGTAGATAGGAGAAGGAATGCTAGGTGTATTAGTTATTATTAGTACTTACCAGAATACTGTTTCTGCGTCGCATCTCCAGCCAATCTATCCGCCAACTGACTGAGTATGTGCGGGACACACTCCGGCTGCGACTTGCTAACGCTACGTCCTAGGTAGGCGGTTCGAAGCGAACGCGATTCTGAAGCGGTGACACGCGAATTCAACGCGACGCGGTGCGATGCGGCGGCTATGTCCTACGTGCACGCGAATCGTCTCGCACAGCTGCCACCGACCGGCGACGCTGCCGTTCAGTTGGCACTTTGCCTCAGCCTAATGCAACTGCCATAGATCAAAAAAATGTATGGAGTTCTAGGTTCTAGGTTTTCAGAGGCTGGTTTCCGAAAATCAACGTCATTTCTGCGCCTATTTTGCGTGGGGGTTTTGGTATGGCTATTGCCATCCCAGTTTTTCCAGTAAGTCTAGCAGACTCTTCACGTTGCCGGAGACTTCCTGGTGCGACCTTGGTGTACTGAAGTGTCTAGCCCTGTATCCTTACCAGTTCCGGGCATTCCATAGGAATGTGACTGGCAGTTCGTTCGTCTGCAAAGGGGACTGTCTGTGACACCTAAATTAAAGAGACGTTTGTTAAGTAGACTGTGACCGTAGCTTTGTTAATTTTGTTTTCGAGATGATTACCAGTTCAGTTTGCTGTCAAGAAGTAGGTACCCCAAGATACATGACCACTTTGGAGAATTGCCTCCCGTTCAAATTCAGTGCCATAGAGACGTGGCAGTTTGGATCTTGGATGGATGAATGATTTGTCATGGACGGACGGAAATAAATATTCTTGGAAAATTCATTTCTTAAATATCAAATACTCAAGAAGTATGCACGGCGAAGAAGTGGGACAAATATTGTATGATTAGAAAGGCATAATCGACGATAATAAGTTTACTTCTTCTATCCCATAATATAGGACGTTCTTGGATTGCATTGATTAAAATGTCTATTTCCAACATTATAAAAAACACGGCGGCACCGCATCCAGTTCGCGCGCAAATATCAAACCAACTGATCGCGTTCGCTTCATTTCGCGCCGCCCCGCACCGCACCGCCCTTGCGTTTGGTCACGTAGGCCACTTCAATAGGTTTCAACTGTTTGTTGGTATCGCGCCGCGCCGCGCCGCTTTGCGTTCGCTTACGTAGGACGTCGCCTAAGTCTCACCAGTATCAGTTTGCCGTGCGACCAGCATGTTGGTGCGACCGGCTTTAGGCGGTACATGGATAGGAGAAGAAATCCCAGGTGTATTAGTGAAGACTTACCGGAATACTGTTTCTGCGTAGCATCTCCAGCCAATCTATCAGCCAACTGGCTCAGGATGTGCGGGACACACTCCGGCTGCGACTTGCTAAGTCTCACCAGTATCAGTTTGCCGTGCGACCAGCATGTTTGCGCGATCGGCTTTAGGCGGTAAGTAAATAGGAGAAGGAATGCTAGGTGTATTAGTTATTATAGAACTTACCAGAAAACTGTTTCTGCGTCGAGTCTCCAGCCAATCTATCCGCCAACTGACTCAGTATTTTTTTATTTATTTATTTAACACACACAATTACAACATCTTTACAGTAACTTAACACCAAGGCGATATTGTAAGCAACCAGTAATTATAAACTCTAAGCAACTAAGTATATTAATCATTTGAAAAAATAGTCATATATCTACTCCATGTTCACATCAATTATACAAAAACAATATTATCCCCTACAATGAATTACTCTATGATACAAATCAATGTAGATTATTATATTATTTAACGCAGGTAACTTATTTATTACAAACATAAACTCAATAATAACTTTTCATAAATACCTAAGGCAATTTCATAATACAACTGTCCATTTAGTAAGATACTGTCAGTAAAAAATACAAAAATGTCAACGCAATAATATAACGTCAATTCAATAAAACAAATAAAAAACTTAAATTCAATTCAATAAGATAATGTCAATTTAATAAGATTATGTCAATTTAATAAGATAATGTCAATTTAATAAGATAATGTCAATTCAATAATATAAACGTCAATTTAATAAGATAATGTCAATTCAATAATACAAATGTCAATTTAATAAGATAATGTCAATTCAATTCGATAATACAAATGTCAATTCAATATTACATAATTAAAATTTATTACATTTACCTCAATTTTAATTAAACGACATTTATCAATATTCATTGTTTGAAATTATGCGAAATGTGACCCGAGTAAACTCCCCCAGCGAACACGAGAACACATCTATTTGCAAGGCCACCGCATTGAGAACGCGCAGCGCGCGCGTGAGAGGCGCCCTCTGTAGTAAGTTAGTGCGCGCAACCGGCACCCCGAGAAGGGGCGGGCGCCTCCTCCGCCACACGTATTCGCTCGGCACGCATAGCCTCACTTCTCCCAAAATAGCTGGGTTGTGCAACTTACCTCGAAGCACCTTAAATACGTAGGTCGCCAATGCCACCTCTCTCCTAACCTCCAAAGTGTAATAGCCCACCATGCCCAGAATAAATAGAGTTGGGTACAAGTGCGGGTATCTTGGGTATACACCGTGTAATTTACTGTATAAAAACCTAATGAACTTATTTTGTATCCGCTCGAGCATTAATTTATATTTGGCTTCAGGTGGGGACCAGATGGTAGCACCGGATTCGAGGTGACTCTTGACCAGGGCCTCATACAACGCCCTGAGGGCTACTTGTAAACTTGACTTGACTTGACTTGAGAGATACTTGTAAACTGGCTGGACTGTCGCAAAATGAATCCCAGGTTACGGAAAGCCTTTTTACAGACCTCGGTAATATGTTTCCGAAACGTGAGATCGATGGTAAAACAAACACCCAAATCCCTGACCTCTGTTATGCGCCTCATTGGTGTACCCTGCATCGCATATTGATGATGAGCCGGATGATGCGCTCGACTAAACGACATTATAGAACACTTGTCTGTGTTGAAATAAAGTCTGTTTTCCATGCTCCATTCCACAACTTTATCTATGTCCCGCTGCAACAAATCATGATCACTTGGCTGCGTAATTTCCAGAACCAACTTGAGATCGTCTGCGAAAAGTAGGGGTGTCGAGTTTTCTATCACATCAGGCAGGCCGTTGATCATTAACAGAAATAGGAGAGGCCCCAAGCAACTACCTTGACTGACCCCCGATCTCGTGAAATATGGCTGGGAAAGGTACCCTCCACAGTCAACATACTGACATCTATCACGCAAGTACCCCGCGAAGAACTCTAGCGCGTGCGGTGTGCAGCCCACTGCCGCCAGTCTCGTGAGAAGTATATCATTCTGGACCACATCAAAAGCTTTTTTAAAATCGAAGTAGGCTACATCCACCTGCACACCAGCGTCCACCGCCGGCACCAAACGCGACATCAGATGCAGGAGATTGCCCGCTGTTCCCCTTCCCATGCGGAAACCGTGCTGCGCGTCGGATAACTGCGCGCTGACTTGTTTATAGAGGCTGCTATGGATGGTGGACTCAAACACTTTGGCTGGGGTATTTAGAACAGCCACCGGCCTATAGTTGCTGGGTTCGGGCCCCCCTCCTCCCTTAGGCTTAGGAAACGTGGCTGTATCAATACACGCGTTGTATAGGTGTAGTAACCCGTTCCCCCGTCCCGTTCAGTTTTGGGTTTCAATTTTTCTACTACTATTTCAGCATTGGTAGGCAAGATTTGTTTTATATACTTCTTCAAGGTATCCTCCGAAGTGGTTTTTTCTAACCTCCAAATATGCAGGAATTTTTTACGCTCTACTGCTTTCAGTAATTCGGAAGGTGCCTTACCCCCTTTCCTGATGGGGTTTCTTTTCTTCTTTCCTGTAACTTCCACCCATGCATTCTGATTGTTGGTATTGGTATCGATCAGGGTATACTCGGTACTAGCCTTAGGTTCTGCCGGCTTTCTTGCCACTGATGCATAAGCATTACTTGCTCCGGAACTCACCGCTAGTGCACTTAGATTTGGGACCGCTTGTCTAGGGCCTGAACTACTCTCGACTGCTGGTGATGACAAGCCAGCAGGGGCCTTTGACAGACTTGGAGTCAGGCACTCAGGTTCATTGGCTCCTCGCAGGTTCACTTTGGCTGATTTCTCAGATTTTAGAGTCCTGATTTCCTGTTCATATATATTGCATTTATTTTTTGTTTCTATTAGTTCTCGTGTCAGTTTTGTATTTTCTAGAATGTGGGGGACACACTCCGGCTGCGACTTACTAAGCTTCACCAGTATCAGTTTGCCGTGCGACCAGCATGTTTGCGCGATCGGCTTTAGGCGGTAAGTAAATAGGAAAAGGAAGGCTAGGTGTATTAGTTATTATAGAACTTACCAGAAAACTGTTTCTGCGTCGCGTCTTCGGCCAATCTATCCGCCAACTGACTCAGTATGTGCGGGACACACTCCGGCTGCGACTTGCTAAGCCTCACCAGTATCAGTTTGCCGTGCGACCAGCATGTTTGCGCGACCGGCTTTAGGCGGTAAGTAAATAGGAGAAGGAATGCTAGGTGTATTAGTTATTATAGAACATACCAGAATACTGTTTCTGCGTCGCGTCTCCAGCCAATCTATCAGCCAACTGGCTCAGTATGTGCGGGACACACTCCGGCTGCGACTTGCTAAGCCTCACCAGTATCAGTTTGCCGTGCGACCAGCATGTTTGCGCGACCGGCTTTAGGCGGTAAGTAAATAGGAGAAGGAATGCTAGGTGTATTAGTAAGGACTTACCAGAATACTGTTTCTGCGTCGCATCTCCAGCCAATCTATCAGCCAACTGACTCAGTATGTGCGGGACACACTCCGGCTGCGACTTGCTAAGTCTCACCAGTATCAGTTTGCCGTGCGACCAGCATGTTGGTGCGACCGGCTTTAGGCGGTACGTGCATAGGAGAAGGAATGCTAGGTGTATTAGACCTACTACTGTTAGCTGGCGGTGGTTTGCGCTGCAAATAGAAATGAAAAGCTTACATAAACTCATACTCAAGTGTTTTATTTTGATAGAGTAGCTGATATGGGCATACATACTACATAATTGCGTTCCGCTTAATAGATGGTGAGTCCATTGCCGTATTGAAACGAACAGTGAGATGCTATGGCTACCTGCTATTGAAATTTTAAAACAGCCCTTATGGAGGGTCAATAGTTTTGTGCACTGTGAGATAGGCCTTTAATTCGCTAGAATTGGCTTACCATCAGCCGGAAGGTGTATATTTTGAAAAGATAAAGATTCCTTACGTTTGTCTATACTAACATTATAAAGAGGAAAGATTTGTCAGTTTGTTTGCATCGAATAGGCTCCGAAACAACTGGACCGATTTGAAAAATTCTTACACTGTTGGGAAGCTATACTCTTCCCGGTGAACATTTGGCTATATTTTATTCCCGAATTCCCACAGGAACGGGAGCTACGCGGGTGAAACAGCGTGACGTCAGCCAGTCAGTGATAAGATCACAAACGGTTTTAAATAGTGATGATAAACCTTACCTTTCAGTTGTGATAATTTTCAGTAGGCTCACGACGTCAACATCGGGTCCTATGACAGAACGAACCCACGCGGATTCTCGTGATCGCAAGTCATCTAAAGCTCGTAGTTCGATTGCCGACCTTATTACCTTCGGGATAAAGACAAAATTTTTATATAAAACACAATCTACTCAAGTAAAACAAGTTAAAAATCATGTGCCAGAGCTCCTTTGCCATCTAGGTGCAATGTAGCCCTGTTAAAATCAGCCCAAACCAGCCTTAACAGCAAGTGGTGCACCTGCTAAATAACGGAGGAAGAGAAAAAAAAATTGAAATTAAATTCTGCACCAACCAAACCCAAAGCAGTGTGTTGTGAGATTTTTCACTCTCCCATAATAAAATTAGTAGCTAACTGCCAGTTAGTTGGAGCCGCAGTATAGACGCGCAGGGTTTTGTTTGATTTTTGTAACTATGTTTGAGTGTGAGTTCATTGCTAAATATCTCCGTAAATAATAGTCCGATTTAGATAATTCAAAAAGATATATCATTCTGATGTCCTAGAGAATAACAGGGATAATTTTTTTTGGAATTTGCTATACCTTTACTGATCCTCATTGCTAGATGCGTCACGGCTTTCCATCAGACTATCAATTTGGCAAGCTAAATATTAAAAAAAAAATAAAGAGATTTCATGACCAACCGCTAACACTTTATTGCACGACAGGTTTACTACGTATTACGTGTGAGTTTAAAAAGATTTCTACGCTCTAAAACCTTGACACCCTTTCAAGGAAAGAAATTATAAAAACTGTTAAATCTTACCTCTAAGCATACAGATCGAAAATCAGCTCCCTTATCCGCCATAGCAAGCGCCAAATCAATCAGAAAAGGCGCTCGGAGTATCTGAGTTTTAGGCCATTGCTTGATATGTTTGCGTACGAACTCCGGATCGGCTGCGCCTTGCGATATGTGGTAGATGCAAGTGGATAGACACCGGCTTAGTTCCGCTGAACTGTGGGGCGCTGGGGATTTGATAGAAGATTGTTAGAATATTTTGATGAATGATGTTGACTGCCTCGTTGGTCTAGAGGTCGAAATGTGCGACTGCGGATCACGAGGTCGTAGGTTCAATTCCCACCGGAGGCAAAAATTTCCGTGACCCATAAATGTTTGTCTTAAGAGTCTGGGTGTTTCTATGTATGATAAGTATGTATTTAAAAGTATATATGTATTAATATCCGTGATCTGATACCCATACACAAGCAGGTTATTCCTAGCTTACTTTGGGATCAGATAGCGTTGTGTGAAATGTCCATGAATATTTATTTGCGGAACTTTGATTTTGTCATATAAGAGGCGGACAAAGAAAGAGAGAGAGGTGTTTTATTTTATTCGGATTAGGGTAAAACCTCCATAATTAATATTTATTTATTTATTTATTTAATATTGTTTTATTTTGTAAATTTTATTTCTATTTATAAGGTTATTGTGGGTCAAATTTAAAGGACAGTCATAGTCTATCGCATATAATTTAAATTTTTAAGAGAATCAATTTCGTCATAGGTTTTTGTTAAGTAAAGATAGTTTTTGAAAGCTAGTATGCTAACAGAATCATAAATTTTAAATAAGCAAAAAGAATTGGAGTAGGTTTCGGTGGCCGGTGGTTAAAGCGTCCGCACGGTATGCGAGCAGATCAGGTTCGAATCTTGCTCGAAACCAGTTCTTTTTCCATATTTAAAATTTTGCATTAGGTACATAACTTTATTTCATTAAGTTTATTATACATTTACGACATGTCATGCCATGCCAGGTCATGCCATGTCATGATATGTCATGTCATGTTATACTTACTAATGTCATCGATGTCAATAGTAGTAGATTCAGAATCTTGCGGGGGAGGCTCCAGCTTACTGTATAGCCTCACGCTAAAGTAATGTGATAGATGCGACAGTACTGTCTCCAAGTGGTACAATTTGCATAATCTGGAAAAATATTACTAATCTGTATTTTGTACTTGTACATCTTACTAATAATATAAATGCGAAAGTTTGTGAGTGTGGATGTTTGTTTTTGTATTCTTGTACGTTCTAACAGCTGAATGAACTGTTCAGCCAAAGTACGCTAGATTACTCTGGAATAAAAGATGGCTAATATTAATTCCCGGAATAAGATCCCACGGGAAGCGGAAACGGGAACAAAATTAGACGCAGGCGGAGCTGCAGTCACCATCCAGTAATATTTATATTCATAACTTCCATAGGTTTCTTTGGGAGTACGAAATATTATCTTAGCATCCCAGTTGCTTTAAAACCTTATGTGGGATTTAGTGACTACAGTTGTTAATCCAGTCTTTTTGCCCGGTGAAATACGTTCACTAAAATCTTGGTGGACCACAGTACAGGCTATGCGTTAGCACTGGGCAAGCACAGAATTTGTATCTATCAAGGAATGGCTGTTTTTTCCTTCATTCCCAGTTGTTCCGCGGCAGTAGTTCCGCGACGGAACTAGTGAGACTTTTTGTCCCAATCAGCTCGAAGGACCATGAAAAAAACTGGATTAACTGTACAGTGGACTGTATTGTAAAATGGTAAATAAATAAAAATTGTCAAGTCAAATTTAAACCCTGTTGTTTATTCCACCCACACACACACACACACACGCACGCACGCACGCACGCGCGCACGCACGCACGCACGCACGCACGCACGCACGCACGCACGCACGCACGCACGCACGCACGCACGGACAAACTGTAATTTCACCGTATATTTAATGTTGTGTTGCCTAGGTAATACTTACTTGAGAATCTGATGCACAAGCGGCGGCAATGTATCAGGCGGTATGTCTATGATGTACGAACATATTTTGTTCACCACCTGCTTATGATCGTTGCGCGATAGCTGCATATCCCTGAAAAAGTTATAATAATCATCTCATATTAGTTCTCAAATGTGGTGTTAAAGAACTCACCAATATTTAATGGGCTCCAAAGAGAGTTAGGGGCTCCACAGGATGATTTTGAAAGCAAAGGCAACCTCGACCGTAAGTTATTGAGCCAGGAGTAATTAGCTCTATCTTATCACGCCAGGCTATTCACCCACAATCATGATAATAAGTATGATAGTACTTACTTGAACATAGCAGTCAATTGCACCAGTTGCTTCTCTTTCCACCTACACTGGCAGAGTGTATGAACACACTGCGCTTTGTACTCAGCACTGGTCATTTCTGTGCCACAGTGCTTCACTGTGTCATGGGAGGAAATGGTGTTGATGCATTCTGGTAGAACATCACGCCAACTGGAAATGAAAATAAAAGCTGTATTATCATTTTAAAACTTTAAAAGGAGCTAAGCACTGTGAATAATATTATGATATATCTGTTGACGAGTTTAAGCTTTGAAGTAAGTTCTAAGCCTTTAGTGATAAATAAATTATTAAGAAATGCAATACAGAGATCAGTCAGCCTGGACTACTGTTGGATAGTGTGGTACAGTAAGGCTAATTGTCTTACAAAAGTCATCAGAAGAGGTCTTGCAGTTCAGCAGTAGATTGCAATAAGCCTATTTTATTTGACTGCCTCTGTGGCGCAGTCGGTAGTGATACCGCCTGCAGTGCTGGAGGTCGTGGGTTCGATTCCCACCGGAGCAAATATCTGTGTGACCCATAAATGTTTGTCTCAAGAGTCTGGGTGTTTCTATGTATAATATGTATGTATTTAAAAAGTATATAAGTATTAACACAAGCAGGTTATTCCTAGCTTACTTTGGGACCAGACAGCGTTGTGTGAAATGTCAGTGAATATTTATTATTATTATTAATATCCGTGGTCTGATACCCATAACACAAGCAGGTTATTCCTAGCTTACTTTGGGATCAGATAGCGTTGTGTGAGATGTCCGTGAATATTTATTAATTTATTTAAAAAAGCATTTATAAAGTAAAATTTCATAGAATTTTTCCCATAACTTACATCATATTAACATCGCTATCATCTACAATAGACTGCACACTGTCGTTGCTCCATCGCACCAAATCGTCTAGAGGTAGCCGCGGCAGCTCTAAGCACAGCCTACTGGAAACATCTCCGCAGTGTGTCAGTGATGTTGACTCCTTTCTCATAGTCTTCAAAACCAGGTCTATGACCTGGAAGTAAAAACCAAAGCAGTGTGTATAATTTTTTTACGAGCAGAAGAAATACAATAAATAATAAATATTTTAGAATATTTTTACATGGCACCCTTGAGCCCATCTTATGATAATAATATTACCTTGTGATAGACAATCTGTAATTAATAACCATATTTATATACCTATTTATGGATAAATAAATGCAAATCAGATATAGTTAAAATTACACCCAGACACAGAACAAATCAACATCCTAATATTACAAAGACATTAGTCCCAGGTAGGATGGGAATTATACTCATCTCCAGTTCATACTTAGTCAGGTAGGTACTCTAACTGCTAGAAAAAAGGCTAAGAATTCTAGTTTATATTAAATTATATTTAAACTTAAAATTTGAGTAATACTTAGAAGCATTTCACTGTCAGTTTCCTTTGCTAAACAGAAATACTACATTATCAACAAAATATCAATATTACCTGTGGTGGAAAAATCATCCCCTTGGAAGACTTTGAAGAGAATTCATTGAGAACAGCTGGAGTACTACAGCTACAAGTTGTATGCAACATTTGGACATCTTACCTTAACCTTCTTCTTAGAAGCTCCAGCATTGTCCGGTAAACCATTTAGGATGCAGCCCAATAAATCACCACCGTCACTGTTTAGAATACTACGAGGTAAAAACTTTATTATCTGAAACAAGTTTTAACAATAAACTTATTTTTCGTGCAACTTTCATCTGTTGATCGGTCATCGAATGTATGCTTTACCTGTTCATATTTTAACTGACATAACTCGCGTAGTGCTTCTCGTTTACTATGTATATGTCCCAAATCTTTAATTTTAGCGAAAGTTATGTTTTGATCCATTTTAGTGGTGGAAATACTCCTGCCTGAAAAAGAAGCTTTATTTTTTTTTTTTTTTTTTTTTTTCCTTTTTTGGCTTCTTGCATTGCAGTTGGCCACAAACAAGTTTGGGAAACCAATAATCAAAATTAATAATCGGTATAATTTGGAAGGAAAAGGATTGTATAGGATGGGCTACAATATTGCTATGCTATATCTACATTTTAATCATATTTATTTCTATGAAGGAAGCTAATACATTATATACATCAAGATTACTTAAATATAATAAACATTGGATAGATGTAGGAAAAGGTACATGGATTTTAGACAAACTTAGGAAGAATTCGGAACGATCATATAACAAACAGGAGAAGAAAATATGATTTACATCACCATATTCTCCACAAGGGCAAAGTGGGCTGTCGACAATACGAAATTTATACAAATTGGCAGGAGTGCAAACATGTCCTAGTCTTAGTCTACAAATGACGGTAGTAGTCCATTTGTTGTAATGTGTTTTGGCAAACCATGGTTTTGCTGGTATAGTTGGTTGGATGGAACGAAAGAATTTCCCCTTATTTTCGTCAGCTATCCAGGTTTGGCGCCAAGTGTCAATTAAGTAGGATCTAGGTAAAGACATCAAGTCATGCCAGTAATTTGCATACGGAAAAATGTCTCCATCTACGGTTGCTTCTTTGGCAAGTTGGTCAGCCTTTTCGTTACCGAAAATACCGACATGACTTGGTATCCAGCTGAAAATTACATTATATCCTAGAGAGGTACATTGAGTTAACATTTGGCGTATTTCAAAAATGAATGGAGTTTGGATATGAGATTTAAAGGGAGAGCGAGATAGAGCTTGTAAAGCACTCAAAGAGTCACTGAACACAATAGACTCTCGTAATTTAAAGATAATAATATATTCAATAGCTTTTAATATGCCAATGCATTCACCGGTGTATACAGAAGATTCAGGTGGTAGTTTAATTTTTTGAGTAATACGGTATTGTGAATGGTAGACTCCCACCCCCACGCAGCTTCTGTTGGAATATTTAGATGCGTCTGTGAATATTTGATGCCAATGTTTAAAATCTTTATCCATAATTTCATTAAAGTTTGTGTTCTGATTATTGCTTTGTTTGATGCCTAAAATATTAAAATGTATCTGCGGTTGGATAACAAGAGAGGTGTATGAATATTTATACAATGGTAAACGATCCCATTGATGCGTTTTTGCTTCAAGACTTTGAAATTTTTTAAGGCTCTTTATTAGACCAGGAGTTTCTTTATGTGTCCAATACTCAGAAACATCTATCATCTCCGAAAGTTGTTCTACTTTTTTAAGTAAGGGATGTTTTTTGAGTTGTGTGTTACGAAAAAAGAACCTATCACAAATGTACTGTCTTCGAAACTTAAGGGGGGGATCACAGCATTCAACCTGTAAACAGTTGATCGGGCTGGATTTCATACTGCCTGTAATAATTCGTAAGGCCTTTGATTGTATGTTATCTAATTTTTGCAAAGCGCCTACATTACAAGGTTCTATAAGAAGGTTCCATAATCCAGAACACTCCTTATCAAGGCATTATATATAAGTCTCATAGTAAAGGGGTGTGCACCCCATCGGACAGCAGAAAGACATCTTAAAATATTGAGGTTACGTTCACACCTTGCAGTGATATAATTACAGTGAGGTAGACCAGTGAGTTTTGAGTCTAAGATTAACCCTAAAAATTTTACCTGATCCTTAACTGGTAATGGTATATTTTTATAAAGAGCAATAATGGGTGGTAGGACCCGTTTTCTACTAAACAGAACTACAGTGCTTTTTTGAGGTGATAAAGTTAGACCGTTCCCGTCAAGCCATATATTCAGAGCATTTAATGCTGTGGACAGAAACTGATTAAGATCTGTTATGGAACACCCTGAGACATACAGAAGTAAATCATCTGCGTATTGTGATACATTAACACTACTATATTTTTTAACATATGAATCTAAATCCGAGGAATATATATTATACAATAATGGGCTCAAAACAGAGCCTTGGGGTAAACCCTTCCATACTGTTCTACAAGTTTTGTTATTTACATCAGTTGAATACTGGAGAAATCTTTCAGATAACATATTTATAATAAAATTAGCTAAAAGCAGGGGTACATTTAATTTTGCTAATTTTAATTTTAAAATACTTACGTTAACATTATCATACGCTGCGGTTATATCAAGAAATGCTGCTAAAACTGATTCATTATTCGTAAACGCTAACCTAATGTCTGTAATAAAAGTACCTAAACTGTCAATAGTAGATTTGCCTTTTCTAAAGCCGTGTTGACTATCCGATAGCAAGTTATTAAATTCTAAAAACCATTCCAGCCGGTTTTTAACTAGATGTTCAGCTATTTTAGCTAAAACAGAGGTCAGCGCTATTGGACGATATGATGTAGGGTCTGTTCTATCTTTATTTGGTTTTGGAAATAATAAAACATTTTGAGTCCTCCATGACAAAGGGATTTGACCTGAGATCATTATAGTATTTATGATTGAAAGGTAATATTTTTGGCTGTCGCTATTGAGGTGTGTGATGAAAGAGTAAGGGATGCTATCTTCCCCTGGGGCGGAATCTTTTAGGTTTGATAGTACGTTTCTTAACTCGATGAAGGTAAAAGGGGAATTTAAATCTTCAGAATTGTTAATATATGGTATGCTTAGTGTGTAAGAAAGGCCTACATGATAGTCAGGAACAGATGGGGGAGCCAGTCTATCCATTATCTGCTCAACTAGGTCTGGGCTAATGGTTTGATTTGCATCATTATTGTAGCAGGATCTATACTTTCTAATATTTTGCCAGACAGTGGATGGACTAACATCTGGACTCAAGGATGAGCAGAAGCTTTTCCATCCATCAGTTTTTTTGTTTCTGAGAAACGCTTGTGTTTCCTTGGCTACTTGTAAATAGTTATTGTAGTTTTCTTTAGTCATGGAAACACAATATTGCCTCTCTGCCTCTTTTCTTTTCTTGATTGCTACTGTGCATTCTTCATCCCACCACGGTGGAGATGGTATTTTATTAGGGCCTAAAGATTTTAATGGGAACACCTCATCAGCTACTTGAACTAGCAAGGTTGCAAATAGGTCACAACTTGTTAAAATATTTGCTGATGAAATATCAGGTAACTCGGATATCTTTTGCTCCACTGTGGATTTATATAAGTCCCAGTCTGCATTGTGTAATTTATGTTTTATGCGTGGATTTTTGTTTTGTTTCAGAGGTTTACTGAATGGTAAAGTAATTATAATTACAAAATGATCACTGCCATGAGTTGATTCTGTAGTGTTCCATTCTAAGGAGGATGCAAGATCAGGGGTGCAGATAGTTAGGTCTGGAGCTGTAGGTGGATCATCAAGACGAGTTGGAGTACCTGTATTTAGTATACACAAATTTTGGTCTTCAATTAATTCTAGTAGCTTATTTCCATAAAAGTTTGTCATAGGAGAGCCCCAAGACTGGTGATGAGAATTAAAATCACCAAAGCAAATAAAAGGCTTCGGTAGAAAATTTAATAATCTATTGATTTCATTAAAAATATGTAGACTAGGACGAGAAAAATATGTACATACATAACAAATATTATTTACAGTAATAGCAATGACAGAAAGTTCATCACTATAAGAAGGAAGGGAAAGGATAGAATAATTTACAGAGTTTCTAATGAGTATGGCAACTCCACCATATTCATCAGATCTGTCACTTCTCAAGCAAGAGAAGCCAGGAATTTTGAAAATAGAGTCCTGCTTTAGCCAGGTCTCTTGAAGGCTAATAAGAAAGGGATCATATCTATTAATTATATTAATTAATTCATGTTTTTTGGACACTGCACTGCGACAATTCCATTGAATTGCTACTGATCTGTGATCCATTATCATTAGATATCTTATAAAGTGTTTCAAGTATTATGGCAACGTTGGACGGTGAAATTGTGGTATTTGATTGTGATAGAATTTGAAATAAAGTTTTAATCATATCAGCTGTATTATTATTATTATATTGATTGTTCCTAAAAACAGGGCCAGGTGTAGTGGTGGGATTTTTTATTATCTCATTATGAGCTGTATGATCATAACCCTTAGAAAATCGTGGGAGGGTTCTGGGTTTTAAAAATACTGTTTTTCTGTAGGAATGGCTGCTATTAATTTGTCTATTGTTATCCTTATCGGAAGATGTATTCTGGGTGTGAAATGCTTCAGCATATGATTTTTTTGTTATGGGGGGATGTAATTTTAAAGCCTCCATATAAGAAATGCAGGTTTTGCTCATTGTCTCTTTAATACCTTTTTGTCTGTCAAACTCCAGGCATTTCTTGGAGTTGGCTGGATGTGAGCCTTTACACAGAACACACCAAAACTCATCTTCATCTACATTACATGTGTCCCCCGAGTGTCCTCTACCACATTTAAAGCACCTGCTTTCTGATCTACATTGGCTCTTAACATGTCCATACCTACAACAGTTGTAACATTGTATTGTTGGATAAATATATAAATCCACTGATAAAGCAGTATAACACATAAAGACTCTTTTAGGGAGAACCTGTCCATCAAAGGTTAGTACTACTGTACCAGTATTTTCAAAATTATTTACATTATTTACAGAATTTTTTTTACGGATTCTTCTAATTTTAATGATTGGTCCACAACCAATAGGGACAGATAAGTTAGTAATAACTTCCTCATCTGTCCAATCAGTTGGAACCCCTCTAATAACACCCATACGGGTTATATTATAAGTTGGTATGAAGGTGTTAAATTTTTCTAATGTCAGACACTTATTTGTAATAAAATTATTTGCATCAATATAATTAACAAATGTGACACTGACTTTATTGCGTCCAATACGTTTGAGGCTACCATTCACAATCCCATGGATATTATTCTTTTTAAGAAACCTACCGAACTCTACGGGATGCAAATATGCACGGCTATTTTCAGCAGTTTCTTTTTGTACATTTACAACAAATGGCGCTACATCTGTACTGTTATAACTAGCGCGACCAATGTTAGTAATAATGGTGTTTTTGTTACCCAGGTTTTCAGTTATTGGTTGTGTTGGTGAGGTTTGTGAAATCGCATTTAATTCACATTTGCAATCGGTACTTTTTTGCAATTTAGAGCCCTCTTTCCATTTTGGCTTTTTCTTGTTGCAACTTATGCAAACTACTCGTGAGGCGAGTCGTTTGCGTTTTGTATGATTTTCTGGTTCCGTTGATAGTGAGCAGTCAGATGACTCTATAGAATTAAATACTGTTGGACTCTGGCTAATATTAAATTTGGCGCCAGACCCCCCACCGGGGTCGGCCGGCTCGTCCATAGAAGAATACGACAATTACATATAATAAACAGAAATAACTTACCCTAAATCAGTTGAAATACTAATCTATATATACAAACTACTAAAAAGAACAAAAAACTACTATTTTACACAATCCTTTTTACACAAATAGAAAATATTATCAAATTCTAATAAAAGACGCGTCCTCGTCGTTCAAAGTTTCCCGCTCTTTTTCAAGAAGCTTTATCCTATCCTGATTTATTATTTACGTTTACCGGTTTTGTGACTTTTGTGACTTTTGTGGTTACCCGCCCAAAATATGATATCATATCATAGACAAGATACAGATAATGTCAAGTAGCAGATAACCCAGCTTATTGGGCTCCCGACACTACACGGGTCAATATATTGAGTCAAGCCCACATCGACGTGTACAGTTTGTCTATAAAGTCGTGAAATTAAATGAGGGCGCTGCTGAATGCATGTAGCAACCCTTTATAGTACGACAAAATGATTTTGATACGAGGAGTTCGTTCCGAGTAAAATCTTTCTAATTTTATAAATGCGAAAGTTTGAGTGTGGATGTTTATTACTCTTTCACGCTCGAACGGTTAAAGGGATCTGGCTGAAATTTGGTACAGGGATACATTATAGTCTGGAATAACACATAGGCTACTTTTTATCCCGGGAAAAAGTTCCTACGGGAAGCGGGATCGGGAACAATACAAATATTATAATTGCGAAAGCTTGTGAGTGTTGATGAGTTACTCTTTCACGCTCGAACGGTTGAACAGATCTGGCTGAAATTTGGTACAGGGATACATTATAGTCTGGAATAACACATAGGCTACTTTTCATCCCGGGAATAAGTTCCTACGGAAAGCGGAAACGACACGGGCGAAGCTGCAGTGAGTTAATAAATAAAACACATCATCTATATATATATAAAAACAAGAACTGACTGACTGACGATCAACGCACAGCCTAAACCGCTAAGTCTAGAACCATGAAATTTCGCACAAATGCTCCTTATGTCACGTAGGCGAGCAATAAGAAGGGATTTTTCAAAATTCAACTGCTAAGGGGGTAAACAAGGGTTGCATACTTTGTATGGGACAACGTGATTCCTTGGTCCGATCTTCTTCAAATTTGGCATACAACATGTTTAACTGAATTGATAGGGGAAGTGTTTTGTATTTTATTGAAATTTGTCTTTTATCATGGTTAAAATGGGGCAGAAAAATATTTTGAGGGGGAATTGCCCCATAGTTCATATTAATACTTCTTAGTCGGTACTTTTTTTTTTTTGACACATGTTTGAAGTCTCAAATTCGAATTAAAAAAGATTGTCTCAATTTTTGTAATTGTCAAAAACATCAAATAATAATTTTATTAAAACTCTTCATTTATGTATTGATTTTTGCCCTTCATTGCCTTCATATTTTGTATGTCAAAAATACATTTGTGAGAAGGAAAACCTGTACAGGTCTGGCTAGGAATCATGAAAAACAGTTCTAGGTAAGGTGTATACGGTTCCGATTATCACAGAGTATTCATTACCATCTTCGCTTACTTTCTTATTTTATACAGGTATTATTTCAATTTTCAATTCAATTTCAATTTATTCATTTATTGTTTGTTACAGGTTTTTTACATAGATGTTGTAGATTAAATACATTAGTCCTTCCGTAACATGCCTTACTAGCGTACAACAATATTTTAATTTGAAATACATATTTAATTTTAAAGATTTATATAATGTCATATTTACACAAATGTCATTTAGGTACTTAATCTAAAATCAAATAGAATTTACTGGCGTGCAACAATGTCTATATCAATTGAATTTAAGATTTTTAAGAATGTCAAGTTTATAAAATAAATGTCAGTATCAAAATCTAAAGAGCAATTTACATAATAATTTATTAAATTATATAACCTTTACAAAATTTTAATCAATATTAATAAAGTGTCATAAATTATTATCGTTTATGTATTCCTGAATCGAATAATATGTCTTAAGGATTAAAAAATCTCGTAGTCTGTGTTTGAATACATTTATAGGTTCAGACGATTTAATATAGTCTGGCAGTTTATTGTACAGCTTTGCACTCATTCCAAAGACACTCTTTCTAAATTGTTGAGTCCTGCACCTGTCTATGTGTAATTTATTTTTATGTCTTTTACTTGCTAGCGTTTTATATTTCTTTATATTTTGCTATACAACTATTAAGGCTTCATATATATACATAGAAGGCAAGGTGAGTATTTTTAACCTACCGAATGAGGGTTTGCACGAATCAGTTTGTGTAAGACCACATATGCTCCTGATGCACTTCTTTTGGGCTTTAAAGGCATTATCTTTATGAACTGAGTTACCCCAGAATAAAATACCATATCTGAGTATAGAACCAACACTTGCATGATAAGCCGTTAACAGTGTTTCTTCATTTGCTACTTTTCTGAGCATATACAGGGCATAAGAAAATGAGCTCAATTTATTACAAATCAGATCCACTTGGGCTTTCCAATTCAAATCCGAATCAATATAAATACCTAGAAATTTTGTTATTTTTACTTCATTTATTATTTCATTTCTGTAACTTAGTGATAGATTATTGCAAGTAGAATGTCTGTTTGTAAATGTCATATAATTGGTTTTTCCCAAATTTATGTTTAAATTATTTTCAGTCATCCATTTTATTATATTTTTGAGTGAATTATTTATGTCAATTTCATAGTGCATATTATTGTCATTGTTAGTAAAGATAGCCGTACTGTCATCTGCGAATAGTATCATGTTTTGGTTAATAGCTTTAGGGAGGTCATTTATATATATTAGAAACAACAGCGGCCCAAGGATGCTACCTTGTGGGACGCCATATTTAACAATTTTTTGATTGGATATATAATTTACTTCAATTTTTGATTTTTTATTTATATTTTTAACTGTGGTCACCTGTAGGCGCTCAGTGAGATAAGATTTTAGTAATGCCAACGAGTTGGCTCTTACTCCATACTTTTCCAGTTTTAATAACAGGATTTCATGATCCACGTGGTCAAAGGCCTTGGTCATATCCATAAATAGGGACGTAATACTCTTTTTTTGGTCTATTCCTGTCATTACTTGCTGTAGGTAATGGAAAAGTGCAGCACCAGTAGATTTTCCTTGACGAAAACCAAATTGTTCCTCTATAAAAATATAATTCTCTTCGAAGTAATTGTACATATTATTATAAATGACCCTTTCAAAAATTTTCGCATAAATTGGTATTAATGCAATAGGTCTGTATGACCTAACATTTAGTTTATCATCTTTTTTGAGCAGTGGATGTATAATAGTCATTTTTAATTTTTTTGGAAATACTCCATGCTCAATGCTTAAATTTATCATGTGACTAAGTACGGGTGCTAAGTATTGGGGTATTAATTTAATTATTTTTGTGTGTATGTCATCATATCCTGTGCTGTTAGAGTTATTGAGTCTCATTATAATGTTATGGATGTCAACTGGGTTAGTAGGCTTCATAAATAGTGAATTATACTTATTATGGATTATATTTTTATAACAGTTAATATTTTTATTTGTACTCGATTGAATGTCATCAATAAAAAAGTTATTAAAGGTTTCAGCAATAACATCAGGTGACGTGATGATTTGTCCGTTATGTTTAATTTCTGTTATTTCATCTTTTAGTGTTGTGCTTTTGTAGTTATTAATGATTTGCCATGTAGCCTTACATTTGTTTTTTGCTGAATTTATGTAGAAGTTATTTTGTGTTTTTTGTGTATTATTTATAACATATTTTAGTCTTTTTGTGTAATTCTTGTATTGAGTCATATTTTCTGGGGTTGGTGAGAGTCTGCTTTTCCATAGCATATGACGTTTCCTTTTAGAGCATAATTTTAATCCCTTACTAATCCATTTAGATTTTTTAACGACACTTATTTTAACTTTTTTTATTGGAAAACACAAGTCATAGAACAATTTAAATAATTCGAAAAAGTCATTGTATGCTTCATCTGGGTCATCACAGGCGAAGGTCTCAGAAAATGTAAGACTACTTATACACTCTACAAATTTATAAATATTATCATTTCTATAGTCCCTCTTCATCTTAAACCAGTGTCCTGTATTAATATTTCCTTGTATAGGGCAAGATAATAGCTGGGCAGTATGGTCTGAGAGAGACAAGTCTACAACATATGATTTCGACCCTCTAATATTATGAGCTATGTTGTCTATACATTTCATTGAACTTAACCGTGTTGGTTGATTTATTGCTAATTTTAAATTAAATGCCTTAAGCAACTGTTCAAACTCGCATGAGATATTACATGTATTGGTCCTGTTGATGTTAAAATCCCCGCAGATGATGATTTTTTTATTTTTATATCCTATTTTATATAATAATAACCCCAGGCGGTCAAAAAACAAGTCAATATTTTCCCTTATGTTTCTTGGTGATCTGTAAATGCATACAATAATAATTTTATGGTCTATTAACTCAATACCACAACCTTCAAAAATATTAGTTATACTCAGTGCCTTCGGTTCTGGTATATTTTTAAATTTAAATGTGGACTTTACCAGTATACAAGACCCTCCATGATGATTTTCTCGTGTATAGTATGCGCCAAGTACAAAATTAGGAAGCCTTAATAATTTTGCATCTATTTGTGTCATGTTGTGTTCTGTAATGCAAAGTATATCAATGGGACAACTATTCTGATTTTTATTACCTAATGAGTGCAGATGTACAATCAACTCGCCTGACTTACTTATTAAGCCATCTATATTTTGATGGAGCAAGTACAATTGGCTATTTACGAAAAAACAAATTATCAGAAGAAGAAGTGGAAGGTTCCTCATGCGTTTGAATATTTTCCGTTTGTGTGCATTGATCACAGGTATCACGCCTATTAACACTACCAACGGAATAAGTCAGTCGTTCCGTACAATACCTTAAATATTTTCGTTCGTAGTCCTTTCGTAATACCTCTTTATGCAGAATTTGACTTACGTGTAAAGGGAAACCCCTGTAACCTGGTAAATGTGAACCATATCTCATATCCAAAAATGTGGTATGAGTATAATATGAACATAAGAATTTTATCAAATGGTTGAGTTTACACTCATTCAAGGACTTATTGTACGGAACTTCCGAAATAATTACATTAGTGTTTTTCGTCCTATTGAAAAAGTTACATAAAGCCAGTTCAAGTTGTTTTGGGTTAGTGTCGTTAGTTCCTCCCAACACAACAACATAGTCATCCTGAGTTAGTGTGCTGATTTGTGAATATTCCGACTTTAGAATTTCAAACAGAGGCGCGCCGGATTTCCAAAAGCAAGTGACGTCGAATTTAGATCCTAGTAAATTTTGGAATACCCTTTGAATGCGTCGTCCCTGTTGGTCAGCTATTATAACTATTTTTGCACTATACTCCTTCAGACTCCTCGCCGTCTGCCTGGTGTGATTTCCGTTCTGACCCCCTTCTGGCACTTGTGTATGTGCTGATTTTTCCATTTCACTGCCTAATAATAGTTTATGGTCGTTACAACTTATTGTGGATTCTTGAATATTAGTGCTCTGCACTTTTAAAATAGTTTGTTGTTTGTTTGCAAATGGTTGCTGCTGCTTTTTAAAAGGCGCTGGTCGTGAGATTTTTTGTTTACGTGCCGAGAGTGGTGTCGACATTACAATATCCGAACTGTTAATTTTTTTGTATGCGTCAATGATCTTAATATATTTGGAAATATCCAGCTTTAATTGATTGTTTTCTGAGTTAAGATTTTCTACTTCTTGATGAGCGGATTTCAGCTCAGTCGAAAGTTGATTAATTTTTTCTTGTAGTTCAAGCATCGCATAAACATCATTCCTTGGAGACTCTGGTAGGCTTCTAATCGTAGAGTCTAACATGCTTTTGTCAAAAGTACTATTCAACGTGTGAGATGTTATATTTTTTCTAATTGTAATGTTTTCATCCATCATTTTTGCTCGAGTTTCGAGACCAAATCAATAGTAAAAAGTTGGTCCTTTTTAATTGTGTTATAAATAATAGATAAGTACTTCAAAATAAAATTTCAAATAGCATGTCAAAAAGAATGTCAAAAAGAATGTCAAATAGAATGTCAAAAATAATTTTGTAATCTTCGGATTTGAACCCTGATCAGTGAAATTATAAAACCGCACTTGTTGGTAATGGGCTATATTGACATCGAACTAATTGCTCAAATAAACAAGTATAGTTTACTGGTATGTACTCTCGTAGTTCAATACGTCAGTCTTTATTGTTCAATGCTAATGGGTTCAAAGTCCAATCCTTTGTTCATCGTGTCTTGTGCCGGTGTGATTTAAATTTTTAACAGTTTTATTTTTCACTTATCTCTTGTTTTGTCACAGTTATTTACGTTTAATTATGGTAAATGATATACTGTTCGATAGCACACAAATTACTGTTTATTTTAACATAAGTTTCACTTTGCACTGTTCACTTTTTGTTCACTTTTCCATTTTTCTAATACGGATCAATGAATAACATGTCCTACTCGATTACGCTCGCTCGGGGGAGTCGTCGTTATACAAACGATCAGAGACGTTATAGATGAACATTTATGAAATCTACAGTAAATGTCTGGTCACAATAGAAGAAACTGTATTAGTACGGGTTGCCTCAGCCTAGAAAGTCTGAAGACCTACGCAATCCAGAAATACGAGAAAGAAAGAAGTTCAGATATATATCCTTAGCAAAAGCAGAGAATGCTCTCTAAACCAATTAACAAAGACATTAGGTACCTATCAATTTTTACAAAAATATAGATTTACTTCGCTCAAAGTACGTATTTTGATTTATTTAGTCAGAATTATATCTATACTTAAAAAGCAGTACTGTAAAGTGCCGCGGGCTGGCCACAGAAGACGACAGACTACGGCAGATGGAGCAAACGAGTTCCAAAGCGGGCATCGCGTTTTGGTCCACCTGCTAGATGGACCGAGGACCTAGAAGAGGTCGCAGGCTGGACGCTGAAGGCGCAGGACGTAAATTAGGACAGGCTTACGTCCAGGAGCGTACATGCTGATTTGATTGATATACTTAAAAATTAAAACTGACTTATATACCTGATCGAGATTCAAGGTTCTAGACCTTGAAATTAGATTTATGGCATAGGTGCGCACAAAGAAACGATTTTTAGGGTTCGTGCCCTTAAACGGGACCCTATTTATGAGACTTCGCTGTCCGTCTGTCTATCTGTCCGTCATGAGGCTGTATCTCAGGAATCGTGATAGCTAGAGAGCTGAAATTATCAGATGATATATTTCCGTAGCCACTATGACAACAAACACTAACGTCAGAAAAGGGGGGCGGGGATTAAGAGGGCTCCCATCCAACAAACGCGATGTTTTGCTGTTTTTTTTTGGTACGGAACCCTCTGTCTTTCCAGTCCGACCAACTAAACCGGCCAACCGTTGTTCGGAATGGAACTCATTAAGGGACTTTATTCCTATCTATACTTTATTCTGGTTTAGGCGTACAATGTCAGAAACGCAAAATGACAGATTCGCAGAATGCCAAATGTTGGCATTTTTTCGCAAATGGTCAGAAACGCAAAAAGACAGATTCGCAAAATGACAGAATCGCAATATGACAGATTCGCAAAATGACTTATTCTTTATAATGATTTATGTGAGCGTCAGGATGGACGGTCACTACCCATAGATCGCATCGAAACAGTTATAGCTAGTTGCTACCTAGTTGCTACTAGTTGCTACCAATCATTAAATAGTTGCTACCTTTGATTTAAACAAGATAAACGAGTTTTTAAGGTGACCGGCCATTCTGACATCAGGATGGCCGGTCACCTATGCAGGGAGGAAAAACTAAGCAAATAAATTGAGTTTTTTTATAAGCAATAGTTGCTACCAGGTTGCTACCTTCATATATGTCGGTTTAGACCTCGTAGCATTTAAGGATTCATAGTTATAGTAATTTACTATTTTGATGGCGAAGCGCCTGTAGGAAATAAATGAGCAAAGGAACAATATGCAATTTGGTAAGTTTATGAGCAGGCGTTATCAGTTTTTATTTATTTTATCTATACTAATATTATAAAGAGGAAAGATTTGTTTTTTTGTTTGTTTGTTTGTTTGTTTGTTTGTTTGTAACGAATAGGCTCCAGAACTACTGGTCCGATTTGAAAAATTCTTTCACTGTTGGGAAGCTACACTCTTTGCGGGTAACATAGGCTATATTTTATTCCCGTATTCCCACGGGAACGGGAACTACGCGGGTGAAACCGCGTGACGTCCGCTAGTCTGTTATAAATGTGGAATATAATTATGTAGTTGAGATTCCCAAACTTACTTAAAAGTGTATATTGCAATAATAAAACAGAAAGGTATGCTTGAATATTTGTAATTTAATTAAAAAATAACATACATATCGACGGTACAATGGAAAAACACTTTAAGCGACACTTTGGTCGATAATGAGTTATATATATTTGGAATCATCCACCGTATCCCGGTAGTTCCATTGCGTAGTCGTCGATTGATCTTGGTTTCGTAGCGATCTGACCTCTTTGGTGTCGCTTCAAGTAATGGCTTATTTTTTTTCAGACGCTAAATGAAGTGACACAAAATTGTAGCGAATTTAGTCAAATTACCGGTTAGAGTATCGACTCCTTATTAAGATTATTATTTGATGTGTTTTCTTTTTCTGTTTCGGATATCCCAAGTCACTTAAATCGTTTTTCTCCGTCATAGGAAATGCGACGTAAAGCACTAGAAGTGTTTTGGCTCACTCTTGTATCACTAGTGCCTAGTCGCTACATTCGTTTCTCCTTGCTTTCATTGTATCTGTAAGAGTTTAATAAGAGTGTTAATAAAGTTAATGTGTTTTGCCATCACAATCATTATGACATATTATGGATTTCAGTTTTTTTGCAATTGCAGAAAGAATCGATAGTGTCGGTTAAAGTGTGTTACTTTAACCGACACTATCGATTCTGCGATTACTTTAAGCGACAATCGTCATTATTTAGGTAGTCGATAAAATTAAATGAACCGAATTTGTGGGAATAAAAGACGATGTCGGTTCACTTAATAGTTTCTGTAAACATTTGCAAAAAGAATCGATAGTGTCGGTTAAAGTTACACCATCAAAGGTGTTACTTTAACCGACACTATCGATCTTTCTGCAATTGCAAAAAAATACTAAAATTCATAATATGTCATAATGATCGTGAATGTAAAACACATTAACTTTATTATCGTTAACATTAACAATCTTACAAATACAATGAAAGCAAGGAAAAACGAATGTAGCGACTACGCACTAGTGATACAAGAGTGAGCCAAAACACCTGTAGTGATTTACGCCGCATTTCCTACGACGGAGATAAACGATTTAAGTGACTTGGGACATTCGAAACAAAAAAAGAAAAACACATCAAATAACAATCTTAATAAGGAGTCCGGGACGGACTGACCTGGGACGGACGGAGTCTGTGGATGATCGTCCACTCTAAGCGGTAATTTAACCAAATTTGCTATAATTTTGTGTCACTTCATTTCGCGTCTGAAAAAAATAAGCTTAATAGTGCCATTACTTGAAGCGACACCAAAGAGGTCAGATCGCTACGAAACCAAGACCAATCGACGCGTAAAAATTCGCTGATTCCAAATATGTATATAACTAATTTTCGACCAAAGTGTCGCTTAAAGTGTTTTTCCTTTTTGCCGTCGAAATGTATGTTATTTTTTAAATTATTTATTAAATTGAAAATATTTAAGCAAACCTTTCTGTTTTATTATTGCAATATACACTTTTAAGTTTGGGAATCTCAACTACATAATTATATTCCACATTTATAACAGATAAATTAAATAAAAACTGATAACGCCTGCTTATAAACTTACCAAATTGTATTTTGTTCATTTGCTCATTTATTTCCTACAGGCGCTTCGACATCAAAACAGTAAATTACTATAACTATGAATCCTTAAATGCTACGAGGTCTAAACCGACATATATGAAGGTAGCAACCTGGTAGCAACTATTGCTTATAAAAAAACTCAATTCATTTGCTTAGTTTTTCCTCCCTGCATAGGTGACCGGCCATCCTGATGTCAGAATGGCCGGTCACCTTAAAAACTCGTTTATCTTGTTTAAATCAAAGGTAGCAACTATTTAATGATTGGTAGCAACTAGTAGCAACTAGGTAGCAACTAGCTATAACTGTTTCGATGCGATCTATGGGTAGTGACCGTCCATCCTGACGCTCACTGATTTATTCTTTATTTATTTCCTCTGTGCGCGAGTCCGTTTCGCACTTGGCCAGTTTTTTACACTACTAATTCGCATAGTGAACGTTTGCAACACCAGTGGCGCTGCTGTATGTCGACCCATATTTCCCTTGGCATCCAGTTGAGTCACGGGAAAGTAAAATATCCCGTAACCCTAACGATAGTGCTTCGAATTAGGTTCGTTTACAATAACCATTTTAATGAAAATCCATTTTGTGCCAAAATAATACAACGGGAATACACGCGACAGAAAACCACGTGATAAGAATAGAAGCGACGGGGCACCTTTCTATTTCTCTCTCTCTTACGCAAACGAAGTTGCGCGGGTCAGCTAGTACATTTATAATTTTGTTTCTGTTATATTGAACCAGATCCAGAATAAAGTTATTGAACCAGATCCAGAAGCCCCGGTCTAATAGCGTCTTACAACCCACCAGCAGGTGCCTAGTAGTCCCAATTGCTTCGCCACAATCATGTACAGTTTGTCTATAAAGTCGTGAAATGAATGTTTGAGGAACTAAAAATAGTTATGTGTGTGGCAACACTGGCAACACGAAACATATGTACGTCAGTAGTCAATGCTATCGTCGAATTTCGTTTACTCTCTCACGTAACTTTAATGTTTGGATTAAACTGCAACAAATTGAAACCAAACTACGCATAAAGGTTTGAGAAATGAGTAAAGAAAATCGGAGTGGTGCGCAGGAAGTGATTTTTAAAGTTTTCCAGTGATGTTTCGCGGAGTACCAAGCTGGACAATTGTTGTGGGATTTTGAGGATGTTTATGAGCGAACAGCATCTTTGGTGGGTATGTAATCGTGTTATTGTTTGTTATGAATCTGTCTGCTGAAGTTACAAATTTAGTGAATTTACGATTTGGAGACAAAAAAAGGCATTGTTTACGTTGCATATTTTTAGGTTAGAATCTTAAACTTACAATTTACCTATAATGTAAGTCAGTGGTTAGAATAACATTGTTAGTATAGTCCGTTCACAGTTTATTTACCTCTGACAGATCGTTTTCTGTAAGTTGGTATTGCAATAAATTCCCCCTATGAGTGCCAGCTTCAGACATTTTACCGCTATTAGGGGAGATCATAAGATGGAACCGTTATGACTGAGAGTTTGTTTTTTATGTAAATATCCATTAGTCAGTATAATTAACATTAATAAAGACATAGTTCTGTACTATTAGATTTTTCTAAAGTATTGTTTTTTATTTACATAAAATGGACATGTAATTAAAAAAAAAACACTCATCACCATCACCAAGGAGGGCAAAGGTGCTGCTTCCACTTCTCAAATATTTTCCACGCCCGAAAAAACGGCAGCAAAAGAAGAAAATAAGTTTCCGACTGGGTTGGAGTTTATGGGGAGAAAAAAAATTTTTGGTATGGTAACACGCAAATCAGGGAAGCCAACCTCACAGCTAGAGGTAAATTAACTATGAACGGACTATAGGTTATTTTATAGTACGACCTACATTTTTGATACTCAGTTCAATCTAGTTTTCTACCAATTTTTTATTTTGAATTAATTGCTTCATGTCAATGGTTTGTTTCCATTAGGTAATTAATTTTCTTTTTTTACTCTTTTCAGGAAAATCAGAGAGTACAGTTAGGCGAATAGTTAACGAAGGTTTTAATAATGAAGGAAAGTTTGAAACTCCTGGGAAACACAGAAAAGATCGGCAAAGAAAGAAATAGACGATTTTAATATTTGAGCACGGCGCCAAAAAAATCCTTGTCAGATGGGGAAAGTTACAGATAAAACGTGTAAATTTTACATGATTGTGGCGAAGCAATTGGGACTGCTAGGCACCTGCTGGTGGGTTGTAAGACGCTATTAGACCGGGGCTTCTGGATCTGGATCAATAACTTTATTCTGGATCTGATTCAATAAAACAGAAACAAAATTAAAAATGTATATTGTGTTTTATTTATTAACTCACTAGCTGATGCCCGCAGCTTCGCCCGTGTCGAATTTGTTCTCGTTCCCGCTTCCCGTAGGAACTTATTCCCGGGATGAAAAGTAGCCTATGTGTTATTCCAGACTATAATGTATCCCTGTACCAAATTTCAGCCAGATCAGTTCAACTGTTCGTGCGTGAAAGAGTCTCACATCCACACTCATAAGCTTTCGCATTTATAATATTTGTATTGTTCCCGTTCCCGCTTCCCGTAAGAACTTATTCCCGGAATAAAAAGTAGCCATGGTTATTCCAGATTATAATGTATCCCTGTACCAAATTTCAGCCAGATCCCTTTAACCGTTCGAACGTGTAAGAGTAATAAACATCCACACTCACAAACTGTCGCATTTATAATATTAGTAAGATTTTACTCGGAACGAACTCCTCGTATCAAAATCATTTTGGTCGTACTATATAGGGTTGCTATAATGCATTCAGCAGCGCCCTCATTTAATTTAGTATCTAGTGAGTTAATAAAAAAACACATTATACATTTTTAATTTTGTTTCTGTTTTATTGAATCAGATCCAGAATAAAGTTATTGAACCAGATCCAGAAGCCCCGGTCTAATAGCGTCTTACAACCCACCAGCAGGTGCCTAGCAGTCCCAATTGCTTTGCCACAATCATGTAATTACATGTTTTATCTGTAACTTTCCCCCATCTGACAAGGATTTTTTTGGCGCAGTGCTCAAATATTAAAATCGTCTATTTCTTTCTTTGCCGACCTTTTCTGTGTTTACCAGGAGTTTCAAACTTTCCTTCATTATTAAAACCTTCGTTAACTATTCGCCTAACTGTACTCTCTGATTTTCCTGAAAAGAGTAAAAAAAGAAAATTAATTACATATTGGAAACCAACTATTGACATAAAGCAATTAATTCAAAAAATGCTGGCAACCCCAGCGAAGTAAATACGTTTTCAGGGAGTCTCCCGTTTTTTAAAATTAATAAATAACTAATAAGTGTGAAATATAAGTGTAAATAAAGTATTTACGTGTTAACAGTCAAAAGCAAGAAGTTTTTAACGAAAAAAAGGTAGTGCATATCTCAAATGTGAGTAAATCAATGTATTCATAATAACCGTAACAGTTACCTACCTGGATTTGAATTTCCCGCAAACATCGTTGAGCAGCTATTTTATGTATTTTGAATCACTCTCAAAACTAAGTAGAAGTATATCATACACAGACAAGGAAAAATAAACAGGAATTGGTAAACACCGTACAGCACTTCTTTTCAAGACAATAACATGTAAATGCAACTATTAAAAGAACACTGTTACAACATTATAGTACTTTATGACGATAAACAAGGATGAAATGCTCAAAGACACGCTCTGCTGCGATTTAGCGTATGCGACACAAAAATATTTAACCACAACAATAAGTTTTGATTGCAAAACAACTACAACTATCCATAGCGTCACACTTCACCTACAGACCAAGAGTGGGTATATATTGACATTAAGTTACGAGAATTTACGCAACTACCGACTCGTCGGGTTAGAGCAGTGACCATTGACGTAGCCCAGTTGCCAACGAGGAAAAAAATGTAATCGTATCATAATCGTAGAAACGTTGAATCAATTTAGGTCATCATTTGTTTTTTTTTTTTTTAATTGTTTGTCTTAGCAAATTACCTTTGTAGGTAGCTTGTTGTTCTAGATTTTGCATGTTTGCAGTTTGTACTTACTTAAATTTTTATCATATTTGGACATCATTTTGATGAATGTTATTACTTTTTTTTTATTTGATAATTATGTACTTCATTGTGTAATTCATTACACAACAGCATAATTACTTGATTTTTAAATTGGATTTTGACAATTTTTTGTCGTTATATATAGCTATTATTCGTTAATTGTATTTTAATTAATTTTTTTTTGGACATTTTTGTAATTATTTTTCATATTTTTATTAATCAATTAATTTTTTTTTTTGCATTTTTATGGTTATGGAATGATTTATGTTTAGGTACATTATTTTGATGTTCTAATAAATTCCGGTACCTAATTGCTTTTTCTCTTACTGTTATTGATTTTCTCTCTGTTTAATGTTAATTGTATTTTGAATTAATTTCTGACATTATATAAATCGATTGAAAATTTAAATATTTTGTAATTTGTTACTTAGCTTTAGTCAACTACTAAGTGTACAAATGTTGTTTGTATAATTTAATTTGTTAATTGTACTGCGTGTAATTGGATATTTTCTTAGTCTTTGTGATATTTTATTCTTCTTCGTTCTAGTTCTTTTTTATAAACAATAGGTATTTTTAATATCTATATTTGGTTAATTAAGATGAGTTCTCAGTCTGCGCCCGGTCCATGCCCGCATTGTCCAGAATCATCGCGCATATTTAGCGCTCGAGGGCTTAAAACGCATATAACTCGGATGCACAGGGAGGTGCACTCAGCGGTTGCCTCTCTGCATGCCCCTTCCGCAGCGTTGAGGCGTGGGTTGCCGAGTCACCCTGTCCAGGAGCAACAGTTATCCGGTCCCAGTTTGCTTGAAAGTGTTGCCTCCCTAAAGGCCAATGTCGCGGTTCTCAGACACATACCGAAGGGAGCGCGAAATCAGGCGGCAGGTAAGCTGTCTGATGTTATAAATAGGTGCGTTGACCATAATGGTGTGGATGAATGGGCTGCACTTCTCACCTTTGCTTATGGTGCATTAAAAGTGCCTATGAAGGATGAACCCGGTAATATGACGGCGAAAGTTAAAGCCAATATAAGGTCTTTTGGGCTTAATAATCTTGCCTATGAGTCGAAAGTGCCGCGGAGTACTGCCCTCCGCGGAAAACGTAAGGCCATCGAGTCTAAAGTTTTTGAGGGCGACCTCCGGGGGGCCGTCCGACTGCTGGTCTCCGACGACTCGTTCGCACAGCATGATCCTTGTACGCTCGGTGCCTTAGAGCTGAAGCACCCGAGTCCATCTCGGCCGCTCTGTTTTCCGCCAGCGCCGAATGCGTCGACTGTGGCAGTAGTTGTGTCGGAGGAGGACGTGGTGCCTGCTTTAAAATCTTTTTATAGTGGATCAGCGGCGGGCTTAGACGGGTTACGTCCGGGGCATTTAAAGGAGCTCACTTCCAGTGCTGCAGGTGAGAACGGCCAGCGTTTGTTGGAGAGTCTGACAAAGGTGGCAAATTTTTTGTTAAGTGGGCAGCTAAATCCTGCAGTATGCCCCTACTTGTATGGGGCGTCGCTTTTTGCACTCAGGAAGAAGGACGGTGGGATCCGGCCGATAGCCATCGGCAGTGTGTTCCGCAGGTTGGTGGCAAAGCTGGCGTGCCGGTCCGTGAGGGAGGTTATGGCGGAGTACTTGCAGCCGCACCAGCTTGGTTTTGGTACGTGTCGGGGGTGCGAGGCCGCGATTCATGCGACGCGTGCTTTTGTCATGAACCCTGCCAATTCAAGCTGCGTGGTGCTAAAACTTGATATCCGCAATGCATTCAATACGTTGGAGAGAGATGCTATTCTATCCGAGGTCCGGGAGCTAATTCCTTCTCTTTATCCTTTCCTGTATCAGATGTACTATTCTCCCTCTAATCTTTTCTTTGGTGATAGTCGCATTTCGTCTCAAGTAGGAGCGCAGCAGGGGGATCCATTGGGGCCTCTAGTCTTCAGTTTGGCAATCCATAAAGCCATTACGGACCTTAAGTCTGACCTGAACCTTTGGTACTTAGATGATGGGACCATTGGGGGCTCGCCGCAAGACGTCTATCAAGATCTAGAGACTCTGATTCCTCGACTTGGGGCCCTGGGTCTAGAGGTGAATCCTGCGAAATGCGAGATTTTCTTCTGCAGCGACGATGCCGATAAACACCTTAGGCGCTTTAATTCGCTCTTGCCTGACATCAAGGAACTTTCCCCTCTCTCTTTCTCCCTTTTGGGATCTCCTATTTTCCCCGATGGGATACCGGATGCCATCTCCTCGCGTAGAAATCAATTGTTAGCGACTCAAGAACACTTAAAGGATCTCTCTGCTCATGTGGCTATTATACTACTCCGCATGTGCTTCGCCCTACCGAGGCTAACATATCTCTTGCGGACGGCGCCTACCTGGCTTTTTCCCACGGAGGTCTCGGCATTCGATGATTCGTTGAGGTCCATTGTCGAGGCTATTTTAAATGTGGACCTCGATGAGCCTCAGTGGATGCAAGCGACGCTACCTATTGGGAGTGGAGGTATCGGGGTACGGCGAGCGCGGGACGTGGGATTGCCGGCTTTCTTGGCGTCGGCGCACGGGGTGTCTAGCCTTGTCACTGTAATTCTCGGTTCTAATGGTGACAGGGTGAATGTACCCTTTGCAAATGACGCCGAGTCTGCTTGGACGGTTTGCAGTTCAGGGGCGGTAGCCCCTGCCGATCGAAGTGCTCAGCGAGCGTGGGACGACGTTGTGGTTGGGCGGGTTAGGGAGCGGTTGCTAGAGGGTGCCTCAGGGGCCGATTTGGCTAGACTCCGAGCTGTGACTCAGGCGGAATCGGGAGCATGGCTGCACGCGCTGCCTTCACCTCACCTTGGCACCTTGATGGACGACGACTCATTGCGGATGGGGGTGGCTCTCCGCCTGGGCTGCAGAGTGTGTGAATCCCATAAATGCACCTGTAGTTCCACGGTGGAAGCCGATGGCCATCACGCTCTGAGCTGTCGTAGATGCAAGGGTAGGTTTTCGCGGCACCATGCTCTTAACGACATAATTCGAAGAGCCTTAACTTCGGCGGATGTCCCGTGCATGCTTGAGCCCCCTGGTTTAAGCAGGTCTGACGGCAAGAGGCCGGATGGTATGACTTTGGTGCCATGGAGGAGTGGGAAGTGCCTGGTGTGGGACGCCACTTGCGTCAGCACTGTTGCTCCCAGCCACCTCAGTCGTACGGTCCGGTCACCGGCCGCTGCGGCCGAGACTGCGGCTGCAGGAAAATGCCTCAAATACGAGGCATTAGGGGATCGTTACCACTTCGTTCCTTTTGCGGTGGAGACAATGGGCTGTTGGGGGTTAGAGGCGAAGCGTTTTGTCGCGGAGATAGGGCGTAGACTGAATGAGAAGTCTGGGGACTCACGCGCTGGTTCGTGGTTGGTGCAAAGGCTGGCCATTGCCATACAGAGAGGTAACGCAAGCAGTGTGATGGGCACTTTTGCACCGGGCGCGGGTGGATGTGGTATTGACGAATTTATTTAAGGATTGATTGACGAGAATTGTATTTTGACATTTAATTATTTACTGACATTTATAAGTTAATTATTGAAAAAAAAAATATTAATATAAAATAAATAAGTATTCATTCAAAATAAAAATTGGTAGAAAACCAGATTGAACTGAGTATCAAAAATGTAGGTCGTACTATAAAATAACCATGTTGTTCTAACCACTGACTTACATTATAGGTAGATTGTAAGTTTAAGATTCTAACCTAAAAATATGTAAACAATGCCTTTTTTTTGTCTCCAAATCGTAAATTCAGTGAATTTGTAACTTCAGACAGATTCAAAACAAACAATAACACGATTACATACCCACCAAAGATGCTTTTCGCTCATAAACATCCTCAAAATCGCACAACAATTGTCCAGCTTAGTACTCCGCGAAACATCACTGGAAAACTTTAAAAATCACTTCCTGCGCACCACTCCGATTTTCTTTACTCATTTCTCAAACCTTTATGCGTAGTTTGATCTCAATTTGTTGCAGTTTAATCCAAACATTAAAGTTACGTAAGAGAGTAAACGAAATTCGACGATAGCATTGACAACTGACGTACATATGTTTCGTGTTGCCAGTGTTGCCACACACATAACTATTTTTAGTTCCTCAAACATTCATGTCACGACTTTATAGACAAACTGTACATACCCACCAAAGATGCTGTTCGCACATAAACATCCTCCAAATCCCATAACAATTGCCCAGCTTGGTACTCCGCGAAACATCACTGGAAAACTTTAAAAATCACTTCCCGCGCTCCACTCCGATTTTCTTTACTCATTTGAAACTCAAACCTTTATGCGTAGTTTGGTTTCAATTTGTTGCAGTTTAATCCATACAATAAAATTACGCGAGAAGAAAACTATTCCACACACGAAATTCGAAGATAGCATTGACAACTGACTTGCTTATGTTTCGTGTTGCCTTGCCACACACATAATTATTGTTAGTTCCTCAAACATTCATTTCACGACTTTATAGACAAACCGTATGTACACATGATATTGACGAGGTATGACAATTGCCAATTGATCGTGTGTGGACCCCTTAAAGGTGCCGTGTAATCAAGCCAGTTGAAAAAGGTGATTTTATTCTCTTTGGTTATCGTCGATCTGTCGAGTGTCGATGACGTCATCAGTTTATGTTTAGCTTGAAAAAAGTTACGTCAGGAACGAAATTTTAAGAAAATTCTTTCTACACACGTCTACGTACATTGTATTGTACAACATTTTTTAATATAATGAAAATTATTGTTACGGAACTTATAATCCTAGTGACGATATAAACTGAGAACCTGAAAAGTGTGTTTGATTGAAAGACATCTAGACATTGAGTGTAGTTCGAGTCGTTACGTTACTTTTGGCGGCAGTGCCTGAAGCCACAGAAATAGATTTACTTGTGCAATACCAATGTGGTGTAGTGTTTAATGAGATAATTGCATTTTTGAATTAATTTAAATCAGTTTTCTTGAACATTGTGAAGAAGGAAATTTGAAGATGGTATAGAGACAGTGATAGCAGAAATAGATCATCAGTGATCAAAACATGGAAAATCCAACGGTCAGTGAATTGAGGTCAAGGTCTCGCTCGAAGACACCCTTCCTACGGTCAAGTTGCGATCGTGAGAATTGTGTAGAAGGGGAGGAACACACCCATCATGCGTCTGGCCGTAAAACCCCAATAAAACGGAGCACTCCGGTCAAGTAAGTGGAATAAACATCATTTACGATCTAAATTATGAATGCTCTAAACTCCTATTTGTTCGAATATTAATTAGGCTACCTTTATCAGATTATTTCCTGATTAATTTATATTATCTTACACAATAATTCATCAGTAAACCACCAGCAAAACGGCCTAACCATATCTATGGATATTCAGTTATTATCAATATTCCTCCCTTAGACTAGACCTAATGGCAATAAAAATAATATGTTGTAGATGAAAACCTCTTTACGCACAACATAAAAGTGTAATATATAAGGTTGAGTTATTGTAAACAGTGTGTTTCACCATACTCTGCCATATCTATAAGTAATAAATCATGATAGTGTACATGATAATAAAAGTAGGTAGGTACATGTTATATCTTAATATTATTTGGATAGGGCTACATCACATTTCCTCCTATAAAATGCACGAGAAACATGAGAAACATTTGTATGTTTCTCGAAGGGCTAAATGTTAGCCACATGCATTCTTGAGTATTGAATATTTAATTAGATACTTATTATTTTTTTTTACTTTACCTAAGTCTAAAAGAATTAATTTATATTAAAAAAATATGTTGTGAACTTTTGTGTCATCAACATAAACATCAAAGAAAAAAAAACTTGTTATCACGAGGAAACTGAAAATATTTAAGGTACTGTTGGCTGCTGATCATTCATATAGTAAAGTAGTTATATTATTAAAGTTATGCTCGAAACAAATTTTCAATCACTGACAGTTCTTTCAGCTTCTAGATGAGGTTGCTGTGCTTGTAAAGTCATCATCATCATATCAGTCTCCCACCCACTGCCATTAGCAAAATTTTACCCACATTGACTAAAAATTCCATGGTAACCGATTTACCAATGTATACACAAAAGATGGCTTATCAAAAGATTAGAGTAGGACACGGCTATAAAACTTCAAGTTACCATAAATCCCACACCCACACATAAAAGAAAATTGTTACAAGGTTATGTTAACAACCAAATACACTACCATAGAAACATATTTAGGTACTTGCCATGATGTCACAGCTATGAGCTTTGAGGTCATTTAAAGCCTTTGTCATGAGGCCTTGAGAACATAGATTCTTGTTAATGGTGAAACATAAATACCTAGGTATTTTATTATTAGATATTGAATCAATGATTATTATTCATAGTAAATTGATCCAATAATAATGAAGGTTGAATGAATGCAATAATAACTTCTTATTATTATTGTGTATATAATTTATTTTGATATTAATATTAAAGTGTTGAAGGTGAGTCTCGTTAATAAAATGAGATAAAATGTCAGCATTTTGCATGCCGGCCTATGTACTTTAGGTACAAGTGTGACATTCTTCAGAGGGCTAATCCAAGACTCTTGACAGTGCTGGAATTAAGGCTTCCTGTGAAAATCGGTGGATTTGCTCACCGGCATTTTGTGCAGACTTGAAATTCCAAGTAGCTATGTCTGGAAGCACGCCATGACTTCACCATACATGAGAGTTAAGTCTGCCATCCATAGGTTTTTAGAAATTCTAACCTGGTTGTATTAGGTACAGTGCCAAATACATAATACGCAATCAATACAGTAGCCAGTCCTGGAGTATCCTTCCGAGGGTCAACCCAGGTTTCCCAACCTTAGGTTGTTTTGTTAGGTAGAATACGTGTGGTTTTTAGTCGGTAGGAGTCCGGCTCATGTACGTAGGATTTTCCTCACGTAAAAAAAATAAAAATACAGTAGCCAGAAATTGTATTTTTCTTTTATTATTTCTGGACACCCTAAATAACAATGTAACATAACTTCCCCTCTCTCAGCTGCCGGCCACGAGCCGTAATTAAGGCCCCTATTCAATAACAGTGATATATTAGCGAGTAAGAACGTTGTGTGCACACTTGCACAGGCATAGAACAAATAAAACTTCGCTCGCTAAAATTTACCACCATCGAAATATTTACATTGGGTTTATTCTCAAAGAAAGGAAGCTTCTCTCCCCTATTCTACTATTCTATCTTTCATAGTTGATACAACTCCCCACATAAACTTACACACGACGCAACCCATTGCTGTTTAAAAAAAATGCAATTGTCGTTGATGCGTCGGCGCTCATTACTTATGAGCAAACAAATAAATAAATATTCACGGACATTCAATAATCTCGCTTGTTTGATAGCGTTATCATAGAAGAATGATTGATAAATATTGATTCAGGCTATCCTGGGAATAGGTGTTTCCTGCACATACTATTGCTATATGCTCGTGTGCTCGTGGCCCCGCGGACTCAGTGTTCTGTAAACGATCCCTGTAGTAAGCAACATTTACTGTGACCGGTTATGGATGGGTGACCACCTTATAGCCACTTTGTGACATTTATTTGAGAGCGTTTTCCGTGCTTCCGAAGGCACGTTACCTTGGTCCCGGTTGCCAGTAAAATGGCAGTCGTTAAGCCGAGTTGAAGGCATTAATGGGTGGCTTGAAAAATTTCAACAGCGGGCAGTCACAACCTGCGCACGGCAATACGGCTCACTACCTACTACCTATACGTGGGACAAAACTCTAAAAGGTGAAATGTGGGCATATAATATGCCTCTGCCTACCCCTTCGGGGATAAAAGGTGTGATCATATGACTGTAAGTACTATTGCTATTCACGCTAATGCTATTCACCATGAATTATTTTTCATCGAATTTCCGATATTTCGGCACTGTTGAAGCGCCTTGATCATGGATGTACTGATGATATGCGATTTAGTAATTTTTTGGAAACTATTTCCCTCTTGAAGCAACAATGCGTGATAAACATCTCGTAAATAGAAATAGTTTGTATCAAAATGACCATAATACATGTTATAGCGATTCCTTTATCTCCCACAGGAAAACTTGTACCCCCCTTATACGCCCACTTTCATCATTTGTATTTTTGTAATAGGAGGTATATTGAATAATGACCATACATCAGTATTTTTTTAGGTTCTTGTGGATTTCAGTAGCCTACAATTGCTATATTTCTCCACAGGCAAGTCAACCAAGCATCAAATAAATTAACATCGGAGCCAATCAATGAGGTCGAAGAGGAGTACACTCCGCCGCCTGCGCATCGCACGCGGCTATCCACCAAGAATGCTGGAGACAAACTCATCAAAACCTCTGACTACTCTTCGGAGGAGAGCCTGGACAGGTTAAAAGGCAGCAGGAAGGAGATTATTCAGGTAAGGAATTTATGTTACAGGTTGTGAATTAAAATAGTGTAATCCTGTGGTGCATGAATGACTGAGCGAAGGTTGTGGCACCCAACTTACCAAAAGTGGATGACAAGGTTTTGCCCTTGCTAAGAGGCACGAACGAGGCCATGTAAACTGCGTCTGGCTGCATGCTACCGTATCTATCAGGGTGAATGTTCTGAAGGACTCTTCAACCTAAAATGATAATAAAAGGAGGGGAGGGGGGAAGAGGAACCCGCCTCACACCCTTGATTCGTCAATCCTAACTTACAACCGTTAAGGATAACCCCAACTAATTGTATGGGAGGAATGACGAACCGTTCCATCGAATGATTCCATTAGTTATCTCTTCAATCTAATTTCGCCCTCTTCTTTCCGACCCCAAATAACGCGTGCTGGACAGAGGTGCCACTCTCACACAGTGGAGAGAATTTTCGCTAGAACTGAAAAGATCGTTTCTCTGTCGAACCTCCTATATATATATAAAATCCTGGAACAACCTGCAAGCGCACGTGTTTCCCTCCTCTTACAATCCTGGGTTCTTAAAGCGGAGCGTGAAGAGGCACATCATAGGGCCGCCAACTTGAGGACTACTGTCAACAGTCTTACAGACTGTGACATGTGGCCCCCAATCGCTAGATGTCGTTGCTTCCCATCAGACGACGGCATCATTTTGGCGAGCTAAATATAAAAAAAAACTGAGTGTAAATTGTGTTACTTTAGTAAAAAGCACTCCAAGGAGCAATTTTGAAATGTGAACTGATTGTGCATCGGTTTCTTTTGACAACACTTTCAGAATTCAGATGTTTTAAAACAAGAAGCCGTGAGACGGTCTCATCCGACTGCCCCTCTAACGTTTATTGTGAAAGTGAAAGTTCAATCCGATTGACGTTGTCATTTTTGTTTTATTTCAAACTTTGAACAGATGATCCACGTGACCTAGTGACGTACTTTAATGCAACAGAGTCACAGACTACAGACACAAGTCTCGCCATAAGCCCCTCTGCAATCTATTTTATAGAGAGGGGCTAAAAGTTGGCAAAACATGCCTATCTGAATTATAAACGTGAAGGAGCTGCTTCTATATTGTAAACACGAAAAAGTATTCTAAAAACAGTATAATTTACACGAGATAATGATTGTGGCCGCCATAACTGCAAGGTTACGACTAAATTTACACAGTAGTAAGTATGTGCGCCAACGTCATTCATTTTATCCATGAAAAGTTTGAGAGCGTAAAATTTGGTAATACGTAATCGCTTATTTATTTATGGAACCGAATTTCAATGGATTTGAACCCATAACTGATAGCGGAACAGATAACGATATTATCTATTAGCGGACGTCACGCGGTTTCATTTCGTAACTCCCGTTCCCGTGGGAATATGGAAATAAAATTATGTAGCTTCCCAACAGTGAAATAATTTTTCAAATCTTTCAGGCCTATTCGATGCAAACAAACAAACAAACAATCAAATCTTTCCTCTTTATAATATTAGGTAGTACTGTTCGTTCGCTCTAACTTTGCCGCTTGGCTCCATACTAAAGTCGAATTTTTAATTAGACGAACTAGAACTAATGTCACTTCTTCATACAGTGTTTCGTATTTTCTATGACGAAGTGACATTAGCTACTGTGAATTTACTTCGTCTAATTAACAATTCGGGTATACGCCTCTACGCCAGCGGCAAAGTTAGAGCGAACGGGTAGCATAGACATATCCGAGGGCTTACCCGGGGCTCCCGGCCTGAGGCATTGATAAGACACCGTGTAGTTTTAGTCGGTAAAAGTTTGGTGACATTAGCATCCATGAAGGAGTTCCACAGTTGAAAATAAAATTAAACATGTTGTCATTATTCTTTCAGTAATCACATCATTCCAACCATAATCTCTTAATAGTGCCTGATTCGCTATTAGGTGTCACCTCATCTACTCACACATTGTATTTATCTCTCTCTTTTTTCATCCAAATACAGACAGCGATACAGACTAATATGATATACAGACTAATATGATAATACAGACTAATATATAGCCATTATTGCCTTTTCGCGAAAACGTAGTACGTTATATGAATTCGACCCAATATTCTTTAAAATATGAACTAAACCAATGTTAAGTACTCTCCAAAAACGCTCCAAGCCTCTGTGCTCGTTATAACTCTATACTAACAATAAATCTGTGTATTTAGGACGTGTGACGTCACACTCTAAGTAAACTACAACGCCGCAGTAATTGTTGTTCAGTATTTCAAGGCCTTACCCGGTATTTTTGGGAGAGTCAGCAGCAACCGTTTGATAACCATTCGCTATATCAGCACCTGCTCTTGTGCGTATGTTAACGGAAAAATATGTTATCGATCTCATCGTGTATCGATCATTGTGTACAATTTCTGGGGAATAAAGAAGTGTTGTGTTGCCATTAATGCTATAGCAGCCGTACTCAACCTTTTTTATAAGGGCCACAAACACGTTTCAGTCATGGTGTCGCGGGCCACAAATCATAATTTATATAGGTCTTAATTAAAACGCAGTTCCAAATTAACGATGCTCTTATTTATTTTATTAATGAAAAAAGTTGTTACACCCGTTCGCTCTAACTTTGCCGCTGGCGTAGAGGCGTATACCCGAATTTTTAATTAGACGAAGTAAATTGACAGTACTTAGCTAATGTCACTTCGTCATAGAAAATAAGCAACATTGTATGAAGAAGTGACATTAGTTGCTGTCAATTTACTTCGTCTAATTAAAAATTCGACTTTAGTATGGAGCCGAGCGGCAAACTTAGAGCGAACGAGCAGTACAAAGATTTGAGGCGGAATTTTGAAAGACCCTGACACGTACATTTATTTTTATTGAAGATATACTGAAGATGTTGTTTGTAGCATAACAGATTTTTTAAAACTACCATAGATAATAATAATTTGCCACCTCGCTCGGTTCACCCTCTAGAGATTTTTTTTCTGAAATACCTTATTTATTTATTTATTTAATATTTACGCATGCACACAAATACCTTCTTAGTGGATCCCTAATAAAAGAAAGTTACAGTACAAATGTCATGTTTCTATTTAGTGTTGGTTTAGATAAATAGGTGAATAACAAAAGTCGCTATCCTAACATCAAATTAATAGTATGGATGGAGTACGTAAACTAACCTACGTAAAATAAACGGGTGTACATCAACTTTATGACTCGGCACTGCTTTTTGCTCGCGTCCCTACAATTAGCCCAGTTGACTTGTATCAAACGAAGTACTTACCGCAAGTGCTTTAATCTTCCAAATGTGTTTCCAAACATCCATTTAAAAGCTCCTGTTATCTCCCCCATGGGTTGTTTAAGATAATTGTTATACACGCTTAGTTCAATCAACTTTGTTTTGAAGTTAATTAAAAGTAATCTCTACTTAATATACAAAGGCGAAAGCAACTGTACGTCTGCTACGCTTTCATGCCTGAACCACCGAAATATGTTCACCGGTTTACCACTGGTGACTGAAATTCATTTGATCATTTGACGTGTGTGACCGATAAAACATTAGGCCATTCTACGACTGATCGAATGAACAATTGACCAAAAGAGTTTTTATCGAACAAACGTTTGGTATTTTTACTACTGATCGAATGAACGTTTGGTCGAAAAACAGTTGACTAAAGAATATTTTAACAGGGGCTGAATCAAAATGGCTAGGTTAGGTTGGGTTAGAACTGCGACCAAAACTATGCCAGAACCGAATTCTACTTATTTCGCTTTCGTTCGATAAAAACTCTCTTCTCATTCGTCAATTTTTCATTCGATCAGTAGTAGAATGGCCTAATGTTTTATCGGCCACACGTCAAATGATCAAATGAATTTCGGTCACCAGTGGTAAATCCCGTGTTTGCTCACAGTGGGGCTAGTCCATGCTTTCAAGTTTGCGCAACGAGCTATACCTACTTGGGTTGTCTCTGAGGGATAGAATCCTTTTGTTAGAGAAACAGAGTGGTCGACTTAACTCGCAGAGTATGCGTTTTGGAGTGGCAGTGAGCTAGCCACTTCTGTAGAAAAACTGATTGCCAATGGAGTAAACGAGTTTTCCGTGGAGACCGCGCTTGGTGAAGGTGGGGTAGGACAACCCGCCGCCAGATGGACCGATGACCTGCAAAAGGTCGCAGGGAGTTGACTATTGTCTGTCACCTACCAAAGGAATAAACCATTTATAAAGAGGTATTTTTTTTTAACTCGAATGACGTTTTTGTCGGCAGCATTCGGGCATTCAGCTGTACCAATTCTCTGCCTTGGTAGAATTTCAGAAAACCCCCTCTTAGTGTAAGCCAGCCTTCATTATAAGAGCAGCTTACCCTAAACATTACAAGTTTCTAGATACTTTCGTCTGACCGTTAATCAGTAAATGAGTCATCCGGTAATTTAATTAAATAGAAGTCTAACACATTGCTCTAAAACTGTAGATCAAAGTGTATTTATTTATTTAATTTAACGACCGCTAAAAGTTATACGCAATGTGCGGCAAACGTCTTCTTTATAAAAAATCGTGCTCAACGAACGGTCCGCATTGCGATCTGTAGTTACGCCCATAAAATCTTCTGCGGTTACTATAGTTTGAGACGAGGGCAGACCTGGATTGTATGCCCAACATTTTGAGAGTCAGGGCAACAGGAATACTTTGACTCTATGCCAGCAGAGTCAGGGATAACACCCGAACCAACCCCCAAAGAAGCGAAATAACAGCCAAACCTGTAAGCGAGTTCTAAGTGGTAGCCAAAGTCGGCTGGGAATCCTGCGACATTCTTTCGAGGAATTACCCGTGGCGCCCAGGCACAGTACCTATAGATTGTTATACTGTGTCATGTGGCCCACAGACCATGGGCTAGAAGAATAGGTAGGATACGTGTGGTTATAGTCGGTCAGAGTAGGGCATAACATCCGCCAAAACAAAAAATCGCTGTGGAAAATGCTGGCGCAATCACGGGTGTCTACTAGTCTAGTGTTTATCAACATAAACTGCACAATTGAACAGCTAGCCGCCCACTTTGCAAATAAAGGTGACCTTACACTAGACATTCGAGTGTCCTTTTACAGCGAGAATTATGTTAATATATTCTATTGTGTTGTCTTGTCGCTTTTAACTACGGAATTCCTGAAGTGATACAGATAAAATGTAGACAAAAGTTTAGAAGACAACAAACGTATATATATTTCCGAAACGCGTCAAATTACTTCCGTCAGTTACAGTTTTGGACCCACAGCGATGATGTGTTTCTATTGTCCCAGAAAATGGTCGTTTCAATTATGATATCAAGTATCTCCCTTCCTTTGTACCAGCTGGTTGCCTATGGATAGGTATTTTTAAAAAATCACGTCACGAATCAGTAGACTTTACAAGGTTACAGGTAGGTAGTAGTCGACAAACTGTAAGAATTTCAGCGCAAAGTAGATGATCTGATGACTTTTTGAATAGAAGAAAATCCTGAAACTAAACTCTGGACCAACCCGCCTGGTTAGCGTGGTGCAGTGAGACCGTCGATCTTATGACTTTTGGGTAGAAGGAATTCTCGAAACCAAACTCTGGACCAACCCGTCTGGTCAGCGTGTTGCAGTGAGACCATCGATCTTATGACATTTTGAGTAGAAGGAAATCTCGAAAACAAACTCTGGACCAACCCGTCTGGTCAGCGTGGTGCAGTGAGACCGTCGATCTTATGACTTTTGGGTAGAAGGAATTCTCGAAACCAAACTCTGGACCAACCCGTCTGGTAAGCGTGGCGCAGTGAGACCAAACACCCGCCCAATTGATATTATGACAGGCTTTTTTGTTTGTTTTAACGTGAGGAAAATTTTACATGAATGTTATACCGAACTCCTACTGACTAAAAACCACACGTCTCCTACCGAATACCTATGGTTGGGAGCCCCGGGTAAGCCCTCGGAAGTATGATCCCAGGATTCCCAACTGACCTTGGCTACTACTGCGGCCTCATCTATGGGTGTTCGGGTGTTATTCCACTTCTTGGGGCGTGTGGTGTACCTAGGTACTTAGTTATAAGCTACATTCGTCAAATTCAAGTGTGATACTGTACGGAACCCTACAAACAGGTGGCTAACATCCTTAGTCGGTCTCTAGTACACTATTTGTAACAGAAACACGTTGCCATTGTTACGTAAATATTGCTCTCGGTGGGCGGCTTGGTGACGTCACTGAACTACTGAAGGCTTAAAATGTCATTAACTTACTGCTGTGATCGAAATATTAAACAGTAGACTTCATTAGCTTTCATTTAAATAAAGACGTTCAGTTTAGCTTACGTCACGATTCAGGCTGATGATGCAGGATATATGTGAGGCTAGATTCTATAGACATTTTCACTTTTAAGTATACCTGACCTGTCTTTTCAGGATGTTCTACTTATCCAAACTTTTAAAGAGAGATAAACAATAGTAATTTTTGGATGTAATTTTGGATTAAAAAGTTTCCTATTATGTAAAATAAAATCTTGAAGAAAATAATTCCGTATTTTGTTTGATCAGGGAACAGTTAAAAGAGAAAATGCCTTTATATGCTTCCCTGGGTGGGGTGAAAAAAGTCTGAAGAGGGAACCACACGTTAAAAAATAATATTTATTAACTTATGATTTGCTGTTCTTTTTCACGCATTTCAGTCTATTCACGACTACTGCAATCTAAACGAAATATGTAATACTTGAAAAAGAAGACAAGCTTCAAAATGTTGTGTATTTATATTTTTTCAAGTTATTAATGTAGTCTACTACACAGAACAACGCGTCCAGAAAACGTCATAGATTTCGTCTACTCCCACCTGTTCTGTTGAGTAGTTCTGTTAACAGAGTCTAGATTCGTATAGATTTGAGAAGTAGAATTACTGTAACTGGGATTACTGTTTTCGTAGCGTAGCTTACCTTGAATCCAGGTTCTTCATTAATATAAGTACTCCTCCTCTTAATGTTTTCAAAGGAGACTGTCCTTTACACCTTCATTTTGCAAGAAAATATTTTAGAAGATCGAATTTGGAAGTGGAGAATATTTTGGCAACTGAACGGACGTTATAAACAGTGCCGCATTGTAAATTCGATCTTGACCTAAAAACTAAAGATACGGTATCTTAGGTCACTAGATGTGTGCGTCGTTGTTGCACATTATAAGCCAGTACCAGACAACTATTTAGAAACAAACATTTTGAAAAATCTTCATGTAGCCGTTATTCAAATCAGGAGTCCATTATCTCTGTACCGAATACAGATGTATTCGGTACAATCTGTATTCGGTACAACTTCGCTCCAGGAGACTGTTTTAAACTATGAATTTATTAATGCTACGTTTAGACGCGAGCATAATCCATTCAAAAACTAGTCGAATAATATTTGAACTGGGAACACCCAAAAATTCCGAAATATGTTTTTCCGAATTTCAGTATTCCGATGTTCAAAATTCCGAAGATTATAATTCCTAAGAAACAAAGCTCCGAATATTCAAAAGGACGATATTCATTTATCCGAAAGTCATAAGTACGAATTTTTATTATTCCTAATTTTATTAGTACGAATAATCATAAGACCGGACTGTTATTTTTCCGAAAAACATTATTCAGAATTTCAAATATCCGAAAACTCACTGTTAAAGTTTTTTAATAAAGTACGGTCAAGTCTAACTACCGAAGATATTATTTTCGAGTCGAGGTGTTAACCATATTATGTAAATGGTTAACACCCCGACTCTGAGTACCCCGACTCGGATAGGTTAGGTTAGAAGGCTAAGGCGGGAGCGAAGCGGAGCGGAGCTCCCGCCTTAGCCTTCGTGGTTATTTTTTTTTGTTTTGTCGTTTGCCTTCCACTCACTTGGAAATAATATTTTCGGACTTGACTATACTTTATTAAAAAAACGGGTGGAATCGGGAACATAAATAATCGTCTTTAATGGTAAGTGGCTTAAATAAGTTTTCGGGTTAAAACAGGAACGAGTGGAAACGACATTCACCCTTCGTATTTATGATATTTCGGATTTTTGATAATCGGAGTTCGTATTTATAATACGGCGGATTTTTAATGATTCGGAATTCAACGGTTCGGTTTCTTGAAATTCGGCATTCTGACAGTCGGAATTGTAAAATTTCGGAATTTTAAAATTATGACTTTTAATAAAAAGGATTTATGAAACATCGGAATTTTGACTTTCGGGATTTCGAATCATTCGGACTTATGAAATTCGGAGTTATGAAATTCGTGATTGTGACTTTCGGAATTAAGTTTTTCGTATTAATGTAGTGTACCCATTTGAACTCCATTCTTAAAAAACCTTTCGACTGTAATCAGTATTGTTTCTTTTATTATTCTGAGAAACAAGTGCTATCAATTATGCACATTATATCAATTGACGCCCGACTATATGTATTTTGATACTTACATTTACAGTCAATCATTTATAATGAAGAAACCACCTACAAATATACCTAGAAACAATATGCTTATTAACAGCTTCAGTACCGCGATACACTTAGAACATAACAGTCCTGTTATAATGCGAGGACTGAACAGGAAAACTATTATCCTGCTAAATATAAACTGAAGTGAAACTTCCCCCGCGCGGTTTATTTTAGAACTGACCATACTTGTGCGTATTATTATTTTAAGACATCTGGCGCCTTCCAGTTGCTGCGCGTGATATCTTGTGAGTGCTGTGTCTATATTCCACAGAAACTCATAATTACTTTTAATAATTGGAATCTTGGCCTAATTCGCTGGTCTAGAATTAGATTTTTTGGCTTTCGGTGGGAGTAGTGCGTTATGGAGTTGCTATGGTGATCCGGTGAGTTGTATTACACAATAGCATCAGAATATTGATTGGTCTTTTACCAGAGTGCGGTTTACATTGAAGATGTTGTCTCAGACGTACAAGGTCGGTTACTGATTAGCCTAGATGGTGTTTGCATGCATAAATTATCTTATTTTTGACACGCAAAATTAGTTCATACGGTGCTTGAGTAGTTTAAATGATGTTGAGAACGTTGCGGCATAACTAACTCTTTTAGATTCTTGAACGTAGACGTCTGTTCACGATAGTAGCACGTTTGGTAGACGATTTCTTGCCTAAATTTGTAATATATTTTGTTATTTTCCTGCACGAGATGTAGCGGTAAACATTTTAAAAACACAGTATTAACAACCAAAATTCTCAGACGTTATTATACGTACACTTCAAACTAAATTCCTAGTATCTGAAGCTTATGCCAAGAACTAAATGTGTTCTGGACACGCGACGCAAAGATGAATTTCAAACCGTATTCTGGAATCACCGTTATAGGTACCTGAGTTACGACTTGCTCTCTTGAAAAGGCGTCTCCATGGGATAAAACGAGGGTCCCTGTGACACTCCTGTGGCGCAGGAGGCACTATATCGCGAGCAATCTAATGGTAAAGATCCCTGCCCTACAGCTGATCGTGAACAGTGGAAATAGTGACTTGGGCTACCAAGAACCGAGCACTTTAGAGACATTTAGAACTGTCAGAGGCATTAGCTGTTCAGGTACCACGGTATTCTCCTATCGGCTGACACAGGGGACTCACCGAGCAAGTCGCTATGGTGTGTTCCAGAATTGGATATGGCAAATGCCACTAACATTAGCGCTTCTCTGAGGATAGTGTCAAAGCTTGGCTTCGTGACGGCCATAGGAGTGGGAATTTTCACATTACAGTACTTAGTGTGTCTGTTCAGGTAAAGCCGTGAACTCTGCCGTCTTGTGATGCAGTACCTACCTAATGTGCGCAAAAGAGACTTTGGAAAAGGAATAAGGAGGAATATCACTCTGTGCGGCAAAAGAAGCACTGGTCAACATTCCAGGACGATCTCAGTCCTCTATAAGCGTGGAGGTCTTTCGCGTGTTCTGAGAAAAACATGAAAGTAGACTTTAGTCTCATAAGTTATTACGCAACTAAATGAGTATTATATTCATAAGATGAGAAATTATTAGTATTATTGCTATTGAATCTCAGAATTAGATGCGTTGGACGACAGTTAATGATCATGTGACGCAAACTGAGACAAGCGTAGCTCCAGCCGTAGATTGCGGTAGGTCGGTAATTATAGAAAACACAGGCCCACATTGGTCTATTTAAGATGAAAAAAATTCGAGTCAATCGACACTATCTTCTATATTCATCAAAAACCCAAATCCCATTTCATGAGGGTAAAAAACTAAAAAGTTAAATGAAAATTTTACAGAATTAAAAATATTCTGCATTCAAATGCTAAAATTATGACATCATTATTTATTTACGTTTTAGCGGCCAATGTCAAGTACATTTTAAATGCATTTTTCTACTCGCGACTAATTAAATAATTTATAAATTACTAGCGGTACCCTGCCACGCTTCGCTGTGACTTTTTTTATGGTGGTTTTATGTACCTATGAGAAATGAGTAACAAACTAAATGATGGGTACATTAAAAAAAAAATGTGTGCGTGTACTATTGTACACACGTAAGAAGTGAAACTTCTTCATGACCTTATTTTTCGGAAGAAATATCATGAAATATACATAGGAGTTAGTAGTAGTCCAAAAGTTCAAAAAGTTCAAAAGTTCAAAAGTCCAAAGTCAAAAAGTCAGAAAGTCAGAAAGTCCAAAAGTCCAATAGTCCAAAAGTCCAAAACTACAAAGTCCAAAAGTCCAAAAGTCCAAAACTACAAAGTCTAAAAGTCTAAAATTCTAAAAGTCCAAAACTCCAAAACTCCAAAACTCCAAAACTCCAAAATTCCAAAACTCCAAAACTCCAAAATTCCTAAATTCCAAAAGTCCAAAACTCCAAAACTCCAAAACTCTAAAACTCTAAAACTCTAAAACTCTAAAACTCTAAAACTCTAAAACTCTAAAACTCTAAAACTCTAAAACTCTAAAACTCTAAAACTCTAAAACTCTAAAACCATAAAACTCTAAAACTATAAAACTCTAAAACTCTAAAACTCTAAAACTCTAAAACTCTAAAACTCTAAAACTCTAAAACTCTAAAACTCTAAAACTCTAAAACTCTAAAACTCCAAAACTCCAACTCCAAAAGTCCAAAAGTCCAAAAGTCCAATAGTCCAAAAGGCCATAAGTCCAAAGTCCAAAAGTCCATAACTCCCAAAGTCTAAAAGTCCAAAAACTCCATAACTCCAAAACTCCAAAATTCCAAAAGTCTAAAGTACAAAACTCCAAAAATCCGAATGTCCAAAAAGTTCAAAAATAACATGCAAAACAAATCTGACCTCTCTATTAGGTAAGTAGGTACTCTCTTTTATTATTCTGAATGCAAGGAGGCCGCAATCAAACTTCTCTTAAAAAACATCAATCTGGTAGGTACCTTCTAAATAGGTTGTTTATAATATTTTGTTCTGAAGCTGGCAGAATATAATTTTAAAAAAAACGACCAACGCCATCTATTGGTAAAATCACTTTTTAAAGCTATTTTATTCTTAATGCTGTTATGATAAAAGTGTATAAAGTAGCCTAAAACCATCTCTGAATCCTATTGTATATCGTGTCCAATTTTGAGCTCAATCGATTCAGTAAATTTTGAGTTTTTAATAGATACACAAACGCACACAACATTTTTATATATATAGATATGGATAGTTTAATTAAGCAATGACTATATTTGTCAAAATATAAAAGTCTTTTTAACTTCGCAACAGATCATAACAGTATTAAAACGTTTTAATTTTGTCTAAATAGCATAACAAGCCATGAATAATGTATGTATTTGGATTTTGAAACCCGTTAAACTTGAGTTGTAATCCATTGCATCACACACGGCATTGAGCCTTCCAACAATGGCGACTCAGTACAATTTTCCTGTTACCGTTGAAGAAAGAATAATAAATAACGTCTACGAAGATTAACTTAATTACAATTTATTGTGTTCGCTTGTTAAGTAATTGAAATTGTCTGCTTCCGCAGTAACTTAATGCGGTCACCCAACTGTTGGATAGATATGTGAGGCCATGAAAACTGCGATTAATTCTCCACTTTCTTAGAGCAGTCCCTTCAAGCGAGAGAATCGCAGCCATATGATCGCCATGCCACGTATTTCTATGCACTTTTTGAACGCGGATCCGTGGCGATTCTCTCGCTCTTGAAGACGGCTCTTCCATCGCTCTATACATATAGATATGTGTGGCATGACGATACATCACGATTTTCACATCGACCAGTAAATCCAGGATTCCAGGCCAACTATAGCGATCGTACTTGTTACCCTTCAAGATGACGGCAATTGTAATCCAAATAATATTACGACCTTTATCGTCATTGGTGAGACCAATCAAAGTTCACCTCTGTTCGGACTCCCGGTTACAATCGTAAAGCAATAGCTAGTGCAGACAATGAACTCCAATTTACATGATAAATTTTAGTCGATTAGCATCGAAAGTATTATGATATTGATAAGCAAAATTCAATCTAACACAAACGCCAAATAAATATAAATGACTTCGAACATTACACGTATAAACGCCTATAGACCCCCATTATACTGACGAATCTTGAATCCTGAGCCTAACGCAAAAGTTGTGTCCAATCTCTGTTATTCCAGATAATTTAAATTAGATAATTTTTTACACCCGTAGCGGTATAAAAGCTGCAGTCACTCCTTGCAGCCAGTGGAGTCTTCTGCAAACGGTGTTTGCAGTCGAGCAGTTTCCACAATTAAATCTGCACTTATGCAATAGGTGTCCTCAACGGAAATCCGTATCTTTAGAACTTGCTGAACTACACACATTATAGTTTTCCTAGCCTTTTTACATACCTACTCATCGGGTTTTTTTTTTATACTACTTAGGTGGCAGACAAGCTTACGGCCCACCGGATGGTTGGTAACCGTAGCCTATAGACGTTTGCAACACCAGAGGCGCTACACACGCGCTGCCGACCCGAGCGCAGGTTGTGACGACCCACAGTTGAAATTTTTCAATTTTTAATAACCCCAATTCAATGTCAAAGTCCTACAGCATGATTCACTCAGACCAGACCAACAACAGCTATAACTAAAAACCGCCACGGTTCGATTAGCACTGTGCAAGAAATTCATTCTAGTTTTTTTTTGTTTACATCGCTGTTGCGCATGATGTCATAATGATTACTGAGTGATTTATTTTTTCGGGCTTTCATATTCTTCGTGCTAGTTAGACATGGTTTCTTCAAATATTCATTTCGGAAGAAGGATGAGCCCCCATCAATCTAGTCCATAAATAATAATAAATAAATATTCACGGACATCTCACACAACGCTATCTGATCCCAAAGTAAGCTAGGAATAATCTGCTTGTGTTATGGCTATCAGACCACGGATAATAATACTTATATACTTTTAAATACATACATATTATATAGGGTGTCTCAATAAGAGTGCACTTTTTAAATTTAGTGCTATTTTTTTGTGCAAGTGGCGACTCTGAAATTTGACAGCTTACACATTTATTAGTTCCGATTAATAAAAATGAAGCGCTTTTCGAAAGAACAACGCGTAATAATTGTGAAAACTTATTACAAAAATTTGGAAATTTATGCTGAGACCGCTCGCAAACTACGAACAATTTTCAGTCGAGAAAGTGCACCTAATGTGTGAACCATTCGAAGAGTTGTCAAAAAAATGAAGAAACTGGGTCGGTAATGGACAGTAAGACTCCTGTGCTTCCGTTGTGTGCGGACGGCATGCGGTGTCAGCAAGACGGCGCGGCGCCACCTGCTACACCGCGCATGAAACAATCCATTTATTGCAGCAACGATTGCCGGAAAAAAAATCAATAAATTCTGATGTGAACTGGCCACCAAGATTTAACGCCGTGGGATTTTTTTCTTTGGGGTTTTCTCTAATCGCAGGTTTAAGCGAATAAACCAGAAACAATGCCTAAGCTCAAATCTGAGATCCAACGAGTCATCGGTGCGATACAGCCTTATCTCTGTGAAAAAATTTCATGAATAGAGTAATGGCCTGCCATCAATGGCAGTCCACAGCTGGAGGAAGGCTTCTCCCAATTAACTACACAATATGGTCTTGCGCTTTCCGTATCAAGTCCGGGTCGTCGAGCCATCTGGCGGGTGGACGTCCTACCCTACGTTTGCCGAGTCGCATTCTTCACTCTAGAACTCTTTTCTCCATTTGCTGGTCCGTTCTTCTGTAGATGTGGCCAGCCTACTACCATTTTAATATGCTTATGCTGCGAGCTATGTGATTGATATGCACTTAAGTCTGTGCCGGATAACCTCATTTCGGAGATTATCCCTCAGAGATACTCCAAACATAGCCCGTTCCAGGACTCTCTAAGCAACTTCGAAAGCATCGTCGAATCAAACAGCCATCTTTCCTCCGAAATGGTATAATAAAAATACTCAGATCTTGAGAAAGTCGACCCACGATCAAAGCAGGTGCATATAATTGATGCAGGAAACATGTCGCACATGACGACAGCGCTAAAAGGAAATGTCGGTCACAATTACGACTTATGACTGCCTTTTATGGCTACGTGGCCTTTTGTACTTGTTCGTCGAACGCTAAGTTTTGCTCATCGACGTGAAAATATTGGCATGGCTTTGGTTGCCATTGTCTATCTGCTTTTGATGTCTTTCTACGTGATCATTTTTTGAAAAACCGAATTTGTGAAAACTGGGATTCCAGCAGGTTACCGATGGGTCACTTTTGTTTTGTATGAAAATATACTTATTAAATATTCTATTCTATAAGTAACACGTCTCTAGTCTTTCTTCTAGACGTCCAACCGCCAGATGGACCGACGAACTGGTAAAGGTCGCAGGCTGGAACTGGATGCGGAAGGCGCAGGACCGTGTATTGTGGCGTAAATTGGGAAGGCCTACGTCCGGGAGTGGACTGCTACAGGCTGATTTAATATATGTAACATAATATTAAATATTCTATATGTATACAGTACAGTCGTGCTAATTTTCGTAACAAAATTTATGTAAAACTCTTCAAATAACTTCAAACTTTCTCGTAGATTTTAAAGTCAAATGATAACGAGATTGCACGGATATTAATTTAAGATTATGTTGATTAAATTCTGTGTTACACAGCTTTTAATCAACATATTATTTATATTAACTTATCCGAACATTCCAATTTACGATGATGATACTTACGAAACCATAATAACACCATGTAACTGAATAAGGATTAAGTAATCGAGTTACGTCGATTTATTGATCGCGTTAACACCATTATTTATTGGTTCTCAGAGCATCAACACATCTTCACACTTGACTAGTTTAATTTGACTCCACATAATAGTTTATGAGCTTATTACCACAAATTAGAGATAGTACAGATGGAAACCTACTATACTAAATTCGCTGAGGCTACGCACACAGACAACTCGTTCACAGACACTACGCACACATAGACATTAGACAATTCATTCACAGACACGAGGTCAGGCGCTCCTCAACCGACTTTTCGATACTGATTTGTGCGCGAGTGTGTGTAGCAGAGAAAAAAAGTACATGGGTACACGACTTTTTATCCGTAATTTGTGATATTACCATGATCCAGCAGTATGGGAGAGTAGTGGGGAGACATTGCCCCATTCGGATATTGTGAACCCATTAGACCTCGAGACTCTCGTAATTTTCTGAGGCAGAAAGGCAGCTGACTCGTTTATTTTTCCCTCGTTCATTGCTGAGCTATTTATTATGTGTGGCAACCATCATGGATGCTATGCCGGAACTCTTACGAGCTAAAACAACATAATGCCCTACCATCTGCTTAAGGCTGAGTGTGTCTCGGAATGATACTCCAGAGCTCCCTGGCGACCTGGTCAATATCATTAAGTATTTTAGTTATTGCGCAAAATATTGAATGTACGCATTGTTGTCCACAGAACGAAATCAATAGTCAATATGAGCGGGTATCGACGACCTCACAGCGGTACACCTCGCTGTCCGACATCACGTTCAGCCCGATTCACACGTCACGTAGTTTCACGCATGACCGGTAAGTTTCACCTAATACTCGAAGAGGACATACGATGCATCCAAAGCCCTCGCTGTCGAGCTCGAGTGCCCCTTAAACGTTACTATTGAAGCCCCCACAATGACTCGTCGACATTACTTTAGGACCAAACGCGATGGGTACTTGTTTTCAATCGTGATGCATTGCTCCAACACTGGTCAGTTCCTTTTCTCCTGGTCATTTTGGATCCTAAGAAGCAATGATTTGAGTGCAATGGAGCCCTTCGGGGCACAATCCAGCTTCACCTGCGAGGAATGCACCTGCTGTTTATTAATAAAGGACGAGATCATGGCGAAGAGATGGAAAACTCGAAGCAAACTCGTGTTGGTACACCAGAGTGATACAATTTGGCCAAATACCCTCCCAAAATAAAATTGGGGGAAGCATACACCCAGCAATGTATTGTGATAGACTGATTTGATGGAGTATATTATGTTATATTATGCATTAGCCCAAGGTTCCTACAAAAGGCAAACCTTATGAAAACATTTGCCAAGTAGCACTAACACACTTCTATCAATGACACTGACAGTTCAAAATCAACAATGTTCATGTTCCATTGAAACAGTTGGCCATCAGCCAAAGTTTTTATATGCCACACTGCATATTTACATAATCTACGTCTGCTGACGTCACCAGTGCCCGTAGCATTGGTGGAACATGGTGTACGTGTATGGCTAATTGACTACCATATTGCTCGAGGCCAATTTCTTTTATAGCTTTGCTTTTTATTATTTTCACCTGTAGCTTTATCAGAGCTATATACACTTTCTGGTTCCGACTATCTATGACGATGTATAGTTATATAATAGACATATCTCTACAAATTAGCAGCCATTTTAGAACAATAATAAAGACAGGCAGGTGGTGGAAGAGCCTACCACACCTTTGACCTCAACAGTCAATCCTAACTCTCAGCAGTCAAGGTTACCTCCACGGATATCAGAAAAGAGATTTTTTCTGATTTCTGTGGTTACCTCAACTAATGGCAAAGCAAGAATGACGAAACGACAGGTAGTTTGATGACCTTCCAGATTGTTGGTAATGTGCAATGGTTTACAACGTGACAAGCCGAAACACGTGTCGCCCTATTGTCTTGTGACATCTTCAAGATTGCTTAGCAGCAAAACGTTACTTGTTCCATTAGCTAGCAAGCATTTGTTAGTAAATAAACATCAATAAGAAACTAATTGTCACTTCTCTTGGACTTTACACACCAATTTTCATTTGAAATCCGTAAAATCGTCAAGGTATCTTATCTAGAGTCGAGGACGTAACATGATTCGCTCAATTTTATAATTCGGCATGTGTTTTATTATGATAGGAATTTGGTGAATCAGCCTTCGATTAATTAATAGTCTCTTAGAGAATTGCGTAAGTTACTAAGTTTGATACTACTAGTAGTATGCATGCCTTCCCAATTGGATCTAAATCTACCAGTCTTTCTAAACTGCCAGCAAAGAAGCATATGGCCCACCTGATCGAAAGTAGTGATCACTTTCAGTCAGGTGGGCCGTAGCCGTAACCTTAACTGTAACGTTGGCGACACCTGACATTATAAACTCGTGCTGTCGATCCTACAAAAATCATTTTAAGACCCCTTTTGAAGAACCCCCCATACGATATATGTTTAGGAAAACCTAGGCAGGGAACTGGGAATAATCGTATAAAATACTACATCTATGAATGAACCTGCCTCGGTTCACCTAATTATCTAATGTAAGAGCACTCTGAAGGCAGCAACTATCGCGGACTATTTCACAACAATTGTCAGAAAATATCAAATATTTCCTTGCCAGATCACGGTCCCGCATAGGCAGCCCAGCGTACAGCGCATGTTCCACAGACAGTTCCTTCGCAGAGCAGGCTTTGGCCGACACCAGCTTACTGCTGGAACAGAACCCTATCGCCGAGCACTTGCCGTCGAGACTGTACAAGATGGCGCGGGAGTATTGGAAGTGAGTATTTGACGAAGATAGATTACTTTTAGGTGTTAAAAAACTTTTCAAATCTGCAACTGGCAGATGTATACAAAGAGTAAGGTGCATGCAAAAGAACATTCCGCGAGGAATTTATAAACGTTCTTTCCAGGAAAACAATAAGTAATGTTTATTTATAAGATGAAAAAGCAGCATACGCATTCTATTTATTTTTTGTTAGCTTCTGGGTGCATTCGAAAATAAAAATAGCGAATTCATTTATCTTACTTCTTACTTATTATCAATCTTACTTCTTACTAATATTATAAATGTGAAAGTATGTTTTTTTTTTTTTTTTATACTACTTAGGTGGCAGACAAGCTTACGGCCCACCGGAAGGTTGGTAACCGTAGCCTATAGATGTTTTACAACACCAGAGGCGCTACACACGCGCTGCCGTCCCGGGCGCAGGTTGTGACGACCCACAGTTGAAAATTTTCAAGCCGCCCATAAGGCCTTCAACTTGGCTTAACGACTGTCATTTTACTGACAACCGGGACCAACGGCTTATCGTGCCTTCCGAAGCACGGAAACGCTCGTAAATAAATGTCACAAAGTGGTCCACGTGGTGGTCACCCATCCATATCCGGCCATAGTAAATGTTGCTTACTGCAGTGATCGTTTACAGAACACTGAGTCCGCGGGGCCACGAGCGCTTCAAAATGTGAGTGTGGATGTTTGTTACTCTTTCACGCTCAAACGGATCGGGCTGAAATTTTGCACAGAGATACATTGTAGTCTGGAATAACACGTAGGCTACTTTTTATCCCGGGAATAAGTTCCTACGGGAAGCGGAAACGGAACAAATTTTACGCGGGCGAAGCTGCGGGCATCAGCTAGTACGCTATAATTATGTCATACCTACTACTGTATGATAAGAATAATTACTAAGTGTATTGTACATTGAAATCTAATTATTATTAACGAAAATGTAAAGCGGTTACCGATAATTTAAAATTTAGACGACGAATACATTGAATTCTAATTAACTTTGAACAAAAAAAACTGTTATACCGATAATATTAAATTTGGAACGCGACGACTAGACTTTGACATTTAACTTTGTTTGTTAATGCGGGTACATTTACAAATTAAAAAATACAACTGTCAATCACATGTTAAACGATCAGCTGGCTGGAATTTAATTACGTTTTAATTTATTTTTTATTGTTTTATGACTTATTTTTTTGTGTAATACTAATTTATTATTTTTTGTAATCATGACGAATATAATGACATGTACTGAAGTGCAAACGGTTGAAGGAGAATTTACATTGGGGTATGTTTATATTATATTTTGCTATTATTGTAGCTCTGATGGATACTTCTATCTTGGCACATCTTTCCGTGGGCTTATACGGGACTCCAGACCATAGGCAATTGTAGGGCGGAAGCTTTGATATAGGTGGATTGACGATTTTTTAAAGGTTTCTGGAAAACAGGGACGGCCTTTGGGGAGGCCTATTTTATATGAAGACTATCAGATGCAATGCTGTTGATTCTTAATAACAAAATTTTATTTAGAAACTAGCGGACGTCACGTGGTTTCACCAGCGTAGTTCCCGTTCCCGTGGGAATACGGGAATAAAATATAGCCTATGTTCACAGCAAAGAGTGTAGCTTCCCAAAAGTGAAAGAATTATTCAAATCGGTCCAGTAGTTCCGGAGCCTATTCGTTACAAACAAACAGAAAAACAAATCTTTCCTCTGTATAATATTAGTATAGATTGTTATTTAAAAAATTTTTACACTTCTCAAATTATTTTATTTTGATTCGAAATGCTGACCTTTAGCTGACTGATACAAAATAACTGTACTAAACCTAGTTAGTTCATGCAATTGTTATACATACATACAGGAAAACGTGATAACTAGCTAAGCCATCAATGTTTACGATTTCCTTATGTCAAAACTAATCGTGCGAAATGACGTGTCACCTGTGACAAACAGACAAATGCATTACACTAGGGCGGCTTTTATTAGATGTTATGTTCTATATTTGCATGCGCCCGCGCCTTGCAAATGCCAACCAGTGTCGTAAGCATGTAAGTGCGATATTTAGATTGAAACAACATGCCATTGCAGTTCAAAGTTTTGAAAATGGTGAATGGAACGGTCGTATTACAAAATGATAGACAATAAATGTTTGTAGATAGTTTTCAACGCTTTTTGAGTGTTGAGAAATGTTCTACAATACGTCCATAAAAGTGTCTGTGTATCTTTGATAGTCCAAAAGGCGATCGATCAACATTACACCCGCGGTGGTGGTTTTCTTAGTTTTTAAGTAGCACAATAAATGCTGACTACAAACTACGTGAGATTCTAAAGTGCAGTGACAATTCGTGTTCAATTTTCGTAATCTAATAGTTCGTCCAAAATGTATGAAGGTTTTATGTATACGGAATTTGTCAGGTACGCTGTTGACTGTATATTTTTAAAGCGATATCTATTTTGCTTATACCTATATGTTTGTGGGCGATGAGCTACCAAATTCTTCCGGGTTTAAGCAAGCCCCACCTACTAGTGTGGTGCTACTGACCAAAGAACGAAGTCATGCCGAAGGGAAGGAGAATTTGTAACAAAACCCTGTGGCAACCCTTGTAGCCACCGTGATACTAGAAGACCATACACACGCCCAAAATGATAAGCGGAGTGTCCTGCGTCTATTAGTAAACAGGCTGATTTGATTGTATTTGTATATTCATCAAAGTGCAATAAAGACTGGTTTAAAAAAAAACACGGCGAAGTGCGAGTCGGACAGGGTTCCCCACCAAAAATAGCAATAAAAAAAAAAGAATATTCACGGACATTTTACACAAGGCTATCTGATCCCAAAATAAGCTAGGAATAACCTGCTTGTGTTATGGGTATCAGACCACGGATATTAATACTTATATACTTTTAAATACATTCATATTATACATAGAAACACCCAGTTTCTTGAGACAAACATTTATGGTCATGGGTCACACAAATGTTTATCTCCGGTGGGATTCGAACCCACGACCTACAGCACCGCAGGCGGTATCACTACCGACTGACATTTTTTCTGGTTATAGTATTTGTTAATACATCATCTTAAAAAAATGTCAGCTTTCTAGCTATCACGGTTCCTGAGCTACAATCTCGTGGCGGACAGATAGACAGACAGATGGTCAGCCGACGAAGTCTCATGAATGGGTCGTTTTACCATTTAAGTACGGAACCCTTAAAATTATCGGTCTCAAGCAGGACTCGAACCTGCGCCAAGTGGCCATGGCCATGCCAAATATGTCGCGACACTCGATCACAGTTCCATATCCAGGGCCCTAATACCATCGTGGGTGAACTCGATTGCCTCTCCCCATCTAATACTATTCATCAGCTCACTTATAAAACTTTTGATTTCCAGCAAATACCCCAAAACGGACTACACATACTCCCCGCTATCAAAGGACAGAGTGGACCTCGCTCTAGGTCAAGTGGCCATGCCGAATATGTCGCGACGCTCCCTCTCCCAGTTCCGTATACAGGGGTCCAATACCATCGTGGATAAAATCGATCGCCTCTCCCCAACTACTATTCATCAGCTCACTGATAAAATATTTCATTTTCCAGCAAATACCCCAAGACGGACTACACATACTCCCCACTATCAAAGGACCGCGTGGAACTCGCTCCAGGTCAAGTGGCCATGCCGAATATGTCGCGACGCTCCCTCTCCCAGTTCCGTATCCAGGGTCCGAACACCAGCGTTGATGAATTGGATCGTCTTTCGGCTGCGACTGCCACTACGCAATGGACATCTAGCACGCTTCGGAAGCGGTATACCGTAAGTTTTCAATGCTTTTTCTTCGGTTAACGTAAAGTCTAGATTATCTTTAAAAATATCAATCTTGTTGCCGGTGTCTCTTTGAAAATGCCATGAGGCGAAACCGGTCAGGTTATGTTAAGTTAATAATAAAACTGTAGAACAAGTACAAGCGGTAGTTTAAATAATGTATTGTCACAAGTTCCATCAAGCCCAACAATAATAAATGAGCAGCATGGTAGTCGTTAAGCGAAGTTAAAAGCATTTTACCGTGTAATGTGGCGAATTTTTGAGAGGCCTACGTACAGCAGTGGACTGCCGTAGGCTAATTTAATTAATTGATTGATTGACATGGTGCAAAATACGAATTGTGAGCCTATCATATTCCTTTGCCTACCCTTTCGGGGATAAAGGCATGAGTATGTGTATAAATATAACCGTGTACAATTTTTCATTCAAAGCTGGCTTCAGTCACTCAAACCAAACTATAAAATCATTCTCTTCCACAGTCAATAGACAGTTCGGACGATGAAACCCAGTACATTCACAACGGACCTCATCACTTGACTGAACAGCGATGGTGGATCACACGATTACTCATGACCATCGTCACATCTATCACTACTACCACCAGTAGCGCTTACAGGAAACTTGTTGGTCCTTCACACCGGTATCCTTATACGGATCGGAGACCTGTTCAAGGTGAGTTAATGAGACTTTACTCTCAAGGCTACCTTATCACAGTCAAAATCCAGCTCGGACGATGAAACCCAGTACATACACAACGGAGCTCATCACTCAGCTGAACAGCGATGGTAAATCACACAATTACTCATGACCATCATCTCATCTGTCACAACAACCACCAGTAGCGCTTACAGGAAACTGGTTGGTCCTTCGCACCGGTATCCTTATACGGATTGGAGACCTGTTCAAGGTGAGTCAATGAGACTTTACTCTTAAGGCTTCCTTACCGCAGTCAATAGACAGTACATTCACAACGGAGCTCATTACTTGACTGAACAGCGGTGGTGGATCACACAATTACTCGTGACCATCGTCACATCTATCACAACAACCACTAGTAGCGCTTACAGGAAACTTGTTGGTCCTTCACACCGGTATCCTTATACGGATCGGAGACCTGTTCAAGGTGAGTTATTGAGACATTACTCTTAAGGCTTCCTTACCGCAGTCAGTAGACAGTACATTCACAACGGAGCACATCACTTGGCCGAACAGCGATGGTGGATCACACGATTGCTCATGACCATCGTCACATCTATCACTACTACCACCAGTAGCGCTTACAGAAAACTGGTTGGTCCTTCGCACCGGTATCCTTATACGGATCGGAGACCTGTTCAAGGTGAGTTAATGAGACTTTACTCTTAAGGCTACCTTATCATGTTGAAAAGACAGCTCGGATGATGAAACCCAGTACATTCACAATGGAGCTCATCACTTGACCGAACAGCGATGGTGGATCACACGATTGCTCATGACCATCGTCACATCTATCACAACGACCACCAGTAGCGCTTACAGAAAACTGGTTGGTCCTTCGCACCGGTATCCTTATACGGATCGGAGACCTGTTCAAGGTGAGTTAATGAGACTTTACTCTTAAGGCTACCTTACCCCAGTCAATAGACAGAATATTCACAATGGAGCACATCACACGATTGCTCTTGACCATCGTCACATCTATCACAACAACCACCAGTAGCGCTTACTGACAACTTGTTGGTCCTTCGCACCGGTATCCCTATATGGATCGGAGGCCTGTTCAAAGTGAGTTTAATGTTACTTTACTCTTAAGGCTACCTTATCATGTTGAAAAGACAGCTCGAATGATGAAACCCAGTACATTCACAATGGAGCTCATCACTTGACTGAATAGCGATGGTGGATCACACGACTGCTCGTAACCATCACCACCTCTATTTTTTGGTTTTTTATACCAAAAAAGTGTCCACCTGATAAAAATTGGATACCTAAGAAACTTTTTTGAAGAACTCCATACTGTAGACATACTGAAGTATAACTCTAAAGAGAGTATAACTCTTGAAGATCAACGACACTTGTACTGTTCCACAATATTTATTATAAATCTGACCGGCTTCGCCTCGCGGCATTTTTAAAGGTATAATAATAATAAATATCGTGGAACAGTACAAGTGTCGTTTTCAATATGTGCATCAAGTTCCACCAAGTGCCATCAATAACCTCGGACATCCTTCCGAGGGCTTACCCGGGCTCCTAACCATAGGCTGTTGGGCGTTACGTGAGGTTTTGTAGTCAGTAGGAGTCCGGCATAGCATCCACAATGGACTTTCCCTCACGTTAAAAAGAAAAGTGCCATTAATAAACAGTATAAATACTCTGAAGATCCTCCCCTGAAATCTAACATACAACATAATTATTTCAGCGAGTCTACTGTCCCGTTCAGCATCAGTGGCAGCGGCACCATTCACTTGGCTGTATACAATCATCAAAACTGTCATCACCACTACCGTCACCACTGTTACCGAAACTGTAAGTTTAAACTATCTGTGGAATTTGGAAAGTAACAAAAAATTGCACTTTCACTCCATTTTAGCCCCTCTCTATAAAATAGAATGCAGAGGGTCTTATGGCGAGACTTGTGTCTGTAGTCTGTGACTCTGTTGCATTATATTACGTCACTAGGTCACGTGGATCATCTGTTCAAAGTTTGAAATAAAACAAAAATGACAACGTCAATCGGATTGAACTTTCACAATAAACGTGTTAGAGAGAACGATCTCACGGCTTTCTTGTCATAACTTCCAAATACTTATGCACATTGTCATACCTTTCGTGTTAAAGAATCCTTTTACATTATTGAGATTGGAAAACACCTTAGTTTAAAAAAATATCGTCTCGTTCTGTTCCCGCCAAAACCTTAGACATGAATCTTGTACAGTCTACTCCTGGGTTCTTCAAGCGGAGCGTGAAGAGACACATCACAGGGCCGCCAACTTGAGGACCACTGTCGAGAGTCTTACGGACTGTGAGAGTGGCCCCCAATCGTTAGATGCGCCACTGCTTTCCATCAGGCTGGTGGCATAAATTTGGCGAGTTTAATATTGAAAATAATAAAAAATCGGCCAAGTGCGAGTTGGACTCGCGCAGAGGGTTCCGTACCAAAAAACGGGAAAAAATCACGATTGTTGTATAATCGTGATTATTTGATTTTAGTATTTTGTTATTATAGCGGCAACAGAAATACATCACCTGTGAAATTTTCAGCTCTCTAAATTTCATGGTTTCTGAGATAAATCCTCGTGACGGATAGACAGACGGACAGCGAAGTCTTATGAATAGAGTCGATAGAATAGAGAGTTCGTAACCCCCCAAAAAAAGACTTAATACTGCAATGCTCGACCTAGACAAATCCTAAGGCAATTCGAACGATTGCAGCGTACGCTTTTGCCGGATTTCATTCGATTCTAATACATTTTATTACTGTTATACAATCTGAGGGGTTTTAAGAAAAAATCTATACATAAAATATTGTTCTAAAGACCTATATCTATTTTATGACAAGTTTTTATGAGAATTAAACTCATTTATTTATATAAAAGAAGTACATTACTCGTTAAGATTTATGCAATATTTCTCATTTTTCGAGAGCGATTTCGATCGAACAAAGTATTCCTAATCGTGTTTTGATGCGTTAAAAAAGCAAGGGTATCTAATAAATTACAATAATATAGTTCTATCAGATCAAATCAAAGAATATTTCCTAGTATGAAGTTCACCCCAAGATGAGTCTCTTTCGAACATACAACCCTTAATACATGTTCCTTTCACAAATTCCAGGTAACTTCCAACCACGTAGATGAAAACGCCAAGTTCTCCAGACACGAGAAAGCTGTGGCAGTGAAACGTCGGTGGTGGCCCTGGTTCTTGCTGCTGATGTTACCGGCCGTCGCTTATGGGTGTAAGTATTTATGATAATAAGTATTAGCATACTACTCGTGTGTGGTGAAATGTGACGACTTAACGCTCGCTAGTCAAAATTCCCAACCAAACGACAAATCATGAAATTTTGAAAAAAAAAATAAACGTTCTTCACGCGACGCCTAGCAGATGTGAAATACTTTTTTTTCTCTTTCTTATGGCGATATGTTTTGTAAAAATCCAAAATGGCAAAATCTCAATTCCCAAATTCAAATTCCGCGTTCTTGCGATAGCGTCATCACACTTTGATCTGTATTGATTTGGTAAATATTGTAATGATGATGTTGGTATGGTGTACTTACTAACTGTATTCTTTTACTATGTCTGTGGTTAACGCTGTTGATGTTACAATCATTCAAACGCATTGTTACTACCATTTATAGTACCTACTGTGATGTTGTTTGTTTACGCAAAAATAAATAAACAAAAAAAAAGCGTCGCGACCGCCCGCGACGCTGACGCTTCTACTGAATTTTTGTTTAGCCCTCGGCTATAAAATGTTTCACATCAAAAATATTTACAGAATATCAATCGCCCTTGTTTACTCTCGACAATAAAACGTCTTGACAGACAGACCAACGACCAACAAAGTGTTACCACCTGTAAAACTAACCACGTTTATAAATCGCATCGACAAAATGCGCCTGCTCAGAAGAGAGTAAGCTAACGCCGATTAATTACGATTGCCAACGCTGTTGAAATACCGACTTTATTGCGTTACGTTAACATTGAAAATGCAATATATCCAGAGAGTAGTGCTATCTCGCTCATTGTAGCTCATTGCACGGTGATGCTGCGGGCATCGAACATGGCGCGCAACAATGCTACCAATAACAAAGGGCCATGTTTGGCGCGTCTATGCGGAGCGTTGTGATTGGTTAACATTTTTTCGTGCGTTTCGAATATGAAACTTCTGCGCAGGTACATCGGCGTAACTTATAAACGTGGTAATAGTAGTGTACCTATTGTTTGTTTTTGTGTTCCGTTTTTCCTTTTGAGATACTGAACCAATGAAAAGGAAATCTTACCCCATGTTTTCGAAATAAGGACTTCAGTTTCAAGCGGGACTAACGCTCCAAGCGATATGAAAAAGCATCTAAATGTCAAATAGAAGAAAATGCTCGTATTATTACATTTTGAAACTAGAACAGACGTCATCGCGTTTCTCACTTTACCACGCACGAGTAGTAATAGAGATTTTTAATTCTACTTATGTAGTACTCGTAGATTAAGAAGAAAAATAGAAATTGTAACATATTTGTAAACAGAAAGTTTTTTGTTCAGCTGTAGTACGCACACATAACATGTCATTTGATATATTTTCTTCTTAATCTACTATAGTGCAGTAATATTGATATTTACCTACTATAAGATGAGCTATTTTTCTTTTTAAAACGTGTACAACAAACAGGTAAACCAACAAATTCCTTACAGCTCACTACACATACGAAAACTGGGACGATCTAGCTATACCAAACTTTACCGATTTCCGATTAGATCTATCCGATTTTGCAACGGTACCGAAGATTTCACTACCCAACATCACACTACCGACACTGGACATCCTTCCTAAAATGCCGGATATTAATATAACCTTACCGGATATAAGAGAAAACCTTCCGGAGGTTACGAAAACTTATAAAGAGTATAAGGATATAGTTCAAAATCGTGTTGGAGATGCTTCAGACTATATGAAGGTTGTCGCTAACAGCTGTTTTGAAGAGATGCAAAGGTTCTGGCGAGGTGTGCTTGGATGATTGTAAATTAATAACTTATCAATGATAATGTAATTCTATTGATGTCAATATTTACAACTACATAATCGGACGGTTTCTGTAATCTGTATGCAACTTACTGTTACTGGAGTTCTTCGGTTTGAAGCTGGGTTTGGAATAAATTATGTGTGTTATCCGTAAATGTTTGTTTGTAGTGTGTTTTCTATGTATTTAGATAGATATATAAGTATCAGTTGTATATATTTAACAACACACCATATCACAATATCTATCTATACATGGTGAATTTTTGAAAAGGGCTTGGATGGCCAAATCCTAAACTATAAGGAATAGCTAAAAATGCTCAAAGGAGTCACGAGCCCGATTTTGATAAAACTTAAAACGTCATCATTAGATTTTTGAAAAACCAATAATCCTAGCTGGGAATCGAACCTATTGATTTTGAAAAAAAAACACACCCTTTATATTACACCATATGATAGTGTCGCTGATAAAGATCAAATTCTGCGAAGTAATGATATACGGCAAATTTAAGGAAAGTTTAGAATTTTGATGGAATTCATATTTCTTGTACCCAAATTTTGTATCTTAATTTATTTCGTTCGAATTTCCAGAATAGTTCGTAACTATTCCGTGTTTTAAATCATGCTCAGAATGATTTTTTGGAGAATATTCTAAACGGAATCAATAATATTGAATGCAGTTTGATTGTTGAGGTCTCGAATCATCCAGCTATGTATTAAAAACAATGGTCTACATTTTGAACAATTCATCAGATAACGTAAGAAAAATACGAAAGATGAGCACTTTCCCTTAGTTTGCCGTATGTAATTACTTCCCAGAATATGATCCTTAATAGCAACACTATCGAATGGTGTAATAATATAGGGTGTGTATTTTTTTTCAAAATCAATGGGTTCGATTCCCAGCTAGGATTATTGATTTTTCAAAAATCTAATGATGAGGTTTTAAGTTTCATCAAAATCGGGCTCGTGACTCCTTTGAGCATTTTTCGCTATTCCTTATAGTTTCGGATTTGGCCATCCAATCCCTTTTGAAAAATTCACCCTGTATAGCTACCGTCAGCGATAAGGCTTGCATATATAAAATATGCCCTAATGTCAACAATGATGTAAGGTAAACATAGTATCTATGTATAATTCAGTCCTGTCTACCCCATTGAGGATAAGCGTGATTGTATCTTCATCAAATTACTGATAGTAGCTATTTAGGTAATTCTTATATTTAGAAAATGGCTTTAGGTCTGTCAGAGATTAAAGACCATAAACATTTGAAAGGTGATAGTTTGATTAAAAACATATTTTGCAAAAAAAATTTAGCTGCCGTCTTAGGCACATGTAAAATAGATGGTTTAAATTAGTCGTGCAAGTTCTCTTCACCTTTTGCAAGACCCAATATTCCAACATTGAATAATAAAATATGTGAACAATAATTAAATACCTCCTTAGTACAAATGAGGATTTTGACAATCGAACTCTTTTCGTTAAAAAAAATTTTTCAATAAAAAATAAAACCGACTTCACACAAATCCTGAAAAATAAAATTTACAAAGCACAAAGTAATATATATTTTGATTTTATCAGATTTTATTCAATATCATATTGAAGTCGGCGCCAAGTAAACCCATAGTTTTATGTAGGTATTATTCATGGCACCAACTTCAATATTATATTGAATTAAATATGATAAATCAAAATACATATTACTTTGTGCTTTGTAAATTTTATTTTTCAGAATTTGTGTGAAGTCGGTTTTATTTTTTATTGAAAATTTTTTTTTCATTATTTTAAGTGACGGGTGAACCGAAAAATATATCTATCTAGGTGAAAGTTCTCATCAATACAAATCAATCAAGCCCAAACACAAGGTAGCTGCTGTAAATCATTATGGAATTCCCTCGACTGTCTTTCGGTTCCATCATCAGATCGACTCCAGACATTCATTAAATTGTAATACATTAAAGCACTGAATTAAAAAGTTAACAAACTCACTCTAGTTGTCCCTACAATTTGCGGTGGTTGCCCTCGATTTCTCCTGAATCCCATCATCAGATCCTGACCTGGTGAAATTGGGACCCCCTCATAAGTGAACTCTATCCAACAAAAAGCAGATTTGAAGTTCGTCTATAATTGACGAAATATCGGTGAACATACATGAAACATTGACAACTTCCTTTTTTTTAAAGTCGGAACTATAAATCTAGGTGTAAAGTTCTCATCAATACAAATCAATCAAGCCCAAACACAAGGTAACTGCTGTAAATTGTTAAGGAATGCCCTCGTCTGTCTTTCGACACTATCATCAGGTCGACTCCAGACCTTCATTAAAGTGTAGAACATTAAAGCACTTAATTAAAAAGTTAACAAGCGCACTAGTTGTCCCTACAATTTTCGGTGGTTGCCCTCGTTTTCTCCTGGATCCCATCATCAGATCCTGATCTGGTGAAAATGGGACCACCTCAGAAGTAAACCCTATTCAACAAAAAAAGAAATTTTGAAATCCGTCTATAATTGACGGAAATATCGCTTAACATACATAAAAAAAAATACAGACGAATTGAGAACCTCCTCCTTTTTCTGAAGTCGGTTAAAAACAAAATTGATTATAAACATAAAAATAATAACGTGTGCCTTAATGTTAATCCTATAATTCAATTAAAGATAAATAGATATAAATGATATGATTTATCAATGCTTATAATGATAATTAATAATTAAGAAATATCATGTTCATTGACTTCATTGAGAGTTCTTCCTATAAACAAATTGGTCTTTAATAAAATTGGTTGAGAATTATCTATGACTAGATCATGCTCGCGGCTACGCCCGCGTGAAATTCGGGACCCGTTCCTACTTCCCGGAACATATTCCCGGAATGAAAAGTAGTATATGTGTTTCAACCCAATCCGTAATAAGAAGTGGTGTTCAATATTGAAACCGGTAGAACCATTTACAAAATAAAGATCTCTGTTCGGTTGATAGATAGAACTGGCAAATATAATAATAATAATGAAATTGGCTACATAATGCTATGCTGGATTCATATCACAGTTCCTTTTTTCTTTTAGTTTTTTTATTTACGTTAAAAAAGTATTTTTTTACTTCATGTGTACTTAATTTAAGTAAAGGGTGCTAAATCGGTTATCCTGTCTTTTAGTATCATGAATGGTGTCAGATTTATTTAACATTCATAAAGTAAACTTTATAAATTAAGTCACTGCAGTTTGTGTTTGTAACGCATGTAATAGTAGTTTATGACACTGTTGCATAATAAGGGTTCTTATAACACGAGTTTTTTTATAGTATCACACGAGTGTTATAAGACCAAGTTATGTACAGTGTCATACACTACTTTATCTACTCTCATACTATAATACCTGATTTCATTTTCTGATACATAGTTGCTCCTTGATTTCGCCGGTAACAGATTCATGGTCATGTTTGACGCCGTTTCTAGAATGTCTAGTGGTGTACAATTACCACCATCCTCGCTTTAAGACATGTTGTTACACAAAAACTAATTTATTTTACAAACAAAACCAAACTTTGCTTAATTTAAATGTAAAATGTTGGCGCCAAGGCGCAAACATCGATTGCGCATGCGTGTTTCTTTTTTTTTTCAGGCAGCGGAGTCACAATTTTTTTTTAAAGTAGAGGTTCAAACTTCTTTTTCCCGCTGAAGGTTGTCTATGGTGTATCGTAATGATTAAAAAGTTAAATTATGATATAGGTGTCCCTACAAGACCTGTATCGTAATAAAACTTTTTTTTAGCCTGTGCGTAATGTTTGTCATAAGAGTATTGATTTCAATTTTATAATCTTTGTATTATAGTATCAGAGTAGACAAAACAAATTATGTTAAACTTTATGGGACATTCACACGAACATTATACAGTACTGATATGATCAGCCTAATTATATTACATAGGATTTCTTTTAAATATCTACCTATCCTTTTTTAGGGTTTCGTAGCCAAATGGCAAAAACGGAACCCTTATAGATTCGTCATGTCTGTCTGTCTGTCTGTCTGTCTGTCCGTCTGTCTGTCCGTCCGTGTGTCACAGCCACTTTTCTTCGAAACTATAAGGCCTATGCTATTGAAACTTGGTAACTAGATGTATTCTGTGAACCGCATTAAGATTCTTATATAAAACTAGAAAAAAAAGCAGTAAATTTTGGGGGTCCCCATACTCAGAACTGAACCTCAAAATTTTTTTTTTCATCAAACCCTTACGTGTGGGATATCTATAGATAGGTCTTTAAAATTGATATTGAGGTTTTTAACATAATTTTTTTCTAAAGTGAATAGTTTGCGCAAGAGACACTTCCAAAGTTGAAAAATGTGTGTCCCCCCCCCCCCCTCTAACTTCTAAACTAAGAGAATGATAAATCTAAAAAAAACATATGATATTCATTGCCATAAAAACTACCAACGAAAATTGGTTCGAACGAGATAGAGCTGGTAGTTTTTTTTTTTAATACGTAATAAACAGCAATTTTCGATTAGAAAAATCACTACCACTGCGAACGTGTTAAAACTTTTATATTATGTTACTTGCTGCTACGAAACCCTTCATGGGCGAGTCTAACTCGCACTTGGCCGGTTTTTATCTTCCTAAGCCTGCCCTGGATTTTTTAAAAGTTGTATGATGCTAAGATAGTAAAGTTATTTATATGTTTTTTTAAGTCGTTTGATACTATACTGAGTTCTTATTATTTTTCATTGAAATATGTAATGTAAAAATAAAACCGAATTGAGAAATGAATAAATGCTCTTCAAATTTTGAAGAGTATTTGAGAGGTTTGGTATCAAAATCAGTCAAGTCCAATTCACCCAATTTGTCATTATAATGCATAAACTAATTTTTGTTATTGGCAATATTTTTGACAACTCAGCTTAAGGCGGGTGATTCAAACGAGTCTTTTAAAACTAAACTAAACAAATATCTACCTTAGTCTCAAACAAAAAAAGTCGGATTTCAAATAAAATCTGCCGGATTTGACCAAATTTGATAGTGAGGGGCGGATTTGGCCGAATTTGATTGTCATGGCTTTGGATTTGACTGTTTTTGATTTGTTATTTATAGATTTGGCCATTTTTGTATTTGTCTTGTACGGGAGGTCAGGGGTGGTAAATTTTGGTTTCAACTATTCAGATATTCAATAAAAAAAGTAAAGAATACATAATATAAGAACACTTTATTTGTTTATTTAGAACTAAAATTAAAACTGTGCAACTACACAATTAAAATTAAACAATTAAATTTGGCAACTCTTCCATAGCTTCACAATCTTCTTCTTCATAAGAATGTAATGATTCAACTGGCCTTGACAACACATCGCTGAAATATTTTAACTCTGGTAGTTCATTCCATCGTTCACCATAATGAGTAGTGAGTAGATTTTTAACGTCTCCTAGTTTCGCGTCTTTAACTTTGACGTACAGAGGTATGGGGTCTGGGTTAATCTGACTAGCAGATTTTCCTTTCTTGCAAATGTTCTTAAAATCTCCCAGACGGTTGTGGTAACTTTCTTCGGCACGCACCACGACGTTTGTCTTTTGTTTGTTTTTTTTTTTAATAAAAAATCTCTTACATTTTTTAATTGAGAAGTGCATTGCAGTTGTAGTTTTTAATATTTTTCCAGTTGCTTCTTTCCATTGCATAGCTTGCACGTCAGTACCTAAATGGAGTACCTACAGTAGCCTGTTCTTTAAAAAAGTTTTCATAACCATCTGGTCCAGGTATTGATTCCACTTTTTTAATTTTCTTTTCGATTTGTGCAAAGACCCTGTCTGGGGGCAGAAAAGAATGGCCTACGATAGGGAAAACAATCTCGATCATTTTAATCCTGTCCGGAGCATGATCCATAAGGTACTTAGAGGCCATACCAAGTACAGAAGAATTTTTATTCTGGCCACTGCAGCCATCTGCGACTAAGCGTATCGAAGTCACTTTTTCATGTTTCTCGACAACAGTACACAGGCAGTGAAACACGGCACTGGCAATTTCGTTTGATGCTTTTGGCAATAAGTCCTCGGTCCAAGTGTATGCAAACACATTCTCGCTATTTAGTTGGGACATTGAGTGACCAACAACGATAGTGAAGTTATAAATGTAGAGTTGACGCGAGTAATAAGTAATTTGATCTGGCACTTTCGGCATAGGTTGATTTTTTTGGCAGTCGAAACTAAGAATCAGCAAACTTTCATCATTTTCTTTTAATAAGTTGTAAAATGCTTTGGCTCTTAAACTGTGTACCTACTCTTTTTTTAATCATAAAATCCTTCTTTTTATTACTGTCTTTCTCATATTTGATCTGTTCTTGTAATTGCAGGCATGTAGAACAAACGTCAGTCCGTGGGCTTCCGAAACCAATATTAAATGTAGTATTAAAAATTCTTCGAAAGTAAGATGCTTTAACAGTCTGAAATTGTGCCTCTGCTTGCTCTTTATACATTTTGTATAGTTTATTAATGTTCAAATCAGATGAAAGATACTGTCTGCATTTGATACTTCCTCGACAGTAGTGGATCTCAAGTGGTTTAAAACGCTTAATGAATTTTTGTATGGACTTTTTCTGACCGGCATATTTATGTTCTTTGTGATTGCCTCCCCGAGATTCACTAGCTGAAGCTCCACCACTTTTAAAATTACGAGCAATCACACCATTCACTCGTCCTTTTTTAATTCCTAAAATTTCAAGAAATGTTTTTCTGCACACGGGAATCAAGTTATTTCTTCTTCGACAATAATATACTATTTGCATTCCTTTCATTTTTCTTGTGCCTGTCTTAGGCCGATGGCGACTTACAGCAGACGCCTTAGAATGTTGCAAAATAAAGTTGTCTTGGTCAATTTTAGATGGTGATTTGTAAAATGCTGCATGAAATTTTACAATGTCAACTTTTCTTAGCGATGTGCATCTATATGATTTTGAGTAATGTTCACATGGGACTTTAATCTTTGGAGGAGCTTTTGGTGAATATCTAAAACAAAAATGATAAATGAAGCAAGCAAAGCATTGAACATTAGTAAAATACACTACATTTTACACACCTATCGTATAAAAAGTATACACACACGCATGCATAGGCACACACACCTCAGACTGTGCCTCAGACTTATACATACATAGGTGCACAACTCACTTTCATGTTATACACTTTATGAATCAAATTTATATATATAGATGTATAATAATTTTTTTTTTTTTAAATTTTACGTGATAACGTCCACTGTCACTGTCCCACGGTCCACTGGCCCACTGTCCCACTGTCAAAAACACCATCACACTCATAGCCTAATAACAATAGGGAAATTATGTATCGTGTCGTGTGCCATGGACAAACACAAACACGACCACAAAGACAACCAGACTCGATAATTTAAATACATTTTTAAAATTGTCCAGTAGTAAGTAGCTTAGGTTGTTAGTAATTTTATTTTAATACGTAGGAGCAATTTAGCCATCCATGATAATAATAACAAAAAATTAGACTTGATCAAATGCGAACTCAATGCAAAATATTGTTTAGCACCCCTGCCTGTCAAATGTTCGTCAGTAGGACTCGAGTTGATGCAACAAACTTTACTTACCTAGAAACTTTTTGTTCATTACGCTTCCACTTAGCTTTTTGTGTCAGCCGTTTCCTAGACATTTCTGGAGCAGTTTCTTTTATTTCTTCAGTTGATTCATCCATTTTTTCTATTTATTTTTATGTAAAAACGCTAGGAATTCGATCACGACGCAAATCAAGCACTTCGACGTAAAAACAAAATGGCTGACACGCCGTACTAAATCCTTGAATCTGATTGGCTGTTATGGATTTGGCTCATTTTGTTTTGAAATAGTACTCGATTTGTCTATTTTTGATCCCAGAGTCACGATTTGCAATGAAATTTCATATAACAAACATGGATTTAGCCAATTTTGAATGACACAGAACTACAAAATGGAACGTTCTTAATTTAGCTGCATATTCAGTTTAAAAAGTAAGTTTTTTGGATTTGGCCGATTTTGATACCAAACCTCTCATTTATTCATTCAGCAATTCAGTTTTTATTTTCTTAATATAAATTCACTACTATTTTAAAAATAGTGTTAATAATTCAATATAATTAATTCCTTATATTTATTTACCATTTTTAACATACGTTCAATCCCTATATTTATTTATATATTTAGTTAGTTAAATTTTCTTAGAAACGAATGTCAAAGAATATTCGTTTGAGTGAATTTATTTATTTTTATAAAGTATACATATATCTTGGTTATGTTGTTTTATATTTACTGGTATTTTGTACTATTATAATGTGTGTAAAAACTCCTATCCGACTTAAATCACACTTTAAAATAGTATTTTTTCGTAGAATTTATCAACGGTACTAAAGCGGTAGTGCAATGGTAGTAATTCGGGTTAAATGGTCCTGTGGATACATACCTACTGCTTAGCAACAAAGTCTAGAAACGGAACTAATATTTTGCAGGCTGGCTACATTGTCAAAAAGCTGCCAATAACGTCACACACATTATGTCTGTCAGTCAATGACGGTATACAATTTTATTGGTGGGTTTTATTGACGGTTGTTGGCAACTGAACTCTGATTGGTGGTTCTTTTTAACGGGTTGCCATATGAACAGCAGTGGCTCCTCTATTATTTTCTTCTCTTTTTTTCCAAGCTGGACATACCTACCTTCAGTAGCGAATAATTTCGGATGGGATTTTTTACATTTATAATGCATGCGAATTATCTTCCCAATGTACCTTATCGATCATGACGTGGCCATATTTGAGTTTATTTTATTTAGCTTTAAGTATATCGTGAACTGTTTGGTACAAATTAATGTAACATACAAATAATCTTTTAAATTTCTTAAAAGGACTAACACTAGTCATAAAAAAATTGCAGCTAAAAGGGCAAGTCTGTAATTTTATTAAAAAAGTAGTCATTGGTAGTAAGCAGTGTTCTGTTTTTAAAATTAAGCATTTAAAAAAATTAAAACCAAAATTTATATGGTAGATTTGTAGCCTATTTTTAAACGGCCAGTATTGAAAAAAAAATTTGGTGTTCAAATGCTTTATTGCTTAGTTTATATTGTTTCTTGCTAGTGGATATGCTTGTGTTCTTTCAAAAGCTTTATATTTATAACATTTGGGTGGTTATAGTGTTTAACACGTTCACGGACAGAAACCATTCCTTAAAAATTGTTATATGACACACAAATTTTCCATACAAAATAGTATCACGCCTGCGGACGGACTGCCACATTATTAGATTTTTCAAGTAAGTGTTGCGGCAGTAACGGCCAAAGACGTAACCGGTAGTAGGTCGATCGCCCGGCCACAGAAGGAGTGTCACGACATGATGTCCTTCAATGTGTGCGTGAGAGACTTAACTTGTGTGCACGCGTCGGAGTGCTTGATGTGACACTAGCTGTCTGTATTACAGCCTAAAACGGTACAGAGTCACGCCGTTCCTATGTGTGTAATGAAAAATCCTCGGCTGTGAACGTAATTCCACTTTTGATACATTTAAAATCACCGGCTACAGCCGTAGTGCCATATTATGAGAGTCAGGATGTACGGTTCTCGACGTACTGTCCGTGAACGTGTTAAGAATAATAATATTATGTTAAGGATTCATACTTAGCTTTAATCACGGCCTAACCTTGATTTTATAGTTTGGCAAAAGTTTTGAAACAATCATCTCTAGTCTATTTACGCCTACTATTGGCCTCTTCGAAGATCAAAACTATATTCGGTTATACTTTATTAGGTCGTCTATCCACTTTTCGCGAGGCTTGTCTGCGCTGAAATTTCCTTTACGCTCAAATCTTTCGGCCACATCGTCCGCTAGTTCAATTGAGCAATGTTTCCGGGCGCATTAAGCTGGGCGATTCGTTCGGCTATCTCCGGATTCTCTTTCGGATTTCATCGTAACGAAATCAATAACGTAGTGAAACTCGAGTTTCACCACGTGAGGTTCACCCAGAGGGGTGACGCGAAATTTTTACGGGTGACATGTCGCACGACTTGTTGTGACGCTGCGACTTGTCGCCCAGAGTGCGCCTGCATCGGTCGACTTGTCGCCGCGACTGTTGCTGGCGTCGGCCACAAATTGCGGCGACATACGTAGTGCAAAAGCTGTCGCTCGGCGACTGTCGCCCTGTTGCCGCGACTCCCCTAATTTAGTATGTTAGTGCCGTAAGTGGGCAACACACATTGGTTGAAGACCCCGCTCTTAAAATGTGTACGAAAAATATACTATTAATACTAGCGTAATTGGCGCTATAATTTGTTTTAAAATTTTGCCAAGCTATAAATTGAAATTATGTCAATTATTTTATTTTGTTAAATGATAGGGCACCGATTAATTCTAAAGGCGTATTGTATAGTCACAAACTTTAATTTGGGACCCACTTCGTCGAAATGTTTTAGAACATTTACAATGCAATAAGGTCGAAAATTTCACGTCAGTAAGCCGTTGCCCTCAACAATATTAGGTTTAAATATCTTCAGTTTGCTATACGATATTCTGTCTTATGCGTCTCAAATTAAAGTTCTTGATCGTATACTCATGAACAAAACTATTTATTTGTCACAACTATTTAACATTTCTATGTGATTTATAGAAATATTTTCGTACCTGCTACCCACCAGTGATAAATACTCCCGCCTTTTTTGACATGACATTGTAAAACAAACTGACTCTCTTTCAATGAAACACGCAGTTTTAATCTACTTGAAGTGAGCTCAGAAAAGATTTTTGTAAATACCTTTGATGGAGGAAAATAATAAATATTGCAAGAATTTGAAGATTGTTTCGAGAGAAGTCGCAATTTGCTTCCGCGAAATCGTTAAGCTAGATTGTTGATAAATACGTTTACAATGTCATATAGATAAGTTTATAAAATACAATACTATTAATACTACAAAATACAATATTATTCCATTCACACTGTTTAAATAAGCACAAAGTACCTATTTTATTTATCACAAACATTTCTCTTTAAAATAATATTGTAATTTATTATTTTTTTATTAATTATAATAATTTATGTGAATATTATAAAACAAAAATAGAAAAAATATTTTGTATTGCATTTGATGGTGTTTAATTTAAAATGTGTTCAACTAATTTTGTTTTTAATATATATTTTGTAAACATATTTTTGTTTTGTTATTTTTCTAGAAATCTTAACCCTTCCAATGTAACATAATAGGTTCCTGTCTCATTATGACTATAAGCACAAATTAGAGATAGTACAGATGGAAACCCACATACTAAATTCGCTGTGGTTACGCACACATAGACAACTCATTCACTGACACGGGGTCAGGCGGTCCTCAACGAACTTTTCAATACTGATTTGTGCGCGAGTGTGTGTAGCAGAGGGTAGGTGTGAAAAAAAACACATACATGAGATTTCCATCTGTACTATCTCTAATTTGTGGTATAAGGGGTCACACTAGTGTTTATTGAGTGCCGTCGTCTAACAAGCGCTGTACAGTTCGCGCCACGGATCTTTGTGTCTATAAAGTTTGTTCGCGCCGCAATTATGCACTATTATAGTCATCTCGGTGTAGCATGGTGCGTATGACAGTTGTCGATCGCGTTTCGTTTCACTCTTGAAAGTTGCCGTGAATTACAATTATGAACTTAGTATTTCAGCTACATCCCATTCATAATATATTAAATCGTTAATCACTGTTGTATATAAAATTAAACTCAACCAGAATATTCTAGTCTACAAATAAATGAATTTGGAAGAAAAATTTAACAAATTGTTGAGTATAACGTAACACCAAAGATGTCTTTAGTGATGGGATTATATACATCTACGATGGATAGTCGATATTTTGATAAAACAAAACGTATATTGTCCGTAGTTCCAACTTTTAATGTAAAAAGTATATTATTGAGTTATTATTATTAATATTTTTCCTCTTCTCGGTTACCTTCTTTTTTTTCTTGCGAAGTTACTCGGTCTTTTGATAGGCTGTACCTTATGAACGGTGATAGCTAGAGAGATGAAATTTTCACAGATTATGTGTTTTTGTTACCGCTATAATAACAAATACTAAAAACAATAAAACAAAATATTTAAGGGGGCTCCCATACAACAAACGTATTTTTTGTAGTTTTTCGGTACGGAGACCTCTGCTCACTTCACCGGATTTTTAAACTGTTTAGTTAATTCAAAAATAAATATAGCAATAATTTTCATAACAATAACAAACAGAACGCAATTTCTCGTTTATCGTAGAATTCTAAACATGAATTGCATATCGACACATCCCTAGTAATGTGGTACTGATAGATATCAACGTCATACTGCCAACTGTCATACGCACCTTGTTACAGCGAGGCGACTATAGTTATCACAGGATAAACTACTGCGCAGCTGAGGCGGAAAGGGCGGACCTCCCGCCTAAACAGTAGTTTATTGCATAAAGCATAATTGCGACGCGAACGAAAAAACTTCTTATACGCAAAGACCCGTGGCGAGAGCTGCGGGCCTAAAAAGGCAACATTGTATGTTTCATAATATGTAACATACAATTACCATAAATTGAAATTAAAAACTCACTTAGTATGCTTTATACCAATCATTTTACGTTTCATAACATGAAACATACAATGTTGCCTTTTTAGGCCCTCAGTACACTCAATAAGAAGCGAGTTGATTGTCTTCTATTGAAACTGTACTTGTTCGAAAAATCCTTGACACTACATGCGCTGACTAAGCTCAAGAAACGCTAGTGTAAGGGGACTTTGAAACCCATGGTATATTAATTTGAATCACATTATTCCCACATAATTCTTCCCAAAACACCTTTATAAACCCGGGGAAGGATAGAGGCCTTATCACCTATAAGACAGTGGACATTGGACGCTAAACTTTTAGGTGAGTGTTCATCACATAATAATATTAATTAATTATACTCTGTCCTTCCCTGTCACTCTCTATACTCAACCCCTATTACGTTATGTGGGAAGGACAGAGAGCTACAGCACACATTAACACTAGTATTCAATTTTCAGGTTACACATACGCAGAACATTTGAAACCTCAAGAAACTTTGATAGTAGACACTTACAAACCACCTCAAATATTACAAGATTCGGATCTATCGAAACGCATAGCAGCTTTAGAACAATGGGCGTTAAACGTCGATACCCGATTAAAATACTTCGATCAAAAACTATCAAGATTTGACAACTTTGAAGTACAAATTGAGCAATACTCTTTAAAACATTTGCAAAACAATTTAGTTCAAGTCTTCAATGCGAATGATAACGCCAATATTGTAGCTCAAAAGTTAAAACAGTATTTCGACAAAGAATACATAACTAAAGACCAAATGGATATCATAAGTCGTGAAATTGAGGCGCGAGTTGCTAGCACATGGAAAGAAGGAATGGATGAAGAAAAGATTCGCCATCTTATTCAAGAATACTTGGCAGTGTTTGAAAGAAGGCAGTTGGAGATAATAAGAGAACGAGTGAAGGAGTTTGTGAAACAAGTTGAAGTCAAGACAGTACATTCTGAAGTGGACCTTGAGGCTGTAAAGAGACTTGTGGCGGGCATGCTGGATGTATATGACGCTGATAAAACTGGATTGGTTGACTATGCTTTGGAATCTGCAGGTATGTTTTTTATTCTTTGAGGTATAGCGAATTTCGTTTCATGATTGTGTCTGTAGCTGCCCTTGTTGAATTTGATACTAATTCTATTACGTTGGTCATATAAATATGTTAGGGTTAGGTAGACCTTCGGTACTTAACACAAGTGTAATAAAAAATCAGTACTTAAGGGGCACTACGAGTATTGAGATCGAAACGGCTTTTAACACAACTTCACCTACAAGTGGTTCACCTGTTGACTAACGAATAAGGTCATGGCGAAGCAGAACTCTTAACCTTGCACCAACTCGACTAGCCAGCGTGGTACAGAAAAGCCAATCATCCTCCCAAATTGAATGGAAGAGGCCTGTGTCCAGCACTACAATGCTATATTAGCCCCACAAGTTGATATTGCATCGGAACCTTGTCACAATAACAGGTATGTGACGTAACGCGAGCGCGTGCGAACGGTATTTCCTTAGTACTGACGGCTCGACTTCGCATACGTCACCAAGATGACCGCCAATCGCAACATCAACGTGCGGGGTTAGTTGGTTGATTTGATTAATTAATATGGGTATGTAAAGCTTCTGCCTGCGTGGAATATTGTTCTCGTTCCCAGTTCCCATGGTAACGCATTCCAGGGACAGTAGCCTTTTTTTAACGTGAGGAAAATCCTTGCTATGCTGGACTCCTAACGAATAAAAACCACACGTATCCTACCTAACAGCCTACTTTTAGGAGCCCCGGGTAAGCCTTCGGAACGATGCCCCAGGACTCCCAACAGGGACAGAAGCCTATGTATTATGTCAAACTATAATTAAGCCTATATTGTTTAATGTGAAACAAAACAAAAAATTATGCTACATAATTGAAAAATAATGGTGGTGGTGTGCATACATATTTTATGATCACGCCTTTTTATCCCCGACTGGGTAGGGAAAATGGCTTAAAAGTCATACTCTTACCCTATTACAATATAACCAACTAAGTAATAGACTTATCTTATTGTTGTTGTTTAACAGAAACAATACTTATATTACTGATAACTTTTGTGGCCCTGAAAAGGGCCTTTTGTTTGGCGAGAAAACCGCAGCACACTCGCTCTTTACTTGTAACCTTCTAATATTAGTAAGTATTCTCATTTTCTACTACCCAGGTGGTCAAGTCGTCTCCACAAAATGCACAGAACTCTACCAGATCAAGACTAAGCAGTACAGCATCCTGGGATTACCCGTGCTATGGGTGTATACGTCACCTCGGTACGCGCTCACCCCGGGCGCCATGCCGGCTGAATGCTGGGCTTTCCAGGGATTCCCCGGATATTTAGGTGAGCTGTAATGAAATTTGTTTTATTTCAGGAGTGCTGGAAAGCCCACTTACTCATTAATCTGTAATGGGCGCTTTACATTCTCACGAGAATCTCGCGAAAACGGGAGGAAAGCCCGAGAAACGAGAATGGGGATTCTTTCGAGAATGTGGAGAATCTATGACGATAACTGTGATAAGCATCGTCTAAGTAGGATGAGTCACCTTTTGTGACATTTATATTTTCGAGGGTTTCCTCGCTATACCTTTGGTCCTGGGTCGTCATTAACATGATAAATTAATTATTAAACCAAGTTGAAAGTTTTAAGTGGTTTGACATTTGACACAGGTAGAGTCTGGCTATAACTGCTGTGCACTCCATGTTGTCGATGATTTTTATCCTGGAGTTATCAGAAGAAAAATTCATCAGTTTAAAAAATGTAAACTGATATCGTAAGATTTGTCCGACGTGTATTAATCGCATGTGTACTTATGCTCGTTTTTCCTCGGCTTAGAGAGTGCACAGCAGTTATGGCCAGACTATAGTGACATCCTGTTCCTTACGACAAATTACGTTATAACATTATAAACTGCACTGCAGAAGACCTCATATTATAAAATTACAAGGTCTGCTGATCACGAGGTCGAGGGTTCGATTTCGACCTCTGTACAAAAAATGTGTTATCCATCCATAAATATTTGTTCAAATGACTGGGTATTTCTATCTATTATAAGTATGCGTAATGCATAATATACCAAAAGTATAAACGTATTAATAGTCGTTGACCGGTATACCTAAGCAAGTTTTTCCTAGCTTCCTTTGGGATCAGATATATAAATTGAAATAAAAATATTAATTGTAATCTTGTTGCCAATTTTCCAGTGGTACGCACGTACGCGACTATCGAAGTGACGAGCTTCTCTCTGGAGCACATGTCGCGACTGTTAGCTGTCGATGGCAAGATCGAGTCGGCGCCTAAGAACTTCTCTGTATACGTACGTATTACATGATGTACTTTTTTCATATACTAGAATATGCTTCTAGAGGTAATGTATTAAAAAATTCTATCTGTCAAAGTTATCGGCTGCCCGAGATCTTTGATAATGAGCTTCAGGAATAGCTTCGGTGCATCTAAATAGACCTATAGGTAGGTCTTATTCAAACAATTCTATCAAGACCAAAATCTGCGAGCGCTAAGAAGATACGGCGGTTGGCTTTGGTGATTCAGGAGCGAGTGCATGATTACCTACATAAATTTTGTATCTAAATAATTGTTAAGGATACGATGGGGTTAGCGTATCGTCTATACTTATAATAAAACTGTAGAGGGTCGAGAGTCTGTACATGGAAGATATTTTGAAAATTTTAATTGGAGGGCGTTCTCTAATCGATACTGAAGCCGAAAATGTAATTTAAACTTTTCATGTCTGTCTGTCTGTCTGTCTGTCTGTCTGTCTGTCTGTCTGTCTGTCTGTCTGTCTGTATCCCGAATAAGTATCACGCCGAAACTACTGAACCGATTTGAATGATACTTGGTACATTCCGAGCTTATTGTCCGAGGAGGGTTTTAGGATACTTTTGATCCCGAAGTTTTGCGCGGTTCCTGCGGGAGAGGGGATGAAACATAAATTGGTTTTTCAGTTGTAATTTCTCAACGCGTGATGCGATTTCAAATATTTTTTTAGTATTGGAAAGGGAGTACTTTAAGGATTTTTCGACCCAAGTTTCAAGATTGAAGGGTTTGTAGTTCAGAAATTAGAGGCATCTCAACTTTCGCCAAACCTAGAATTCAAGGGTTCCTTTGAATGAGAGGGTAAATCTAAACCGCGCCGAAGGCGTGGACTGAATTGTTTTAGAATAGCCTTAATCTTGAAGCTCTTTTATGATTAAGCAAACAGGGCCGTTTCATACGGTGCTTGAAGAGTCTGATAAAGAATTACCTCTTCTATCGTGCACATTATGTGACGTAAACGAAGTTGCGAGGGTCAGCTAGTTATTGAATAAAAACTCCTAATTAAAATAAAGGTAAGCTTCGGAGCCCAAACCAGCTTTGTCTGTAAGTAGTGCACCTGCTGACTAACAGAAAAGGTCATGGCGATAAGAAGGAAATCTCTTAAATCATTTATACTCTTGATTGTGAAGCTAAATCCTGTACCAACATGCCTGACCAGCATGTTACAGTAAAGTAAACTCCTAATTAAAATAAAGGTAAGCTTCGGAGCCCAAACCAGCTTTGTCTGTAAGTAGTGCACCTGCTGACTAACAGAAAAGGTCATGGCGATAAGAAGGAAATCTCTTAAATCATTTATACTCTTGATTGTGAAGCTAAATCCTGTACCAACATGCCTGACCAGCATGTTACAGTAAAGTCTAAGCACCTTGCATTCAGCAATGGATTTTGTTTTGGAGCTACTCGAACAAGCAAAGTAGTCGATTCAAATGTGACGAAAAATCTCTATCACATTCTAGGCGAGGCGTAGCCAAGGTCTGCCGGGAACCCTAGGACATCCTTCCGAGGGCCTACCCGGAGCTCCCCGCCATAGACTGTTGTAAGACATTGTGTGGTTTTAGTCGATAGAAGTTTGGCATAGCATCCTTGTAGGATTTCCACACATAAAAAAAAACTCATCGCTCGTTTTTTTCGTCCTGAACAAAATTTACGAAAACGAATACATGAGCGCGGTTTGTATCCTTGCGGACGGTACTAAGGCGATTCCGGTACCTGATGTAGGTGCTGGCGGTAAGGCCCATTCCACGCGTTGGTCTAAAACGCTTAGTCAAGTAGTAATATTGATTGATTTTTTTTTTAATTTTCCAGGGCCTACGAGGCGAAATGGACCCAGAACCACATTTATTCGGCGACTACATGTACGACGCTAACGGCACATCGATACAGCACTTCCCAGTAAAATATCCCAAAACTACCAACATCGGTGGCGTTGAATACCCCATCGCTTACGATATGATCGAGTTGAGAGTCGAGAGTAACCATGGCAACCCTACATACACATGTGTGTACAGATTCAGGGTTCATGGTAACCCGCTAGCAGATATAAAAAGAGCTACCGAAGATAGTATGAAAGATAGTGAAACGTAGCGTTTAATAAAAGACTTTTTAAACAAAGTGTTATAAAAGTGTTAATACAAAAGTGTGCGTGAACTTTGACCGTCCAACGAACTGAACGTTCAGTGCAGTGTGAAGTGGCCTTAACTTTTATAGTACAAAAAAAAAAACTTGGTGAATAAAAAATGAAATCTCCGCACAATAACTTTTATAGACTCCTTCTGAATGTAATTTTAAACTTATTTATATGAATATTGTAATAATGTATTTTTAAGTCTTTTTTTTAGTGATAAATTAAGGTTTTATTGAATAACTTAGTTGTAATGTGATGTTGATTTAGAAACTTTATATTATTAGCAAGTACTTTGTTAGTGCGAGAAAGAAGGCCAGAACACAATTTTTATTCAGTATGGTATAGTTTGGTAATATGTCTTTTAACTTGAATTATAAGATTCTTCAAATGGATCTTGGAAGGTTTTCACGGGTGTTGCAAACGTCCACAAGTACTTCTGGTGGGCCGTATGCTTGTCTGCCACCTTGGTGGTATAAAAAAAGTACCTATAGGAATGTAACCTTATGAGAAACTTTTGTTAAAGTTCTATTTAGAAGTTTATAATTTACAATAACGACTTTAAGTCAGCATGAAGTTCTCTTTCAGTAAACCCGGGGGAGACTTGTCGTTTGACAGAAAGAGGTTGATAAAAAGATAGTTTCTTAAAGTTCTTCTGAAGTCTACGCCATCAATTTAGAATACATGACGTTTTTAATGAATTTTTATTTGATAACTTACAGGCAAGGCTATTGAAAGACTTCATTGTGTGTAGGGTGAAATCGTCCCATATTTTTGCAGACAAATCTTGGATTTAAAATAAAAATATGTTTATAATAAATATTCACAGACATATGTATGTTTTCTATATGTATGTATTTACAAATATCTTATATATGTTTATGTAGGTAAGTATGTTTATCAATTGTTCCATAGTACAGCAGAGTTAATGGCGTTAACTGTTATGATATTATCCGATATTAAAAAAATAACTTGTGATTTATTAATTAACAGCTTAAATGTTATTAATTTAATCAGGTTTCTAAATCAACAGTAGTTTTAATTCGTATTAAGTAGTGATAGTGCAGGAGCTAGTCCATTTTAGTTATAAATAACTTTTATGCCAATATAAATTTAAGTGTTTTAATTTTGTCTCAGATAAATTCAGCTGGTACTAACTAGCATTTTGAGAATCTTTTTAGGTATTAGATTATTTAGTTTATATATTTGTTGCACTGCTTTTTAGCACTATTTCCAAAGGCCCTATTTTATTCTAAGTTTTTTATATACAAAAAAAAAAGTAAAAACCTAATCAAAAAGGTTGTCTAATCATGTTTATATTTAAGAAAATATTGTCTATGAGTTATTTTAGAAGAATAAATCTTTATTGTATTCGAAGGTAAATCCTTGTTAAACTAAATTAAAAAATGAGATTTCGTGTTTCTAAAAGGACATCGATGCTCTCGAATTTATTCTTGCTTTTTAAATATTTGATTACAAAATTCTCTGACACACTACAAAATTATGCAGCATTATTATAGTATTGGGAATAGAATGACCGTTTGGCACTCTATTATTATTCTGTTTGACTCATATTAAGTTATCTGATATAGATCATATCATAAGCTATCTGATATAGATCGACAACTGCGCTTTAATAAATCGCCTATATTATATCTAAATTTTTTACAGCAACTTTGAAATTTGCCAGAAACTGTCCAAAATGAAATGCCTTTTAATTTTCAGCATACTCAGATAGTTACTAGGTAAAATGTGCTCACTGTATGTGACCAACTTCATGGTGATATGAAAATACTGTAAGTCCTATACTTTTTAAGTAGTCATCAAACTATCGTCAAAGCAGTCTTTGACAGTTCACTGCTAGACATAGGCCTCTCCCAATTAATTGTCGCAACAATAAACGGTCCTAAGTAGTCAGTTGAAGTAAATTTTTGTTTCTAATTTGATAATCATAAGGTGTGGCGCAGACGACAGACGACAGACTTTTGTGCGATCGAGTCTACGGCGCATAAAGAGCGGATTTTTACCACAGATAGAGTATATCGTCTGTGCTTTACCCAATACAAAAACAATGCTTTAGATTTGTAGTTAACAATAGTAGATGGCTGCATCCTATATTTTAAGAAATGTCGTCGATCTAACGCGCCGTGAAAATATCATGTAGTCCGTTGCCGTCCTGAAACGGGACTCGATAAGCATGTATCGCATTATGTAGCATACTTAAAACATCGAGTTAAATTTCGGATTTGAGATCAAAGAGATCAAAAACAAAGCCTGTGTTGGTAACCCAGAAATAGGCTTTATTTGGCTTGGGTTAAAGTTGATTGCTTATTTTGCTCTAGTAGTTAGTAATATTTCTAGCCAGCGGTCAGCCTATATGAAGTAAATTTTGACACATGGTATCCTACCCCCTCTGCCGCTCAACTGTCTAGAAAGATAGCGATGTGGGTATCAGCGTGGAAAGTAATGGATATTTTTTTTTTTATATTCTCTCGCCAAATTGACGTCGCCACCAGCCTGATGGAAAGCCGTGGCGCATCTAGCGATTGAGGGCCACTTCTGACAGTGGTCCTCAAGTTAGCGGCCCTGTGATGTGCCTCTTCACGCTCCTCTTGAAGAACCCGGGATTGTAAGATGAGGGAAACACGTGTGCGGGCAGGTCGTTCCAGGTTTTTATAGTTCGACAGAGGAATAATCTTTTGAAACGCTCATGATATGTGCCAGACTTTACTTCTTACAGGCCAACTGTTATAGTTATTTTTAAAACAAAGTCTATTAAAATCTACTACTACATGACAATTCTCTGTAACGACTACGTTATTTAAGTAACTTTGGCCTGTAAGTAACTTTTAAAAATTGTATTCGATCTTGCCGTAGTACATAATACAAAGTCATACAAAATAGGGCCTATTATTTGTAACACTACTTGCATATTTTAGGAACCTTCGAAATAAGACTTAATTTGTTCTCCCATCGTTATTATTATATTTAGTTTATACTATAAAGTTACCACTAACAGTAATATCTATCTACCTTCGTACTAAGCCATCGACAGCTCAAGAATGTCCCATTGAAGTACCACAGCTCAGTTTTATTTCTGATATTGTAGCGCCTCTGGTGTTGCAAACATCCTACGGTAACTAAACATCAGGTAGGCAGTAAGCTAGTCTGCCACCTTAGTAGTATAAAAGAAAACCGACTGAGGACAATCGATTTTGGATTATCGAGTAGACTTCGACCGAGGATTGGCGACTTGCGTATGTGTCCAACCTAATTGGTCGATTTTGACTCTTGTAAAAGTCTCATTAACGTAAATATTTCGACTATGAATGGTTGTAGTCTTGATTGACGTTTTCTTGCCCTGTTTTTTTGTGGATTTTGGCAACTGGTTACAAAGTCCTTAATGCCTTCTCGCCCTGTTAACATAACAGTATCTCGACATATTTAAAACAAGAGATCAGAATCTGCTACCATAAAAATATTTCAGTTCCAATTTTATCCATTGATTCATAAACATTTTCGTGTATGTTACCTTGATAAGTCCCTGTTGTATATTGATATAGTCTATCAATAAATCAAATCAGCTGTTGGGAGCGGTTTCTTCCAATTTTCACCGCAAGCGCCTTCCGCATCACGATTTTTTCTTGGTCATCTGTAGTTTTGATGGTGCAAATAAAAAGATACTTACTTAGAGTCCCTTTTTAAACTGAAATGCAAAGCTTCAATGTATGACAACTATTTTACACTTGAACACTAACATTCGATGGTATTTTATCCATTTTGACTCAGTTTTTATCACGCTATTTTTGTACTACGTTTTTAACTAACCGATTTAAGATACTGCTAATAATTATGTGAAAGTATTTGTGATGTTCGAATAAAAGTCGTATTGAAATATTCGTGTTTTGTTTGGGACACCATTCCAAAAATTACGCGCATACGTATATCCCTCCATATTGGTTTCAGCAGCCGTCTAAACATAAAACCTTATAGACTCTCAACACAAATTAGAGATAGTACAGATGGAAATCTACATACTAAATTCGCTGAGGATACGCACACATAGACATTCATTCATAGACACTACGCACACATTGACGACTCATCCACAGACGCTCCGCAACCGCCTTTCTATACTGATTTGTGCGCCACTCGCGCACAAATCAGTGTAGCAGAGGGTAGGTGTGAAAAAAACGTACATACACGAGTTTTCCATCTGTACTATCTCTAATTTGTGCTCTCAATAATAAAAATAAATCAAGATGACCGACAGCACAAAATAATAAGCCACAGAACGCAATCTTACGTAAATATTTATTTTTTCAAACCTACCCTCTGCTACGCACAAAGCAGTATCGAAATTACTATGAAAATCCTTTGACCTCGTGTCCGTGAAATCCATTGAGCGGTGTCTATGTGTGCGTAGGTCGAGCGCACTTTGTACGTAGATATCCTTCTTTACATTATTATTTTGTACCGACAGACAGACGAACAGCGGAGTCTCAGTGATAGGGTCCCGCTTTTACCTTTTTTCTACCTTTACAGAACCCTAAGAATTACTTCTGAATAGCTGTATAATGTAAATTAAAATCGTGTGCTATATTTTATATCCTGAAGGTTTTGAACTTGCAGTGAGTTGTTCTCTTCATGCTTGACATCACAACGTGGACCCGACTTGCATGTGAGTAGTGTACAGTTTCAGTAGTAATAGGACAGACAATATAATTTATATTGTAATAGTAAACAACGCTTACGAAAGTAAGTAGGTATGTACGTAAGTAGTAGAAGGTGCAGGTAATTAAGGTATTTTCTGTAATAGTTAGAACAGGACTTGGAAGGTGAGGAGTTAATGCTCGAGACCAATTTAACTTAGCCAGCTGATAGTATCATCGAGATGTAATAATAAACCAGCGGTTGTATAACGTAAATCTAACCTGCTTATCATCCGACTAATAATGCATTACGCACCATCATCCCTGCTGTGGGGGCAACTGGGACAAATGTGGAACCGCCCCCCGAGACAGGGGGTCCTACTCACACAAAATCACTGCAGTATTCCGCCTCGCTCTAAACCGGGTCCCAGGATAGTCCAGAAATATAGTCACTGCTTCCAGGCAATGGGGCGCACCCGGAGTATCGGTGCTGGCACACGGACGAACATCGGAGCTCCTTACGGAGCTAAAGAGCCCAGCCCGCATCCCCGACGCTCTCGAACACCCCTATACAAGCTAAAGTGACTGAGATGGGTATCCCCCGGAACAGGTATGGAGCACGTCGCCATGTGGCCGTAGTCAAGAACTATTCGGTGGGGGCGAGTTCCTCACTCCGGGGTTGTGAGTATTTCCGACGTGCTACTTATCCCGCCGTGAAGTGCGCCTCACGCTTTGCGGCCCAACATTTCGCCAGCTAATGAGGCTACCCGACACTGTTGGCTGCGACACAACACCGAGCAACCCACAGGTGGGAAGTTTCGAGTAGCACTACTCCCCCACAGAAGAAAGAGAGTGGTCGCTACTCCGATACCCAGGATGCACCGCGAGGTGGATCCGCACCATCGGGAGTCCTTAGATATTAGTTGAACCTTGCATCTCAACTACTCCGTCCATAGTGGTGAGAAAGGTTTTTGGGCGATTACTAGTTACACTTCTGATCATCCTAAAACAGTCTGATAGGATAATATCCGTGTTCAAATAAAATTGATTGAAGTGGTAATCTCAAAAATTGTCAGCTGTCTGAATTCAATGACTTAAAATTGGAAGACCTGTCCAAACGGGCATCTAAAAGTCTCATTTCAGTGTTGAAGCTCAAGTTGACAAGCTATCCTGAGAACTTATAAATTTAAAGCAACCCTTGCGCACTGCACTCGTGCCGAACACGAGATACGAAGTCTTAATCAGTCACCGTCGCTACACCAGGACTTCGCCGTTAATAAATGGACATCACGCTGATGGACACTGGCAGGGGCAAGTTGGTGTAACGCACGAATAAGTGGAAACAGTTGCTTAAGAACGACAACCTAAGCAAAATGTGTCTAGGATAGGACTAAATAGGTAGTAATTTTGGCCTGCTCGATGACATGGTCACGCCCACGATTTGGGTGAAACACCTAGTCTGTAGGTACTGTAAAACATCGATCGAGATACGAAGTCTTAGTCACTCCGCCCATAATAAATGGACATGACGCTGATGGACACTGATAGGGGCAAGTTGGTGTAAGGCATGATCAAGTGGAAAGAGTTGCTGAACGACAACCTAAGCAAAATGTGACTAGGATAGACTGAATGGTAGTAATCGGCCCGCTCGATGACATGGTCACGCCCACTAGTTGGGTGAAACACCTAGTCTGTAGGTACTGTAAAAACATCGATCGCTACCTACAATGGATTCTTCAGTTTCAAGAAAACCGCTCCTGATATATCTGGGGATTTGGGGAACAAGAGCCTTTGAGCCTGGCAATCTCTTCAACACGGGGCAATCCCAAAATTTGGTAGCTGGACTAGATAGCGGATGACATGCGCGCTATGCCGTCGTTACAAAAGATGCTGAAGACTGCGTAGTGGCGGAAAACGAACCCAACCTAAGGCTTAAAAAAGGCACACGAGGGACTAACACTCGGATGAAGGTGACCACATAATGTCCCCAATACAGCTTGGGTGCAGCAGCGCCAGGTCCTCGTGGCAAGTCTGGACGAATGTGGACTTTCTCTTGTTGGAGAATACATTGCGAGCCACGATTTCCAGCGGGAGCAAGTGGGACGCCGACGCCGCGAGTCTTTCTGCGAGCAGGTTCCACTCGGTGTAAGAGGCGGAAGGGAGTGAGCGGGAGAAAACTCTCCCGAAGAGACGCCTCGACGTACTTTAAGCAAAAATGTGTGCGTTCGCGCAGCGGAATGATGTTGAATTTAAAGATTTTAATTATGCAGATATTTAGTATAAGACGTCGTGTAATTGTGTATGGTAAAAAGAAAATTGTGTATGCAGCCATTGTGGAGAAATTCGCCAAAAACTGATTCCGCTGGGCGAACGTTGTCCTAGCGGAACTATTTTTAAATCCATGCACTTAAAAGGAAAAAAATGTGCCCAACAATTAGTGTGTATTTGTGTGTAATTGTGTATGTATGAATAAAATTAGTGTATGCATAAGCTTCGGAGAAATTCAAGTTTCCGCTACGCGAACGTTTGGCCATTAGCTAGTTTTCATATAAAGCGCTTATATAGAGAGCTGTAGATTTTTACATACGTTGTTTTGAATTTGTTTATATTTGTTTAAAATACAGATTTAGAAAAAATTGTAGGGTTTAAAAGATAAAAATATAAACGTAAAATACGCTTATTAGGTCGTAGTTCGTAAAGTATACACTTTGGGGTCTAGATTTTCACGTTTATACAAACCATGTAAGTGCCTGCAACATGTTGCCAAGTATCAATGATGTTCCGTTAGTAATTAAAGGGTTATAGGACAATTTACCATGAAAAGATCACTGTTTACAAAGCAGTCAAATATCACGGCGTTCTAAAGGAATTGCATAGTAAAATGTATTCCAATAATTAGTTTATTAATTCAACTACTCACATGCAAAATTTCATCTCATTAAATTCAGTGATTAAAGAGAAACAATTAAAATACTGACAAAACATCGAAAGCCTACATAACCCGACCAAATTCGAATGGCTACAAAAAAGCGGCCGTGCCATATATCTAAGTAACGCTCTTAACCTTCCAGTATAGTATTCATTATTATAGTACAGTTGCGTACACAAGCGTTAGGAAAAAATTAAACAATTGCATTTCTTGAATGAAAAATATTTTTTAATAATAAAGCCACCATCTACGATAAAAATAAATCTCCCATTAACAAGTACTTCTCTAATTAAACATCTGAAACATCTGTGTACAAAAATATTTGTAATTACATAAATAATTACGTATTTATTATTTATTTCTCGCCACCTGTTACATATACATATAATAATTATGTATTTATTATTTATTTCTCGCCACCTGTTACGTAGAAACCCAAAAATGGCGAAATGTGGGTGACACAGAAATGTCACACCTCTGCCTACCCCTTCTGGGACAACAGCCGTGAGCATATGAATTAATGAATGAAAATACAGCTCTTTGGTACTAATCATGACAATCCTTGGGCGCGCGCCCTAGTAATGGCAGAACTTGGTATACAACTCATGTGCGCGCACAGGCGCGTGTATTTTGAGCGTATCGGGAGCGCAGCTGAGGTGCTTGTCATGACTAGTCCCTTGTTTATAAAAACTTAACGTTAACAAACGCTTGCTAAACATACTCTGTCATTGGTTTGAGACAACAATAGACTTAAAATGTGTTTTAACTAAAATAGGTTTATTAAACGATTATGAATATGAGGGTAAGGATAATAATTGTGTATTTCGAGCTTCAATAAAAATTTAAATCACTGATCACATATAAATTATATCGAAACAACAATAATTGTGTTATCACCTGTACCAATTCAAAACCGGTATTAGACTGTAAATTTTAGAATGTTACCTAAATATATTGCGATGCCGCTTTTATGTCGTCATTCGAACTTGGTCGGGTTATGTAGGCTTTCGATGCTTTGTCAGTATTTTAATTGTTTCTCTTTAATTACTGAATTTGATGAGATGAAATTTTGCATGTGAGTAGTTGAATTAATAAACTAATTATTGGAATACATTTTACTATGCAATTCCTTTAGAACGCCGTGATATTTGACTGCTTTGTAAACAGTGATCTTTTCATGGTAAATTGTCCTATAACCCTTTAATTACTAACGGAACATCATTGATACTTGGCAACATGTTGCAGGCACTTACATGGTTTGTATAAACGTGAAAATCTAGACCCCAAAGTGTATACTTTACGAACTACGACCTAATAAGCGTATTTTACGTTTATATTTTTATCTTTTAAACCCTACAATTTTTTCTAAATCTGTATTTTAAACAAATATAAACAAATTCAAAACAACGTATGTAAAAATCTACAGCTCTCTATATAAGCGCTTTATATGAAAACTAGCTAATGGCCAAACGTTCGCGTAGCGGAAACTTGAATTTCTCCGAAGCTTATGCATACACTAATTTTATTCATACATACACAATTACACACAAATACACACTAATTGTTGGGCACATTTTTTTCCTTTTAAGTGCATGGATTTAAAAAAAGTTCCGCTAGGACAACGTTCGCCCAGCGGAATCAGTTTTTGGCGAATATCTCCACAATGGCTGCATACACAATTTTCTTTTTACCATACACAATTACACGACGTCCTATACTAAATATCTGCATAATTAAAATCTTTAAATTCGACAACATTCCGCTGCGCGAACGCACACGCAAAAATTTGCATAATGTGTTGTAAAAAGAAACTGGCCCAAGACAGGTGGCGGCCTGTGTGACGCGAGTACCTACGCACGCCACACTAGAACACCTACCCAACTCACTAAAACGCCCAGGATGGGTACCTAGCACATAAACACTCCCGCATCCCTCCGAGGCACCAGTGGTAGGCATTCTACCAGGAATTCTGAGTACCTTCATCAGAGGGCTATCTCTCGGACGAATTTCGGATAGCTTCCATGGAGGACTTCCGCTAATTAAACCCCAGAAACAACAAAGTAGGGCAATGACGTGACTGGGTTATATACACAAGCCACTGGGCCAAGATCTCAGTAGTTTCAGAAATAGATCAGATCAAACCTACTCAAGACTTACAATAATCATCGCATCGGCTAGCTGTTCTATTTCTGTCCGATCGCTGCGAAGTTCAATCTATTTGGGTCAATGTCGGTCGTTACCTCCTTGATTAGGGATGTCGAGAAAATAAAATGCAGATAAATTTTTCGGATTTTTTTTTATAATTTTCATTATTTTTTATAATTTATAAATGACCTAGTAAGAAAGTAGTCTTATCCGTTTCAGCACATACAATCATCATTCCTGAGATTACAAAAGATCCTTTGGCAAGTGCAGTACCGAGGCCGGCGGCCGGCGCGCGCCCGCGGATGCGCTCCGTCCAGCCGTCACTATTACGATTTAATTACAATAATATCTTACGTACAATTAAATTAACGGAGATTACAAGCCAGTGTAGAGCAGCCGGCCGCGGGACCGGCCGCGCCGCCCGCTGCTGTCGGCAGCCGTCCGCCTCACGCTTAGAAGCACTTCCTGTGCACGATGGAGGGGCCAGATTCGTCGTATTCCTGTTTTGAGATCCACATCTGTTGGAAGGTCGAGAGGGAGGCGAGGATAGATCCACCGATCCATACGGAGTACTTCCTTTCTGGGGGTGCGATGATCTTGATCTTCATTGTGGATGGGGCTAGGGCTGTGATTTCCTTCTGCATACGGTCGGCGATGCCAGGGTACATCGTGGTACCTCCGGACAGAACTGTGTTGGCGTACAAGTCCTTACGGATATCGACGTCGCACTTCATGATTGAGTTGTAAGTGGTTTCGTGGATGCCGCAGGCTTCCATACCCAAGAATGAGGGCTGGAATAGAGCCTCTGGGCAACGGAATCGTTCGTTTCCAATGGTGATGACCTGTCCATCGGGAAGTTCATAGGACTTCTCGAGGGAACTGCTGGAGGCGGCGGTGGCCATCTCCTGTTCGAAGTCGAGCGCGACGTAGCAGAGCTTCTCCTTGATGTCACGCACGATTTCTCGCTCAGCCGTGGTGGTGAATGAGTAACCACGCTCGGTGAGGATCTTCATTAGGTAGTCTGTGAGATCGCGACCGGCCAAATCCAGACGCAGGATGGCGTGAGGTAGCGCGTAACCTTCATAGATGGGTACTGTGTGTGAGACACCGTCGCCGGAATCGAGCACAATACCGGTGGTACGACCAGACGCGTACAGTGAGAGTACAGCCTGGATGGCGACGTACATGGCGGGTGTGTTGAAGGTTTCGAACATGATCTGTGTCATCTTCTCTCTGTGAAACAAAACATACAATTAGCGAGGCCGGCTAAGTGATGGGCAGAAATCTTGCAACTGGGACTTGATAAAGTAAACTGTGGCAGCTGCCTGTAAGGGACAGTAATATTGCTAAACCAAGACGGCTGAACTCACCTGTTGGCTTTGGGGTTGAGGGGAGCCTCTGTGAGTAGCACGGGGTGTTCCTCGGGCGCGACACGCAGTTCATTGTAGAAGGTGTGGTGCCAGATCTTCTCCATATCGTCCCAGTTCGTGACGATGCCGTGCTCGATGGGGTATTTGAGCGTGAGGATACCTCTCTTGCTCTGGGCCTCGTCTCCTACGTACGAGTCCTTCTGTCCCATGCCGACCATGACTCCCTGATGGCGGGGCCTGCCCACGATCGAGGGGAACACGGCGCGAGGCGCGTCGTCGCCTGCGAAACCGGCCTTGCACATACCGGAGCCATTGTCTACTACCAACGCAGCAACTTCTTCGTCGCACATTTTGAATTAGTCTGAAAAGGACAGAAAAGAATTGTTATTGAAACTATAAAAGGAAGTCCTAGAATATATCTAAAGTATCAGTAATATGGCAGAGGCTTATGTGTACATGTCCTAATAGGGGGTTTGTGGGTGGAAAACCCACACGCAACCATACTGGGATATCGCTAAGTGGGCGTCAAACCGCAAACTGGGACCAAATAAGGTATGGTTGTGAGAGCCTATGGATATTGAATAAAAAATAAACGTGGCCAATGACGCGGCGTTACAACTTTTCAATCAGGCCAGTCGATCTTACTGACCGAGAAAGTTCACAAGATGATAACTCATTCACAAGATGAAGTTACTTTCTAATTGTATTGATAACTGTTCAAGTTCAAATATCGCCAGTAGCAGAAATCACGGCCACGCCCTACCGCAACCGGCTACCCCGGACTTCCGGCCGGTGTACGCGGCCCATCCCTAAAGTTGTGTCACTGACCCGCACTCACTATGTTATTGCACTAGGTATTTGCTCACGCCACTAAATCACTAAACAACACAAAAAAATGATAACACCTCGTATCAACTTACTTTTAATTAAATAGTCCTAATAAATAAATAAATTAACTTGCTATTGCACAGCCTCGGTATAGCCGCACAACGCCACAACTCGAGCTCACTTCGTGGAATGTCAGCAAAAGTGGCAGGCTTGAGTATATAAATGAGGCTGGTTTATCGGGGCGCCCCTTCCCCGCCGCGGCGGCTTCTCAGCCAATCGCGCAGTACGGCACAATACATGAGTTTTCGTGGCCATATATGGTATTCCACTGCAGGGAGTCTGCGCGACCCCCCGCGAGCCTACTCATGCCCCCGCCGCTGATAGCGCGGCGGCGCTTGATAACGTGAAGAACTCAAAGAGCGCTCACATTAACGAACGGTTAGCCATCAGACAGACAATTCGGAAGGAAGTAGTACACTCTGAACATTATTTACATGTAGGTATAGGTAGTTAGTTGCTTTGAGATTACAAAATAAAATAAGATAACAAAACCAAACATTCCATTCCTCACTTTAGAATGAAATGGTATCAGTCAGTGCGCTAATAGGATCAAACGGAATGCCATTGGCGGTTACTGATGCTAAAGCTACAGCTAGTCTACACTCAGACAAGAATCAATTTTTTCTAATCAATTTTTTTGATGGGAATGATTATTTATGACTTTTTATTCATCAAATTAATTACCCATCTAATAAAGTATCAGCAAGTTAGGAATACATAAACATTTTATCACAATCACAAGACATTTTTTTTGAAGTTACCTGCCACTTGAAAAAATATGTGATTTGACATTTCTTTCAAATTGAATGGAAATTAACACAAAAAGACATGTAAATAATAAGATTCAGTACTTACCAGTTAAATCGCGTAGAGAGAAGAGAGAACACAGTAACAACAGCGTTTGCGAACCGTGAGAAACGAATGCCGGCCGGTATCTTTCTGCTGTTCGTTCGCCGCGGAGGTCGGTCGATCTGCTTCACTAGAATACGCTGCTCTGTACGCCGGCGCCCCGCGATACAATGGACTCGCCCAACGGACCTCTGCGGGTGCTAAGTAATATAAAATTTTCCTACGAATTACGTCGCTGCAAATAACAAAACGACCTCCAAAATACACCTACTGACAGTTCTGACAGACTCGTGTCAAGCAATTGTTCAATATTCGAATACGGAATTAAATATTTTTTCCGCGATAATGGACTCGCCTCAACGTTCCCACTAGCGGCAAACCGATGGCCTTACCATATATGGCAATCCGTAAAGTCCCGTGTTCTGATTGGCTGATACGGCAACGGTTGGTGTATGTACATGGCGCTCACAAACACAGATGAAGCCTTTGCGCTTGTGTGATTAGTAGTAAAACGAATTCATTCAATATCTCGGAGAGGTGTTTTCTGTTTTTCGAATTTCAACACCTAGGAAATACTACGACAACTCAATTATTAGGTTTTTTTAAGACGAAAGTCTACCTAATTAGTTATTACATTATTTAAGCAATAGGTTCCCAAAACTTCGTAAAAAAATATTAAATAGGTTAGTACGTACCTACCTAGGGTGAACAAGGTAGCTACTTAACGCATTTTGATTAACAACGTAATTTTTCGTAATTTCTTATGACAAAGAACTAATTAAAATCAATATCATCAATACATATATAATAAAATCGTAACAGGTCGCTGTCTGTACATGGAAGATAAAAAAAAAATTATAGGGTGGCTTTATGAACACAATAAAACCCAAAACAATGATTTTTAAATTTTTGTCTGTTTGTCTGTATGTCTGTATATCTGTTTGTCTGTACGTTTGTGCACGCTAATCTCAGAAACCGCTGATCCGATTGCAATGCGGTTTTCTTTATTGTGTTAAGGTTTGCTCCGCTTAACATTTAGTATTTATTTCATGTCAATCGGTTTATAATCAATCAATACATAGGTATAATAAAATCGTAAAGCCGGGGCCACATTAAAGAAAACGTCAATGCCCATCATCGCGATAAATATTGCGCTAATTATGGCGTTAATTCTTAACGTCACCATTTGAGTAGTGTGGCCGCTTCAACGTAATAATTCTCGCGTGAATGCCCATTCTTGGCGTTAAAATTGACGTTAAGTGTGACCGAATTAAATTTTACAAAAATACCTTAGCTCCTTAAAAATATACTGAATGTATCTATATATAATACTGGCACAGAGAAAAGATACCGACAAAAATACCGATTATCAAAACGTGTTTATTCTTTAATTACTACCTTATTTTTATAAAAGAAGAACCTAGAATTTACATTTAACATTTTATTTGAAGGATTGAATTCAACGTCCTTCACCTGCAACACGCTTCGTAAAAAAAAATTACCGAATGTTATTGCAACAAACCCTACAAAGAAAAAAATCATTGCGATGAGGAATTGGGTTTTTATTTTTTCAGGTCCTTAGCGAGCTCCGGGGGAACCTCCCATCTTGCTCCCCCGAGGAGAGACGCCGAACGGTTCTCGACGGGAATAATCTTTGGAAATTCTTTGGCTTTCGGCCGAAAGCCAAAGAATTTCCAAAGATTTTCCCGGCTTTCCGGATTCCCGGCTATAGGGAGGAGGAATACCACCAGGTTTAATGGGTAGGACGGCCCCGTTCCGGAACCGGGAGCCCCACACCCAGCTGTTTTACATGATAATTTTGCAATCCAATATGGCCGCCGCGCCGAAATCACAAAATTTCATGATGGGTATTGTTTAAGAGAGTTTTTGGTATGCTGAGTACGAATTTCGGGTTAATTTAGAGATCCAATATAACCGCCGCGCCGAAATCACAAAATTTCATGATGGGTATCGTTTAAGGGGTTTTTTGGTATGCTGAATACGAATTTCGGGTTAATTTAGAGATCCAATATGGCCGCCGCGCCGTTATCACAAAATTTCATGATGGGTATCGTTTAAGGGGTTTTTTGATATGCTGAGTACGAATTTCGGGTCAATTTAGAGATCCAATATGGCCACCGCGCCGTTATCACAAAATTTCACGATGGGTATCGTTTAAGGGGTTTTTTGGTAGGCTGAGTACGAATTTAAGGTCAATTTTGCAATCCAAGATGGCCGCCGCGCCACCGTTGTAAAATTTCATGTTGGATACCGTTTAAGGGGTTTTTTGATATGCTGAGTACGAATTTCGGGTCAATTTAGAGATCCAATATGGCCGCCACGCCGTTATCACAAAATTTCATGATGGGTATCGTTTAAGGGGTTTTTTGGTAGGCTGAGTACGAATTTAAGGTCAATTTTGCAATGCAAGATGGCCGCCTTAAAAATACCTTTGTAAAATTTCATGCTGTATATCGTATGAGGGGTTTTTTGGTATGCTGAGTACGAATTTCAGGTTAACGTTTGCCATCCAAAATGGCCGCCGTGCCACTGTTGTGAAATTTCATGTTGTATATAGTTTATGGGGTTTTTTGGTATGCCAAATACGAATTTTAGGTAAATTTTGCTATCCAATATGGCTGCCTCGCCACCGTTGTAAAATTTCATGTAGCATATCGTATAAATGGAATTTTGATATGCTGAGTACGAATTTAGGGTTAATTTTGCAAAATTATCTTGAAATTCGTACTCAGCATACCAAAAAACCCCTTAAACGATACCCATCATGAAATTTTGTGATTTCGGCTCGGCGGCCATATTGGATTGCAAAAATTATCATAAAATTCGTACTCAGCATACCGAAGAACCCCTTAAACGATACCCATCATGAAATTTTGTTATAATGGCGCGGCGGCCATATTGGATCTCTAAATTGACCCGAAATTCGTACTCAGCATATCAAAAAACCCCTTAAACGATACCCATCATGAAATTTTGTGATTTCGGCTCGGCGGCCATATTGATTGCAAAAATTATCATAAAATTCGTACTCAGCATACCGAAGAACCCCTTAAACGATACCCATCATGAAATTTTGTTATAAGGCGCGGCGGCCATATTGGATCTCTAAATTGACCCGAAATTCGTACTCAGCATATCAAAAAACCCCTTAAACGATACCCATCATGAATTTTTGTGATAACGGCGCGGCGGCCATATTGGATCCCTTAATTAACCCGAAATTCGTATTCAGCATACTAAAAAACCCCTTAAACGATACCCATCATGAAATTTTGTGAATTCGGCGCGGCGGCCATATTGGATCTCTAAATTAACCTGAAATTCGTACTCAGCATACCAAAAAACCCCTTAAACGATACCTATCATGAAATTTTGTAATAGTGGCGCGGCGGCCATTTTGGATTGCAAAATTATCATAAATTTCATACTCAGCATACCAAAAAACCCCTTAAACGATACCCATCATGAAATTTTGTGATTTCGGCGCGGCGGCCATATTGGATCTCTAAATTAACCCGAAATTCGTACTCAGCATACCAAAAACCCCTTAAACGATACCCATCATGAAATTTTGTGATTTCGGCGCGGCGGCCATATTGGATTGCAAAATTATCATGTAGTCACACAGAGATAGATTATAGTCTGAAATGATACAAGTTTTATCCCGGGAATAAGTTCCCATGAGACGCGGAGAAGAGAACAAAATTTCACGCAGGCGAAGCTGCGGGCATCAGCTAGTCTATAATAAATGTTACATTACACGCGAATGCTCGTGTCGGTCAGGGAGGTAGCATCGTAACGTAATGCTCGAGTCGAATCTATTAATGTTACATTACACGCGAACGCTCGTCGGTCAGGGAGGCAGGCCGTAACGTAATGCTCAAAGTCGAATCTAATTTGTTACATTACAGGCGAATGCTCCCGGTGAGGGAGCACCTTTACCCTAACCTTTTATTCAAAATATACCCAAAAATATTGACTTTTACCAATATACCCATTAATATACTGATATCGAAAAAAGTCAATAAAATATACCGAAAAGGTATTAAAATACTGAAAACGGTCACACTCTCACGGTGCGCACTGACACGCGTAGTGTGGCCGCTTCAACGTAATAATTCTCTTTGATGTGCCGCCACTTGAGCTATCGCCTAACGTCAAACGGCAATGTGAATGCCGTTGTCGAATTATCGCGATAATTCGGTGGCTACACTAACGTTTAACGTTCATCAACGCCATTATTAATGGCATTTCCCCTTAGTGTGGCCCGAACATAACAGGAACAGGTCGCTGCCTCTGTACATGGAAGATAAAAAAAATATTATAGGGTGGCTTTATGAACGCAATAGAACCCAAAACAATGATTTTTAAAATTTTTGTCTGTTTGTCTGTATGTCTTTATATCTGTTTGTCTGTACGTTTGTGCACGCTAATCTCAGAAACCGCTTATCCGATCGCATAGCAGTTTTATTTATTGTGTTAAGGTTTGCTCCGCTCATTTAGTATTTATTTCATGTCAATCGGTTTATAAATAAAAGAGATATATCACTTTAAAAAATCATACAACTGGCGTGTTGGTTTAATCATAAAACAGCTTAATGATGAAGTTTATTTTAAAACAATTCAGTCCGCGCCGAAGGTTTCACATGCTGAAATACCTCTCTTTCATACACCTTATGTGACGTAAACGAAGTTGCGGGGTCAGCTAGTAAATAATAAGTAAGTAGGTAGGTACTTCTACTTAGTGATACCAACATTATTTTAGCCATTAGAATCCCAAAACTTCGTAAAAAATATTGAGTAGGTACGAACCTAAGGTGACCTAGATAGGTATCTACTTTGCTCATTTTTACCGTCGCGTAGGTAGGTACCTATATGCGGAGCTTTAGTAAGACCTATCTTCCGTACCAAAAAACGGGAAAAAATCACGTTCGTTGTATGGAACCCCTTAAAGGGGTATTACATCTGCCTAAATTTAGAACCCTAAATATCGGATACGATTTAGGTAAAGAAATTCAGTCGCCGAAGCTCGCGATTACACGTTCACTAATTAGGATTCTAAATCAGTTTTGGAGGACGAGCGACATGTGAAGGACGTGTCGAGTGAAGTGTGACAAAATGCCCCCAATATAATTTTTCTATCCCTACTAATATTATACTTGCGAAAGTAACTCTGTCTGTCTGTCTGTTACGTTTTCATGCCTAAAACGCTTTCACGCCTAAAACGCTGAAGCGATTGAGATGAAATTTCGTATAGAGATAGTTTGAGTCCTTGGGAAGGACATAGGCTATTACTTTTTGCGTAGTCGGTTAAATTTAGCCCAAATTAAGCTAATATAAGCTTGTGTCATGGGATCTAGACGACTGATAAACATACTTAGATATTTCTAAATAAGTACATGATCACATATTATACTTACACAAAAACACCCAAACTTCGAAACAAACATTTGTGGATCACACAAATGGACCAACCCGGGAATCAACCCCAGGACTTCAAGCGCGGCAGGCGGTTACACTAACTACCACCGAGGCAGTGGAAAAAAAGCATACCGGGACCCGGGAATCGAACCCGGGACCTCAGCGCGGCAGGCGGCATTACTACCGAAAGCGCTACCTACCGAGACAATCTAATAACATGTTTTTTATAAATTCCCAATAAGACATTGAACCCTTCGTTTCTTATACTTTTGTTTATATTATTATTTGGATCATTTTTGTTCCATAGATAAGGCATATCCTTAAATAATTCCAAAATATTTTGGATTGTCTTCTTTTCGGTCGTCATTTTGTTTGGGAGTAAAAGACAAAACGTGCGCTCTTGACGGCAGGTGAGCGGCGACTGAGCGTCCTGAATTAGGAAATGTGATTACACTCATCCGATTTAGCCAGTTAGGACGTCGGAAACCATCCTTTCCCTAAATCGTTCCCTAATTAGGAAGCTACTCTTCCTAAATGCGATTACACTTTTCTGAATTCAGGACACTCTAAATATCGGATTCTAAATTTAGGCAGGTGTAATTGGCGCTTTAATCCTTCCTTTTTTTCTGATTTTAGTATTGCGGCAACAGAAATACATCATCTGTGAAAATTTGAACTCTCTGGGTATCACGATTCACAGACGGACAGGACCGACCGACAAACAGACGAACATCGAAATCTCATGATGTCCTGGTGTATCATTCAGACCAGTACGTACTGCCTACGGTTGAGAGCTCCGGGTAAGCCCTCGGAAAATAACACCAGGATTACGGTACATACATACGGTAGCAACCCTTTTTTTAGTGTTTGCTGTCATAGTGGCAACAGAAATTAGGTAAGTATATAATCTGTGAAAATTACAACAGTCTAGCTATTCATGAGCTACAGGCACAGCGGTGACAGAGCTTAGTGTCAATCCTGTGTTGTTACCCTTTGGGTACGTAACACCAAAAAAAATTGTATCTAGGTACCTACCGTAGGTTACGTGTGGTTTTAGTGAGTAGGAGTCCGGCATAGCATCTATGTAGTTTTCCTCACAATAAAAAATAAAAGGGGTTGCTACCGTACAGCAAACGAGTTTTTGCCATTTTTTGGGTAAGGTACCCTCCGTGCGAGGTTGACACACATTTGGCAGATTTTTTTATTTCTCAATTCACCTCCAAAGCTGACACCTGACCCGGATTCTTTTAAATTTATTTTATTTCCATTATTTAGGCACTTATCTGTATTTGGGTCACAAATTTTTCTACCAAATTTTAACTTCACTGGTTCTGTAGACGCACTTGATGGCAAATTAACCTGTGACTAAAAATATCATTGGAATAAGGGTCGTTCATAGACACAAACACCATGTTAATGTAGATAGGTTCCTATAATTACGCGTATAATTGATTTCGGAGTGTTCTGTTCAAGTTCGATATGAGCATCCGTCAATCCCCACATTAATAAAAAATCACGGGACACCCTGGCAGATGTGCAATATCGAAATTATTTTGTAAAAGAACCTAAAATTCAAATCCAAAAATAAATTTAGAATTTCGAGTTTCTATACATTTATTTGAGACTAGCTGAACCCGCAAATTCGTTTACGTCACATAAGGTGTATGAAAGGAGAGGTATTTCTTCATGAGACTCATCAAGAAGCGTGTAAAACTGCCCTGTTGGCTTAATCATAAAAGAGCTTAATGATTAAGGCTATTCTAAAACATTTCAGTCCACGCCTTCGACGCGGACTGAATTATTTTAAAATAGCCTTAATCATTAAGCTATTGTATGATTAAGCCAAGTAAGCCAACACGCCAGTTTAGATTTACCCATTTTTAGATTCATATGTCTATGTATGATTCTCTAAGTGATATAACTCCACCGAGATAATTTCAAACCAACGACAGAGACTCCATCACTCTGATCTTTATAAATAAGGATTTGGTGCATCACTGTGATAGAAATTGGAGGTTTTTAATGTGCTGCGGGGTAAACGGATTTTTGCGGTGGCGACGCCGTCAAAATGGTTGGCGACGCTATCAATACATCATATATCAATCAATATCAATCATCATCAATATACATTTAATAAAATCGCAACAGTTCGCTGTCTGTACATGGAAGATAAATAAGATAAAATATTATAGGGGGGTTTTATGAACTCAATAGAACCCAAAACAATGATTTTTAGAATTTTTGTCTGTTTGTCTGTATATCTGTTTGTCTGTACATTTGTGCACGCTAATCTCAGTAACCGCTTAACCGATTGCAATGCGGTTTTCTTTATTGTGTTAGGCTTTACTCCACTTAACATTAACCCCCTTATTCATAATCGTTTATTAAACCTATTTTAATTAAAACACACTTTAAGTCTATTGCTGTCTCTAACCAATGACAGAGTATGGTTAGAGACAGCAATAGACTTAAAGTGTGTTTTAACTAAAATAGGTTTAATAAACGATTATGAATAAGGGGGTGTTTATTTTCATGTCAATCGGTTCATAAATAAAAAAGTTATATTACTTTAAAGAATCATACATAGACATATGAATCTAAAAATGGGTAAATCTAAACTGGCGTGTTGGCTTACTTGGCTTAATCATAAAATAGCTTAATGGTTAAGGCTATTCCAAAACATTTCAGTCCACGCCTTCGACGCGGACTGAATTATATCTACCATTCGTATACGATACTCTCGAAACAAATATTTATAATTTCCACAATTTTTTTTCACCGCTGGGAATCGAAGTCACGACCTTGTGATCCGCAGTCGCACATTATGACCTCGCACCTTAGGACCAACCAGGCAGTCTAAAATTTGGACAGAATACTCTCCGCAGTTTGACAGTTTCTAATGAAACGAACCGGATGTAACATGTAAACTGAGAGAGATTGCAAAATAATGATTGGACAATTTCACAACATCTCTGAACCTTTCCTCGCTGCCAGATGAGCGTGCATCGGTACTTACTTACTACTTCCAACCTGTAAGTTCCGCTAATACAAATGGCATTTTTTGAAAATTTCGGGTTACTACAGTTTGCGTTGGAGGTGTCGTTTATTTTTATAAAAATACCCATAGACTATAAATACCTCTAGCGTACTATATAATTGTACAGTGGTTATGTCGCACTGATCTGTATTATAAAATAATACAGATCAGTGTTATGTCTGTACAGTGGAGATATTAAAAAAGAAAACACTTGGGTTAAAAAGAAAACATTTAGTAAGTACCTACCTACTTATTGTCTATTATTCAAAAGATCAAAAGCCTCATCGGAAACCTAGCTTAAGCACCTTGGTGGAGTTACCTACCTGGACAACTGTGGGTGGGCTAAACTGGCATGGCACACAATCGGGGGATTAGTGACACACGGCAGTGTGGGTAATTATATAATGGGATAGGTACCTACTTTATTTAAAAAAAACTGCGGTCAATATACTCTGATATATGTCGCAGCCACAATAACAAGGCAATTAATATACTTACAACTCGCTTTTTTTAAAAATCTAGATACCTACTCACATTAAAATTAAAACCACATTTACCTACAAAAAAATTGAGCCGTCGACGACGCCGTCTCGCCGCGGACGTGCTTAGAAAGATAAACTTCGGAAACGAACCGGCTTTGATGATGATCGCGAAGTATTGGGTATAATAAATTAGGTACTTTAGATACCTACCATCTATCGTAATGATTGTCGAAGCACTCTTCAATTTGGATATAGACACTAACTAGCAAATTATGTAAAATACGGTAGACAGACAAAGGTGAGATGGGGTCTTCCTAAGATCTTCGGAACCCAAGTCAGCCTTGCAAGTAATGCTCGTCCTGTCGACTATAAAAAAACTGACAAGGACATGGTGAAGAGAAAAAAGTGAAAAATTTGAATTTTTTCATGCTGTCCAAGGTCTTAAACTTGGCCTAACGATTGTCATTTTACTGAAAAACGGATTAAATTTCGAGTTTTTCTTTACATTAGTAAAGGAAAACTCGAAATGGAGTCTTATTTCTTCTTAACTCAACATATAAATAAGTTAATTAATATAATCTAATATAATATAATATCGATAGGCACTGTTTAAAAATATTTCATTGCAAGCCTCATATCATACCACCTCATACATAACTGCAGTAGGGGTTAGGGAAATCTTTGTGGAGTTGTACATACCTACTGCTGTACATTTCTATATCGCACCCGAAGAATGCGTCAAGGGGGTCATTATACTTAACTATCATCTAATAAAAAATACAAATTATAATATGTATGTATTTAAAAGTATTTAAGTATTAATATCCGTGGTCTGATACCCATAACACAAGCAGGTTATTCCTAGCTTACTTTGGGATCAGTCGGCGTTGTGTGAGATGTCCGTGAATATTTATTTATTTATTTTATTTATCTGACGCACGAGGATATGGGTGGTGACGTTTTCTTTTTTAGTTTTCTTGGCTTGAGAATATTGCCTGAGAAGAAATTTGAATCTTTTTTATTTGTTTGTTTTTAAGTTGTAGATCCCCAATTATTTTGCGAAAATACGAATTTTATGTCCAGATTTCGCCAAAGTTCTACTCCAGTAAAGCGGTGAAAAAATTACTAGAGCTGGAAAGTACCCAAAAAGAAAAACTGCGTTTCACTGCGTAAAGTATCATTTCCCCGCACTTGCTCTGCAAAACTGCAATGCATGGGCAGGGAGTACTACTGTAATAAATTCTCTAAGACAGTAAATATTGCGATACAATTGTATCCTATCGATACATGAGGGCGGAGAGTGGGTTGCTCGCCGACTTTATAGAAGCAGAAGCAAATCGAAGATGACAGCGAGATGTGACAGTTTCAAGCTTAAGCCTCAAGAAGTGGGATTACACTCCAATTGACCCACTAAATCTTCACCCCGAACCACAGACTGTCGGGAATTCGGGGACATTCTTCCGAGGAGTCACACAGTGCGCTCGGCGCTAGACAGTGATATGGAGTCCTAGGGACATCCTTCCGAGGGCTTACCCGGGGCTCTCAACCGTCGGCTGTTAGGTAGCATACGTATGGTTTTTAGTCGGTAAGAGTCCGGCATAGCATCCCTGTAGGATTTTCCTCACGTTAAAAAGGAGACAGCGTGATGTAAAAATTTGGCTATCTATGTAATGGATACTACCTATATTTCTATAGCACTGTGCAACCGTGAGATAATCCCCAGTGAACTAATAGAGACGACTATAAAGAAACAGCATTTGCTACAATGCAATGTACAGATTCATTGAAGCAAACTGCAAAAATACGTGAGAATTCTGCCATGAACACTTTCGTATTAAATGTATTATATTGTTGATACGATGAAAGTAATAAGGCCGTTTCAGATGAAGGTAAAGAGATTGGTTCATCATTTACGTATTACCGGAGAAAGAATTTAGGGCAAGCTTCCAGAGGCTGGGAGATCAGATGGCAATCAATCTATCATTTATATACTTAAGTCAAAAGTCTATCTATTCGCTCACAGTTCACTGGTTGGTCCTCAACAGCTCCTTATTGTTGCTGGTCATCTTGAAATCAACTTATTGCAGTTCACTGCTGGACCTCACTGATGGGTTAGGTTAGTCAGCCGGTGCACTACTTGTAGGTGTGGTTGGCGTGGCCCCGATGAGCTCGTAGGACCCGATCTAACCCAGACAGTCTAGTATCAATAAATAACATAATCATTGTCGTACCGGGTCCAGTCTACATATTCGGCAGTCAAGTCATTTTCACCTGCAAGTGGTGTCCCTGATAACGGACTAGGCTCCGGCGCGGATGTCCTTGCGGAGTTGAAAAGTGTGAAAGCAGTTGTTCTCAAAAATTGCGAAAATAATGCAGCCAAAATTAACTAGCCATGCAGCAATTAAAGGGGACTTCAGGCTCCAAAGTAAATTTAGGGTTAAGACACAAATTAGAAGAAACTAAAATAAAGAAAGAACATACTAAGTACTACATCAGTCTAACAAAGACAAGTCCAACATCCCATCAGAGTGAACTCTAGCTCCGAACTAGAAAATTAAGGTACCAATCGATACTCAAATGAGAGTGAGATCCGCATGTTCCGATGAAAGTATCTTTATTTGGAACAAGTAACTTGACATTTGCCCTCACTGTTGTTTAAACAAAGCAGATTAAACGGCGTTAACCCTCAATGCAGGCCATTAGACCGGTCACAGCCTTGTGACCATGAGTCATGCTTGAGTCGCGCATGCGTACTACATTGATGAGTCAATATCAAGTCTCTTCAGGGAGACCACTAATTTATTCTTTGTAAGTAGTATGACATGCTTGACCCATGAGTAATAATATTAAACATATTTTTAAATAAACCTAAGTATATTTAGACTCCTATTGAAGCAAAAAGTTCTGAAATTAAACTTATTAGTGGGCACGATTGCACTTAATATGACTTCTCGATAAAAGACCTAAATGAGCCCCAATTCCGTCGACCAAGAACCAATGGTCGAAGCACATTCCTTGCCTTGTTTCATTTTTTATTCCACGCTTACCTAGCTCCCATGCGGTATGACCGAATCTAGAAATTTAATACTTATGGCATTTTGTTCAGGATGGACCTGAACATAAGAGTGGTACGACGGCATTTCCGGTTGGCTATTGGTCAACCGGAAGTCTCAAGGAGCCATTCAATCCATTCATACGTTCACAATTTCACATTACATAAACAGCCAATGATCAGCAATAAAATTGACTTACCTACTTATTAATTAATTATGGAAACAAACAATTGCAATGTTACATAAATTATTACAAATACATAATAATGTGTAAGTATTAGGTATAATTAACACAGTAGTTAATTAATACAATGCAATACGTACATAATACAAATATACATATAGTGACATAATAAAAATGTATTTAAAAAAAGTATAAATATAGGCAGTAATATTTGCGTGTGTGCGAATTAAAATAGCTGGGTTGTGTTGATATTTTATAAAAAAAAATGTTTATAAACAAATCAATCAGAAGTGGATCAATGTTCTAATCATGTTTACAATAGAGATGATCAGTATTTTTAAGCAGATCGGTAATTAGATCATGGTCTCATGAAGATGGAAATCAAATCGAGCAGTGTTCAATAAAAGTTCCGTGTGGCGACGCGACGGGGGGCTCCGTGCCTCCGTACGGCCACCCCAATTCATGCCGAGACTGTCGTAAGCGGCGACTAAACTAAAGGGAATGCTTTCGCAAAACGAACCATTGCGTAGAAAAGAAAAACTCTGGATGAAACCTTGTCGTCAGTAAAATGACAATCGCTTAGACCATATAACACGGGACTAGCCTTTGCGAACCACCGCATACAAAAATATTCTGCCAGTTTTCATACAAGTGAAGGGGGAAACACAAAGACATATAAAATTTCATTGCATTTAAAAATGTATTAATCGACAAACGCGTAATGGCTGTTGTGTGTTAATTGTTATTGTACAGTCAACTACAATTTAATGTACTAGTTTAATCATATAAAATCATGTACTGATGTACAGGCTTTTCATAAAGCGTAAAGACCAAATGGTCATGTGCAATGGCAGAAAACAATGCTTAAGTAAGGCGCATCCTGTGGTTAGATGATCTAAGGACAATCGTTAAGCCAAATGGAAGGCCTTATGGGCAGCTTGAAAAATTTTCAACAAACGGTCGTCACGACCGTTCCTTTTGCTTGTTCATTTCAACACGGCAATAGGCTCACCAGTCTCACCACCATAAAACTATAACATGAAATGTGGGCTTATACTATGCCTCTGCCTAAGTATTCGGGAATAAAGGCGTGACTATTATTATGTACTAGCTGACCCGCGCAACTTCGTTTGCGCCACGTAAGAGAGAGTATCCCGTCGCGTTGCGTTTACTCCCGTAGCGTCTCGTCGTTAATATTCAATACTACGTAAGAGAGAGAGAGAGAAAGGTTTCTCGTGGGGTATATTCCCGTCGCATTATTTTTAAGAACAATTTCGTTTATGAAAGAGGTATCCCGTGACATTATTGTAGAAATAAATTGATTGCCATTAAAATGGTTATTGTGCACCAACCCAAAGATAGACACATGCTATCGCGCAATTTTTTAGAACTTTTTTAAGAGGAACAATTTTGTAGTACATATTTTTTACATAACTACAAATATTTACGCAGCACACGCAACGAAGCTCTCAAAAGTAATAACTTTTCCCCCGTTTTTGAAACATTTACTATTACTGCTCCGCTCCTATTCGTTATAGCGTGATGCTATATAGCCTATGACATTTCACAATAACGTAGCTTTCTATTGATGAAAGAATTTTTAAAATCGGTTCAGTAGATCCCGAGATTACCCCTTACAATTTAACAAACACACAAACTTTACTTCTTTATAATATTAGTATAGATGTATGTTAAATAAAATTAATTATTGTGAATATCTATGTAAGTATAACATAAGTAGGTATAAAACCTACGTGATTTTTTTTAATAATCCCTAAAAATAGAGCATTAAAAATCAACCTACCGAGCTCCTTTGGGGTAAGCCAGTAGGAGAAACAGTACCTACCTATAGCTTGAGGTAGGGTTGAGGACTATCAGAATCCCTCACCCACTTGCGTAGAAAGTGGTCACCGCATTGCACATCATCTCGATCTTCATTTGTTTTTACAGATTTTTATTTGTTTTTACTGATCTTCATTTGTTTTTATAGTATGTATTTCCTATGTTTTCTATCCAGTAGTACCGCGGGTAAAGACTTAAGGTGCGCGTCCATTGGCCCGCGCCGGACGCACCGCACGCACGGCTCGCAACGGATTTTAGTTTGTATGATTTTACACAGCGCTGCGTTCACTATCCGCACCGGCCGCATCGAAAGCCGGCATTTATGAGCAAACAATGCGTTGCGTGACGGTGATGTCACACAAATGCAAATCAGTTGGCCACTGGCATCACCTACTGCGCACGTGTTGAAACTTAAAAGTTTTAATTACTTAATATTTTTCTTTTTTAAGGGTACCTACATTTATTTCAGTTTATATTTTCTATCTTTACAAATAAATAAAACTGAAGAGTGTGTTAAAAGTACAGATTTTCAATGATGGCATATGAATGTATAAACGAAATTTTAGCAAAAACACTATTTTAAAAATTTTGGTCTCAATGTCCTAAACATTCATTGAAGTCGCGGTCACAGTTAGTTTTAAATAAAAAACCGATTACATTATTATATACTTTATTTTAAAATTTTGGTTTATTGTAACCGTCTACCAGCTCTTACTCTGCTGTGTGGCCAACCTACAGATACAGTTAACTTTTGAGTTTAGCTCTTGACATGTGAATTTAATTGAAAAATCTTTCTTCATCATGAAGTAAATCGGGAACAAATAATGAGTGATACTCTCCAAATATTGGTCGCTGTATTCATATTATGAACCCTCATTTTACAGTTTTATGTTTTTCTTTATCTTCCAACAAGCAACCAATAAAATTTATATCTTCGTCAACCTACATGGCATAATACGTCCACTCACGACAAGGAAACACTCATAACTAAACAAAAAATCCGGATACAGTGGACGCATGCCATCGGCAAATCCGTTTAATGCGTTGCGTGCCGTGCGTGCGGTGCTTCCGGCGCGGGCCAATCGACGCGCACCTTAAGTCGACCGAAAGGAATTGAATTAGGTACCATGGTATCTACCTACTACTGGGATAAATAAATAAAATAAATATTCATGTCACGTTTCCAAAATATAATTAGAAGAAATGATTTGATTTCGGTTATCTGTGTCAGTAAATTTTATTACATTGCCTGGCAGCAACGTAGTGTTGCAAACTTGCAACTTTCTAACTAAAGTTATAGCTATGCCAAAATGCTAAACTGAATAACAGACATGTATTAATGAACAGATAAAAACAATGAACTAGGTAGGTACATCGTCATAACCAAGGACAGAAATGATGACTCACATTTGCAGTTGAGGTTCATCTACTATCCTGGTTCGCGTCCAAATTTCAAAGTTTCAGCCAAGAGTCAAGACCTGGCGATTTTTTCATTCTCCGGCAATACTCATGCAGCGAATTTGCGATGAGGAGTTAAGTACTTACGTAAAGACTGAGATTTATGACCACTTTCCCAGTCGCAAAGTACCCAATATTGGACTACACCAAGAGGTCGGTGGTCTTATTAGCCGATATAATTGTGTGAGCTCGTAAAAAAATATCCCTCTGAATTCGCGTGCTTTCACACATAGTTTGGTCCCCCTCCAGGGCAGGGTAGGGGGTCCGGCCCTTTGCCAAAACCTAAGCGTAATCTACTACACTAAAAAAATTAAAGACTGCAAAAAAATCTCCTCACACTTTTTGCTTTGAGGTGATAGAATATCTGCATGATGTCCGCCATGGAGTAAAGAAAGAGTCGGAAAGATCTCGACAGACATGTTAAACATTCTGTAAAATCTGAATTGTAAAATTACTTTTAATAAATATAATTATATTTCACGCTCATACTACTTTATCTTTTTTTAAATACAACGGCTATGATTGTACAGGCTCTGAATACTCATTATTTTCAAGTTTATTTAAAAACACTGTCAATTTCCTTATTCAAAAGAATGACTGAACAGTCTATGCATGTATCATCAAATTAATGTATTGTAAGTAAGTACCTTAGTTGAGGAATGTGACTCTTTTGGTGAGTTTTTTTTTACTATACTTAGTTCATGCTCATGCCGCTAACGATATTTTTAAAACATTTGTCCAAACAAGTTAAGTACTATCCACGCCACGAGCCGTATGACACATCGTGTTAGACATTCATTGTGCACATAAAATATTTATTTATCATTATTAACACGCACAAATGACTCATACCACTTCCGTAATGTAGCTTCGATAGTCGATACTGGGTACCTTACCTTACCTACTGTGTACTGTGAGATAGCTTGAATCATAATGTACTTACCTAATACCTTCCTCAATCAATCAAATCATCTAGTTAGGTATATCATCTATGGGACTAGCCTTTGCGAACCACCGCATACAAAAATATTCTGCTAGTTTTCATAGCGGGTGAAGGGGGAAACACAAAGACATATAAAATTTCATTATATTTAAAAATGTATTAATCGACAAACGCGTAATGGCTGTTGTGTGTTAATTTTTATTGTACAGTCAACTACAATGAAATGTACTAGTTTAATCATATAAAATGATGTACTGATGTACAGTGCTTTTTATAAAGCCAAAAGACCAAATGGTCTATTGGCTTGGCAGAAAACAATGCTTAAGTAAGGCGCATCCTGTGGTTAGATTATCTAAGTCTATAGCTAAACTATACCACGACTCACCCGCAGAACAAAATCCTATATGTGTTTCCGATTGTTTTCAGACAAATTGCTATCTTGTCCAGTGGCGGCTGTACCTTAAGTGCGCTCGTGCGGTGAACCACCAGTTCAAAAGATATAAAAATTACGAAATTTTACGACACCTTTATTATTTAATTACCTACCATTAGGTATGTAAGTAACCTATTCTTACAAAAACTAAAAATAAAACAAATAACATATCTTATTGTGACGAAACAAATTAAGCTCTTTGCTACACTACTAAAGCCTAAATTCCCTGTAAAAAACATCGGCGTGCGTTTTCCCGAGCGCACGAGAACGGCCCATACAACTTGTACTTTATCCGAGCTAAAACGCCTGGCGCGTGAGACAAAGCATAGTTCATAGAAAATGTACCGAGCGATGAGCCTGATTTCGTGCGCCGCACGCGTTTGGGAAAACCGAACTTTACCCGAGAGCACCCGACCCTTAGACCATTTAACACGGGACTAGCCTTTGCGAACCACCGCATACAAAAATATTCTGCCAGTTAACATACAAGTGAAGGGTGAAACACAAAGAGATATAAAATTTCATTGCATTTAAAAATGTATTACTTAATCGACAAACGCGTAATGGCTGTTGTGTGTTAATTGTTATTATACAGTCAACTACAATGAAATGTACTAGTTTAATCATATAAAATGATGTATTGATGTACAGTGCTTTTATAAAGCCAAAAGACCAAATGGTCATGTGCAATGGCAGAAAACAATGCTTAAGTAGGGCGCATCCTGTGGTTAGATGATCTAAGACCCGACCCGATGTTTTGTTTGACGAAATTCGAATTCTCCCGGTATTGTTTCGCTGTACATAATATATGTACGTATGTATCTGTGACGGGTTAAATATTTATTGTTTGATTTTTAAATTGTTAGTTTTTTATTTATTTTGATCTTAGTTCTATTCTATATTTCTTTTCTTTAATAAACAAATATTTATTTATTTATTAAAGAAAAGAAAATATTGCTTGTAAAGTTTCTGGGGTGTGTTTACAAAACTTTTCAAAATAAACATACTGCATACATATGAATGCATTTATCTCCGAAGGGGTAGGCAGAGGCATAGTATACGCCCACGTTTGTGCTTATAGTTTTATCTCAGATTACATAATAATATTTTATGTCCCACGTAATAGGTAGGTGGTCAGCCTAATGCCGGGATTCAAAATAAAGTTGATATAAAATTGGCGGGACCACCAAGGCTCTTATTAAATTTAAATCTAGAGAGCAAGTAAAGTGCACCACCAGTTTAACCCTACATAACTAAACTATATTCATTGTTACATAGTTACTAAACTTTCGTCGGGCGGACTACGCAATAAAAATCGTGAAAATAATCAAAAATATTTATCAACAATGGGAACTGGTTACATGTCACTTAAGTTTGGTTAATTAGGAACTAATTTAAAAAAAAAACAATATAAATAACTATTCTGCACAGTTACTACACATATCGATATTATAAGATCCACAAATTGCATTTTTGCACTTCATGCATCGATGCTTCTTCATTATACGAGCTTCGGAAGGACATAACAAACAAATTTTGCGCACATCACACACAGTATGGACAGGAGTTTCAGGGTTGGAAGACTCGCCAAGAATATCATTTATCATGACCTTGATGTCACGCCTCAAAATCGGCGTTTGTAATCGCTCCCCTAGCCAAGGCTCCATCAGTTCGTCTCCGATCTTTATTACAAAATCGCGCCGGGATAACGGTTTTCTTTTTATTTCTGATGATGTTGGAGATATAAACGGCATAGGCATTAATTGTAGCCAAGTTCGTCTCAACTTACGGGTAGAAACTGATCTAGGTACAGACGACCACTTATGTTTGTTTTTGCCATAAATTAATCGAGTGGTTGTTTGAAGTACTCTTTGATTACCCTGGATTGAGGTTGGAAGAACTGGTTCAGAGGAATTCGGATCATGAATACCCATCAGAAGAGTCATCAGAGTCTATAATTTGAGTTCTTTGCCTCTAACTTGGTTGTAAATCGTCATTATCTGAAGATTCGCTTAAAAAATTGGAATCACTGCCAGTGTAGTGATGTATCTCTGCCACATTATCTTCTGTCTCCGACGCTGAACTATTCGGCCCCTCCTCACAGTCATTTGCCATTTCTTCTTCCAGTCATTGATGTATCTGTTCATCTTGGTTTCTCAAATCCATATAGAAAAAGAAGTATAAATCATGCCAAACAAAATGTATATAAATTAGTTGCAATAAAGAAAACTTTCATAAAACAAACTTTTTATAGCATCTATCACTTTATTATAATATAATATAATAATTAAAATCTAAATTAAAAAGAAATATTTAATTTATTGTGTGTATAAATTAAAGAAACATTAATAAATACTCATACATACCTTTGAAAAAAACTACCGTAATAACTAAACTTTCGTCAGCCGGGCGACGATATAGTCGTAGGTAACTACCTAATTATAGTGTAATCGAAATCGAGTCACACGATGCACTAATTGATCTATTAAGGAAGGTAAACAAAGTATGGCGGGAGCGGGGCGCGGGGAAGTAGGTGCACTTGACTTTCTCGGAGAGGGGCGTCGTCGCGTAGACGAATGTTTAGTTATGTAGGGTTAAGGACCCACCGGCCGCCACTGAATTCTTGTCTATCTCTCTGTTGTGAGGGTTGAAATTTGGGTTTAAGATAGCATTTAGCTAGGCTCGGCCATTGTTACAATGGGTGTCCCAAAAGATTAAAAAGTGAACCCTAACTGTTTAAGAGTTACACAAATTGTTAAATACTAGTTATTAAATAGCAAGGTGTCTGTAAAATATTGCAGAAACAGAAAGGACTTGGTTCTACGGATGTGTCCGGTGTCAGGCCCGTCCCGGGTTTACGACACGATTTCGAAAGCCATTTGTGCGAGACGCCAGATAATCGAATCCGAGTCGTGGTACTCTGAGTCGGGGTGTTAACTTAACCATTCACTCATTATTGTTAACACCTCGACTTGGATAGGTTAGGTTAGAAGACTCCGCTCCGCTTCGCTCCCGCCTTAGCCTTCGTGATTTTTTTTTGTTTTTAAAGACCCATTACTTTCGATGATGTGCCATTCGCACAACTGTATGTTCGGTCCTATGGCTGTCGCACATTTGTCTTTTCGATCAAATGGCCCATTGGCTAAATGGCGTTTCGTTCATATGGAATTTCGATTATCGGGCGTCGCACAAATGGCTTTCGCTTATATGTCTTTCGATATCGAGTCCTAAACCCGTCCGTCCCGTGCTGGCCAGCAGTCAAAATGTTGAGAAGCACTCATAATTTTGAGTCTCACATAAAACTATCCTGCTAGCCCCGCAGCAGATAAAGGGCCAAGTCAAGTCGATTTCTTGTCAAAATATCTACAGTCACATTTAACGCGGTACATTTGTATAACCTAGCTTGTGATAGGACTGTAGAACAATAAATATCAGAGTGATTTTACTATGGCAACATTGGCAACAATACTAAAGGACATGGAAATCCGGCTAAATCATGGTGTTGCTGTATAATGAGAAAGCTAATAAGTAGATAGGATACTATTGGTGGTATTAATTCTATAAAGAGTCAGTCAGTAACCACTTGAAATGACTCAACGAAGGAAATGCGACGCATCGCATAGAATATAAACTCGTTTAACCATTGTGTTGTAAAATGCTAGAACATCCTACTTTATTTTTTTATTTTCTCGATTATGGCATGAGTGCGTGAATCATTTACCATTCACCTACCCACTTAATAATTTGTTATATCGATGCGTAAAGATTTTGGAAAGCCAAATTCGAAGTTTAAACCCAATTTAAACTACACTGTGTAAATATATTTTTTTTGAATGAAAAATCCATAGGTCGCTGGTTCATATCCGGCTCGAAGGACCAATGATTGGGGTGAGATTAAGATAAACTAGGATAAAAGATTATAAAGATACTTCATTTCAGTAACACAACTGGGTTAACGATTAAAACTAATGAGGTAAATGGGATGAGATTGAGTCGCGCCCGATATGCTTTCCGAAAGCGTACCTACTGACTGTCTTACTAAGGTATATAAAATATTCAATGCATATCGCGCGGTGTCGTAATTTCGCTGACATAGTTATATTTGCTCGGTGATTAACCAGAATACAAACCGACGCGACAGAACGGAGTTTCAGAAGGAGTCAGGAGTCGGTTTTATTTTTAGTTAAGTTTTTTTTTTTACCTTTTAAAAGTCGACCATATATTAAACATTGAGATATAAATATTATAATGTACTACGTAGTAATAATAAGTCAATGATATTAAATACTTTATTAAAAATAACCTAGTAGATAGAATATATTAAATACTTACTTAAGTAATCTGTGGTCAGAGAGTACATGGCAACGAAAAATCCTAAATCTATGGGCAAAACTAATCATAAAAATAAATATTTTTGGAACATTGTGTAACACAATGCAAATTAAGCTAACCTAATACAGTACATACTACGAAACCCTAAACCCAAAATTGTGCCTCAAGCAAGACGTACTACTCAGTCGCGTTATAGTTATTCATGATACAAGTGAGGTATGTAGGCGAGGAAACCGAGAGTGTAATGACCAAACCTCACGTGTGTCATACGACGTTTTTCAACACACTTACGAGTACAAAAACAAATTTTATAATTATTCATACTCAAATAAACAATGCACACAGCACAGGCGGAAAGTTTGTCAAAAAGGCGCGCTGACATTTTTTTTTCTGCGCGTAGGATGTTAGCCTTAGACCATATATCACTGGTTGAAAAAACTAACAGAGAATTCTAAACGAAACTTTTACTATAACCCGCAACTTGAAACCTGAGCGCAGTAGGTAATCGGATCCAACACCCAGTCTGGTATTTCCAAGTTCAAAATGTCCTGGTATCGTTCGGTGAAGTCAATGTGGAGGTTTTCCAAATGTTGGCAGTAGGCAAACAATTCGTCGTTACTGCATGATACTGATAAATTTAGAAAATTGTGAAACTCACGTCTGCCCAGATTCTTCTTGTGTAGAAGCAGTTTGGCTGCGAAAGCAGCAACGACGTTTTTTGTTTTAATTAAATTTAGTTTATCGCCTTGCAGTTGGCGATTCATGTCGTTGAACAATTTATACAGGTCTGTCATGTAAGCTATATCATTCTTTGATGTTATGAGCTTGTCGTGCAAAACTGTATCTTTAGTTTCCAAGAACTCTATAACAGAGTCAAACAGGTTGTAAATCGAGTCAGACAATTGCCTCTTGATAGCCAACGAACTTCAGTATGAAACAACAAACGGTTGAAATCCTCGTCATTAGTAACACAAAGCTGATGAAATAATCTATCATTCAAAGAGCTGTTGCGGATTTTATTGACTGCTTTGATGACATATTGCAGTGATTGAAATAGTTTTTCACTTAAGTTTCTAGCAACTAAATGTTGTCTATGAATAACGCAATGTACACCAAGGACATCTGGAATTTTATTTTTTAAGTACGCTATGAGGCCTTTATGGCACCCTGTCATAGCCGGAGCGCCATCCGTAGCAACTGAAATAATATTTTTCGAAGGAATCTCTTTCTCACCGCAAAACTTTTCCAATGTATTGAATATGGTTTCACCTTTTGTATCGGTCTCTAAATTTCTAGCAAATAATAGTTCTTCACATATTTTCTCATCTTTAATAAACCTCACGTAAGACAACAACAATGCTTCATTAGTTGGTAAAGTGGACTCATCGAGCTGAATTGAGAATTGACTTGTCCTCAGGTGATCGCACAATGATTCTTCAATGTTTTCAGCCATTTCATCAATTCGTCTTTGCACAGAATTATTACTCAAAGGATTTTTTCGCATAATATCTGCGGCCGGTTTATGAAGCACAGTAGTTATTACTTCATTTATTGCTGGCAATATTAACTCTTCTCCGATGTTATGTGGTTTGCCTTTTTGAGCAATTAACAAGGAGATATTGTACGAAGCTCGAAGTCCGTCGTCATCTTGCTTAGCAGCCGCCGAAAATAGTTTTACTACACTTGGCTGAGTATTATGCTTCTTCTCTAGGTCTTGAAAATATGCTACATTCTTGTCTTTCTTATCTGGATGCATTTTATTCAAATGATCTTGCAGCCTTGAAGGCTTCATTGCTTCATCCGGAAATGTTTTTAGACATAGAAGACACAAAGGCGACGATCGGTTTGTGGGATTTTCAATAAATCCGAATTTAATATATTCCGCTGAGTATTGCCGTCTCTTCTTTTTTACTTCCGACATTGTTTTGCTTTCAGAAATACGTTCAACTTCGCGAGTAGAGGAGGCGTAAGTACTGCTCATCTATTGCGCGCGAGACCACAAATGAAAATAAAATAAATATTACATTGTTTATATAGGAATGCTTAAGCAGCACGCACCGACAGGAATAAAACAAACATGCATAAACTCGTTTATCTCATTCGACGCTCAATCGTACTCAACAAGTCCGAACAAGCATTCAATGAACCAGCCGACTGATGCAGGAATGCACAATTCGGGTTATTTAACAAAAACTTGTTAAAACATGATAGACTTAAGCAGCACGCACCGACAGGAATAAAACAAACATGCATAAACTCGTTTATCTCATTCGACGCTCAATCGTACTCAACAAGTCCGAACAAGCATTCAATGAACCAGCCGACTGATACAGGAATGCACAATTCGGGTTATTTAACAAAAACTTGTTAAAACATGATAGATATCTACGAGTACTAATAACTATTAATTTTTTCTATCTATATACACTCATTTGCAAAAAAAAACGGGCACCTAAGCAATGAACCATTTCAAATGTTAATATTGCTTTGTTTGATAATTATTGGTAGTTTTATCCTTACAATTTGGTAAATTTATAAGAAAATAATCGTTTTCATCAGTATTTCATAAAATTTTGTTACAATTTATAGGAAATAATGCTAAACATCGCTAGCAGTGTATGTTCGCTAGTAGTGAAGTAAAATAAAAAAGTTTTTATGTTTGTTTTTCTTTATATATATCTACAATCCAAGGGGTACAAAATTGAGGCTGCAGTAAATAAACTCAGTTGGAGGAACAAGGAGCCTCTAAATTTATTTATGCTCAGCTTCAATAATCAAGAAGATATCCAAAATATCTACAAAATTAACTATATTTTAGGATGTAAGGTGGAAATCCACCCCCTAAAAACTCCAAAACTAATACCCCAATGCAAAAAGTGCCAAGCCTATGGCCACACGCAAAAATACTGCTCTAAAGAGCCGAGATGCGTTAAATGTACTGGCAAGCACCTAACAACGGATTGCCAAAAGCCCGCCACTGACAAACCGAAATGTGTCCACTGTGGTGAACCTCATCCCGCTAACTATAGGGGATGTATAGTAGCCAAGGAATTGCAGAATTTCAAAAATAAAAATATGTCAAAGAACCCTCATCATTTGCCGAGACAAACTATCGATGTAAACACGACAAAACCTATTAAGGTCACGGCTCCGCCGCAACCTTGCCCGTCAAGCAAAAATAAGCCGAGAAACGCTTCATTTGCAGAAATTGCACGTAATAGCAATAATGCAACTCGAGACAATGTAAACATTGAAGTGAAATTAAATCAGGTACTACAACTTATGATCACGTTCGATGAACGTTTAAAAACAATTGAAAATAGCACTAAAAGAGCTACATCTCAGCAACAGTCATGAATAAAACCTTGAAAATTATGACTTGGAATGCTAATGGTCTACAGAAACATCAACATGAGTTACAAGTAGTCCTAGATAACGAAAATATCGACGTCTGTTTGATATCCGAGTCCCATTGCACAAACGAGTCCTACATTATGCTAAATGGATATAGAGCATATCATGCTTTACATCCATACAATAATGCTAGGGGAGGTAGCTCCGTTATAATAAAAGAAAGTATTTCTCACTATCAATCCATGATACATGAAGAATGTGACATCCAAGCAGTATCGGTATGCGTTGAAACGAAACGTTATCCGCTAACAGTGGCAGCAATATATTGTCCTCCGAGATATAAGATCAAAAAAGAGCAATACGTTAACTTTTTGCAAAAACTCGGCAATAGATTCATTCTTGGGGGTGACTTTAATGCCAAGAACACGTACTGGGGTTCCAGATTAACTTCAACAAAGGGAAGAGAACTACGAAGTGCCATGAACGAAATCAAATGCGACGTAATATCAACTGGGAAACCGACTTACTGGCCAACGGATCCAGATAGATTGCCAGATTTGATAGATTTTTTATTTTTAAAAATATATCGTCAAACTATTTGACCATTGAAGAAGGTTTTGATATGAATTCTGACCACTCCCCGATAACTCTACAACTTGGTGAAAATATTATATTCAGAGAAACTTATCAATCATTAGTCAATTCAAAAACAGACTGGTCAAGTTTTCAGGTTGACTTAGAATCCAAAATCAAACTCAATGTGCCCCTCCGAAATGAAGTTCAATTGGACTTTGAGGTTAACAAGTTTACTTCGGATATTCAGCAGGCGGCATGGGAAAATACACCTGCTTTAATGACAAGGAGTAAAGGTAATATATATCCTAAAGAAATCATTGAACTAATCGCCGAAAAACGGCGACAGAGAAAGAAATGGCATCACACAAGATCACCCTCCGATAAAAATATACTAAATAGCTTGACAAAAACGCTAACTAAAACTATTAAAGCCTATAAAGAAGACTCAATTGCCACTTCACTGGAACACTTGTCTAGTGACCGCACCAGCAATTATTCACTCTGGAAGGCGTTGAGGAAATGCAAAGCACCTATTACACCCATTCCTCCCATAAGGGAAACTAACGGCAAATGGGCTGTAAGCAATGAACAAAAGGCAAAAAGATTTGCGCGACATTTAGAATCAATATTTCAACCAAATGAAGGATCATCAGAGGACTTGCCGTACCACGAACGCCAACAAGATTTGTCGGAAATAAAATTGGTAACCCCAAAAGAAGTTGCATTCGAAATTAGAAAAAGCATGAAAGTGAAAAAAGCGCCAGGCTACGACCTTATTACAGGTCAGGTACTACAACATCTCCCACGAAAAGCATTGGTGAAATTAACAAACCTATTTAATGCAGTAATAAGATTGAAATATATTCCAGCCGTTTGGAAAGTAGCTGAAGTCATAATGATAGCAAAGCCAGGAAAACCGCCACACGAACCAACATCTTATAGGCCGATATCTTTGCTACCTATAATTTCTAAATTGTTCGAAAAACTTCTATTAAAAAGAATGAAACCTATACTTGACCAAAAAGCTCTAATACCTAATCACCAGTTTGGTTTTAGGGAGAGACATTCCACTATAGATCAAGTACATAGGATCACGAAACTTATTGAAAATGCATTAGAAGAAAAAAAAGTGTGCTCCTCGGTGTTCCTAGATGTCGCGCAAGCTTTTGATAAAGTATGGCATAAAGGACTAATACATAAACTGAGTTCGATGCTGCCTTCCCCATTTGTAGCTATTTTAAAGTCTTATATCTCTAACAGAATGTTTAGAGTAAGGCAAGAAAATGCTTTCTCAGAACTTAAGGAAATAAAAGCTGGAATACCACAAGGTAGCGTGTTAGGGCCGGTTTTGTACCTATTATACACCTGTGACATTCCAGAATCAGAAAACAGTCTCATTGCAACTTTCGCCGATGACACCGCCATAATGTCAACTGGAAATACTCGCGAGGAAGCCGTGCAAAATGTGCAAATCGCAGTGACAAAAGTCTTTGAATGGACCAAAAAGTGGCGCATCAAGCTCAATGAAACAAAATCGACTCACATTGACTTTACTAACAAATCAGCTGTCTACTACCCAGTTTATATCAACAAAAAGATCATTCCGTTTGCAAATACAGCAAAATATCTAGGTATGACACTTGATGCAAAGTTGCGGTGGAAGGCACATATTAAGAAAAAACGAGAAGAACTCAACATACGCTATAACGATATGTATTGGCTGCTTGGAAAGAAATCAAGTTTGTCAATACCAAACAAACTTTTACTTTACAAACAAGTCCTTATGCCGGTATGGACATATGGTGTACAGCTGTGGGGCTGCACTAAACAGAGCAACAGAAATATCATACAGCGTTTCCAAAATAAAGTGCTAAGGGGCATAGTTGATGCACCTTGGTACGTTCGAAATGATGACCTTCACCGGGACCTTCAAGTACAGCCGGTTGACAAAATTATCCAACGTTTCGCAGAAGCTCATGAAAAGAGACTGCTCCACCATGACAATCCGGAGGCAATTCAACTCCTCGATTGGACGGACTTAAAAAGAAGACTCAAAAGAACTAAGCCCTTTGAGTTAGTATAGTGCCTAGTGAGAATAATAAGTGTCTTTAGTGCTTACTGTTTAAGAACACAAGAACAAAGTGTATTAATTTATCAGACTCTAAGATTAATCAATGGATTCTTTTCTTAGAATAAGTATTATATAGAAGATTAAGTCAGCATAAAATTACTTATTAGCCTATAAGCTAGATTGTAATAGTCTAAAGTGTACCTATCTACCTAAGATAGCGTACACTTTATACAAAAAAAAAAAAAAAAAAATGTTTGTTTTTCTTTAATAAAGTAAAAGCAGATAAATGTTTAGTATCGAGTGTGACCCCCTCTAGCTAAAATCACAGCTTGAATTCGTCTGGGCATGCTAGCGAGTATATCCCGGATACTTGCTTGCGGAATACGTTCCCACTACGCAGTAATCACATTCTTCAGCTCTCTGATGGTCTGCGGAGCCGGGTGTACTGATCTCACACGCCGTTTTAGAACGTCCCAGATATGTTCTATGGGATTGAGGTCGGGACTTCTAGCTGGCCAATCCAAACGACAGGTCGGGACTTCTAGCTGGCCAATCCAAACGACGAATGCCGACCTCTTGTACATACGCATTAACATCGCGGGATCGGTGGGCGCGAGCATTGTCGTCAGTGATGGGCAAAATGTAATTAGATTAACCGTTACAAATTATAATTACTTTGTAATGCTTAATTCAATTACTCTGTAACAGATTACTTGAGTAATTAATTACAATGAGTACTAGCAGTAACTAATTAATGAGTAATGGAATTACACGTTAATCTAATTACATTGCAACTAGTTACTCATTAATTCAATTAACCAACACTCGTAATTACCAACTCTGTCCTGTGCTGTGGATTCGTCGCGGCCCAACCAAGGGGTGAATCGATATTGATGCGGTTTTTTGATGTAAGTCAATGTGTCCAGGTTGGTAATCAGCTATAAAATTTGAAGACCATCAGCTCAATTCCTGAGTGACGAAGGAATTTCACTGGAATTCCCATACGCTAATCACAAAATTTCATGATGGGTATCGTTTAAGGGGTTTTTTGGTATGCTGAGTACGAATCACATGATAATTTTGCAATCCAATATGGCCGCCGCGCCGTAGTCACAAAATGTCATGATGGGTATCGTTTAAGGGGTTTTTTGGTATGCTGAGTACGAATCACATGATAATTTTGCAATCCAATATGGCCGCCGCGCCGTAGTCACAAAATTTCATGATGGGTATCGTTTAAGGGGTTTTTTGGTATGCTTAGTGCGAATCACATGATAATTTTGCATTCCAATATGGCCGCCGCGCCGTAGTCACAAAATTTTATGATGGGTATCGTTTAAGGGGTTTTTTGGTATGCTGAGTACGAATCACATGATAATTTTGCAATCCAATATGGCCGCCGCGCCGTAGTCACAAAATTTCATGATGGGTATCGTTTAAGGGGTTTTTTGGTATGCTGAGTGCGAATCACATGATAATTTTGCAATCCAATATGGCCGCCGCGCCGTAGTCACAAAATTTCATGATGGGTATCGTTTAAGGGGTTTTTTGGTATGCTGAGTGCAAATCACATGATAATTTTGCAATCCAATATTGCGGCCGAGCCGTAGTCACAAAATTTCATGATGGGTATCGTTTAAGGGGTTTTTCGATGTGCTGAGTACGAATCACATTATAATTTTGCAATCCAATGTGGCCGCCGCGCTGTAATCACAGAATTTCATGATGGGTATCGTTTAAGGGGTTTTTCGATGTGCTGAGTACGAATCACATGATAATTTTGCAATCCAATATGGCCGCCGCGCTGTAATCATAGAATTTCATGATGGGTATCGTTTAAGGGGTTTTTTGGTTTGCTGAGTACGAATCACATGATATTTTTGCAATCCAATATGGCCGCCGCGCCGTAATCACAAAATTTCATGATGGGTATCGTTTAAGGGGTTTTTTGTTAACCCGAAATTCGTACTCAGCATACCAAAATACCCCTTATACGATACCCAACATGAACTTTTACAACGGCGGCGCGGCCGCCATATTGGATTGCTAAATTAACCCGAAATTCGTACTCAGCATACCAAAATACCCCTTATACGATGACCAAAATGGACTTTTACAACGATGGCGCGGCGGCCATATTGGATTGCTAAATCAACCCGAAATTCGTACTCAGCATAACAAAATACCCCTTATACGATACCCAACATGAAATTTTATAACGGCGGCTCGGTGACCATATTGGATTGCAAAATTAAACCGAAATTCGTACTCAGCATACCAAATTACCCCTTATACGATACCCAACATGAACTTTTACAACGATGGCGCGACGGCCATATTGGATTGCTAAATTAACCCGAAATTCGTACTCAGCATACCAAAATACCCCTTATATGATACCCAACATGAACTTTTACAACGATGGCGCGGCGGCCATATTGGATTGCTAAATTAACCCGAAATTCGTACTCAGCATACCAAAATAACCCTTATACGATACCCAACATGAACTTTTACAACGGTGGCGCGGCGGCCACATTGGATTGCTAAATTAACCCGAAATTCGTACTCAGCATACCAAAATACCCCTTATACGATATCCAACATGAAATTTTATAACGGCGGCGCGGTGACCATATTGGATTGCAAAATTAACCCGAAATTCGTACTCAGCATACCAAAATACCCCTTATACGATACCCAACATGAACTTTTACAACGAAGGCGCGGCGGCCATATTGGATTGCTAAATTAACCCGAAATTCGTACTCAGCATACCAAAATACCCTTTATACGATACCCAACATGAACTTTTACAACGGCGGCGCGGCGGCCATATTGGATTGCTAAATTAACCCGAAATTCGTACTCAGCATACCAAAATAACCCTTATACGATACCCAACATGAACTTTTACAACGGTGGCGCGGCGGCCATATTGGATTGCTAAATTAACCCGAAATTCGTACTCAGCATACCAAAATACCCCTTATACGATACCCAACATGAACTTTTACAACGAAGGCGCGGCGGCCATATTGGATTGCTAAATTAACCCGAAATTCGTACTCAGCATACCAAAATACCCTTTATACGATACCCAACATGAAATTTTACAACGGCGGCGCGGCGGCCATATTGGATTGCTAAATTAACCCGAAATTCGTACTCAGCATACCAAAATACCACTTATACGATACCCAACATGAACTTTTATAACAGTGGCGCGGCGGCCATATTGGATTGCTAAATTAACGCGAAATTCGTACTCAGCGTACCAAAATACCCCATATACGATACCCAACTTGAAATTTTATAATGGCGGCGCGGTGACCATATTGGATTGCTAAATTAACCCGAAATTCGTACTCAGCATACCAAAATACCCCTTATATGATACCCGACATGAACTTTTACAACGATGGCGCGGCAGCCATATTGCATTGCTAAATTAACCCGAAATTCGTACTCAGCATACCAAAATACCCCTTATACGATACCCAACATGAACTTTACAACGTTGGCGCGGCGGCCATATTGGATTGCTAAATTAACCCGAAATTCGTACTCAGCATACCAAAATACCCCTTATACGATATCCAACATGAAATTTTATAACGGCGGCGCGGTGACCATATTGGATTGCTAAATTAACCCGAAATTCGTACTCAGCATACCAAAATACCCCTTATACGATACCCAACATGAACTTTTACAACGATGGCGCGGCGGCCATATTGGATTGCTAAATTAACCCGAAATTCGTACTCAGCATACCAAAATACCCTTTATACGATACCCAACATGAACTTTTACAACGGCGGCGCGGCGGCCATATTGGATTGCTAAATTAACCCGAAATTCGTACTCAGCATACCAAAATACCCCTTATACGATACCCAACATTAACTTTTACAACGATGGCGCGGCGGCCATATTGGATTGCTAAATTAACCCGAAATTCGTACTCAGCATACCAAAATACCCCTTATACGATACCCAACATAAACTTTTACAACGGCGGCGCGGCGGCCATATTGGATTGCCGGCTGTGGTATTGATTTGCTTGAATTATGATAATTACAAAGTAATTAATTACAAAGTAACTAGTAACTAATTAACCGGAACATACAAAGTATTTAAATTACAAAGTAATTAATTACTGAGTAATTAGATTACATTGTAACTTAATTACATTGTAATTCAATTATTAATTGAATTACTTTTGTAATTAATTACGCCCATCACTGATTGTCGTCCATAAAAATCGAGTCTTGACCTAGAGCGGCCAATGCGGGTTGTGCATGAGGAATTAGAACTTCCGTTATGTATCGATGCCCAGTCAGTGAGCCGTTTTCAATGAAGACTAACTCTGTACGTTCCATTGAATTCATTCCTGCCCAAAACATAACAGAGCCCCCACCATAAGGTGTGATTTCTTCGAAACATGCATCTGCAAAGCGCTCTCCTTGTCTTCTTAGCACTCGCCGACGTCGATCTTCAACGAACAGAGATATCCTGGCTTCATCAGAGAACAAAACCCTATTCCAATCTTCTTGAGTCCATGATTCACAATTTCTAGCGACCCTAAGCCTATGAACTCTGTGCTCACGGAGTAATTTGGGGCCGCGGGCCGGGCGGTGACTGCGTATATTGGCAGCGAGAAGCCTCCTTCTGATCGTCCATAGACTAATATGCACATTTCTTACTTCTTGGAGGTTGTTCTTAAGATCCACATACGAAGATTTGCGATTTCTCAATGCGCGACTCACAAGAAAACGATCATCCCGTGGTTGGGTACATGGTTTTCTTCCAGAACCAGGCCTTCTCTCGACGGAACCAGTCTCCTGATATCGCTGCCAGGTCCTTTGGACCGTCGAGCGACTAACATTTAGCCTCCTAGCCACGAAACATTGGCTGCAACCCTCTTCAAGCAGCGCGATAATTTTGGTAGCTTTTACCACTTTATCTACCATTTTTGATACAGCCAAACAGCAATAAATAAAGCTTTGACAGTCAAGGATATGAAATTAAGCGATAAAAATTGAATAAAAGTTGTGAAAGTCGATGTTAACTTCTGGAACTTCGCGCCAAAAATGTAGGATAAAAAGGAGTTTTCTGTAAAAATGAGCATAAAATGAAAATTTGAATTTAGAACGTACTTTTTTAAATACCACGGCATTTTTAAAAACCGGCCAGTAACGTGTACAAACGATTGAAACCTTTTTGGTATTGTATCTTTTTAAAGATGAATGAAAATCAAAACTGCCCGTTTTTTTTGCAAATGAGTGTATCTAAAAATCAATGCCACTTTTCGTTGTAATTTTATAACTCAAGAACGGGCTCACCTATCCAAACCAAATTTTTAGGCTTTGTTCGGACTATTTAGTAGATGGTTTATGTGAAGTTTGCACAAAATCGGTCGAGCGGTTCTTCATTTATCACGCATACGAAGTTGCGCGGGTCAGCTAGTATTAAATAAAATAGGACAGATATATGAACTACGCGAAGAGAAATATAGAACCGAGTTTGAGCAATCTTTTAATTCATATTAGTTGATGTTCACAAGTTGTTGTTGAGAGTCGAGAGCTCTTGCAGTTGTTGTTTAAGAGGCCTCTTAGCTAAATAAAGTTACAAATCACCCCTCGCCCGCACGCCTCTACACAACGCCCACATTTTCTTCTGGGTCTCTTACCGCCCCCCTTGAGACCTGCAGCGCCCACAAGGGGGCGTTATCGCCCACTTTGGGAAAGACTGATTTAAGATGTTAGCTGTTGGAGCGTAGGCACGAACAATTACGCTAAACAGCCAAAACGCAATATGTAAAAAATCAAATTTCTATCTATTATATAAAAATAAGTCGGGTTTTCCTTCCTGACTCCCTGGTTTTGCATTCGTTGGAAAGGTCTCGGGCTCCGTGAGGTTTATAGCAAAGCATTTTTCACATACAGCGCCATCGCGGGCGAAGCTGCGGGCATCAGCTAGTGTATTTATAAATTAGTTTCACGTTGAATTATAAATTAAAGTAAATAAGATGTTGAAAATTTATCATATTCAAGGTGGTACACTTCTTATTTTTTACCAAAATTGTGTTATTTCTAGTCATAATGGTGAAACGAAACGTATCTAAGTCAATACTTTTTTTCCGAGGTTTAAAAATAAAACTATAACCCAGTTAAGTTAAGAGCAAATAGAATGCATAAATAATATCTTTCAGCGAGGTACAAACTTAATTTGGTGGATTATAAAATAAAACACTAGTGTGATAAAGAAAAAAAAGCACAAGTGTTTAATACCATGGTTTATGAGTGTAAAAGCCATGTGATAAAAACCAATTAACGAGCAAGGGTGTTGCAAAATATTTTTTTTAATACAGTTGCTCAAAAAGTGGCATATTATACCTCCTTTAACTGTTCTGTGACAGGAACGTATAGCGTGCGGGATGTGAGCTATTACACACTCGTGCTTTTTCTTTACCATTCCCGCACTCGTGCGTTTTCTTTTCCAATTGTCAAAATAATGTCTGTGATTCATGGAAATATTTCTAAAAAAAGATACTAACTTGTTTCAATATCAGATTAAAAGTAATTTTAATTAAAATTTAAGCATAAATCAATATAAGTATCGGCCAAATTAAATTTATAAATATAAAAAAAATTGGCTGTATGAAGTGCACTGCCATAGTCTCTGCTTAGGAAGGTATATATTTTTTTACGGTTGGCGCCATTTTGGATATCCAGGTTTATTGTTTTTATTATTTTATAAAATTGCTTAATTTTTTCGCAACTGTATCAAAAATAGTTGTTCAATACAACGTGTGGGACTGTTATTTAAACTCGTTCCGACTGTCTACCCTCGCCTTCGGCTCGGATCAACACCTGTCGTAACTCGTAATAACAGAAATCCCACACTTGTATCGAAAACTACTATAATTTGTTTCCCCTGTTCAGCTTGGGTTTCCCGACATGGCGATCGATTTGTGCCGACTACTGTGGTCAAGGGTACCTACTGTCTTCCGTCTGTCTACACATGACCGCGGTCAATGCAAAATGCAAACGCGGCAAATGCGATATCGATACGTTGCCGTTGCACCGAAAAGCTTAAAATTATTGCTCGTAGAAGCTTATTGCTTGATATCTATTATACTGTCTATTCTATTTAGTGACCGACCGAAGTTTTGGTTTCGGTTTCGGCCAGTTTCGGCCAAAAAATCGAGTTTCGGCCGCAGTTTCGGTTTCGGCCAAAATGGGCCGAAACTTTCGGCCGGGCCGAAACTCACGTGTTCATGAATTGAGTGCCTAGCTCTGCTTGTGAGGTGGTTGGGGTCAGCCCAACCAGGTAATATGTTACTATCCGAAGATTTACAGATTTACAAAGCACTTCCAATCAATAGTTATAAGAATACAATTTTTATAGAATCCTAAAAACGTGATCTAGGAAATTACGTAACCCTACCCCTTTGTTGTCGGTTTCATTGACGTCGTTGGTCGTCTGTCAGCAGGCTGTAACCATGCATCGTGATAGTTGACAGTTAATTTTTTTACAAATGATGTCTTTCTGTTGCCGGTTTAGCAAAAAATAATAAAAATAGACAAATTAAAGGGGGCCTCCGATACAACATACGTGATTTTTGCTGCTTTTCTTGTACGAAACCCTACGTGTGCTAGTCCGACTCACTGTTGTCCAGTTTTAGTTATATACTTCTAGAATGTAACCAAAACCAGCCAAGACCTATTAGCAGGGCACCGTGTGGTTTTAGTCGGTAGGAGTTCGCAATAGCATCTACGAGTAATTCCACACGTAAAAGAAAGAAACTCTAGATATTTCTAAAATGAACACTTGAGAAGATTTATACCATTGATTGATGGCACTTGGTGGAACTTGCTGCACCTATTAAAAAAATAACCGGCCAAGTGCGCGTCGTCCTCAGGCCCCCGGTCATGGAGGCTGATAGTATGGGGCGCCGCCGCAGACTGTAGAACTCGGATGGGAGAGTTCTCTCCCGCTTCCTCCCCGCCGTCTCTTTCACGAGCATGACCTGCTCACAGGAAGAGGCCTATGGCCCCACTCCAGCGCCTCCTTGCGCCATTTAAACAATGACGCAAGGGCTCTCGCTTCCTCGCTTTCCGGTCCCATAGAGGGGTCCCGGCCAGAAGACATGCCACCTCAACTGAGATCGTGCGGTATCCCCTTATCACTCTGACAACCGTCGCCTTCTGCGGGCTAAGCAATCTTGCCGCATTGCTGGCCATCAGGATCTCCGCCCACACGGGGGCCCAGTATAGGGCCATGCTCCACACGATCCCAAGGTACAGTCTCCTGCAGGGAGCGTTGGGTCTCCTGATATTGGGCAACAACCGCGAGATTCAGATTCAGATTTAGATTCAAATTCTTTATTTCGTGAGTGATGCCCCCCTCCCTCAGCTATGGGACCAATCTTCGGAAGTGGTATCCGAAGTTTCACCGGCTATCGAGTACGAGCCCCAGATACGTCATCGAGAGCTCGATGCCGATGCTGACGCCACCTATATGTATTGCCCGTTCGCTCTAAGTTTGCCGGTCGCCTCCCATACTACGCCTCTACACCATCCTGTACGCTAGCGGCAAACTTAGCGCGAACGGGTAGCAAGCTGGATCCCGCAGGTGGCCTTTAGGACTGCATCTCGGTGTGTTGCTCCTCGCGCTGTAATGAGGGTGTCGTCGTAACACGTTACGCCGACACCTCTGAGCAACGGACCACGCTGCACCCAATCGTAACCGAAGTTCCACAGAAGTGGTCCTAAGATCGATCCCTACGGAACACCGAACGACACATCTAGCTGACCCTGCCCCTGCCGAGAGCCCTGGGACATCCTTTCGAGGGCTTACTACCCGGGACTCCCGGCCGTAGACAGTTGTAGGGCATCGTCTGGTTTTAGTCGGTAGGAGTCCGGCATAGCATCCATGTAGGATTTCCACACGTAAAAAAAAAAAAAAGCTGACCCTGCCCTAGCCAGGGTGAGTTATGGCCCTCTCGGAAAGATAGGCCCTGGCAATTCGATAGAGGTAAGGAGGCATTCCATGGTAAATAAGCGCCTCCCAAACGCAGCTCCAGGGCAAGGTGTTGAAAGCGTCAGAGATGTCAAGAGACACTGTCACCACCACCTCACCTTGTTCTGTTTCCGCTATAACAAAATATACCTACTAAAATCAGAAAAAAGCAGCCACACAACAAACGTAATTTTTGTTGTAATAAATAAAGTTGTGCGGTGACTTTTTCACGTATCGAAAGGATTTGGCCTATTCGGTGGAGCAGTGGTTTATTTATTTACCTATTATACGACTGCCGTCCTGAAGTCCCAGGGTTGATTCTTGGGTCGAATCAAATGTTTGCTCCCCACAAATGTTTCATATCGATGCTTTCTATAATTAAGTTATGGATGTTGTCTTTTATTTCTACCTAGGACCTAGGTACAATAGCTAAGATCCCATTTTAGTATAATTTGGGGTAGTAGGCAAATGTCGCTTAAATGTGGGAAAGCCTCTGGAGTTGACGACATAACAGTGGAACAGATCCAACACCTTGGCCCGCCTGCGGTGTCCTGGCTCCTGGCTTTATTTAACACCTGCTTAGAGGAAGTGAAAATCCCCAAGCTTTGGAGGAAAGCTAAAGTTATGGCACTACTGAAGCCAGGCAAGCCCCGAAACGAGGCTAAAAGCTACAGGCCTGTATCACTGTTATGTCACACATGTGTGTCTTGACAGTGCATTGATTCCGGAACAAGCTGGGTTCCGCCCCGGGAAATCCTGTTCCAGTCAAATTTTGAATCTGACTCAGTACATTGAGGATGGATTTGAGTTGGGTCAAATTACTGGCGTCTGTATGGTTGATCTCTCAGCGGCATATGATACCGTCAACATCAGACGGCTGCTAACAAAAGTGGAAGCCATGACTGAAGACACGAAGCTGGTTAGGGTGCTGGGAGAATTACTGTCCAACCGTCGATTCCAGGTATACCTCTCCACAGACAAAAGCAGGTGGCGTTGTCAGAAAAACGAGCTCCCCCAGTGAAGTTTTCTTGCACCCGTCGTATTTAATATTTTTACTAATGACCAGCCCTGTGCTCCGAATACACGGAGTTTTCTATGTGCGGACGATTTGGCTCTGGCGACTCAGACCCAAACATTTGAGGAAGCTGAAGAACATTTCAGTTCAGCCTTGATTGGATTGAAAGGCTATTATAGAGCAAATGGATTAAAACCCAACCCATCAAAAACTCAAGTATGCGCTTTTCACCTGCGCAACCGGGATGCCAAACGTCAGCTCAGGGTTGCCTGGGCGGGATCTGAATTGGAGCTCTGTTCTCACCCAAAGTATCTTGGTGTTGCCTTGGATAGGACTCTGAGTTTTAAAACTCACTGTCTGAACACTAAGGCCAAGGTGGGGGCTCGAAACAACCTGCTTCGCCGCCTTACAAGTACGGCCTGGGGAGCGGAGCCCAGAGTCCGCCGTACATCTGCTCTGGCTTTGTGTTTCACTGCAGGTGAATTTGCATGCCCTGTGTGGCACCGATCAGCTCACGCCAGGCAGGTGGATGTCGCACTGAACGATACTTGCCGAATCATCACCGGTTGTTTAAAGCCCACTCCCCTCACCATGCTCCACCCGCTAGCCGGTATCGCACCACCTGCCGTAAGACGAATCGCAGCTTGCAAATTAGAGAAGGCGAAGCAAGAGACAGACTCTCGACACTGTCTGTTCGCACATCAACCTCCCAGAGCGCGTCTAAAAAGTCGTAAGAGCTTTTTTTTTGTTTAACGTGAGGGAAAATCCTCATAGGATGTTATGACGGACTCTTACCGACTAAAAAACCTCACGCCACGCCTAACAGCCTATGGTTGAGAGCCCAGGGTAAGCCCTCAGGAAGGATTTCCCGTGACTCCCAACAGACCTACGGCCGCCAATGCGGCCTCGCCCAGGGGGTGCGCGCAATGCAATCCCGCGTCTATGGGGGGTTTCGGGTGTGACCCCGCTTCTAAGGGGGGGCGTGCGTGAGTTGCTCACGTCACGCTGCCGTCATGGGACTGCTTCTGTAAGAACGGTGAGCGGCCCTCTCACCGTCACCCCCAGGGCGTGACCTTCGATGGCCAGTGTGGTGGAGGTCTCTCAACCATTTACGCACAATGGTCGGCCGACCCAGACAAAACCAATGCAGGTGGGGAATGCGAGATCAGGCCTTAACCGCATGTAACTGCGGTGTCCCCGTGCAGTCTATGTTGCACCTACTTGCATGTCCCCTTTGCCCTATATTCTGCTCTAAGGCCGATCTCATTGGCGCCACCGACAAAGCGGTTGAGGTGGCAGAGTTCTATGCCAAAACTGTATAGAAAAAAAATAGACATGAATCATTGACACGATAGAAGAAGAAGAAGAAGTAGGCAAATGATGTTGAGAAGTTGAGAACGTCCAACAATATCAAATATTTTCCAAAATTCCACTAGCTAATAAAATTGCTAGCAAAATTGGCTGAATACTTAGATCATCTAACCACAGGATGCGCCTTACTTAAGCATTGTTTTCTGCCATTGCACATGACCATTTGGTCTTTTGGCTTTATGAAAAGCCTGTACATCAGTACATCATTTTATATGATTAAACTAGTACATTACATTGTAGTTGACTGTACAATAACAATTAACACACAACAGCCATTACGCGTTTGTCGATTAATACATTTTTAAATGCAATTAAATTTTATATGTCTTTGTGTTTCCCCCTTCACTTGTATGAAAACTGGCAGAATATTTTTGTATGCGGTGGTTCGCAAAGGCTAGTCCCGTGTTATATGGTCTAAGGCTGAATACGAATGTTTCCATATTAAGAAGTTCTGCACTAAATTACCGAGAACTTGTAGTATTTTGACATTTCTCGTAATATAATATATTATGGTGGGCGTGTATGAATGATTTATGTGACAAGACAACGGAACGGGCACGTACGAGCGCGCTTCCGTTGATGCTACAACGAGCGGCAACCGGATCTTTTTTTTTGCAAGGATTCATGAACTATGACTACTATGATCGAATGAATGAGCCGTTCATTCACACTATTTTCTGTCGGAAGTACCGCTTAAGTACTATTCTGAATGATATTAATTTAAATCATTTCAGTGATATGTAAGTTTTACTTCAATCGCGCGTAAAGGTTTCACGCACACACTTTTTTTATCAGTCTATGCCTATGCAGTGACGTAAGGGAGCTATGTCTAACAAAGGTATTCGGGGCCTAAGGGAACTGGGAAACTTGTAGGTGTACTGCTGGTCAAGGGCATCAATCAAGATCTGTTGATGCTACAACGAGCGGCAACCGGATTTTCTTTTGCAAGTATTCAGGAACTATGACTACTATGACTAAAAGAATGAGCCGTTCATTCACACTATTTTTATCAGTCTACGCAGTGACATAAGGGAGCTATGTCTAACAAAGATATTCGGGGCCTAAGGGAACTGGAGTGGAAACTGGGAAACTTGTAGGTGCACTGCTCGTCAAGGGCATCGATCAAGACAACGCCTGAGCAGGCCTCCGTCACTCGCTCAAAACCGCGCGCTATGTACCTACCGCTCGGCACGTCCCTGGGGATACAACTGGCAGAGGACTGCCGGACGCCCGACTGAGCGCTCGTATCGCACCGCACCACACGTTTTCCGCGCTTACGCTTCGAAATGCCGAAACCACGTAATTATTGTGCAGTGGATGGGTGTAAGTAATAGTACAAAAACAGAATAAAATTTTGTTGTTTTTTGAATTACCGAGAGACGAAGAAGAGTAATATTTTAAATCTTATCAATGTTTTCATCATTTATTTGTTTGAACATAAGTAGGTAGGTTGCCTTGCCTGCATTAAATAAAGGTTACTTTCTTTCTTTCTTTCTTTCATAAGAATGTAAATCGTCAATTAGGGACTTATTTGAGTCAGGTATTATAAAAGTGTTATTTTTTATAGGCAATTCAATGTTTTATAGAATTTATAGGTAAATAGGTTTTATAGGTAGTCGAAGCGCTCGTGGCCCCGCGTACTCGGTGTTCTGTAATCGATCACTGTAGTAAGCAACTTTCAGGGCCGGTACTTACGCTAAAGGTAATGTCAGTTAATTTTAGATTTCTTTGATATATTAGTTATGGGTAGAAATAAGATAAACAATATAAATATATAGATATACCTACCTACTGTGATTCATAATTTATTTTTGGTTTTTACGTGCATTTATAAAAGCGTGGTTATTGTAGGGTTTTTTAAACCATTCATAAATTTTTCCCTTACATTCCATTAAATTTTTAGTTACATAGGTACATGTCGACCTAATAAAACCGTAATTAAAACATGGTTGATTCGTAACATTCGTTTTATTACAACAATCATAATAGGTTCAACCCTAGCGCATTCTTACGATGACGTCACTCGCACAGCGGGCATCACAGTCTCGACGCTATGTACGCGTGTTTAAGGTACAATTCTTCTAGTTCTGAGCAGCAGGTATCATTATTAAAATTTTGTAGGCTAATATAGCGTAGGTATTGTCGCTTTTGTATGGGAGTTATGTATCTGTTACGTAGTAACTATTTAGTAATCTGTGGCCTGAGGCACTCGTAGCTACGAGGTTGGGGGCGTCTCTCTGCAGTAGGAAGTGGTTCAGGATCATCCGGACATAGATAAGGACGGGCTCATTATATGCGGACTGCCAATAGACTTGCTCCCATTACCATTGTGGATGTCAATATGTCATAGACTTATTGCGTTATAATTCTATGGTGGATCTATGTAGGTACATTAACCTCTAATGTCTAACTATGTCTAACTCCTCAGGGATATAGGCGTGATTAAATGATGTCATGAGCGCTAACAAATCTTAAAGATATTTATAAATCATTATGTCCCAAGGCCCGTAACATTTTGAGTAAAGGGTGTTTCTTGCACGTTTTATGTTTCCGGCATTCAGTTACGCGGAAGTGAGCCGAAGCGAAAATATTCTAATGCCGGGTAAATACACCTGTCATTGTCAAATACAAGATAAGGCCTTTCTCCATTCGTGGATAGGTATAGTCCGTTCACAGTTTATTTACCTCTGACAGTTCGTTTTCTGTAAGTTGGTATTGCAGTAAAGTCCCCCTATGAGTGCCAGCTTCAGACATTTTACCGCATATCAGGGGAGATTATAAGATGGAACCGTTTAAGACTGAGAGTTCTTTTTATGTAAATATCCATTAGTCAGTATAATTAACATTACTAAAGACGTAGTTCTGTTACTAAAAGATTCTTCTTAAGTTTCATTTTTATTTACACAAAATGGATATGTAATTCATAAAAGACACTCATCATCGTCACCAAGGAGGGCAAAGGTACTGCTTCCACATTTCAAATAATTTCCACGCCCGAAAAAACGGCAGCAAAAGAAGAAAATAAGTTTTGACTTAAGGTTGGAGTACATGGGAGAAAAAAAATCTTAGTGTGGTAACACGAAAATCAGGGAAGCCAACCTCACAGATAGAGGTAAATAAACTATGAACGGACTATAATACATATTTGAATAAAACGCCGATCACGGTGTCGAAAGTATTTGCTCGAATTGTAATTAAAATTTAGGCAGTATCGTTTTCTTGGCTGTTTATTCAATATTTGATATATGTAATACATTCTAGAACTTTCACTGAAATATGGCTGATGATGAGCAATACGGCATGGCGGCATATCGTTTTGGGAGTTGAGTTTTTATCCTTCCGAGAACGCACCTGGGACTCCCGGCCGCACTTTTGGCATACTGGGTAGGGAAAAGTGTGGTTTCAGTCGGCTTAGCAGTTCGGCTTAGCATCCATGAGAATTAAAAAAATTAAAAATAAGTTGACTGACATTTAAATATTACGTGGGACTTGGGACAAAAGACTACTGGTGAAATGTGGTAGTAGACACCATAATGTGGGCCTATTAGTAGACAGCACAAAAAAGCATTATACCTAACTAACATAACGCACCTGCTCTTCAGCCCACCCTTCTTTAGGAAAGGGTTGGGTTATTTTCATGGAATTTAATAGACATTGTGACATGGAAAAAGTTGATTTTATTTTCAAAACTCCTGGACTTTTTTGATAAAAATTTCCCAGTTGCACAAAACGTGCGTGGACGAATTCGCTCGCTGACACATTTATTTATTGTAATTATATTTTTAGCAGGATTTATTGTATTGTAATTAATTTACCCCATAACAGCTGAATCTAGAACGAAAATTAATTGTCCATGATCAGATTTCACGAGTGATCGCATCATTAGATTGCGATCTAACGCAAAATGCCTACATCCAGATTTAGAATGGAAAGATGTTCAGTCACCGTATTTGATCAAAGTAATTAGAAACGCTTCTCTGCTTTCAACCCTATGCAAACTACGTAGGGTTTAATTTTATTTAAACCTGTTTTAAAATCTGGTTTACACAAAAATAACGCTTTTGAATTTGGAATAAAGGGCGCAGAGGACGCGGTTGCCTTTATCTGTGGGGTGCATTTTTTATTAACCTGTCAGGGACAGTGAAAGTGGATTTTGGTATAAATAAATAAAACACCTACAGTTGATGAAAACAAAACAGAAGAATAGATTGAACACATAATAATTTAAACTAGACTAGACTACACATTTTTGTTTCTTTTTTCAGGACTTTCTTTCTTTTTCTTTTTGGAGAACAAGCAGTTTATGCACATGCGAAGTTCTTCTTGGCTTGAAAATTTCAACAGCAGGGTTTAACACGGCAATAGGCCCATCGCCTGTTACATCGGACAAATAAAATACTTAAAGGAAAAATTTTAAGTGGTCACCAAAATGGATTAATTTATTGACACCAAAAACTTCAGTTCTATTTTGCATCAAGGTTAGGTTAGGTTGGAACTGTGACCATTAACGCGCGAAGGCGAGGTGCGACTTGAGCGACCAAAGAGGGGATTCGCCACAATCACCCCCTGGGCGAGGCCGCAATGGCGGCCTAAGGTCTGTTGGGAGTCCTGGGACATCCTTCCGAGGGCTTCCCCGGGGCTACCAACCATAGGCTGTTTGGCGTTACGTGAGGTTTTTTAGTCGGTAGAAGTCCGGCATGACATCCATGAGGATTTTCCCTCACGTTAAACAAAAAAAAAAAAGTAAAATAGGTACATTTTTGGGCGGCGTTTAAACGCAGGCCATACTTAAATTAAAGAGAAAGGTGGGCTTATGTTATAGGGAGTGTAGGGTCAGGCAAAGACACCTTCGCCTACCCCTTTGGCCATTTCGTTCTCAGGTCCGCTTTTGACTATCCACCGGACTTTCTAATTTTGAGCAAACATGATTGATTTTGGCGCGTGACTGGCTGGGTCAGAGGACAACCGAAGGCGGGTCATTGCATTCTTAACGCGAACAGACATAAGTATAGTGATTCATATTCAATTAAGTGCCTACCTACTAAAATTAATGAGTAGGTACCTACTTTCCTAACTACGATTTTTTCAACTGATTCACATCCGGAAGTAGCATGTATGAGATTGCTTTCAGCGAGAAGAGCGCAAACTTGACTTCACTGGCCGAATCATTTCTTATTATACTATGGATGCATGATGCATATGGGCAAATTAAGTGTCTGCATTTAAAAAAAAGTTAGTTATGTCTCTGGCAGTCTGGCACTTTCACACAATTCGTACCAAAACGATACAATGGGGCGCCACTTTAATATTTATTTTGTTAAGTACTTTAATTATACCAGAACTGCGAGTTTTACTATAGTAAAAAATAAAATAGTGATACAACCTCAGACTAAAAGATTATGAGTTTATGACACAATGAAGATTCACTTCATTTCCACTTTATTTCAGTAAGTACTCACCGTGCTCTTTATACTTTTTAATTTTGTACATGCATGAATGTTAAATACAATATTATTTTATGGTGGCGATATGGATCTTTTTTTTATTACCGTGCGTTACGTGATCCACGTAATTTGTTTACGGATTTGATATGATTTTAATATTTATTACATTTAATACTTAAGTAGGTAAGGTAAGTATGTAATATATTCTTATAATAATATTAATGATTCCTCAATGACACAATATCCTCTTGATAAAGTGGAAGCGTTTACGCAATGTACGCAAAATGTTCAATATGAATGGTTTCTAATTTAGTTTTACCTATGCCAATCTCTCAATAAAATTTCACAGTTGGTTAGGTAATAGGATTAGGTATAATTTGTGGCTAATATTTATTACAGTTTAGTTTAGCTAGTAATTTAAATATCAAAACATACTTAAGTAGGTATCTAAGTAATTTCAATAAAGTCCGATTTGCCTAATAATAAAAGAATCAGGTTTTCATTGGAAGTCCACAAGTTTCAAATATTTGTAGAATTTCAGTTACTTATCTATTACATTTTTCATACAAATCACAATCAGTAGGTGCAGAACACGCAAAAAGCCGTGTACTACGAAGTATAGCAAAACTTAACACGAAAAGGGCCGCTGAAGGCTTTTTCGAACAAGCACCTGCACTCAGTGCAGTCACGATAATAATACCTACCAATATTTGTGCTTATCTATACTAATATTATAAAGAGGGAAGATTTGTTTTTTTGTTTGTTTGTTTGTTTGTAACGAATAGGCTCCGGAACTACTGGACCGATTTGAAAAATTCTTTCACTGTTGGGAAGCTACACTCTTTGCGGTGAACATAGGCTATATTTTATTCCCGTTTTCCCACGGGAACGGGAACTACGCGGGTGAAACCGCGTGACGTCCGCTAGTTATGAACAAAAGTACAAAAGTCAATTGAAATTTTGTAGGAATTTGTAGGTTTACATTACATTATGTATTGATTTTGCCATTCTTTACTTACACTTGTCAACGTCGTCTAAGTTTGCTACGCCACAGATTATATTACCTATCCCGTTCGCTCTAAGTTTGCCGCTGGCTTAGAGGCTGGTGTAGAGGCATAGAAATCAGAAAATAGCAGTTTTCGATACAAGTGTGGGATTTCTGTTATTACAACAAGTTACGACAGGTGTTGACCCGAGCCGAAGGCGAGGGTAGACAGTCGGAACGAGTTTAAATAACAGTCCCACACGTTGTATTGAACAACTATTTTTAATACAGTTGCGAAAAAAATTAAGCAATTTTATAAAATAATAAAAACACAATAAACCTGAATATCCAAAATGGCGCCATCTGTAAAAGAATATACATATACCTTCCTAAGCAGAGACTATGGCAGTGCACTTCATACAGCCAACTTTTTTTTATATTTATAAATTTAATTTGGCCGATAGTTACTTATATTAATTTAAGCTTAAATTTTAATTAAAATTACTCTTAATCTGATATTGAAACAAGTTAGTAGGTATCTTTTTTTAGAAATATTTGCATGAATCACAGACATTATTTTGACAATTGGGAAAGAAAACGCACGAGTGCGGGAATGGTAAAGAAAAAGCACGAGTGTGTAATAGCCCAAATTCCGAACGCTATACGTCCCTGTATTAAGCCACTTTTTGAGCAACTGTATTAAAAAATATCTTTTCTTATCTGTGTGTAGAGGCGTAATTAGGGTTGCCACGTAATGTAGGAAGCGGCCGGCAAACTTCGAGCGAACCGGTAGTATAATAATATTCTATAGCTTAGCTATGTAATGCGAAGTCGTATTAAAACTAATAAGATATCTTAATCTGGAATCAGAAACGATCTGTGGCCTAGAGAGTGAAAGAGTAGGTAACAAATGATTATACATCCTTCCAATTTACAATCATAAGTATAGTAATTAGCACTATTTTTATTATCTCGATTTAAGTAAAATTTACTCAAGTTAAATACCGCGTAATATCATCAATATCAGTATCAGTCTAGCCGTGCGTCGGGTGTCAGCGGGTTGAGGCACAGTGACAGTTGGGGAGGGAGGGTGGAGGATCGATCGGCCGCCCGCACGCGCCCTTGACCGTGGCGCGGCAGGGTGGGCGACTGTGCGCCATGCGGCCATCTGTGCCGTGTGCGGGGATCTTTTCGGTGAATATTTATGTGAGACTGGCTGGACTGATTATTTAAAAAAAAAATGTAGTACAATTTATTTTTAAATTTTTTTGAACTTATGATAATGTTTTTGTTGCCTGGGTGGCGCAGTAATAGTGATTCGATTGCCGTTGCTTGTAAAGAGGATGAGTGGGCTGATATTTATGATTTTTGATTCATTACTTTTTCGCTTCCGCAAATAACATAATAACCAAATTTTAAGTCAATATAAAGTTCACCAGGGCGTCTGAACGCCAAAATAGGGTGATCAACAAAATGTTCATTTTGGATTTTGGGCGTTTTTAACCGACCTCAAAAAAAAGTGGAGGTTCTTAATTCGCCGATTATAGATCGTCGGTCCATCTGGCGGGTGGACGTCCTACGCTACATTTGCTAAGGCGCGGTTTCAACTCCAGAACTCGTTTGCTCCACCGACCATCGATTCTCCTACAGATTCTCTACAGATGTGGTCAGCCCACTGCCACTTCAAAACGTATAGGTACTCTGCGAGCTATGTCGACCACTCTAGTTCTCTGACGGATAACATCGTTTCGGATTTTATCCCTCAGAGGCACCCCAAGTTATAGCTCAGCACAATTTTACAATTAAGTTGAGGTTATCTTTGACAGCTGTGCGTTAAAATTGTCGGATTAAGAACGTGTGGTTTTCGCTCCTTCTTTGATATTATAAAATTACATTTATTGTTAAAAATTACACTGCAACATGATTGCATTTATATTTACTTTATTACTATCTAAACTAAACCTAAATAAGGCCCCCGTGGCATTGTGCCCAAAAGACCAGCAGCATATCCCCTTTGAATAGCAATACCTATTCGCTAAGAGAGAAAACTGCCAGCTCTTGTGTCACCTTCTTATCCCTAACTGATCTTTTTCTTACTACGAAGAAAGAGATGCTTATTATTTAGATAAGTTTGTAATACATGCTGATTTGATTGATATTACTAAAATTATTAGGTGGCAGTGCCTAACGTTCACTGACCTTTACCACAGATAAAATGTACCCTGCGCAGTTAACGCCCTTAGCTTTATCGATTTATTACTAGGCAGCTGTCCCGGCGAATTTTGTAGCGCCCCAAAATACTTTCGCGTTACGGCTTCGAATAATTTATCATCCTACTAATATTATAACTGTGAAAGTTTGTGAAGACGTTTGGATGTTTAGATGTTTGGATGTTTGTTACTCAATCATGCTTTAACGGCTGAACGGATTGGGCTTAAATTTACAGAGATAGCTTATAGTCTGCAATAACACATAGGCTACTTTTCATCCCGAAAATATGTTCCCACGGAAAGCGGGAACGGGCTTTTTTTTTTTACGTGAGGGAAAATCCTCAGAAGACTCTTACCGACTAAAAAACCTCACGTAACGCCTAACAGCCTGTGGTTGGGAGTCCCGGGTAAGCCCTCGGAAGGATGTCCCGGGACTATTCAAGCGGGAACGGGTAACAAATTTGCGTTCTCTAGTTAAAAATATTTCAATATCTCTTTCTTTTGAGTTTGGTACTGGCAATAAATATCACATTTATCTATATTATTATAAAGAGGAAAGATTGGATTGCATGTTTGCATTAAATAGGTTCCGAAAGTACTAAACCGATTGAATTTTTTTTTTCATTGTTGAGAAGCTACACTGTCCCCGGTGAACATAGACTATATTTCATTCCCATATCCCCACGGGAACGGGAACGAGACTCCGCTAGTGTAAAAATAATAAGCTAAATAGGACCTCCCATTCGTTCACCAGTGCTGTGATGCCGTGACCAAGGGAAAAGTGTTAATTTACATTACGAATATTTAGAAATAAATTAGATGGAGAAAATAAGTAATTTCATACATGCCAGGGTTATGCAATACTATGCATATTAGTGAAGTACTGTTATATAATTTTATTACAGGTATTCTCATAAATTTCTTTTTCGCGCATAAGTTACAACAAAATGTCAACTGATTTCCATATAAAAATATTTTTGACCAACTTTTTAACATTTCATAAACAAATACCCAGTAAGGCTCTTCTACAGCTACAGCGGTGGTCTTTGAGAAACTAATTTTAAAAAACAAATAGGTAACCCAACTGCGATAGGCACTTAAATTATTACTCACCACAGTATATTTTCCCTTTTCAATATTTGCCCAAATTACCGTAAAACTGTTTTAGATTAGATCAATGCGTCGCCGCACTTGGATCAAGGGCGAAGTGACACTTATACCAAAGGCGTGGCGTCCGTCGGCGTCGTTTCGTTCAACGGTGTCGCACGCATGTCGCGGGGCGTTTAGATCAACGACGCCATAGACTCATAGAGCATGGGTCAGCAACAGGCGGACCGCGGTCCGTGTACGGACCGCGAAAGGTCGAAAATCGGACCGTCAAATAAATGCAAAGCCAGCGAAAATCGATTTACCACGATTTTTTTGCCTGATTTGTTTCTAATTAGTATCAGCGTAGCTATCTATGTATTTGAGTTTGTGAAAGTTCGTTATGCAAAGGAAAACTCTGAAGAAGAGTGTTTGTAGAAAATTTATGACCGATCCTGGGAATGAATTTTCTACAAGATTTCGAGTCTTTGCAGAGGTGGGCAAGCAAATCCGTTTTTTTAAACGCCATTTGAAGTTGATATAGCGACAAAATGAACAGATTTGACTGCCAAGTTGTTTAATCTGTCAAAACTATCACTTCCCATGGAGATAATTGATTTACTTTGCAAATGTATAGAACGGTATCCTCTAAAGAATTTTGGACCACACACACCTCCCACAGATAAATAAAACATAACTGCAATAGCCATATATCAATTTGGCTTGACATACATTGAAATATCTCTGTTAAATACCTTTTCTTGAAAAAAAATTAGTTCGAGGATAACGGACGCTCCCCGGACAAGAAGTCATTTTTTTTTGTCGTGCTATCCCGCCCTGCTTCATACTTGTGGTACTTGCTAATTTCTTTCCGGACCTCGTTAAAATTTTTCCACAGATTTATGGACCCCATCTAAAAATTCTTGCCGACCCCTGCCAAAGAGCTTAGGTCAAGACGCGCGCCGCGACGCTGTGAACAAAGGCGCCGTGAACCTTGCGTTTACTAACCCTAAAATGTCAAATTTCTCACCTCAAAGTGTCAAAACCCAATGAAACCGAGTCTATGGTTTCATTGGTTATGATTTCTATGGTTCAGTCTATGGTTTCATTGGTTATGGTTTGGTATAAATTTTTGATTAGAAATGCTTCTACCTGAATATAAATGCTTTATACCTAATGACATCTGTTACTAGTGTATTTGAGAAGGTAGAAATCAAAAAGTAGGACATTAGGCTGTACCTTCCCAGCAGGTATTCATCTGATGAAGGTGTCGTTTTGGAGCAGTCCGACGCGCTTGGGGAAGAGCTAGAAATTACAAGAAAAGAAAATACTTTGAGTTATGAAATAGTATTCTAAAAGGTTACTTTAAAGTATTTATTAAGACTAGAAACAAAATCGATTTTTTGAAAAATTTACAGTGGTCCCTTTAAATGCATACATTTTGCCAACCAACCAACCGCAGTGCGGCCTTAGCTTTAGATCGGTGCCGTCGTCGCGACACTCGCGGAATCATCAACATAATATTAAAGATCCGGCAGGGCCTGTAGGTCGCGTAGTGTATTCTTTGGTCAACTACAATCTTCCCAATTGTCACCAAAGATTATCAAAGTCCTTGATTAAAATTAAGCACAATGTTGAACCGAAAACACTTCCCTGAGAGGCGCCACAAATATACAAATACCCATCAGTACCCATTTCATATGCACGACGCGCGTGATTTGAAAAATCGACTACTTTGTATAATAACTTAAAAAGCTTCTATGCTTTTATTTAATGTTACAATATTTAAAAAATTGTAGTAAGCAGGCTGTTCAACATGTTCACATAATCTTCAGATTAGGTGAACATGTTGAACAGCCTGCTTGTCACCAGATTAAAATATTATAAAGGTCATTGATAAAAATTAAGCACAATGTTGGGCCGAGTATACTACCCTGTGTGATACCCCAAATTCCTATCGGGGTCCATTACATAATACGTGTATTAGGTAAGTAATGTTTTGAAAAATTACACTTCGAAGATAGTTACATGTTGAACATCCTGTTTGTCATCAAAGATTATAAAGGTCTTTGATAAAAATTAAGCACAATAATGGCCCGAGTATACTTCCCTGTAGTACACCTCAAAATCCAATGAAAACCCATTACATCCCTACTAGTCCCTACCAATATTATAAATGCGAAACTAACTCTGTCTGTCTGTCTCTCTGTTACGCTTTCACGGCTAAACTGCTGAAGCGATTGAGATGAAATTCGGTATAGAGATAGTTAGAGGCCCTGGGAAGAACATAGGCTACTTTTTAACTGACTGCGCAAAAGGAGGGTAATGATTTTACGCGATAACGACTTTTAGCCGCGGGGAACAGCTAGTATAAAATAAATAAAAAATAAGTAAATATTATGCGCGACAACTGCGTCAAAATCTGCTGCTAAAATTATAAAGTAGTAAAGAACTCATTGATAGTATTGAAAATTATACTCGTACACTTCAAAGATACTTTACAGTACATGTTGGACACTAACTCTCTCCTCTTGCGGTTATAATAAATAACTTGAAGTTATTTTCTAATTATAATCGCATAAGAGCATCAACTTAAAAAGTCCTGATACACGCCATTATTTATTTTAAATTTTCTATTGTAGTTACGTATGCTGAATTTTAAGACAATCAATCAAATCAATCAAATCAAATGAGCCTATCGCAGTCCACTGCTGGACGTAGGCCTCTCCTAATTTACGCCACAATCCACGGTCCTGCGCCTTACGCATCCAGTCCCAGCCTGCGACCTTTACCAGGTCGTCGGTCCATCTAGCGGGTGGACGTCCTACCCCACGTTTGCCGAGACGCGGTCTCCACTCTAGAACTCGTTTGCTCCATCGGCCGTCGGTTCTTCTGCAGATATGGCCGGCCCACTGCCACTTCAATGTACTTATTCTGCGAGCTATGTCAATCGATACACTTTATATATTATCTTTCATACGTAATTTGCTATCTCGTATAATTTCCAAAAATCACGTCCAAATACCGATTTCAACTTACTACGTTTCTTCAATAGTTTCGATTGGGCGTTGATGAGTCAGTAAAACAGCTTTATTTATAAGTGTATATTTATATATGTATCTTCGTATTTGTACAAAAACATGTCTGCAGATAACATAATATTATTATTGGAAATTGAAATGATAGAGATAAAGAGTTAATGAACGAACACAGAAACCCCAAACAAACATCCCACCCAAGCAGCGGTTGATTGCACTCTGCCAGTGACGTCACATACGCACCAGACGAAGAATGCGCTGTGGGTGTGTCGTTCTAATTATAACGCAACGGATATATTTGGATATCGAACACTGAATATTGCTCTAGGTCAGCTATTAAAAACTATACTATCTGATGTAGGGATGTGCTTCATAGAAACTTATATAAGGTATAGTCTTGTATGAGGCATTCGACTTGGTTTAAAATGGCTTGCTACTGTCAGCAGCAAGAAAAATCGTAAGGACGATCACCCTTCTAAAGTTATAGGAGATGCAATGCGTTCAGCAGTGAAATGCAGCTAGTATTGATTTGTAATTGTCATTTTAGAAATGTAAAGAATTATTATGTAACCCAATATGTGACACTAAATTATGCCAAAAGAGATAAATTTAACTAAAGTCAAATAAAAATTAGAAACTCTACGATAGTTAACTTTAGACATAATAAATGACATGTATAAAACACAGATTTATAAATTCCAAAAATGTGATAGGTAGGTACAAACTTCTAAATTAAAATTGCTAATCCACAAAAATGATTGATATGGAAATTAATTCGCACCAGAGAAATCGGTGAAAAAACTGTATGAATAATCTTACGAAATGTTACGAATAGTTAATTAAATTTACTAAAAAATGAGGTTGTGATCAATAGTGCATAATATTTGAGAGATATATGACAGATAGTTGCATAATGATCAAATTACTCGATTATTGAGGAAACTTATATACGAAAGGAAGGTAGTGATGTAGGAAGTGGAAGTAATATCGATTTTGAATCGATTAATTGCACCTCTCTAAAATATGTATTCAGAGTTTTAAATAATTATCGTTTTATTAGGACAGAATCATAATCACTATTATATAAAGAAGTTCATATATTTTGAGGGAAATCTAGATTACGATATTCATTATGAAGTTCAAATTGGTGGTATTACCTGAGAGTTATGCACCTGCAGACTTTCGGACGAGGTCTTGGCAAAGAGAAGGAAATCTGGAAACAATACCCTATGGCTAGCGTGGTACAGTAAGGCCACGATAATAACCCTTTTTTATAACGTATCCTACCACACGTATCCTACCTAACAGCCTACGGTTGGGAGCCCCGGGTAAGTCCGCGGAAGGATACCCCAGGACTCCCAATAGACCAACGGCTATCGCTGCGGCCTAACCTAAGGGGGGATTGTTCGGGTGTCATCGCGCTTCTTGGGAGGGCGGGAGAGATCATGACTCGTACCATGATCTTCAGCTAGAGAATGTCCACATCCAGACCTGCCACGAGGACCTGGCGCTGTTGCGCCAACGCTGTGTACTTACTCCACCAATGTGTAGAGCGCTGTGTCCTCGCTGCGCAGTGCTGGCACTTGACCGTGGTTTCCCGGTGTATTCGCCACAGATACTTACCACTTACCGAAGCTCCCGAGCTCGGTAAGCATCTGTGACAACCGGTATGAGAGAGCACCGTGGCTCCTCTCCACCAGCCACTCGTCCGTGACCGGTCACGATTATAACCCTCCAAAAATGATTGAGAGAGGCTTATACCTATTTGATTTGTTTTCTGTTGTCCTGTCTGATGTCCAGCAGTGAACTGCGGTTAGCTGATTTGATTATTGATCTGATTATGAAATCTGTTAGAATATTTTTGGATAATTTTATGTAAAAAGTGAGCATTGAAGCAGTATTTAGTGTCAATTATTTCTATGAATTACACAGTTTCAAGAACAGGGAATAAAATTATTCTTGTTTATAAATATTAACTCGTTTGTGCAGCTTGCTCAGTGTTCTGTCAAACGTTTATTGCGTTAAGCATCCTTACACTACGATCGGTTTCGAGATGGCGCGGCGATCGTTTGTGGCATTTTAAATAACGGGCGTTTCCTGTACAGAATGCACATTGAGCCGTTGGTCCTGGTGTTCAGTAATATGGTAGTCGTTAAGTTTAAGGACTTATAAGACGCTTAAAACATTTCTACTGCTGGTAGCCAGTTTGTCCCTGTCTGTTTTAGCATAGCAATAGGGTCGGCAGAGCGAGGCGAGAGTACCTAGCATCTCTGGTGCTGCAAACTTCCGCTACGGTAACCAGTTTCGATTTGGGTTGTATACCTACTTGTCTGCCATCTGCGAATTTTAAACGTATTAGGTAGCCTTTTTAGCGTGTGAAAATTCCCACGGATATCATGCCAGGCTCAAAGTGACTAAAAACACGCAGTTCCTATTTGTTGAAATTTATTTATTTTTAAATTAACCAAATCATTTACGACAGAGATCAGCAAAAGAATTAACCATACGATTAACAAAGATTTTTTTTTTCTCTTCTATACTCAATCAATCAAATCAGCATTATAGTAGTCCACTGCTGGATGTAGGCCTCTCCTAAATTCCGCCACAATACACTGTCCTGCGCCTTCCGCATCCATTCACTCCCTGCGACCTAAACTCTTAAATACTAGTTTACGCCAAAGACAAGATTCTATTTTAATCTTTGATAATTGTTGTGACAACTACAAATGACGTATTATTGAGTTGTCGAAGTTTAAATGGGTGTGTTCTAATTCCATGTCACGTTGTTGAAACGTGATGTTCACTAATGAGCGGTAAATATTATTCAAATAACAATGTTAGACATTCCCTTATTTGTTAAAATTAACTACTTTGTGCTAGAGACTAATATCCTGTTCACGCCCTGAAAAACCAGACACTGCGGTTTACCTGTTCCAATACTATTATGGTAACCGCACCCACATTGTATGTAACTAGTACTTAGGTAGGAACAGTTCCATTATTAAATGCAGCACTAGCAATTAACTTTTTTCTAGAAACGGTTATATTCTGTGTACATAATCATCACTAAAAGCTAATTAATAATTTTGGTTAAATTTCAACGCGAAATAATAGTATGGTTGGTGATTTCTGCACCAAAAATCATTTAGGTATTTCAGCGTTATAATTAACCAACTTTATGCTTTTAACCATAAATATTTTGATTACTTTAAGCTTTCCTTGTATCATTATTCGTTACAGAATAAATAATACAGCGAAGTATCATTAGATTTATATGATAATAGGATGAACAGTATGTAAGACCGTTATTACCGCCATTTTAAACTCAAAAAGGTCATTGACTGACTGTGCAGTTAGGCGCTTCAGCAAATCTCTAGACGGTCGGCTAAGAATGCAGATTCATCCCATTATTTCTATCTTACAACGGTAAATTGTCTTTCACCTACGATACAGGTGTCTGCTTAATCATCATCATCAATATCTGACCGTTATTTTCGCTTGCATTCGAATTTTCTACAGAACAAGACTTTTAAGGAAACCTTTTTACAAGGCAGTCATAGCCAAATACTTATCTGATTTCTCACGTAGCCAGAAGATCGCAAAACGTGACCATAACAAAGATGGCGGATCTGCCGTAATTCGTACGTAATGTCACGAAATTGGACCTACTTATTACATCAGAGATAGAAGGAAAGCAATAAAAGAAAAATACAGATTTATTATACCGGTATATAAATTATCTTTTATTAAAAATGTTCAGGTTAGTAACGATTTATAAATAAATAAAAATCTTTGTCAAAAACAACGGAAACCACAACGTTCCGTTTTACTTACGTAATATGCATATTACGTTCCTTACATCCTATTTTAAATACTGAACTTAAATAAAAGATCACAAGCGTAGTTTGAGCCGCCCTTTCGGTCTCGTGTAGGGCATCATGAACTAGGGAATAGTCTTACTTGTCGCTTAGAAGCACTTCCTGTGTACGATTGAGGGGCCAGATTCATCGTACTCCTGTTTCGAGATCCACATCTGCTGGAAGGTTGAGAGGGAAGCCAAGATAGATCCACCGATCCATACGGAGTATTTCCTTTCTGGGGGTGCGATGATCTTGATCTTCATTGTGGATGGGGCTAGGGCTGTGATTTCCTTCTGCATACGGTCGGCGATGCCAGGGTACATCGTGGTACCTCCGGACAGAACTGTGTTGGCGTACAAGTCCTTACGGATATCGACGTCGCACTTCATGATTGAGTTGTAAGTGGTTTCGTGGACACCGTTGGCTTCCATACCCAAGAATGAGGGCTGGAACAGAGCCTCTGGGCAACGGAATCGTTCGTTTCCAATGGTGATAACCTGTCCGTCGGGAAGTTCATAGGACTTCTCGAGGGAACTGCTGGAGGCGGCGGTGGCCATCTCCTGTTCGAAGTCGAGCGCGACGTAGCAGAGCTTCTCCTTGATGTCACGCACGATTTCCCGCTCAGCCGTGGTGGTGAATGAGTAACCACGCTCGGTGAGGATCTTCATTAGGTAGTCTGTGAGATCGCGACCGGCCAAATCCAGACGCAGGATGGCGTGAGGTAGCGCGTAACCTTCATAGATGGGTACTGTGTGTGAGACACCGTCGCCGGAATCCATGACGATACCGGTGGTACGACCAGAGGCGTATAGTGAAAGTACGGCCTGGATGGCGACGTACATGGCGGGTGTGTTGAAGGTTTCGAACATGATCTGTGTCATCTTCTCTCTGTGAAACAAAAAGTACAATTAGCATGGCCGGTTATGTGATGGGCAGAAATCTTGCAACTGGAACTCGATAATGTAAACTGTGGCAGCTGCCTGATTGTAAGGGACAGTCATATTGCTAAACCAAGACAGCTGAACTCACCTGTTGGCTTTGGGGTTGAGGGGAGCCTCTGTGAGTAGCACGGGGTGTTCCTCGGGCGCGACACGCAGTTCATTGTAGAAGGTGTGGTGCCAGATCTTCTCCATATCGTCCCAGTTCGTGACGATGCCGTGCTCGATGGGGTATTTGAGCGTGAGGATACCTCTCTTGCTCTGGGCCTCGTCTCCTACGTACGAGTCCTTCTGTCCCATGCCGACCATGACTCCCTGATGGCGGGGCCTGCCCACGATCGAGGGGAACACGGCGCGAGGCGCGTCGTCGCCTGCGAAACCGGCCTTGCACATACCGGAGCCATTGTCTACTACCAACGCAGCAACTTCTTCGTCGCACATTTTGATTTAGTCTGCAATGAGGAGATAATAGCTTTATGTAATCATAATCACTTGAAAACGGAACTAATTTATAGGTATAGCTAGATAAGAGAATGGATTAGTATTCTTTACGACTTAGCAATGGCGGAAAACCACGTGAAGGAATTTTAATCTCCAAGAACTAGTAAAAATAAATTTTTAATTATTAAACCAATTAAAATTTTCTAATATTTTTCTTAAAAACTTTTTCAATAAAACATTTAATTTAATGAAAATAACTACGTTACTCAGGGTATACGCAGAGAAATATTGGTAATCCAGGGCATCGTAGCCCAATCCAGTATCAATTCAGTAAGAAAAAAACACAACTAGTTATAATTCCACAATATGAGAACAAAAATCACTTCACTATGGTATTACGTAATGGATCTTATATAATTATGCCGATAATATTTTCAATTCACAGACAAATCCTTAAAACACTGCTTCAAACGCGATTATTATTTAGCAAACTAAAAATAAACTTGTTTAAAACAAATTAAATCCACAATTTAATTATAAATCCAACGAAACTTACTGTTAAAATATTAAGTTAGTGACTAGGTACGAGTCGTGCTGCTTCGGTCAAGCACACCTTACTAAATGAGAACCGGCTCTTGAGGATAACTATATAAAACCGGCCTTATCAGAGTTCACACCTATCAGCTACAATTTTATTCCGCCAATCGTGAGCTGACTCAATTTTTGTCACCATATATGGTAACGCACTCGATTCTATCCTCAAACATCTGGTGATAACGAACGATGACTTGATAAGCGATATAACAGCACTACACTACTTTTATAATACTAGTCGTTACGGTACCTGCGATGTCTCTATACCGTATGCCACCGGCTCACTCTGGGTCACAAATAAATGCTGAAATTTCTCTTCAACCACCGCCACAGTAGGTACTTTCTCTATGAATCAGCTATCTTCATTGCACTAATTGCCGCCTAACATTAACCTACAAATATTTAATTAGATGTCTGCTGATGAAAATATTCTCGTCATAATTAAGTATGAAAAGATCAGAAAGCATTACTAACTGGTGGGCATGTATGTTGAGTGAAAGATCTTACTTTATGCAGGACGCTGATGATATTAAATGATCTCCGCGCAAAAGGTTGAATGAAAAAAAAAAGTAGTCTTTGATCAACTTCAGACCAGTTTTATACCGTAACAAAAACTGCGAGGATGTCGCGACCGACTCATTCGAAATACGAAATCGATTAGAAGACTTGTTTGTTGAGCATTGCGTTGTGAGTTCGTGACTCATCACGTGAACTGGATATTAAACAACGCTACACTTGAATTCGCATCGTAAGACACTTCAACGGTACGGAATATTAAAAATCAATATCTTGGAAGTCGAGACACCCTTGGTCTAAGTGTGGAAATATGTTCAGAATATTGTCTATGGAGAATGGAATAAGATTATGTAGTGCAGTTGTCTGGGAGTATTGATTTTGGTCGCCCTCGCCAGTTCGCCACTTGCATTGCATTGCACCACAACATAGGGCGAGCTTTGAACATGACTCATCCAACTGCACCCTCGATCTTTAAGTCAATTTTCTCAAATTCGTTTATTTTTACTGTCTGGCAAACATTAATAAAATTAAGCTGTTTCTCGTAATTTTATTGCCAAAAGATTATTTAAAGGTATTCGATAACTTAGATTACTAAATACTACTTATAAACGTGATATCTATCAGTTTAGATACGTAAAACACGTTATTAAACCAGCTATGATAGTGGCCTTCAAATTCTAAACTTTGATCAGTCCATTAACGAATAAAAATATGGTAATTAAAAAAATTGTTGTGTATGTGCTTGTAGATCAATTGAAAACCATTTTACGTTTTAGCGATAAGTTAGATATTATATTATACACTTGGTCCAGGTCTCCTAGACTAATTTATCAATTTATCTTAGTTCCTATCACTATTCTATCCTGATTAGAAGCCTTGTAAGGTACTGTTAAGTTAAGGTACTGATCTCTCGAATCAAGGGGGGACACCAGTAGGACTAGGAAATTCCTGACGTCTCTTCCACAATTTTTGCATTTTGCTCTACGAATAACAATTAACAATAACAATAAGATTGTTATTTGTAGCATTTACTAAAATTATAGACGTCATAGACTTTCAGAAAGGCGTCTCGCAAGGGAGCTTATTGGGCTTGTACGTATTGGACTTGTATTTATTATTCCTTTTTTTTACCCTACGTTATGTTATGTGCCGTTTTACCTGACTGCCACCAAGAAGTATATTTATAGTCTTTACTAGCGCGCACCTTCCATTCTGCTGCACGGATTATTTAAATTAATATCTGTAGATATCTTTAGATTTGAGTGTTGGTGAGCAAAGTGTCCCTAGAGAAGCATGAAAAAAAATCCGATTTGACGAGTGCGAAACGCTATTATTTTAAGGTATATAAGAATGTGGTAAATGTATTTTACAGAGAAATAAGACTGCTTGGTTAGCAGCGGGACTGGTTTAAGCGTTTGTCCTCTGTAGCAAAGGTTATGGGTTCAATGCTTGAAGTTCAATCCCCGCTCCAGACCAACTTGTTACTTTATCATAGGACTTTTTGATTTATCTTAGTTCTTTACTAAGTATTTTATAAAGATGAAAAATGTATTTTTGAGTTTCTAGAACCACCAACTTTGAGCAAGTAAGTATGTAGTTCTAAAAATCACACAAACGATTTAAAAATATCTTTCAACATTGATTTATTTAACTTCTTTAGTAAAAAGTATATTATAAAGATAAAAAATGTAGTTTTGAGTTTCTAGAACTACCAACATTAAGTACCTACCTATGTAGTTCTAAAAACTCACCAAGTTGAAGTCGCCAGCCTGATAGAAAGCCGTGGCGCATCTAGCGATTGGGGGCCACTTTCACAGTCCGTAAGACTTCTGACAGTGGTCCTCAAGTTGGCGACCCTGTGATGTGCCTCTTCACGCTCCTCTTGAAAAACCCGGGATTGTAAGATGAGGGAAACACGTGTGCGGGCAGGTCTTTCCAGGATTTTTTTTATCTATACACCATTAGAAGGATAAGGTATGCAGAAATAATCATCATGTCATCCAAGATGGTGGAGCTTTTTTTATGTGTGGATATCCTTCATGGATGCTTTGCCGGACTCTTACCGACTAAAATTACACGGCCCTACCACTGCCTAATGACCTGGGAGCCCCGGGTAAGCCCTCTATAGGAGATCCCAGGACCCTTCCGGTCAACTTTGTCCATTTCCTAACTTGACCACTTCCAAACTTGTCCACTTCCTAAATTGTCCTCCAACGTTGTCCTTTTCCTGAATTGTCATACCTCTATTCCTAATTCGTCTACTTCCTAGACCAGTGGCGGGCAAATTTTTTTAATTGATGCCCAGAAAAATTATGAAATATCAGGCGAGGGCCAGAATTATAGAAAAACGGCCAAGTGCGAGTCGAACTCGCGCACGGAGGGTTCCGTACCAAAAACGGAAAAAAAAATTGTATGGCAGCCCCCCCTTAAATTCACTTTCGACAAGGGATTGAAGTTAGTAATAAAAAATATCAACCAATCTGGCAGATGTCAATATTATAAAAAAAAATAGATAGTCCCGTACATGTATATGCTCAATGAGTGCAAGTTATTTTATACTGAGGTCACAGCCATGTAAGTATCTTCAACTCAGGGAAAAAGTCAACATGTCAAGCAAACAATGCCTACTAACTTATAATAGCTCCATGGCCCATGGTCATTGCCTTGTAAGCTAAGCTATCCTCTACATCAGGGGTTCCCAACCTTTTCGTGGTCAGGGACCACTTTTATATTTTTATTGTTAACAGGGACCACTATAAAGGCATAATTTAAACAAACTGTGATAATGAATCTGAAACTTAAAAAAACGCAGAAGGAAATTGCATAAACAGGAAACTTTCGTATTTTTGTATTAATGTGATTTCTGGCTTGCATCTTCTTCACGAGATCTGCTAACCTAAGACTAATATTGTTACTCGCAAGGCGATTTCTCGGAGTTTCGTATAATAACTTCACCAGCGTCCATGCTAAAAGGATTACGAAGGGGGGGGAGGTACTATTCCACTTCTTTGAGGGGTGAAGAGACACGCCACCGTCTAGGCCGGCTTCTGTGAAAGAGCGGTGAGCAGCCAACTCGCCGCTCTCAGACCCTCGGTCATGGTGGACGACCGCGCCACCGACTACGAACTCGGAATGGAGATTTCTCTCCCGCTGCATTCTTCGCGAGCATGACTTGCTCGCAGAAAGACACAGTTACGTCACACTTTCTCCCGTTGGAGACCAGAACCCTTAACATGGTCTCCAGCGTGAGAATATTCACGCCCAGGCCCGCAACGAAGTCTTGTCGCTGCTATGCCCATGTAGTGCCGTGTCCCCGCTGTAGATACTTACCGAAGCACCCGTGCTCGGTAAACATCTGTGACACTCGGTAGGTGAGGCTGTCATGGCGCTCGCCTAATTAGTGGTGAGTCCTCACTTTGGTAGCTCATGTCGTACCTTCCATGTCTCCATGAGCTTCTGGCGAAACAGGGATCACTATGCCTCTATTTCTTTGGGCACAGGCCTGTGGTCCCGATCCAGCGCCTTCATGCACCATTGATACGACGACGCAAGAACCCTGTTTTCCAGGTCCCATGGAGGGGTCTTGGCTAGGAGACATGCCGCCTCAACGGATATCGTGCGGTACCCTCTCCTGACGGCCATCGCCTTTAGCGGGCTATGCAGTCTAGCTACGTTGCCGGTCGTCAGGGCCTCCGCCCATACGGGGGTCCCGTATAGTGCCATACTCCGCACGACCCCGAAGGTCTCTTGCAGGGAGTGTTGGGTACTCATATGTTGGGTACCAACCGCGAGAGCGCAGCGCAGCGTTACCCCCTCTGTTTCAAGACTTAACTTCGGAAATTGTGTCGCTCTGTAATGATACGCTCAAAGAGCTTGCAAACCTCGACGAGGAACACCATCGGTCGGTACCCCGATGGCGTGTCCACCGTCCGCCCGGCCTTTCGGATCAGAACCAGTTTTCCACACTTTAGGCTTTAGGAAACTGGTCTTAAGCCAGGATCCACGCTCGGCCTGGAAACTCATTCAATCGTGGGCAAATTGCAGACTTTGTGTTGTCTTTGCTCGCCGAGCCAATGGGCGTACCAACCGCCCCCACTACCCGCGCTCTTCTCGCTCATTGCACGGCGACTAACGGTTCACCACCCGATAAATTTAAAATCCTTCAGGGACCATATTTTCGCTCCTGCGGACCACTGGTGGTCCGCGGACCACTGGTTGGGAACCACTGCTCTACATAAACTACAGTAGGTATATGTATATTCTGTGGCCACATGTTATTTCCTTGTACAGATGCCAAACATATTAATTTCAAACCATGTAACGTACAAATAAATAAGGTTAACGACGAAATGAGTCATTGTTTTCTAAGAATGTTGTACGAAATGAGTCATGAGGCGATGTAATCGAATCAGATGACGGTTTGTCTCAATCAGTATCGATGCTGCTATTACGTAAATCACTTCAGTTGGTGACACATACTTTAGTGATGTGATGACAGGTACAATACAATGATACCTTATTTTCGTTTACATTTGTAAACATTCAGTTTAGGAACAATAGAATGACCAGTCACTCATTCCTTTCGTTTTTTTGATGGGAGGATCAAATATATTGCAAGTTGGACGAGAGTTCTACCACATACTATGCAGAGTAAAAGACTTTGCCTCTCAGAAGGTGGTCTTGGTTGCAAGTTTATGCCCTGTCGGCCTAGGTATACCTACTCATGGTGTATGTAAAGCGTTGTAGGTACTTGCCTATTTGAATTTAAAGATAATTTGATTTTTCTCTTTGTAGGGAATTCTATAATATTATTAATAGATACCTATAGAAGTAAGGATTTTAGATTTTTATTTGCTTGTAAATCTTACATTTCACCAGATTACCTACGTTAAGTTTCAACGTTTTGAAACAGACAGAGAGATGAAAATCTATGATATTTTTCTTCAAAAACGTCTTACATAATGTGCATATTTACGAGTAGGTACTACATACTTAGTGTATATTTTTATGAAATTGTTTTTTTTTCAATTTTTGTAATTAGGTATGTACCTACCTAACAAAACTCTTATAAAAAATACAAAAAGATTTTTAGAGAAAATTCAATCCTTAGGGGGTGGTAGCAAAGACGTATCCTACATAGACACGTTTTATACGAACATTGCGGCTTTCAAAAACAGCTAAACTTTTATATATTTGAAAAAAGAATTCTATAAATTATCTGTGGTAGCATGCATGAAGTCAATATCAGAGGAGTGTGGGGAAAAAGGGAAAATTAAATTTCACTTACTGACACATAATACGGTTAATGTATTTACGGGTAAAGTTCGTAATATTTAAATTTATAAAATGTTAATGTAGTTTATATAATTAGTAATTATTAACGTAAATTAAGTCATAAAATAAAAATATAACAATATCATACAGAAACATTTATTAAATAAGTAATAATTTAGTACCTACCTAGTAAGTAATCCAAATATTTGTAATTTAAATCATTTTAATATTCTTAATATATTATTTTTATGATTCATTATTTTTTTAAAGAAATATAATTACCTAAATAAAAAAAATATTCAAATAGCAAAATAAAACATTAGTACAAAATCTCCCCGACATCCCCTTACGGGTCGCGGGCGCCAAACCACAGACTATGCCTCGGTTCCGAACCTGGGGGTAATTACCCCCGCGGGGGTAAAACAGCTATTGTATGGGGGTAACAGAGGTGATGACCAAAATAGATGAGTAAAAATATGATTGTAAGTATAAAAGAAATATCTCGGTAGGTACGCGGCATCGCGATCTCTCGTGTTCGTAAAATCTCAGTGAAGTGTGGAGCGAGAAGGTGTACATTTTGGCGAAAAACATCAATGCTAACAGAACTCTGAATATGTTGGTACCGTTTGCTACCACTTTAAGATGCGAGAGTGGCTTCTCAACTCTGGTAACATTGAAAACAAATCCAGAAACCTTATTGAATTTGCGATCTCGTGTCGGGATTGCATTCCCTAGTTCAGATACTAGGGAATGCAATCCCGACACGAGATCGCAAATTCAAAATCCCGCAGGATTAGAAATATCAATCCTGCGAGATCCCGGAATATTCGGGATCTCATCTAGTTTGAAAAAATTCCGATGACTGAAAACGATGAAAACTGCTTGTTCGTAATAGTCACAGCGCTGCACAGCCCCTCGTCGGGCACTTCACACGCTTGGGGCTAGATCTGGCGGATAACCAGTTTGGTTTCCGTCATGGGTGCTTCGTCGTGGACGCGATCATACGCATTTGAGACCAGACGGAGGAAGCAATATCGCAGAGCGAGGTGGTGATGCCGGTGTCTCTTGACATCGACTTCAACACTTTGGCCTGGAGCTGCGTTAGGGAGGCCCTTACTTATCACGGAGTGCCTCCCTACCTCCGTCGATTGTCGGGTCTTATCTTTCCAAGAGGGCCATAACGTACGAGCTGGCTGGGATCGATTCGGCGAGATTCAGCGGTGTTCCGCAGGGATCGGTCCTAGGACCGCTTCTGTGGACATAGGGTACGATTAGGCGCAGTGCGGCCCGTTGCTTAGAGACGGACACACAGTTATTAAAACTTATAACACCCCTCGTTTTTCGTCGGGGGTTAAAAATAAAAGAAGTGTTAATTTTGAAATTAAAAAGCCCCCACCATCCTCAGCCCCCGATCATGGAGGCCGATAGTCTTGGGCGAAGAAAAGTCTGCAGCGTCCTGTCCAAAGGCTGCGGAACTTGGATGGTAGAGTTCTCTCCCGCAGAAAGACGCAGCGGTGTCCCACTTACTCCCACTGGAGATCATGGGACCATGGTCTCTACAGAAGATGGTCTCCAGCGAGAGAATGTCCAAGTCCAGACCTGTTACGAGGAACTGGAGCTGTTGCGCCCATGCTGTGCACTACACCAATGTGTGGAGCGCTGTGTCCTCGCTGCGTTCCTCGCAGTGCTGGCACTCAGCCGTGGTTTCCCTGTGTCCCCCTGAGATCGTGCGATATCCTTATCACCTTGACGGCCATAGCCTTCTGTAGGCTAAGTAGTACAGCCGCATTGCGGGCCGTCAAGGTCTCCACTCATACGGGGCCCCGTATAGCGATAAAAGTAAAGCACTCCGCATTATCCCAAGGCAGTCTCCTGCAGGGAGTGTTGGATCCTCTTATGTTGGGCAACAACCGCGAGAGTGCGGCTGTTGCCCCTCAGTTTTGGGACCAAACTTCGGAAGTGGTGTTTTAAGTCTCATCGGCCATCGAGTACGAACCCCTGATACTACATCGAGGGCTCAGTACCGATGCTGACGCTCCCTACCTTTATGCTGGATCCCGCAGGTGGCCTCTTGCAAGGTCCGTGAAAGCACAGAGCTTCGGATTGGTAAAGGGCGACCTCAAGACCCAGCGGCCGTATTTGACCCACAACTTGAGCAACGCCTTCCGTGGCCTTTAGGGCTGCGTCTCGGTGCGTTCATCGGCGTAACACGTTACGTCGACACTTCTAAGCAACGTGCCGCGCAGCACACAATCGTACCCGATGTTCCACAGAACCGGTCCTAGAACCGATCCCTGCGGAACACCGCTGAATCTCGCCGAATCGACCCTAGCCAGCTCAGGTAAGTTATAGCCCTCTCGGAAAGATAAGCCCCGACAATTCGACGGAGGTAGGGAGGCACGCCATGATAAATAAGGTCTTCCCTAACGCAGCTCCAGGCCAAAGTGTTGAAGGCGATGGCGATGTCAAGAGACACCGGCATCACCACCTCGCTCTGCGATATTGCTTCCTCCGTCAGATCTTGAATGCGTATGATCGTGTCCACGACGAAGCGCCCCAGACGGAAACCAAACGGAAATTTAGATATTTTTCATTGCCTGAATTGCTTTCTTGATTTTTTTTTAATTGGGGGTAAAATCTGTTTCTCTAACATGCCATAGGGGTAACAGCTCTGAAAAGGTTAGGAACCAATGGACTATAGAGTACATTTTTCTTGTGCATTTCTTAAGCTTGCCGCCATTTTATTGATTCGAGAAAATGAAATAATATTATTATTAATAGTACTTACGCACGAAATGACACGTTTTTATATTGAAGAGTTGCTGTATAGCTTGTGCATCATCTTTTTCTTTACTTACAGAATTTAAAACAGTGCTAATAGAACTTTCGCTAACCCTACAGCCGCGTCACAGATTTTCAGGTAATTACCTACTTTACGTGTTGCCATTTTCTAGTGTCTATAACGTATCTATATTTTTTATATCATTGGGTGGTAGTGCATATCTCTTTCTCTGCAGCCTGCACACCTAACCTAACTGGACATTGTTATCAATCAATAAACCTAACTATATGCGCTTTATTAATAATCATTAGACATTGTAGGTACCTATTATTTATAAACATGAATATTTTATATAATTTATTAACCAACTAGGTACATTATTTCAAGCAAAACAGGAAAAATCAAACGTTGCCAATAATAAACTGTAAAGCATTAGGTCTCTATCAAGTAATGAATATGATCGAATTGTTAAATACATTCTGCTTGGTAACAATAACGATTGCGTCTTGAAATGGAACTTTATGGAACTACATATTTATGAGTAGGTATAGTACACCTCTTTAGGTACCTACGTGTAGGTTAAAAAAGTAAATTCTGATTCTGACAGATGTCAGCAAGTGCGAGGCCGCATCTGCGTTTTTCCGCGGCGGTTTCTAACCTTAAAATGTCAATTCAATTCAATTCTTTCAATGGCCTTCTGTGCTCTTAGCATCAACTCGCCAATGTCCCGTATCTAGAGCTAACAGCGAAGGAGGTTTTAGTGTCTCGGGATTTGATCAGTAGACTTAAGTGCGACGTCAATTCCGGCAGAATCTAAACACAAGGACAACACAATTATTGGTTAGTATAGACTACAAATATAATTATATGGTATAGACTACATAATACCTATATTCTATTTTAAACAATAAAGTATTTAGGATATAGAATTCTACAGTTTTAGATTACTTATTAGTATGTAATTGGCAAGGATTTTTATAAAGGGAGTATAAACTAAGGATAGGAGACATTTGAAAGAGGTAGGGCGGGGGATATTTGTGGGAAGGACATCATATAGTGAGAATCTTTGGTGAGGGCAACAGAAGAAAATATGTTCTGCATCACCCTCCTCCAAACCGCACTCGCAGAGCGAGTGATCCCTTATCCTAATCTTTGCCAGATGAACAGGTGTACAGGCATGGCCTAAACGGAGACGACAAACAATCGATACCGCTCGCTTGTCAACACATCGATGTTTAAAAAACCAGGGCTTAGTAGGGACTACTGGTTGAATATCACAGTAATGCTTACCCTTGATTTTTGTTGATCTTTGCCAATCCACTTGCCAAGCCCGTGTCAGACTGTCCCTAATTACCTGAGTCAAGTCGTGTGTAAATACTTGGTAGTGTTCGAGTGAGCCGGTTCCAGTGGCATTTTTGGCCCAAGAGTCGGCCGTCTCATTTCCCGCTATATTGGAGTGGCCCGGGATCCACGCCAACATAAGTTCCAAGTTAAGTCGCTGGCACTGGAATAGCGCCTCTCGGATCCTATAAATGATGGGGAATCTGGACTTGGAACGGAAGGGGTGAGAGAGTATGGCTTGAAGACAGCTTTTGGAATCAGACAAGATGATGGACCTATTTAAGTTGTGGGATATAATATACCGGATAGCTTCCAGGATGGCCACAGACTCCCCCGTGAACACAGAAGTCACAGGCGGGCATTTATAACTTAGGGCCACATTGTACTTAGGGATCCATACGGCCGCGCCCACCGGCTCACCTATGAACTTGGAAGCATCGGTGTAGATTTTAAGCCAACCCTCATAATCAGAGGCCATAACTTCATGAAACTCCAGATTAGCGTCCACTGCACCCTTCCGGATTCCCAGATCTATCTCGATAGGAGGGCGGTATATAAGAGCCTCAAAGGGGAGAGAGTACAATGGACTCAACCTACTCTGCATGACTGGGCACGGTAGGCGTGTGAATTTGATGAAGCTGTTTATTAGACAGGGAAGGTTGGTTGGGGCGGGGTTTGAGTTTATGTTATATAAATCACCCAAATGTCGAAGCCTACCCAAAAGGATGTGTTGCGAATTTTGCACAAGTTTAAAGAAGAATCTGTCACATAGATACTGTCTTCTGAGGAAGAGGGGAGGATCCACAGCCTCCACTTGTAGTGCATTAGTTGGAGAAGATTTCATAGCCCCAAGAATGATACGTAGACATTTGAATTGAATTTTGTCTAGTTTTGCAAGGGGATCTTTATTACAAGGTTCTAGCAAGAAAGAGCCATAGTCCATGTGACTGCGGACTGTGGCATTATAGAGGAGCTTTTGATTATATGGATGACATCCCCACCATGCAACAGATAGCGAACGAAGAATGTTAACATTCCTCTCACATTTATCGCTGACATAACCAAAGTGAAAAGAACCAGTCATTTTAGAGTCCAGTAGGACCCCCAGAAACTTGGCACTGTTGTATTGAGGTATAGACTGTCCCTCAACTTGGAGATCCAGATTAGGAATTTGTCTTCTCTTCGTGAATACTACCACCTTGCTCTTAGAAGGAGACAGTGATAGCCCATGTTCCGACAACCAATCATTCAAATACCCCAAGGCCCTGTTCAGATTATCGGATACGTAGTGGATCGAATTAGATGATACATAAAGGGCCAAATCATCAGCATACTGCAGAATCTGGCAAAACGGGTTCACCACCAACTCCAGGTCATGGGTGTAAAGGCTGTAGAGGAGAGGGCTTAGAACTGAGCCCTGAGGAAGACCCTTCCAGATAGTCCTAGGTGGAAGTAGGAGATTGTGGTTCTTAATTACTATAGATCGCTCCATTAAAAGGTTTGTACAGAAATTTACTAGCCTCTCAGGGATATTCAGCTTGAGTAGTTTACTCCTGAGTACCGGAAGCAAGACATTGTCGTACGCTGACTGTATATCTAGGAATACAGCTCCAAGGTATTCTTTTTTGTGGAAGGATATACGTATGTCAGTGGTGAGGATGCTGAGACCATCCAGTGTGCCCATGCCTCTCCTAAAACCAAATTGGGAATTAGCCAAAATTCCATGACCTTCCACATACCATTCAAGGCGATGTTTCACCAGATGTTCCGTTACTTTGCACAACACTGAAGACAGTGCTATTGGTCTTCTGCTACTGGGGGATGAAGGATCGTAGCCAGGCTTTAGGACAGGGACAATTATTTGTGTCTTCCAATCAGTGGGGATCACTCCACTACCAACAATCAAGTTCACAATGTTCAAAAACTGTGTCCTGGAGTTATCAGATGACTTGGTTATGAACGAGTAGGGGATCTGGTCCATGCCTGGCGCCGAATCCCTCAGTCCATCAACCGCCAGCTCAAGTTCCTCATATGTGAACTCGCTGCCAAGGCCCACCTGAGGATGGGCAAGACAAAGATTTGGAGAATAGCTAGAGATGGAATCCTCTGTGGGTACCCACGGTGGAGCCAACTTGTCAGCAAAGGCCTCAACCCATGATGACAAATCATTTTCATTTGGGTTTTCTGAATTACAAGCTCCTCTGTACCTGTTAATTTGTTTCCAAACAGTGGAAGCAGGGGATCTAGGTGATAGGTCCGCACAGAAGTTCGACCAGCCATTCTTCTTTTTGGTGGACAGCATTCTTCGTGTCTGTGCTGCTTTTTGCTGATAGGCTATCAAATTCTCTACCGTCATTTCCCTTTTGTAGTTTCTCTCGCTTTCCCGCCTAATCCTAACTGCCTCGGTGCATTCAGCATCCCACCAGGGGGTCGAGAGGATTTGTTTAGAGGGTTTTTTGACAGGGAAGTGGTCATCGGCCGATGCAGTGATAGCGTCACGGAAGCTGGAGTAGGATTGTGCGACTGTATGAATTGTTGGGGCAGGCAGCGAGCGTATTCTATTCCCCAGAGAAGCTGCATATGTCGTCCAGTCAGCGTCGCGCAACCTATACCCGAAAGAAGTGGTGGGGTTACTAGGAAGGGATACAGTCATAGACAAATTGATAAAAATGGGATAATGGTCACTGCCCCTTGAATCGGCAGAGATGTACTAGGTTATTCTGGATGCCATTGAAGGAGAGCAGATGGTGAGATCCACAGCGCTAGGTTTTTTGCTAGGGGCGGTTCTACGGGTAGGGGAGCCATTATTAAGTAGGCAAAGGTTAAGGTCATCAAGCATCTCCATTATGGAGCGCCCAAACAGGTCACAAACACCTGACCCCCACGATGTGTGATGTTCATTAAGGTCGCCCATGATAAGCACAGGAGGGGGGACAGAGCTAAAAATCATCTGTAGGTCTGGGATTAAAGTGGAGCATGGATTTGCAATATAGAGGGATATGAGTGATATGTTGCATGTTCTTACCGCTACAATATTTATTTCAGGGGAATGAGGGGGTAGGTTGATCTGGGAAAAGGAAACATTTTTGCTAACTATAAGAGCACAGCCAGCATAACCATCAGCTCTGTCAACCCGAAGACATGAGAAGCCCGGGATGCGCAAAGCATCTTCAGGCTTTAACCATGTCTCCGAGATTGCCATGGCCAGTGGCTCGTGTCTGTTAATTAAATAATATAAATCAGATTTTTTATTGTTAATGCTTCGGCTGTTCCACTGGATCAGTTTGAGATCCACTGTTGAAGTTTGGTAGTGATTGGGTAAGTATATGGGCACTGTATACTGTAGTTTGACTCGGCCGGATTTTAGAAATAAATGCCTACAGCCGCGCGGTACGTAAGCATGAGATAGGGCTGCCCACCTACAGCATTTTAATAATATGTGCCTACTTTGACTTTATATTTAGTATTGCGATAGTAAATATGTACATACATACATTCATATAGTCACGCCTTTATCCCTGAAGGTGTAAGCAGAGGCATAGTATACGCCCACATTTTACCTTAAGTTTTACGTACGCGTAATAGATAGTGAGCCTAATGCAGTTGACTTTTTCAATCCGCCCACAAGGCCTTCAATTTGTATTAAGGATTGTTGTTTTACTGACAACCGGCTTTCATTTCGAGTAAATATGTACCTTTTTTATTTAAACAAAAAAATACTTTGTGAGTAATAATATAATATCCCCGCAACGGCTGGCGGCGCGGGGTGGCGCGCAGCGCCCGTTATCTACTAACGATTGTGTGAGACGGGTGTAGAAATTTGAAAACGGCAAAGACAATAATAATCGGCTCACCACATGTTTCGTCAGTGATAGAATCACGGAATTCTAGTCTTCATAATCATTGCGTTAAATTTTTGATTTACAAAATTAAAACTATTTTTCGATTTGAAAGTACTAGTCAGTCTCTAGTACACTAGTACTTTTCGTACATTGTCAAGTTGTGGTAAACTTTGGAAGTTCATATTTGTCTCTATGCGTGTAATAAAAATCAAAGGTAACAAAAATGCTGTAAATTTTTTTTTATAAATAAATAAATAATCACGGGCATTTTCACACAACGCTATCTGATCCCAAAGTAAGCTAGGAATAACCTGCTTGTGTTATGGGTATCAGACCACGGATATTAATAATAACGGAAGCGGTCAAGTGTGCAGGATATTTGTAGGTGCGCAAGCGTTCGCGCAAACGCAGGCGCACACACTCGTCTTCCCCCTCCTGAACCCAGTGGAACGGAAGACCGCTACGACTGGAGGAGAGGTCGGATGATGTGTCTGGCCGACGGTAACTGTACGCCCTCTACCGCCGCCCTAGGCCATCCACCTTGCCTTGCTGAATCGCCGATTCCGCCAAACCCTTTTGTATATCTACGGTGGGTTACCTTTCTCGCCGAATCAGACTTTATGCGCTATGCGGGAGGGATCCGCATTAAGCTTGCCACCGAGGTGACAAGTCCCCTCAACCAGGTTTAGCCCGCGAGCCGACGCGGTTTACCAGGGTGTGGCCGCTGCGCGCATCACAACATACATATTATACATAGAAACAACCAGACTCTTGAGACAAACATTTATGGGTCACACAAATATTTGTCTCGGGTGGGAATCGAACCCACGACCTCCAGCGCCGCAAGCGGTATCAATACCGACCGCGCCACAGAGGCAGTCATACGGTGCTAAGTGTACTGTAACATCGGTCATCAACAAAGAAATGAATACTCTTGAAACATACCTAAATCATTGCTCTCAATTAAATAACTACGAACTGACAACGGAACTAAATGTACTACCTACACGTACTAGAGTTCTGAACTAGTTTTTTTTTGGATATTGTACTATATTGGATCGCACCGTTCACTGACTGAGCAAGCACAAGTCTAGTTTTAAACACAAACATACCTACTTCATGTAACAACCTAGTTCACTCGTGTCAATCACTTTGTTTAACTTTAGTCATCTAGTGGTATAGTACCAATTAGTACTTAAGTACAATCAATTTATAGTCTTACCTTTCGGAGTTTCCAGGTAATCTAAAAAACGTTACTTATATCTGGGTGCGTTATTGACGAATTCATGCAACCAAAACAAGCACAATAGACACTAGTTGTCATATTAAATATTTTTAGTAAATAAAACACGCGCGGTTACTATTTAAAAAACGACACACCTTCCATTCGTCTACTCGGCACAATCGCGACTGCGGACGCTGCTTGCTTGCTGAAAGGCATGCCGAAAACGAGAATCGTAGGTATAGCTTGCGCTTCGTCCGTTTGTAGGGAGCTACAATACTGGTTAAACATATATTTATACTGTGATATGGGCAACGTCGGGCGGTAGGGTGATATTGTTTTGGGATATGAGGGATAGTAATATATTCAATAATGTGAACAGGAAGTTATGGGAGCTTTGTTGGGATTGGGAGATTTCGTAAGTTGAAGGGGGCTGTGTATTAAGGAGGGCGCACCCATTGGGCATAGAAGACCCGTCTTGTGAAGTGATAGCCTGATGGGCAGCTCTATCGTATGACTTACCAAGAGGAGCCTTAGGTCGAGGGGTTATGAAAGTTGTTTTTCTGTAGGATGTGCGGAGTGGGGTTGCATTCAAGTGGGCTGTAGACTGGGAACCCTGCAAGTTGACTGGTTTGGCAGCCATAGAATAAGTTTTGGATATTTTAGGGATACACTCTGAGGCTTCCATGTACGAAACCCCTTCCTGTCCCATGTACGCTTTGATAGATTTTTGTCGATCCTGCTCAGGGCACGCCTTACTAATAGAGTAATGTGTCCCCGAGCAGTACAGACACAATGCCTTGCCCTCTTCTATTGTGCATTCCATCCCTGTATGTGGTTGTCCACATTTATAGCACCTTGGCTTAGACCTGCATTGGTTTGATACATGACCAAACCTACAGCAGTTCATGCATTGAATGGTTGGGAATTGATACGGTTCAACTGGTAGGGAGGTGTAGTAGGAGTAGATATGGGAGGGGAGAACCTGTCCCTTGAAGGTTACCACCACAGTTTGAGTAGGGATCCATTCTGTGGAGTTGTTGCTATTTACCGTTTTTCTATTGAGTCGGCGAGCCCTGAGAACAGTGGTACACGCTGTAGGAAAGACCATGGACTCCACGAATTCATCCATAGACCAATCCACTGGAACCGATCTAACTACCCCCATCCTTGAAATGTTATGAGTAGGGATATATGCCTCATATTTGTGGTTGCTGAGTATTGGGTTGTCTAAGAAATTGTTAGCATCTACAGCAGTTCTGAACTCGACTGACATCTTGTTCCTGCCAATACGCCTAATGCTTAGACCATAAAACACGGGACTAGCCTTTGCGAACCACCGCATACAAAAATATTCTGCCAGTTTTCATACAAATGAAGGGGGAAACACAAGGACATATAAAATTTCATTGCATTTAAAAATGTATTTATCGACAAACGCGTAATGGCTGTTGTGTGTTAATTGTTATTGTACAGTCAACTACAATGTAATGTACTAGTTTAATCATATAAAATGATGTACTGATGTACAGGCTTTTCATAAAGCCAAAAGACCAAATGGTCATGTGCAATGGCAGAAAACAATGATCTTAGGTTAAATGATCTAAGGCCTAATGCCACCTGGACAAATATTTTTAATTTTGTTCTGATGTAAAAATTGGCCAAATTTCATTGGTTTAATGAAATCGCCATTAACGTCCTCATCTCTTTTGGTCACAACGATAACGAAAGGGCCTACATCGTTCATATCGTAAGCTTTAATTCCCAAAATTATTGTCGGGTGGTTGTAAATAGTTTGGATGGAGGCTGATGCAGATTCGTTTGATAAAATATTTTTTTTGGGGGTAGAAGCCTCAAGATCCTCATTATGAGGTCTTTTTTGACGAGTTCTCTTACCTGAGCTGATGTCAGGGGGAGGATCAGGAGGATCGGGGGCCTCCGAAGAGTCCCCCATACTTACCCGTTGATCGGCGAAGGAGAAATTCCCTTACCACTGGTTTAGTATTTGTTAGTTTTATCTACCACCAAAGTAATTCTGTCGGAAAAGTTAGCGGAAAAACTTATGATTCACTATTTCACCACATAAACCTCTAACGCGAAATTAAAACTCTCTCACGACGGACTCCATGCACGAAATCCAAAATGTCATCAAACTGTCAAAATCAATGAAATCAAGTCAATGTTTTGACATTTTGAGGTTAGAAACCGCCGCGATAACCGCAAGTGCGGCCTCGGCCTTTATAAGTGCGAGGCCGCATCTGCGTTTTTCCGCGACGGTTTCTAACCTCAAAATGTCATCAAACTGTCAAAATCAGTAGTAGTAGTTTATTTATCCATTATCGGATAGGCAAAGGCAATTTGAGCCATACAGCCTAGTCTTATATTAGCATTTCAGTTGTTTTCAATACATTTAGGGCAGATAGCCCATTCTTCTATATGCATAATAATAACAAATATAAAGTCAATTTCACAAAGGCAAATAGCCAAATCTTCCATCAATATAATTAAAGTATAAAATCAGTTTCATGATACTGTCAAAATCAATGAAATCAAGTCAATGGTTTGACATTTTGAGCTTAGAAACCGCTGCGGTAACCGCAAGTGCGGCCTCGGCCTACAGGCTATTTTAAAACAATTCAGTCCGCGCCGGAGTGTTAATACCATAGATTTAAAATGTGAAAAATTCTAAATCTATGGTTAAAAGTAGTTAAAACTTCATAGGCGTGCAAGTGCCATAATTTATGTAGGAACCTAGAACCTACCCCTAAATACTACGGTGTAGCGTAATTTGGGAGAGGCCTACGCCCAGCTGTGGACTGCTAAGGACTGATTTTATTGATTGATCTCTCCCCTCAAAACGCAGTCCAATAAATAAGTTTCGTCTCACTTCTCACCAAATCCAGGTAGGGTTTAGGTAGGCTATGGATTTGGATTTGGTAGGCTAGGGACCGTTTTTATCGGCTGATGAGTTGCTTTGGTTTGACTTTTTGTTTTCAGCATGGTTGGGCGGTACCAAAGATAATCCTACTAATATTATAAATGTGAAAGTTTGTGAAGATGTTTGGATGTTTAGATGTTTGGATGTTTGTTACTCAATCACGCTCTAACGGCTAAACGGATTGGGCTGAAATTTAGCACAGAGATAGCTTATAGCCTGGAATAACACATAGGCTATTTTTTATCCCCGGAATATGTTCCCACGGGAAGCTGGAATGGGTACCGAATTTGACGCGGGCGAAGCCGCGCGCATCAGCTAGTATAATATTAATAATAGTATTACATACAGATCGGCAACTCCCTGTCGCCCCAGCTGTCAATAGAGTTGACGGTCGTGTTGACGTACAATTTGCTTACATTTATTGATCACACTCACACATTCAAGCTGGAGTGTCCACCCTATGGCGGTACTGCCGTCTGATCTCTTTGTGAAAGGCCGCCTGCGTCAGTTTTCCGTCCATTAGTGCAGCAATCCCTGCATGTGATGTTTCTCGGGCTCCGCTGATATTACGCGAACATTATAGCGAATAAATATGATACTAGGGGTTCCCCATATGAAATCCCGACATCAGGCATCAAACAAAATGTACCTACCTATCTCAGAATGCCAGTGTAAATTCCCGCAAAAATAAAGTAAGAACAAACATTCTATAACAAAAATAAAATACACACTTCGATCAACAATATTTTAATAATCGAAGCACACACAATAAAATACACTCATCCATATTACAAAGGGAAGCCATAGGTAAATTAGTAGCCAGTCAGCCTTCTATTGCCATAAAAAATAATACGGGTAAGTATGTACCTATTTATTTATCACTTTTGAAAATTTTTTTTTTGCGACTTAAGACTACGTATCTACAGGTAAAAAAAAATCTGAAATTCTAACTAAGCAGGTAGGATATCAAAAATATTTTCCTGCAATTATCAAAATGGTTTACGATTACGTGTTCATAATTCGCCTTACATGGTATTATTATTTATCTAAATAGCAACAGTACGTGATATATTATGATACCTGTTACTATCTTGACATACCTATTATGCAGAAATACCTACTGTGCTATCAGCTGACTATGTGCTTACGTCACATCAGCACGATTATTGAAAACATCGATCAAGTACGCTGGTATGTTATCTACCTACATTTTTGTAAAATTGTAGAATATTGCTCGTTCGCTCTAACTTTGCCGCTCGGCTCCATAATAAAGTCGAATTTTTAATTAGACGAAGTAAATTGACAGCAACTAATGTCACTTCTTCATACTTTGACTGCCTCTGTGGCGCGGTCGGTAGTGATACCGCCTGCGGCGCTGGAGGTCGTGGGTTCGATTCCCACCGGAGACAAATATTTGTGTGACCCATAAATGTTTGTCTCAAGAGTCTGGGTGTTTCTATGTATAATATGTATGTATTTAAAAGTATATAAGTATTAATATTCGTGGTCTGATACCCATAACACAAGCAGGTTATTCCTAGCTTACTTTGGGATCAGATAGCGTTGTGTGAGATGTCCGTGAATATTTTTTTTTTTTTATACAATGTTGCGTATTTTCTATGACGAAGTGACATTAGCTACTGTCAATTTACTTCGTCTAATTAACAATTCGGGTTTACGCCTCTACGCCAGCGGCAAAGTTAGAGCAAACAGGTAGTACTTGTATCTGTAAATAGTAATGTTTCATTAACAAAAAAAAACATTTTTTCTAAGATTTATCAAACTGTTCGTTCAGTACGGATGCAAAAACTTCTTACCGGATTTTGATCTCTTCTAGGCCAGATTTTTAAAGACCGACGTATTTTTATAGCAATTAGCTGATTACAAGATATGGCCAAAAATAGAATTAGCAATGCCATTTCCTTATCATCGTGATTCTTTGATGTACATGGACGAATTTGGTGGTTTTACGGGCAATTGTGTAGGTAATAAATTGTACAACTTTGGAAGTATTCCGGAAAAACAATACATTTCCACAATAACTCGGGCGTTGTAGGGTCCATCCTCCTCTATAAATAGTCACTAGTCGCTGTATGTAGCTTTAAATCAGAGTTTAATAAATATGATTCTGTTTATATTTTACTAGCTCCATATCTACAACCGGATTTAGATGATTCTGCCACTGGATTGGGTAATACAGAGATAGCAAAACCGCCCACTTCAACTGCACATTATCTTCCTCCCAGCTGATTCGAATTCGCTGTTCTGTGACTCAGTCAAATACGGATTAGTAAGTGAATAAGCACAATCCACCTCGTCTCATTCAGGAACACCGGTCATGTTTAGGTACTTCATCGAACGAATGAATAACTTAGTGAAAACTAAAGGAACGAGCTGCCCTGTAAAACTATCGCTTTGTATGCAAATTTTTCTTAATCAATTCATTATATATGTTTAACTAGCGACCGTCACGCGGTTTCACCCGCGTAGTTCCCGTTCCCGTGGGAATACGGGAATAAAATACATACCTATGTTCACCGCAAACAGTTTAGCTTCCCAACAGTGAAAGAATTTTTCAAATCGGTCCAGTAGTTCCGGAGCCTATTCGATGCAAACAAACAAAAAATCAAATCTTTCCTCTTTATAATATAAGTATACTTAGATCTAAGTTTACGCGGAAAAATAAAGCTCATATTGGACCTTATCGTACTTTACAATCCCGTATTCGTCGGAAACTTTAGGAATCGCAGTGAAGAGAAGAAGGAAGTGGTCTTCAAGATCTCACACACAGTGCGATCCATTTCTGTTGAAAGGATTATAATAGAGAATCCCAACAAATTGAATTGTAATTCAACCATTCTTGATGATAATACAAGGTAAAATACGGCCATATCTATTTGTTTTGCTAATTAGTCGTGGTGGCTTGTTTGCGGTCTACATATGCGAACTGCGAAGTATTGCTATAAATAAACCGATACCGTTACTATGAAACGGATTAATCGAGCTCACTTCGACGTAGATCGTTTAAAGGGAAATATATTAGTTGATCGATGAATTCTTTGTAATTCCCTACGTACATATGTCACGCTTTTTCCCTGAAAGGTTAGTAAGAGGCAGACAGTACGCCGCACCGGCACATAGCGCTTCTTGAATTTTGTCCCACGAAATAGGAGGTGACTTGGTGAGCCTATTGCTTAATTGAAAATAATTGAAATGGACAAATCGTGGCTACTTGCTGTTGAAATGTTCAAGCCTTCAATAAAAAACTTATAACTTAGCTTAACGACTCCCTATGTGTTACTGGAACACGGACCAACGTATTAAGATTAGTACTTATTTCGAATACTGTAAAAGTTCGGAGGAGATGAGTAACCATAACCATGCGTAGAACTGTGAGTATAGACTCGTTAATGAAGAACATCCCTACCGTGCCCCGTGAAAATGACTATAGTCGAATTTTTAATTAGACGAAGTAAAGTGACAGCAACTAATGTCACTTCTTCATAGAAATTAATCAACTTTGTATGAAGAGGTGACATTAGTTGCTGTCACTTTACTTCGTCTAATTAAAAATTCGACTGTAGAGAGTAGAGTCTATATAAGATCATCATCATATGCTCACGCCTTTATCCCCGAAGGGATAGACAGAGGCATATTATACAGGGTGGAATTTAAAGACGGTAGTTGGAGGGAAAGTACCCTTAATATTGATAATGGTAAGTTTTGCACCGAGTTTTGAGATGGACGGGCGCAGGTTGTGACTGCCTGCTGTTGAAATTTTTCAAGCCTCCTAAAAAAGGCCTTCAACTTGGCTTCAATTAACGTCTGCCATTTTACTTTACTGAGAACCGGGACAAATGGCTTAACGTGTCTTCCTAAACATGGAAACGCTCAAATAAATGGTCACATGGATAGTCACCCATCCAAGGACTGGTCATAGTGAAAGTTGCTTACTGCAGTTATCGATTACAGAAGACTGAGTCCGCGGGCCACGAGCGCTTAAATTAATAAGATAATCATAATAATACTGCTACTATATCAGGAAATAACCTTCAGCAATGATGCCGTCATTTTTGATCGAGCGATAAGTACAGTTTATCATATTTTATACTCTGTTCGCCTCAATTGACTGTACCACATTTAGTTAACCTTCTTCTATTCTTACCTTCGACTTCTACTTTTTTTTTTTATACCACTAAGGTGGCAGACAAGCATACGGCCCACCAGAAGGACCGGTGGTCACCGCAGCCTATGAACGTTTGCAACACCAGAGGTGCCACACTCGCGCTGCCGACCCTGACTACTTTGACTATATCGTTCAAAATTATCACTTCCTACAAGGTAACGCATCTCAAAAGTAACGCCTTCTAGAGGTAATTTCAAGGTAATTATAGTCAAGGTAATGGATTTTGTACCTCTTTTTCTTTAAATATATCTGTCATATTTACCTGTAAAATATTCTACGGTACCTGTACACTATGGGATGCGGGGTCCTACTAACATCTTAAGGACCCCAATGGGTCGGATCCTCCTCGTGGTGCATCCTGGGCAACGGAGTAGCGACCACTCCCCTTCCTCTGTGGGGGAGTTGTGCTACTCTGGCTAATTCCGGCCGAGGCGGGAGTAACCCACCTGTGGGTTGCTCGGTGGTGTGTGTTGCTGCCGCCCGTGCCGTTATTCACGGCCGGCAGCAGCAATGATGGGTCGCCGTCGCTTCGCCTCCTTTGCTGGCGAGACGATGGCGGCAAAGTGGGAGAGGCACTGCGTGGGGGGCGGGAGTTTGGGTAGATTCTCCCGCCCTGCCATGCAGTTCGGGCTGCCGGCCGTGAATAACGGCGCGACCGGCTTCAACAGTGCTGGGCCGCTGTCACCTCGCCAGTTGACGAGGTGATGGCGGCAAAGCGGGAGGTGCACTGTGCGGGGGAGCGGGAGTAACCGATAATGCTCCCGCTCTGCCGTGCAGTTCGGGGGCGCCGCGGTGAGGATTTACTGCGCGCCCCCGATTGTTTCTTGACCGTGGGCGTAAGGTCGGGGGACCCCGCCCACCAACGGTCACATGGCGGTGGGCACCTTTTCCGTGTTCCAGGGGTGCCCATTAGCGCACGCCTGCGCCAGCCGCTCTCTGTCTCCTCTATTACAGAGGGACGCTCGAGAGCGGTGCAGGCGTGGACTTCAGCTCCTTAGGGAGCTTTGGGGAGCCGCCCATCTGGCTCCCCCGAGGAGAGCCCCGAATAAACGGGGCGCCCCTAGCCGGGTCGACGTGAATAATCTTTTGATACCCCTCGGCCCGGCTAAAGGGTGAGGAGGAACACCGCGGGGTTTAGTAGGTAGGACGGTCCATTCCGGACCGGGCCGGGAGTCCCACACACCATCCCAGCTGCCCCCGCAGCTGGGACGAAGGCGCGTAAATGCGTTCCCCGCGTCAAAAAAAAAAAAAAAAAAAAAAACCTGTACACTATTTTAGTGGTCATCTAAAACGCGATATGGTCATCTAGAATAGGCTCTTTTATTCTTTTTACGCGTAAAGTCGAATTTTTAATTAGACGAAGTAAATTGACAGCAACTAATGTCACTTCTTTATACAATGTTGCTTATTCAATGACGAAGTGACATTAGTTGCTGTCAATTTACTTCGTCTAATTCAAAATTCAACTATAGAACCCCTCAGGATATGACTCCTACCGACTAAAACTAGGCCAGACCGGCAGTCCCAGGTACGTCCTCGGATGGGCCCAGGGATCCATACATCTAATAGGCCCTTCAGACTCTAATTCAATCTCACCTAGGTACCGACTAGCGAACATTATAATAGAAAAGTTGGAATGCCTTAGTGCCATCTGCTAATACATTGATAGATAAGTCAATTGACTAAATAATGTTTGGTAAATTCTAGAATAAAATGTTTTCACAGGGCTGACCTCGTGTATTTTTGTAAATATTCTTGTCACGTTACACTGCGAAAGAAGACAGAATTTCCTGTAGGTTATTTTATTTTGCAGGAAAATTATACTATCAACTTATACGTATTTGTCCTTTAGCGCTGTAGGACTGTTATAATGGCAATTTAATTTTATTGTCTTGTAGTATCGCAAAATGTCTCGTATTTCTTAATTGCAATTTGATAAATTAGGTTAGAACTAAAGATGTTCTTCGTCTCTCTAGCTTTAATCCCATTTTAGACCGTACCAATTACATTATAAGCATTACATTATAAGGGAGATGAAGTAGTTAATGCCCGCTCCTTTACATTAAATATTTTTCGTACCTTCCCCGTTTCTTACAGGAACTACTTAATTATTGGAATAAAATGCTGCCGTTAGATAGGATTATGGGTGTGGCGTGTGAGCTCAGACTAAAATAATAATGCTATTTTTTTAGTCTGAGCGTGTGAGCATAGTAGAAATATAAACTCTGGTTGGTGTGAGTAACTTGTGTACCAAGTTCCAACTACATTGGTTTAAGGATTAGAGCGCAATTGAATAACTTTGCACAAACTATCATATCATATGATCGAAGTAGGATCTTTCTTTAATCTTAATTGAACATTACAATTATTTCTTCCTCTTTAATCTGCCTCGTTGAAGCATTGGCGGTAAATGCTACTGTCGCTGCCGTGGCTGGGTCTCGGCTTCGAATCTTGGGTCATAACAAATCATTGAGTGATCTTTGTTTCGGAGTACCTAGGTATATCAGTTGTCTACCTAGATCACTTCTTTATTCTAAGATGACGTTATGTCAAAAATACCCAAATAAATTAAATTCCAGTTGATAAGTAAGTCCAAGACTAAAAATAAATAAGTTATTGAAAACCAAGGCGTACCAGATGCACATACATAGCAATGAACTTGGTAGCAGCTCGGTCGCCTTGGCCTTGCGCGTGCACTCCTAATTGCGCCGGCACACACTCCATTGCGTGAGCGCTTACAAAACAAACTGCTGAAACGAATCGGTTACATGTAGAACTATATTGGTCGACTGAAATTACTGTGTCAGTGTTGCTTGATAGGATTATTTTAACTAGGTTTGTCCTGTGGTTGTTTCTGCGTGAATAGAATTGCCGCAACCAAGTGTAGCTTAGTTTGGGGCCTGAGGACGGTGAGGGGGCTGCTCACCGTCCTTACAGAAGCAGGCCCTAGACGACAGCGTGACGTGAGGGATTCACGCACACCCCCAAGAAGCGGGATAACACCCGAAAAACCCCCCAAAGGCGCGGGGTAATACACCTTTATTCCCTAAACCTGATCTTATTAACTGGCTTATCGACAACCCGAGACCCACAGGAGTGCCAACATTTATGGTCTGTCTGAGCCATAGCCTATTCATCCGTTCGAGCAGAACACATTATCCTATCTTTCATTCAACTTCGGCTAACGGTTGGAGATGATGAGACGGGGTGATCATTGGTGTTTTTATTTATGTAAGGGAAAATCCTCATGGATACTATGCCGGACTCCTATCGACTAGAAACCCTCACGTATCCTGCCTAGCATCCTACGGTTGGGAGCCTCGGGTATGCCCTCGGAAGGATATCTCAGGAAAATTCGTAACACTCCTAGTTTTGCAAATCTCCATTACTGTAACCATGTCTGATCAGGTGGCCAATGTACTTGTTTGTAACCTCATTAAGTACCTACTATAAAGATATCTGCTATTTCATTGTAATAACACATAGAAAGAGTAAAACCTACTACTATGATCTGTTCTGTAGGCCGTGGTATTAGAATCCCACCAGCTTTGGCCAAACCATAACCATAAGTTCACATTAATCCCTAAGTTTTACCAACCTTAAAAATATAATTGGTAAGGTCTTGAAGCAAACGTTACTTAGATCATTTCCGTCGCGATTGCCTTCATAGCCAAGTGTGTAAGGTTAGTGGGAAACCTTAAAAGGCCTAGTGAGTGCGCGCATGCGCTTGCGACGAAGACATACCTTTTTTGGACGGTTCGAACGTAAACCTTGGCGCTTGCAGCCATATCCAGATATCAATTCCTTAATGAGAGTTTGTTTCCTAAGTTGGCTTGGAATTGAGACTTTTGGTAATGCAAGGAGATTTTGGAAAAGTCATAGACTCAAATTACTTACATGATTGATGAATTTTGGTAGGGCCACATAGGCCACATTTATACTGTGACATAGGCAAGTGGATAATAAATTATGTGCGATATCGTCGAGAATATACTTACATGACATGCCTACTTTGCTGCAAGCTGTCGCATGGTGTAACTTTTTTGCCTGTGTGAGGGCTCAAACCTCTGCAGGCTCTGAAGGTGTTAGTGTTATTGTTGGTTCCACAATACTTAGCAGCAGAACAGATAACTAATAGTACCCAACAGCCCGAGGAACTTTTCTTCCATGAGATTTCTTATAGAACCGCTAGATGAAGTAGAAGACCCGGGTTTTCCCTTGAAGTCTGGAGTCCCTATTACACCACAGGCTAATCGCTGAATAGTCCAGTGACCCGGACTCATGTATTTAAGTACCTAGGGTCAAGTGTTCAACAATGAAACACTAAAAGTTCATAACCTCGTACATCTCATGTTTTTGCTGATAGAAGTCTATAATTTTACAGGCATGTAGTCAATATGATTGGGTATCGAATGTCATTTATAGATTTTTTTAAATAAAGTGATTTGAATCGACAAAGAAATAAAAACTAAGAAATGGGATTTGTGTCATTGTGTCCACATAGGCGTACACAATGAAACACCATATATTCAACAATGAAACACCATAAATAAACTGTGCCTAATTCAAATTTTGTTTAATGTAGGTAGTTATTAAAGAAAGAGCAGTCCGTTTCTACGTTAAATGCAGTGGCATGACGTGCCATGCTGTATGCTTCAGGCTTTTTTAATGACAGTTCTGCATGCCCTGATTTATAAGACCGTAAACATTCGATTCCAGCCATTTTCCCAGCTAACAGAATATCGAATATTGTTAATTTTTGCCATTTGGTAAGCAATACACCCCTCGTCATTTTTACAGCTTTGTTACGCGCCATCTTAAAATTAAAACAAATTTTAATAGATAAGGTTTCACAATATCAACCAATAAAAATCTATAAAACAGTGTTTCATTGTGTCCATTGTTAAACTGTTTCATTGTTGACTACCTAGGGTTTATCTAACTAACTTTTAATTTATGTACACAAAATTGTAACTTTGAAACAAATGAAATATTTCAAAATAATCTACAAAACATGTAGAATGCAGGATAATCATAAAAAATATAATATTCCTAACCATTAAATAATGAAAAATCTTTAAAGATAGCCAGAAATACTTCAATTTTTGACGAAAATAGTAAAAATGAGCCGCAGACGCGTCTTTTCTCACGCGGTGCCGCCGCAAACTGGAATACGCCGGTGGTATCTATTGAGTGTCCTTACGCGATATATTGCACTAACTGCCAACATCGCGTTTTGGAAATATTACTATGTTTTATTGTGTACCACTGTTTCATTGTTGAACACTTGACCCTACTTATATACCCACACATATTATTCTGAAAATGTGGTTATTAGAAATAAATACTTGTAAGTTGTATTATTTGTGGTAAATACAAAATTGATTACACTGAAGTCTACGAAGGCTAATAATAAAATTCCTTTGGTGTTTATTTTATTCATACCTATGTCCTCTGTATCTTTGCATCGATCCACCAACTACTAGGCCTTTAAATCACACCTGAGGCGCCAAAGGAGTTTGAATGCCAGAAGTTTAATCTGCGTGCTGGATACTGGAGAATGAAGTTCTCCAGTATCCACCTACTGCATCGATACTGAAGCCGAAAATGTAATTGAAATTGTTCATGTCTGTCTGTCTGTCTTTCTGTCTGTGTCTGTCTGTATCCCGAATAAGTATCACGCCGAAACTACTGAATCAATTTGAATGATACTTGGCACAATATGAGCTTATGATCCGAGGAAGGTTCTAGGATACTTTCGATTTCGATATTTTGCGTGGTTCCTGTGGGAGAGGGGATGAAAGACATAGACCTTATTGTGACGTAAACGAAGTTCGTCAGCTAGTACAGAATACTTACCTAGTAATTATCCCAAACGACTGTCACTTAGTTGTTGTTTGAGGTAACTGTACGTTCTTTTGTCTTTGAGCGAGTAATTAATCAGACTGCCTGTCAAATTAATTGGTTGCTCACTCAGCTAAAGAGATTTAATTCCACATTTGCCACAATTAAAGTAAAAATTCGTAAGTTTATTTACAGTGCATGAGATTTAAAATTAACATTAAATTAAAAATTCTCGACAAACAAGTCAAAATATTTGTTACTAAGTGGTTCACGGCTCCACCGGAGTGGTATAGTAGATTGTTAACCGAGGGTGGAAAGAATCAATTCCCGAGGTATTTAGACGCCCGAGCGCAGCGAGGGCGGCTATAGTCCGAGTCGGAATTGATTCTTTTACCCGAGTTAAACACTCTACTTTTCATTTCAAATACGAGGAAAATAAAACTAATAATAATGTTCAAACCTTACCATAAAAGATTACTACCAATTGTTTTGAGTAAATAACAACTACATTATGTCGACTCGACTTTTTAAATTTTGAATATGGAACTCACCGCTTAATTAATTGTTGCAGAGATTCCGCTCAAATTTTTGCTAAGTTCACACTGGCTGTTTGGAAAGTCGCATGGCCGCAGCATTTTTTTTTGATACACAAATCTCTTCACTATCACAGCTGACCTGTCAGCAGTTCTATTTTTAAAGTTCATTCCGGCCCTTGGGTGGGAAGTAATTTGTATGAGTTTTTCCCTCCCTAGGGAGGGAAAGGCATTTTCCACCCAATAGTCAGATCAAGAAAACACTATTTTCCGAGTATGAGAAATGAAAAAGTTGTTTTCTCGGGATGAGCTATCTTCATCCTAAATTTCAGTCAAATTGATTCAGGGATTTTATCATACCACATTTAGGGTAAACCACCCAATCGTTGGCACTCCTCCAATTATTGGCACTTTAGGTAATATTGCCCATTTCTAACAGAAAAATAATGCTATTTTACTTTTTAATGCATACCTACCACTACATAATGGGCAACACCGAACTGAAATAAACTAGGTTTCCCTTATTTTTCGAAATATACTCTTAACTAAAGTGCCAATCATTCATTCTAAAAGTGCCAATAATTGGGTGGTTTACCCTACAACTGATCTAAAAGTTGACCTGGGTCATGCTTAAGATTCTGATCAGAGTCAGAATTGTGATATGGCCATATGGCGATGAAAGATACCCCATAACTATTTTTGTTGTATCTCTCATCGTCTTCTTTTATTAGTGTGTAGCCAATTGACCTTGGATATCTTCATAATAGACAAGAGGACGTCACGCGGTTCCACCCGCGTAGCTCCCGTTCCCGTGGGAAAACGGAAATAAAATATAGCCTATGTTCACCGCAAAGAGTGTAGCTTCCCAACAGTGAAAGAATTTTTCAAATCGGTCCAGTCGGAGTCGGAGCCTATTCGATGCAAACAAACAAACAATCAAATCTTTCCTCAATAAAATATTTAAATTATATAATAAAAACTAGCGACCGCCCCGGCTTTACACGGGTGCAATGCTGATACTAAATACATATAGACCTTCCTCTTCAATCACTCTATCTATTTAAAAAAACCGCATCAAAATCCGTTGCGTAGTTTTAAAGATTTAAGCATACATAGGGATATAGGGACAGAGTAAGCGACTTTGTTTTATACTATGTAGTGAAGTCACAGATTACTAAATAGTTACTACGTAAGAAGTGTAGATTCAATCAATCAGCCTATGGTTAGGAGTCGACTGCTGCACGGTTTCCTCTCCCAATTCACGCCACAACACACGGTCTTGCACCTTCCGCATCCAGTCTCAGCCTGCGAACCTTATACAGGCCCATCTGGCGTCCTCCTACGTCATCGTTTCAAAAGATCGTTCCTCTGTCGAACTATAAAAACTTGGAACGACCTGCCCGCACACGTGTTTCCCTCATCTTACAATCCCGGGTTTTTTAAGCGGAGCGTGAAGAGGCACATCACAGGGCCGCCAACTAGAGGACCACTGTAAGAAGTGGCCCCCAATCGCTAGATGCGCCGCGGCTTTCCATCAGGCTGGTGCTAATATAAAAAAAAATCGTGATCTCCCCGTATCCACTATAGAACTCGTTTGCTCCATCTTGGCAGTCGATTCTTCTGCAGATAAGTAATACCTATAATATTATATTATAATAGACATATTGAGAATTTATTCTAGTGATGTATGTACTTCTACCATTGTCATGGCATAGCCAAAAAGCTTAGATCATCTAACCACAGGATGCGCCTTACTTAAGCATTGTTTTCTGCCAAGCCAATAGACCATTTGGTCTTTTGGCTTTATAAAAAGCACTGTACATCAGTACATCATTTTATATGATTAAACTAGTACCTACATTACATTGTAGTTGACTGTACAATAAAAATTAACACACAACAGCCATTACGCGTTTGTCGATTAATACATTTTTAAATATAATGAAATTTTATATGTCTTTGTGTTTCCCCCTTCACCCGCTATGAAAACTAGCAGAATATTTTTGTATGCGGTGGTTCGCAAAGGCTAGTCCCGTGATATATGGTCTAAGCCAAAAAGACATACAGTTAGATACTACTTAAATGTAAAATCTATGTACTTTGTTGCTCTCGTATTTAATAAAATGTATGTTTTAATTATTTTATATCTTTACCAGGCATTTTATTCTAGGCTCTAGCCGCAGCATCATTTGCAAGTAAAATATATTTTTTAAGCCTCACGAGAATTTTTAATAGCTGCGAATAATAATTATTCTACCTACCTACATACTTGGAGCGTTGACCGACATGTGAATTTTAATACCTAGATACAATTTTTGAGTGAAAATAGCTAGCATTAGGTATTAGCAAATATTAGCATTTATCTTCTTTATTTTCTTTTTTATTCTTCTTTAAACGTGGTGAGAAGTTTTACTGAAATCACAATTTTTTACAATATAATTGTAGATATCCCAATTCTAGATAATATCGCTTTCAAAATCTTCATGAATGAAACCGCGTGACGTCCGCTAGTAAATCAAATCTTTCCTCTATATAATATTAGTATAGATAGGTAGATATAATAAAACTATAGAGGGTCGAAAATTAGGGCATTCTGTAATTGGTAGGTACTGAAGCCGAATGTGTAATTTTAAAAAAAATGTCTGTATGTTTCCCGAATAAGTATCACGCCGAAACTGTTGAATCAATTTGAATGAAACTTGGCACAATCTGGGCTTATGATCCGAGGAAGGTTTAGAATATACAGGTGAATTTTTCAAAAGGGATTGGATGGCCAAATCCCTTAATCCGAAACTATAAGAAATAGCGAAAAATGCTCAAAGGAGTCATGAGCCTGATTTTGATGAAACTTAAAACCTCATCATTAGATTTTTTAAAAACCCATTATCCTAGCTGGGAATGGAACCCACTGATTTTGAAAAAAAAAATACACACCTATATTATTGCATAGTAGGATAGTGTTGCTATAAAAATATAATACTTGCTGACCCGCGCAACTTCGTTTGCGTGCTAAATGAAGAACCGCTCGACCGATTTTGTGCAAACTAAACATAAACCATCTATTACATAGTCCTAACAAGGCCTAAACATTTGGTTTGGATAGGTGAGCCCGTTCTTGAGTTATAAAATTACAACGAAAAGTGGCACTGATTTTTATATACATTCTGGGAAATAATGACATACGGCAAACTAAAGGAAAGTGCTCATCTTTGACAAAATTAAATTTATTTTTCTTATGTTAACTGATTAATTGTTCACAATGATAGTTTTCAATACATAGCTGGATTCGAGACTTCAAGAATCGTACTGCATTCAATATTATTGATTTCGTTTAGAATATTCTTCAAATAATCATTCTGACCATAATTTAAAACACGGAATCAATAAAAAATTACTATCTATTGTGGGATTTCGAACGATACAAATTATGATACAAAATTTAGGTGCATGAAATATGAATTCTAGTGACCGACCGAAGTTTCGGTTTCGGTTTCGGTTTCGGCCAGTTTCGGCCAAAAAATCGAGTTTCGGCCGCAGTTTCGGTTTCGGCCAAAATGGGCCGAAACTTTCGGCCGGGCCGAAACTCACGTGTTCACGAATTTTGAGTGCCTGGCTCTGCTTGTGACGTGGTTGGGGTCAGCCCAACCAGTTAATATGTTACTAACCGAAGACTTACAGATTTACAAAGGACTTCCAATCAATAGTTATAATAATACAATTTTTACGAAATCCTAAAAAGGTGATCTAGGACATTACATAACCCTACCCCTTTGTTGTCTTTTTCGTTGACTTTGTTGGTCGTCTGTCTATCTGTCGGGAGGCTGTAACTCATGCACCGTGAACCGTGATAGTTAAAAATTGTGCAGATTTCTGTTGCCGCTATAGCAACAAATTAATAATATTAAAGGGGGTCTCCTATACAACAACGTGATTTTTTGCCGCTTTTCTTGTACGAACCCCTACGTGCGTTAGTCTGACTCATTGTTGTTCAGTTTTAGTTATATACTTCTAGAATGTATCCAAAACCAGCCAAGAGCTAGTAGCAGGGCACCGTGTAGTTCTAGTCGGTAGGAGTTCGCAATAGCATCTATGAGTAATTCCACACGTAGAAGAAAGAAACTCATCTTTAGGTGGAGATATTTCTAAAATGAACTCTTGAGAAGATTTATACCGTTGATTGATGGCACTTGGTGAAACTTGCTGCACCTATTGAAAAAATAACCGGCCAAGTGTAAGTCGAACTCTCGCACGGAGGGTATAAAGCGGGACCCTATAAACGAGACTTAAATCTGTCCGGAACCGGGTCAGATGGAGGCCTAAAATTTTGACTATACAGTAGTCCTACCGACTAAAAATCACACGTATCCTACCTAACAGCCTACGGTTGGGAGCCCCGAGTATGCTCTCGGAATGATGCATACTGCGGCCGCGTCTTTGGGGGGTTATTCAGTTATTATCCCGCTTCTTGATGATGTGCATGAATCTCTCACGTCACGCTATCATCTAAGGCCTGCTTCTGTAAGGACGGTTAGCAGCCCTGTCACCGTGTATGGGGCTCCACCGCAGACTGGAATTCGAGTGGGAGAGTTCTCTCCCGATTCGTGCCCGCCGTCTTTTTCACGAGCACGACCTGCTCACAGGAAGAGGCCTATAGCCCCGCTCCAGCGCCTCCTTCCTCGCTTCCAGGTCCCATAGAGGGGTCCCGGCTAGAAGACATGCCGCCTCAACTGAGATCGTGCGATATCCCCTTATCACCCTGACAGCCGTCGCCTTCTGCGGGCTAAGCACTCTAGCCGCATTGCTGGCCATCAGGATCTCCGACCATATGGATATAGGGCCATGCTCCGCACGATCCCAAGGTACAGTCTCCCGCAGGGAGCGTTGGGTCTCCTGATATTGGGCTCCCTCAGCTATAGGACCAAACTTCGGAAGTGGTATCCGAAGTTCCACCGGCTATCGAGTACGAGCCCCAGATACGTCATCGAGAGCTCGATGCCGATGCTGACGCCCCCTTTATGTAAGCTGGATCCCGCAGGTGGCCTTTAGGGCTGCGTCTCGGTGCGTTGCTCCTTGCGCTGTAATGAGGGTGTCGTCGTAACACGTTACGCCAACACCTCTAGAGCAACGGACCAAGCAGCACCCAATCGTAACCGATGTTCCATAGAAGCGGTCCTAAGACCGATCCCTATGGAACGCCGAACGACACATCTCGACGACCCTGCCCTAGCCAGCTCTGGTAGGATAAGGCCCTCTCGGAAAGATAGGCCTCGACAATTCGAATTCAATTTCGAGGCATGTCATGGTAAATAAGCGCCTCCCACGCATCTCCAGGGCAAGGTGTTGAAAGCGTTGGCGATGTCAAGAGAACGAGAGATGCAACCACCACCTCACCCTGTTATATTGCCGCTATAACAAAAAATACCTATTTAAATCAGAAAAAAGCATCCACACAACAAACGGAAATTTTTGTACCCAATTTTTGTAACGGAACTCTCTCTGCGGGCATCCGACTCGCACTTGGCTGTTTTTTTTTTTTTTTTCAATATGAACACGTGAGTTTCGGTTTCGGCCGAAACTGACCCTGGGGCCGAAAGTTCGGTTTCGGTTTCGGTTTCGGCCGGAAAACCAGTTTCGGTCGGACACTAATGAATTCTATTAAAATTCTAAACTTTCCTTATATTTGCCGTATATCATTACTTCGCAGAATTTGATCCTTATCAGCGACACCATCGTTTGGTGTAATAATAAATAAATAATATAAATAAATTAATTCTTTATTTCAGACTAATTTGTCCATAGCTAAAACAATTTTACATAATTACATAAAAAGCACACAATACAAAGCAACAAATTAAATATCATTATTAATGTCAATATTATATACCTACATACATATTATCGTCATTACATTTTATAACCTGAGCATTATTGTTAAAATATAAAAATCCAATATACAATAATCAAAATAATTTTAAAATACATTAAATATTACAAAATTAATTTCACTAAAATGTCAATACACGTATAGGCCATTGAAAATCACAATTAAAATAAAAAAAAAATAAATGAAATATGGGCGAAAAATAAATAAAATGTCAATAATGTACAAATTAGAGGTGGGTAAAGTAACTACATGCAAGATCCATTTAAAAATAATATAAATTAAAATGCAAATAACTATGCAGTGCTATCAACTGGATACGTAGGAGTGAAGTTTTATCCATCTCCCCAGCATAGGACAGTCCCACCGGTTACTCAATACCCTCAGCATGCTGTGGGAGCTGGCACGAGTTCTGTACAGGATGGACGCGCTACGCTTCCGGATAATCGCGTAAAAGTCATCCACCCTAGCAACAGCAAACATTCCAGAAGCGCTACAGAACCGCGGCAGCCCCAACAGCACCCTGAACGCATTATTGTACTGGACACGCAAAGCGCTGTATGCCCTCTGCGTATAACTGACCCACTGACTGCACGTGTAAAAGGTCTGACAGTAAGCTCGGAAGAGCGTCAGTTTGACTTCCCTCGTAGTTACAACGTGCAAATCTGCGCGCCAGCATATTACATCGGACAGACAGCGCCCTACGTTCCCTCTCTATATCCATATCGTCACAAAGGTCCTCGTTGATCCAGTGACCTAAGTACTTAAACTTGGTGACCTGTTTTAGTGGAGTATTTGACAGAGACACATTGGGTACGTTTAAATAACCTTTCTGGCCCGCCTTAAAAACAAGCAACTCACTTTTTCTAGCGTTGTACTTTAGACCCTGGGCTTTTGCTAACGGTGTGCGAGAGTTATGCGGGTGCATAACTCTCGCACACCGTTAGCAAACGTCGCATACCACTTATCGAGGGACACAGCAACACCATGTCATCCGCGTAACTAATATTATTCATAGCAATACCATCAATATGACAGCCCACACTAGTGTTGCTGAGTTCCACGACGAGCTGGTTCACATAAAGATTAAACAGGCGGGGCGAGGTTATTCCCCCCTGCCTCACACCACACTCAAGCGTGTACTTATGCGATAAGGAACCCGCCCACCTAACGCTATTTGTTTGGTTACTGTACCAGAATTTAAGTAACGATATGACCTCACTTGCCACTTCACTCTCACACTGCAGCTGTGCAATAAAGGGTGTGTTTTTTTTTTCAAAATCAATGGGTTCAATTCCCAGCTAGAATTATTGGTTTTTCAAAATTCTAATGATGAGATTTAATCAAAATTAAGTTTTATCAAAATCGGGCTCGTGACTCCTTTGAGCATTTTTAGCTATTCCTTATAGTTCCGGATTTGGCCATCCAAGCCCTTTTCGAAAATTCACCCTGTATATTTAATCTGTGGTTCTAGAATACTTTGGATCCCGAATTTTTGCGTGGTTCCTGTGGGAGAGGGGATTAAAGACCTTTCAAAATATTTTTTTAGTGATTAAAGGTAGTAGTTTAAGAATTGTTCCACACAAGTTCTAATTCTGAGGGGTTTTTTAGTTCAGAAATTAGAGACATCTCAACTTTTGCTAAACCTAGAATTCAAGGATTCCTTTGAATGTGTCCACAGAAATCAGAAAAAGTCTCTAATCAACAAAATCTGTTTTCTGATTATGTGAATGTGTCATTCTAAACTAGCGTGATTACTTAGGTACCTTATCTTTTAAGAGCTTAATGATTAAGGGTACCTAGGTATTGTAAAATGATTCTTGACGTCTTACCCCCTTATTCATAATCGTTTATTAAACCTATTTTAGTTAAAACACACTTTAAGTCTATTGCTGTCTCTAACCAATGACAAAGTATGGTTAGAGACAGCAATAGACTTAAAATGTGTTTTAACTAAAATAGGTTTAATAAACGATTATGAATATGGGGGTTAGAATATACTTAATCCTTAAGCTCTTTTTTTGATTAAGCAAGCAGGGAGTTTCACACGCTCCTAGGAGTCTGATGAAGAAATATCTTTCATTTCATAGAACCGTATGTGACGTAAACGAAGCTACGAGGGTCAGCTAGTAGATACCTATATTGCCTATATCAGGGGTTCCCAACCTGTGCGCCGCGGCGCCCTGGGGCGCCGTAGAAAGACCAGAGGGGCGCCGCGAGGCGCCTCGCGGCGCCCCTCGCGCAAAAAGAATAGCCCGCCAAGGTTTTTGCCAATTCTGCTTAAGCGGGCCGCGTTCCGAACTGGTGGTGGTACTAACTTTGATTTGTATTCATGAACGTGTCGCAAGTGCCTATGTAGTAGGACTATGCGATATAACTGTTTTTTGAGTTTGTGTTTGACCCGTCGCCGTCGTTTTCCGAGTCGCGGATTTCGCTCTAAAACTCCTTTGCAAAAAAGGGTCTGGCAGTCAAGACAACTATTTCGATTTTTAAAAAATAATCTACGCGGTGTCTGAGAATAGTTAGAGGCGAAAGTTGCCAGCTTCCGCCCAAGGAAATCGGCCAAGTCATCACCGCGTTGACCATCTAGAAGAGTCTTAGTTGATCTCTCAACTTAGGTGGTGATCAGATCGATAATAAACGAGTGGCTGGAGAGGAGCCATGGCAATCTCTTCTACCGGTTGTCACCGATAATTAAGGGCACGGATGCTTCGATAAGTATCTGTGGCGATCACGCCGGGAGACCACGGCTAAGTGTCAGCACTGCGAAGGAAGCAGCGAGGACACAGCGCTCCATACAGAGCATAGCGTGGGCGCCAGGTCCTAGTGGCAGGTCTTGACCTGAACATTATCTCGCTGGAGACTACGGTGCGAGCGATGATTTCCAATCAGCAGAGCAGGTCATTCTCGTGAAAGAGATGGCGGGGAGGGAGCAAGGGGATAATTCTCCAACCCGAGATTTCCAGTCTGCGGCGAGGGTGCCATACACTCGATTTTACCCATACTATCGGACTCTATGACCGGGGGCCTAAGGTCGGGGCGGGGGCTGTTCACCGTCCCTACAGAAGCAGGCCCAAGACGACAGCGTGACGTTAAAGTTTTTCGCACGACACACGACCCAGGAAGCGAGAGTGACACCACCCCGAAAGCTTCCAAAGACGCGGGGAAGTACTCGAACCAAACGAAGTAAAGTAGATGACTTTTGTGTGTCGAGGTAGTAGTGGTAGATTATGAGCACCGTATGGCTTCAGTCGGTAAGATTTCGGCACACAGATTCCACAAGTTAAAAAGAAGACAGTTTCCGTAGATAACGTCAGCTTCACATGTTTTCCCGGATTTAGTATGCATAATGCCTTGGCCGAGGCTCAATGGCACAGGAAAGTGGCTTGTGCGGAGGATTACTAGTCGAGGGGGGGGGGGGGGGGTGTGGGTGTGTGATTACACGTGATATGATGGGGAGCCGTGAAAAATTTCAAGACTTATAAGGGCGCCGCGGCCTGCAAAAGGTTGGGAACCCCTGGCCTATATCATAGTAGAATATTAAACTCTGCCTAAATAGACTAGCTGACCTTCGCAACTTCGTATTTTTTTATATTTAGCTCAAATTGACGACGCCACCAGCCTGATGGTAAGCCGTGGCGCATCTAGCGATTGGGGGCCAGTCTCACTGTCCTTAAGACTTTCGACAGTGGTCCTCAAGTTGGCGGCCCTGTGATGTGCCTCTTCACGCTCCTCTTGAAGAACCCGGGGTTGTAAGATGAGGGAAAAACGTGTGCGGGCAGGTCGTTCCATGTTTTATTATTCGACAGAGGAACGAGTAACGTTTACGTAATGTACTATGTGAAATTGAAAGGAGAGGTGTAGCCGGTGTAGTTATAGGAGTATATCATTTTGAAACTGCTCTAGGTGCACGCCTACGGCGTGGACTGAATTATTTTACAGTAGGTAGCCTTGCCTTAATCATCGATTTTGTGAAATTTGAGATGTCTCTAATTTCTGAACTACAATACTTTCAGATTAAAACTTGTGTGAAACAATGATTAATGTACCTACCTACTCCCTTTCTGACACCAAAAAAATATTTGAAATCGGACCAAGCCGTGAGAAATTGCAGCTGCAAGACCATTTTATCTTTAATCTCCTGAAGGAACCGCCCAAAATATCGGGATCAAAAGTAGATATACTAAGTTAGGATCTCGGATTATAAGCTCAGATTTATAATTATAAGTACGCATTTATATCTAATATTAGTAGGAATTGACAGCACATACGGATAGCCCTAGCCAGAAACCATCTAATTTGTTTTTTAAACATAATAACCCACAGCTGGCACAGTGAACCCGTTTTCATTCATTTCATAAAAAATGCTAGCAAAAACCTGAGCGAGAATGAGCTAAAAATAGCTGCAGTCATCGTCATTGTGTCTTTAGCCGTTAGTAAATTTTAAATTTGAAAATCCAACCGTCTGGATTTGAATCATGAATACGAGCGCGGATCGGCGCAAAGGGGGCGCACAGTGGTTCAAACGGCGATTTGAGGAACATGGGATTTTATATTCGAATTACAATAAAACAATAACGCCTTGCGATAGATTTTGTCATTCTGATGCATAATTATTATGAACGATTTTCTCTAAAAGTGATACTTGGCCTGATAAAAATATTTCCCATTTCTGAGAGTAATGTGGGAGAAAAAGGGAAACTTGAATTTCACTTACTGAGATATAATAAGATTAATGTATTTACGGGTAAAGTTGATAATATTTAAATTTATAAAATGTTAATGCTGTTTATATGTATGGAATGAAACATAATCTTCCAAAATTTGGCTAAGTCTTAAGAGTTCCCGCTTTGAAACTACTTTAGTTTTAGCCGTTGGCTTATTAGCTACCATTGTACACTATTAGCACGCGTCCATATTTACACAAGTATAAGTAAGATTTAAAAAGCACTACCTACTCAATACACTAGATTTTAAAGTATGGTAAGTACCTACCTATATAATATTAAATACATTTTAAAGCGCTCGTGGCCCCGCGGACTCAGTGTTCTGTAAACGATCACTGCAGTAAGCAACATTTACTATGGCCGGATATGGATGGGTGACCACCACGTGGACCACTTTGTGACATTTATTTACGAGCGTGTCCGTGCTTCGGAAGGCACGATAAGCCGTTGGTCCCGCAGGCTTATTACGTTTGTTACAATAGGCAAGCGATAGCGAAAATCTCGCGGAAATCGCGCGATAATCGCTGTTTGTTGACTGTTTCGTTTTACGTATCAACGATCGTTTTGCCATAGCCAACTAGCGACGGTGCTGCCTCTGTAGGACAATCAGTAAATTAAAAAGTGCATTTGTGCTATACTGCGGCAGCGATCTGGCGATAATTTCGTATTACGTATCGTTTTTAACAACCTCCAGGCAGCGATTTCGATATTTTATTAGTGTATGTGTGTACTGAGAGACCACTTTCATTTTTTGCGGATTTTTGCAGTTTAACTAACAATAGCGCTGCGAGAACGTGTTCGGACGCGCTTTCTAACAGATCACTAAGCTTTAAAAATATTTTCGCAACTTTTACTATGCACTATTGTTAGATAAACTGCAAAAATCCGAAAAAATAAAAGTGGTCTCTCAGCACACACACACACTAATGAAATGCCCAACAGATGTGACAGTTCCCAGTTTTCAGTGATCGCCACGTAATTGTTTATGGCGCTAGTTTCGTAGTGATAAGTGCGACGTAGCGATTAGCGAACGATTCGCTATAGAATTTAACGTAATACATTTTTTTCCGCGACCAGCGATAAATCGCGCGATGATTGCGCAATGATTGCGCGATTATCGCTGATCGCTGTTTTATACGTAATCAGCCTGCCGGTTGTCGGTAAAATGACAGTCGTTAAGCCAAGTTGAAGGCCTTACGGGCGGCTTGAAAAATTTCAACTGTGGGTCGTCACAACCTGCGCCCGGGTCGGCAGCGCGTGTGTAGCACCTCTGGTGTTGCAAACGTCTATAGGCTACGTTTACCAACCTTGCGGTGGGCCGTAAGCTTGTCTGCCACCTAAGTAGTATAAAAAAAAAATACAATGAATAAAACCAACAAGGGAAGCAAACCTTTTTTTTTGACATGAGGAAAATCGTACATGGATGCCATGCCCGTACGCCTACCTACTAAAACCACACGGCCTAACTGCCTAAGGTTGGGAGCCCCGAGTAAGCCCTCGGAAGAATAACCCAGTAGGGAAGCTCCTTGAACCTAAAATAAATAAAACAACATTTATTTAAGAAATACCTAGTTAAATTTTTACTTATAGATTAGATCAGTTACGTTACATAGGTTTAAACCAATTATCCATTAAAATCAGATACATTATCCTAAAAATCACATGAATCTTCATGCTTAACATTAATTATTGATGGTTCTGATACATTATCAGGATATAAAGATGCGATTCTGACTTCTGATAACAAATTTTGAATTCTACTTTGTGTTGCTATCGCCGTGTGTAATGGCAATTGTCTCATCTGAGCGGCTACAGATAAACCAAAACTGTGAAATTCATCTTCTCTTTGCACATTCTGTTGCATAATATTATTTACAATATTTTCTAATCTACCCACAATTCTCTGAACAGGCAGTGAATTTCTACGATTTAAATTTCGCGCTCTTTTCTTAACACGTTCAGCAGGATTCGACCGAAATGGCCGCGATTGTAATGAAGGCGATGATGGGCTTAAACTTTTCACTAATATTTCTGCGAGTTTTGGCATTTCCATCTGAGGTTGAGGAGTAGTTTCTTCAATCATGGTATGGTCCATGTTCGGAACCGGTTCTGTTGGAGATCCATCCTCATTTTTAAACAATGCTCCATGCTGTTCGGTATCCTGTGCATTAAAAATGAATGCCTGTAATAAATATTTTTTATGTCAACTGTCAACGAATCAATCAGCTCTGCCTATAGCCGTCCACTGCTGGATCTCTCCCAATCATACTATTATTTATTTAATCCGGTAAACTTGTCTGTATCGCAATATAGATAGTCAGTCTGAATCCTGTGATCTCAGACTAAAAGAATAACATGGACTCAGACTAAAATAATAAGAAGAGTAACTGTGATTCAGTCATTAAATTTTAAAGAAGGGTAAGTAACCTTACTGATCCACGCTGGTCAGACTGAATAAGAAAACTGGTAAGAAAAAGATGTAAGTACTTGTTAGTAAATGACCCTATTACCACAGTATAAAGAGAAAATGCCTACGTATTATCTGTCGGCTTTGCTATCTGTCTGCCTGTCTGTCCGTCATGAAGCTGTATCTCATTAACCGTGATAGCTAGAGGTGACATTTTCACAGATTGTAGCTATAACAACAAATAGTAAATACTTAGGTACTAAAAACAAAAAATATTTAAGGGGTAGTTATCTATCTACTCATGCAACAAATACAACAAGAGTATTTTTTTGCCGTTTTTTTGGTACGAAACCCTCTGTGCACTAATCCGACTCTTTCACATGGCCAGTTTATTTAATTTAATTTTCAGTTTTTATAAAGTGATATTTAAGGAAGTAGGTAGGTAAATTAGTTGAAGTATGTACCTACTACCTACCTATAAATAACTTTAATCGTTATTATAAGGTTAAAAGGTAAGTATTATATCTATAGGTACTTACAGTTTCGTTGTCTGAACACATCGATGTCTCGCCCAGTTCTTCTATAAAATCTCCAAGAAAGGCATGGATTGCAGGAAACCATGTTAAACTAGGTGTATAGACATGTCCATCAGGATTACGTCGCAAAGAATACTTTACTCTCTTCAATTCCGTATGATATACGGACCTCAAGTTTTTAATCTTAGTTTTAAGACTTTTTAGGTCCATATTTTTATCGTCGAATGCGTCTAATATGTTTTTGTAAGCACTTTCTCTTGCCTCCTTGTATTTATAACTTGGCAATCGTATATTCCATAAGCACTCGTTATCCCGATACAATTTAATGAAATGTAAAGTTTTTTTATCGCCCCAACGAGACATGACGTGGTTCTTGCTACAAAACTTTAACAAAACTAGCATGCTCACTCGCTCACGCTCTCTGTCTCACTCTGTTCACTTAGCTCGAGAGAAAACCCCGCTCTTCATGGCACCGCCCCTGGCATGCTAATAAAACACCGGATGATTGTGCCGCATTAAAGATAGGTAGCGTGCTCTTTAAACAATTAGAGAATAGGTTTTTACAAACTTATTAGATTTCTAGATTTCTTATTTATATATATTTCGTATTTTTCAACTTATTTGAAGATAGTATAGTATAGTATATAGTATATTAGATTTCTTCGTCGGTAATTTTATGTCCGTGCGAAACGCAGGTTTGTAAGGATAGACGATTGACAATTGTGATAATATTGTATCTGCACAATGAGTTTACTAAGGAAATGGTACTTAACCCTAGAACCGTACCCTGGGGTACAACTGAAAAAAAAAATATAACATTGGTTATAACTTTTTTGTTTTAAAACGGATCTTTTCGCACCTCCGCGTATTTACGGGGGGCGGGGGATCGTGTCGAAGCATCGGCCGGGCGCGAGTCCCTGTTAGCGTGCGATCGTGGCAAGCCTGAGTGGAGTACTACAGCACCCCTGGGTATGCATCTACAAAATGCATGCACAAATAAGTATTGGCGGTATTTTAAAAAAGCACGACCTTCTAGTGCTCCATCCTCTTCAGATTCAAAATCTGGTAGATGTTCCTTTTGTCCCAGGTCAAAAATCAAGCACTCGATGTGAAAAATGTAAAAAAAATATATGTTTAGAGCACCAACAGAAGATTTGCCAAAACTGTTGATATAAGTTTGGTAATTTTTTTTTGTTTAACTATGTAACGTGAGACTGAAATAAGTGCCATAAAAGTCTATGTATGTTGATTATATTAATAAATGTCTATTCCTATGAAAAAAATGTTTTCTTTAACGGGGTACACTAGTACCCCTGGGTACTGTTATTTAAAGTCTATGATGGGTACGGTTCTAGGGTTAAGTGGCTATCCTAGCACCGTCCCAATAACAAAACCATCTAAGCATTTAATATTTAACTTTATTACGACATGGATCATTAAATATCCAACACAGATGGCTAAATAACGCCCGCAGAAAAAATACACAAAGGAATTTTCTCATCGATCTTATTATTCTGGCTGAGTAGCTATGACCTTGAAGGCTCAAACGTTGAGAGACCGTTGACAATCCGTTACGAATTGTATTTGCATCAATTTGTACGTCGACACGCCAACTATGATACATCACAGCATCATACAATGTAATCGTGAGCGAACGTCAAGATTATGGTCTACGTCATTCCTATTTTATCCCAAGCTAGGTAGATAACTATACCGAAAGAAAATAAAAGGGGCCAAGTCGGATCCGCGCACGGAGGGTCGTATACCAAAAAAAACACAGCAACAAATTATGGTTGTTGTAAACGTAGTAAGTATGTAATAGTTTTGTAATAAATAATAGGTTTTAGTCTCCATAGGATTTTTTTCTGTTTTTAGTTCTTAGTGTTCTTACTTATGCAGGTATCTAAGTAAATGTGAAAAAGCATAATATTTTACTTTACTGTCGTCAAATGTCGTGGTACGTATTACTATGAAATATTACGTTTAGGTAAATAATCTTTGATCAATGAGTCACTAACCTCGACACAGTCATAACAGGGCATTTTTTTTTATCACAAGCATTGCTGCTTGCTTGAGCAGATAAGAATTAAATATAATTTGTAATATTTATTCTATCCTTAAACCTCATACGTACGTGAACATGATACGTCACATTTTATTATAGCATAGTAGAGCCAATGATTTTATAGTAAAAAAAAACATATATACGGTCGAATTGAGTAACCTCCTCCTTTTTTGAAGTCGGTTAAAAAAGAGGGACTAAGTACTAGGTAAGTACCTACTAGAGTACTTACCTACTTAAATAAAATCATTGAGTAGAGCAGCACTAGAAACGACCTTTCCTCTATACAAGGTGGACATTAAAGACCGTGGTTGGAGGAAAGGTACCTTTAACCAACCACGGTCTTTTCGAGTTTTGTTGAAAGGAAACTTTCCTTTTTTTTTCAAAAGTAAGTAAATACCTAAACCTGCATTTAATGTTTCACCATAACTCGATAATACCTCTATCGAGTTGAGTTCGTCGTTCGTTCGTTCCTCTATCGAGGCGTGTCGTAGCGAATTAAGTCGAAAAATACGTCTTTTCATACATGCACATGCAAATGGATCTCATTTTAATCAATTCATAAGTTAAGTGAACTATTTTCTTTTTACATCAGTGATTTTTTTTATGTCCCCCTTAGGTAAGTTACAAGCATGTAAGGTTTACAGTACAAAAAACATTTTACTTGCCTTCTCCTGGCAGCTATAATAGTAGTTTATGACACTGTTGCATAATAAGGGTTCTTATAACACGAGTGTGTTTTAAAAAAACGAGTCGTAGGCGAGTTTTTTTATAGTATCACACGAGTGTTAAAAGACCAAGTTATGTACAGTGTCATACACTACTTTATCTACTCTTTTTTTTTCAGGCTGCGGAGGCACAATTTTTTTTTTTAAGTAGAAGTTCAAACTTCTTTTGCCAGCTGGAGATTGTTCATGGTGTATCGTAATGATTATAAAGTTTTATTATGATATAGGTGTCCATACAAGACCTGTATCGTAATAAAACTTTTTTTTTGGCCTGTGCGTAATGTTTGTCATAAGAGTATTGATTTCAATTTTATAATCTTTGTATTATAGTATCAGAGTAGATAATAATAATATACCTACGTAGTAACTATTTATTAATCTGTGATATTACTAGGTACAAATGAAATATTATTTACCTACCTAGGTATTTTATAAAAAATAGTACCAGTCTAAATATCATACAAAAATAAACGCATGATCATTTGCGTATAATTTGACCTACTTACTTGAAATTTTGAAAATAATACTAAAAATCGGAGCACGGTTTACTCTGCTATGCTATGAATAATTTTAAAAGAGAAAGAATTAATTTAATTTCAGTCGAGCTTTCCCTGTAGCCACAGAATAAATATAACTGCTACAGTTGCTCATTCTCAGTCATTATCTACTTATACCTACTTGTAGAATGCTTGCGAGTAGATTATACCTGAACATCTCTTAAGAGAAAGAAAAATCTGTAACTCGTCCATCTAACAAAAAGAAAAAAAAACCTCATGAAAAACAACGAACATTGGAATCTATTTTGGTAAGGATATAAAAAATCACTTACATAGGGCAAAGGCTGAGTCCGCACTTCGGTTGGCAATTGTGGTTTCTAACCTCAAAATGTCAAAACCAATGAAACCATAGACTCGGTTTCATTGGTTTTTGACATTTTGAGGTTAGAATTTGACATTTTGAAGTTAGAAACGGAAACCCCCGGAGTGCGCTGCGGTCTCATCGTAAGTGAAGGAAAGCTTGTCACAAAACCCCGTAAACCAGGCTAAATTAAAGCATAAGGTTATGGATATGAGAAACATCACAATACAGCAACTAGCCTACTATCAGCAGACTGTGGCCACTATGCAGCGCAAAATACGCACTCTCAAATTATTTATTTGAGTTATTATGTGTTCTTTAAAAGATTTATATTCCCCCATATTCATAATCGTTTATTAAACCTATTTTAGTTAAAACACATTTTAAGTCTATTGCTGTCTCTAACCATACTCTGTCATTGGTTAGAGACAGCAATAGACTTAAAGTGTGTTTTAACTAAAATAGGTTTAGTAAACGATTATGAATATGGGGGGTAGCCTAGATGGCATCCGAGGCTTCCCCCACTTGCACTTCTATATTAGTTACCACATCCAATAGAAATTTATTCCAGGAATACATACCTAACCTATATAGAAGCCTTCGTGTTATTTTATTTTGGTTATTCCAGACTATAATCTATTCCTGTATGTACCAAATTCCAGCCATATCTATCCGTTTAACCGTAAAGGTGGGAACAAATTATCGGACGCGTCCGTAAACCGCGGCTGAAACAAGCAAGCCTGCTTGTATCTGAATAATAGATACAAATAAACGAAACTGTGCAAACTATCGGTCATAAGTAGCGGACGTGACCTTGTGCTGTCCTCGAGCGCACGGACTTCCGAATAGAATCTGGCCGGCTGGATATTTTTGCTGCCGCGGACGCCTTATGAACAATCGTACACATTATTAAGCCGCGTCCATCAGCCGCGGCTTACGGACGCGTCCGATAATTTGTTCCCACCTTTAGAGTGTGAAAGAGTAACAAAATTTCATACCCACAATAGCGAAAATTTCGCACTTATAACAATTAGTAAGAAGTAGGTACTTGTCTTGTGGCTGGTTCAACTGACGTAATTTTAGATACTTATCAAGATAATGAAGCTCCTCCATCACCATAACGTCATATAATAACAATTTAGCATCATAACATCTGCCTTATAATTAAATTGTCAAAACACACGCTCAAATTCGTGTGATAGAACACGTATTTTTCCGTTTTATAATGATTTTTTAGGGTTCCATGCCCAAAGGTAAAAAACGGGACCCTTTTCATGAGACTTCGTTGTCCGTCTATCTGTCAGTCACGTTGCTGAATCTCAGGATGCTTGACAGCTAGAGAGCTGAAAATTTGCTGAAAGTTGCCGCTTTATCAACAAATAATAAAAACAGAAAAAAGTTTTAATTAAAGAGGGTCCCTTTTTTTTAACGTTAGGGAAAATCCATCATGGATGCTATGCTGGAATCCTACCGACTAAAAAACCTCACGTAACGCCCAAAAGCCTATGGTTGGGAGCCCCGGGTAAGCTCTCGGAAGGATGTCCCAGAACGGGGGGCACCCTTGAGACCGTATTCTTAGCATTCCATGGATTTTCCGTGTGGGCGCCGGGCAGTGGCGAATTGTCCATAGAAGCCCATTCCTTGTGGCTTCCCTTTTCAGATCGGGCAGTGACATGTAATATTTACTCATAACTAATAAACACAATTATATATTCTCGAACACTCATTCAAATATAAAAATATTTGCAAATTTACATGGTAACTCGGCATTTTCGTCTCAACCCCTGCTACAAAAGTCATAGCAATAAATTTTCGAGTCAAAGTTCAAAGACCCTATCTCTGACATCACGCGGTAAGCCCGGCTTCCTGATCATTTTGCGTCTGCTTCGTTAGTACTACGCAAATGTATATATGCGTCCTATTCTCTCACATTTTTTCAAGATTTGATTCGTGGATTTTCGCCTAAAGTAAGCCATGAGTTCGTGGCTTACACCTGAGACAGTCATATTAATAGAAAAGGACAACGTATTTGACTTGAAAACTCGACCAATTTAAATGCACCTAACGCACGTCGAAACGTTTTGCATCGAAGTGTGTTTTTAATTTGATGTGTTGTTATTACTTCATTTCACATGCGTTTCCCGTGAATAATAATAAAACATAACATAGTTTCAATTGACTTTATAAAGTATTGTGCTGTTTATTAGTTAATTATAAATAATTATCTACTTCAAGTACTAAATACATCGTGAAAGTGTGTAAAATTGTGTTTTGTGTTCTGTATTTTGTTGTGATTTCTGTACACATGATTATTGTTTTGGAGTCACATAATGCTCACTGATGGACGTAGGCCTTCGGTATTACGGGTTCGATAAAAAATAAAGGTCAGTGTTTTTTTTATATTTATCAAGTAGGTATCTCAGAATACGCTAGTGATATTAGTTCAATGGCTTGGGATACCTAATAATCTTTATTTTGGCTGAATGTTTCATTAATAGTTTATAACATACTATAGCAGTTTTGTTCCATAGAATCACTTTGTCAGATATTTTTGAAAAAATAGATAAGAAGTATGTTTTTATTTCAATTTTGTATTGTAAAATATCGCGGTTTTTAATACTCTATAGGTACTTGAAATCTTACTAATATTATAAATGTGAAAGTTTGTGAGTGTGAATGTGGATGTTTGTTACTCTTTCAGGCTCGAACGGCTGAACGGATCGGGCTGAAATTTGATACAGATATCCATTATAGTCTGGAATAACACATAGGCTACTGTTTATCCCGGGAGTAACTTCCCACGGGAACTAATTTTACGCGGGTGAAACTGCGGGCATTAGCTAGTACATGCATATTATTAAAAACATTAGAAGTACCTACCTATTTCGCGTCTAAGTCCCAAATTTATGAATTATTTTCAATTAACTTCAATCGAGACAATTTGAAATAGGTAGGTATGAGCTTGCAGAGAGTAGTAGAATAATTTCAAAACATGGTTAGTGTTCAAGTCAGGTTTTAGTTCAAAATATGTAACTAGATGGCATCACTTTTTTGTATATAGTATCTAGATCGCGGTATGGTTTCGTCACCTGAGCAGACATATATAGCTGTGAATATTATTTTAATAAAAAAAAATTTAGTACAAGGATATACAGTCTATTATTTACACCTAAGGTCGGTTAAGACCTTTTCAGTTAGTGTAAATTTGAATATCTTTTTAGTCATCAGTAGATAATTTATGATACTTTTTTATAAGCCAATTTATCATGCACGTAAGACATTGTTTTGAATTAAATACATGGATCTTACGAGTATAGTACAGGTGGCAAACAAAACACAAAAGGCATTACACCGCCGCGCGCCACCATTTAATAAATACGCAAAATACCTACACTACAGGTGTGACCAACTGGATATTATTTTTTTCACCGGCTTTCCTTTTGAAAAAATTCTGCCTTCGCCGCTGGCGCCGGGTCCATAGCGTGGCACAGGGGGGAACACCCCGACGACGGCGTCTGGGACTTGCGACCCATTCGAGTAGGTTTAGGGTGGTAACCTTACTATGCGCATAAACGATCACCTTCCACCGTCAACAATGTTCCCCCCCCTGCTCAACCAGATTTGGTAAGATCCTATTAATGCCGCTTTGGATACTCGTTTTAGTAAAGAGCTTACTGAAGCTCTTGGCAATCCAAGGTCCTTAAATAAATTATACAGGGATTTAGCTGGAATTCCCCTTGCTCCTACTTCTACGGCATAGAGTTTAACCACAGCCATTTTTGGTTAACTCATTGGTCAAATCAAAGTATTTATTTGTCTTCATGGCGTGGTCCTTCGGTATGTTGGTCTCCCACGGCACCGTCAGCTCCACGAGCAGCGCACGCCTGTGTATCCTCGAAAACAGGAATATGTCGGGTCTGGATGACGAGGCACATACATCCTCCGGGATTTTGTAGTGTTTTTCATACGTGTCTGAGAGTATAATCCAATCGGCGGCAGCCATCAAAATTGAGTATGGCTTTTGAGGTACTTTCTTTGAACAGCCTTCCTTTACAAACGCAATGTCATTTCTTTTGTTTGTGGTTAATCCCCTTTTCGCTCTCGCTACCGCCAAATTTACAGCCTCACGTATGATTTCCAATACCCTATCGTGTCGGCGTGAGTAATGACCCCGGTCTAGTAACGTCCTACAACCTACCAGCAGGTGCCTAGCAGTTCCAATCGCTTCTCCACATGCATTACATGTTTTATCTGTGGCTTTCCCCCACCTGACCAGATTACTTGGGTCGGGGAGGGTCAATTGAAACGCGTTCAGGTAGAACTTAAGCAAAGCCGGCGACCAGTCGTACAATAAGGTACGCCACTGTAAGGCCATGGGAATACAAAATTCGCCCAGAGTAAGCCATTCATTCTGCATCTCCAGGTTCATCGCGTGCACCTTATAGGCATCGCTCTCATCCTGCTCCAGAAAATATTTTGCAATGTCTTTATCTGTTTGTCTCCGGATCCTACCCAACCCCGCTCGACCAGTCTGCGAACCCACCATGAATTTCTTGTGGAATTGGAGGCGTGACTCAAGTTCTGCTATATTTTTATCCTTTGGAAGAGTTTGAACGATTTTGTCTCTTGATTTTACCAAGACGTGCATTTTAGTAACTCTTAGATGTTTATAGAGTTCCGACGGCTTCTTAAACGTCATTCTGAAGTTATTAGAGGCTCTGTATAATGCCGACGGGTCGGCCGATTGAGCTAGCCCTAGCCACGACTTCAACAAACGAGATTTTTTTACCGTTTTTTGGTACGGAACTTCCTGTGCTCGAGTCCAACTCGCACTTGGCCGGTTTTATAACGAACTTTTTACACAATCCTTTGTAATTGTAACATTGTGAGAAGCAACGCGGTTATCCAAGTTTGCACAGAGTCTCATCATATCTGTCTCATTATATGAGTGAGTACTGTGTCTTCGAGAAAGTGTAGAATTCGTATGAATAGAGAAAGTAACTGCCATAACACTCATGTGAATAACTCTGAACGGATATTTAAGAAAGCAACATTTTCATATGGCTGCGGAACTTAAATTATAAAGTTATTATACTGTGGAATATAATTAGAATGTGCAATGCTGCGAGTTGAGAGTTCAATTGCCGTGTCGAATTTGACAGAGATTAGATTATGATTTGACGTTTTTGGAGACGTGTCTGTTATTAAACAATGATGAGTGAGTTGAGCAATGGCTAAGCTAAGTAAATGGCCATAAGAGCGGTTTAAAAAAAATCATCACAACCTTCGCCTCCTCATTTAAACACGGCAATATGCTCAATATCCATTACGTAGGACATAAAACTAAGGTGAAATGTGGGCGTAAACTATGACTCTGCCTACCCCTTCGGGGATAAAGGCATGACTCTGTGTATATCTATATCTATGTATGATGAGCGAACTATTGCATTGCACCTGTTTATTTTTACTAAAATATTTAGGTTATAGCAGATCAGCGGTTTCAACTGTAGAAATGAGGTTACCGTATAAACTTGATTCCATTGCATTAGGAAGCCATTCTTTCTGGCACTCTCAGAACCAAAAATTATCACCATTTGATTGACAGCTAGCAGCAGTGCCTGACTTCCAAACTTCCATGCCTGGACCTCTAAAACTTGAAATGCCTAGGCACTATTCAAAAATGACAATTTCTTATGCAAATCTGGTAGGTAGTTCCGTTCAGGCATTGATTTACAGAATGTACTTAGACATCTGTAAATCAATGCCTGAAGACGAAAGTCTACAATCAGTGCGTTTTACCCACAGAAATCAGAAAAAAGGAGAAATGGCATGCGCGCGTATCGGTGTCTGTACAATCTGACAAAAATGGTCAGGTAAGTCGTGAGCGGCGTGTCAGAGTGATCAGTCTTGAGTTGATTGCGACAGTGAAATAGTTCAAAATGCCGCCTTGTTCCGTCTCTGTATGTAAAAACCGAAGTAACATAAAAAACTTTACTACCCATGGCATCACTTACCTTATGTAAATACAAGTAATTCATTGTATTTATCATTAAATTCAATTAAAAACAACAGCCGACACATATTTGTTACTGCTTACTGTGATATAGCAGTATTACCGCAGTAGACGTAGACTCTTATTGTGTTCAAAATACATGTCGTGCTGAATAGTACTAACTAAGTTCGATACCACATCCCACGACGCAATGGATAGAACGCGGGTTACGCGGGAAAGAATCGTACTCGATTTATGAGTCGAATAATACGCTCGCTGCATGGAGAAGCGAGTTAGGGATGTACCGGCATGTGGTCACTCAAATCAAATATCGGGAAGTTATCGATAACATTTTCCTAGGAATATTTTATTTTATAGATTGATGAGTGAATGTTAATAGTAGTTTATGACACTGTTGCATAATAAGGGTTCTTATAACACGAGTGTGTTTTAAAAAAACGAGCCGTAGGCGAGTTTTTTTATAGTATCACACGAGTGTTATAAGACCAAGTTATGTACAGTGTCATACACTACTTTATCTACTCTCATACTATAATACCTGATTTCATTTTGTTGTGATATATAGTTGCTCCTTGATTTCGCCGGTAACAGGTTCATGGTCATGTTTGACGCAGTTTCCAGAATGTCTGGTGGTGTACAATTACCACCATCCTCGCTATAAGACATGTTTTTACACAAAAACTAATTTATTTTACAAACAAAACCAAACTTTGTTTAATTTAAATGTAAAATGTTGGCGCCAAGGCGCAAACATCGATTGCGCATGAGTGTTTCTTTTTTTTTTAGGCTGCGGAGACCATAGATTTAGGATTTTTTGCTACTCTGGAGACACAATTTTTTTTAAAAGTAGAGGTTCAAACTTCTTTTTCAGCTGGAGATTGTTTATGGTGTATCGTAATGATTAAAAAGTTTTATTATGATATAGGTGTCCATACAAGACCTGTATCGTAATGAAACTTTTTTTTTTGGCCTGTGCGTAATGTTTGTCATAATAGTATTGATTTCAATTTTATAATCTTTGTATTATAGTATCAGAGTAGATAAATATTTTTAAAACATATTTCAATTATATTACAGTGCACAAAAAATGTAAACCAGAACAATACAGTAAGTTTATTTGAAATAAAGTGAAGGTTAGTGAGTTACCTACATAGTTAGGAATGTGTTAAGTGCTTTACTGTGCTTGTGTTACCTTTTAATAAATATCTCTTTTATTCCCATTCTAATGGCTTGATGGGTATTACTTATATTTTTTGCACGCTTACAGTGTTTTAAATGCACATTTATGTATGGCATGAATTCGATATTGGTTTTGAAGCTTTGTATGGGATTATTTTGGAAATTTCTTTTTAATTAAAATAAGGGGAAGGCGTTTACAACAAATTATCATCCAAATATGTATATATTTAAAAAAAAATCTAGGCCCAATAAAGCGACGATTAAATTAACTATTAACTGGTTTTTGTTACTTTTCTTGTTGCAAATCACCCTCTATTATGCAAGATCAAAGCAATATGTTTTCCAATTAAGATTTGCTATTAAAAATTTACTATTTTTGGGTTTTCACAGCCTTCGCATGTGAGGTTTAAAAGTAACATTGCAATTAGATGCTTTTATCAAAAATGTGCCTTGCGTTGTCTTTACAGATTTCCAAAAGATCCAACTTTTAAAAAGAAATGGATCGATGCTACAGGGCGGTCAGATAATTGGTTCCCAACAAAAAAATAGTACCATATGCTCAGTTCATTTTGAGCCTGAAATGTTTCAGCCTCTAAAAATAAAGCGGAGTTTTGTTTTGTCATGTCGCCGTTTCGTAGTAGAAATGAGATTTCACCAGCAAATCTCGGCCTACAAGGGGTAGGCCGAGAAATGGTATTATAGGGTTATAACTACAATTTTTTTTTAAATCATCAAGTTTGTGTGTATTAAAATGGTAATATGCGTACACTTAAGTACACATGATTGAAATTCAGAGTATAGTTAATAATCCTAATTCAAAATTTTAAGGGACCTAGATTATAAGAAACTATTACATACATACATACAAATGGCCACGCCTTTATCCCCGAAGTGGTACGCAGAGGCATATTATATGCCCACATTTCACCTTTGTATAATTTGTCCCACGTAATAGGTAGTGAGCCGTATTGCCGTGTTTAAATAGACAGGCGCAGGTTGTGACTGCCTGCTGTTGAAATAAAACCTTCAACTTAGCTTAACGACTGCCATTTTACTGGCAACCGGGACCAACGGCTTAACGTGCCTTCGGAAGCACGGAAACGCTCAAATAAATGTCACAAAGTGATCACATGGATGGTCACCCATCCATGGACCGGCCATAGTGAAAGTTGCTTACTGCAGTGATCGTTTACAGAACACTGAGTCCGCGGGCCACGAGCGCTTCTTTATTACTATTATTCAAAATAAAAGGTCCTATGCGTTGCTATAGTTATGTAGCGGATCATAAAAATGTGACATTATTTATTTCATTTACTTAGTACTAAGTTTGTGATTGACTTCATGTTAATTAAATAAGTAAACACAGTATTATTTGTTTTTGATCTAACCACGCATAGATACAATACATAATACAGGTCACTATTATAGTTATAAAACATTTAGGTACTTCCCAATAAGTATATCACAAATGTTTTTTCACATACATTATTCTCTAAAACTGTATACAACTATCGATACTGTACCATTTCTTAAAATATTGCCCCATCACTAGAGCTATTTCATTGGCAGAGAAACCGACTTTTTTTGGCCAATGATTTTGTTTGCAGCATCGGAGCTGAGGTGTGATTGGTTTTTACTATTGCGATGATTGGTCGGGTTGATTGCGTTGAGCACGGAGTGGGGCTCAGCTAGCGACACCCGGTTTTCATACATTTCCTTACTCAACAGCATATCTCCTTTTTTCTGATATCTGTGGTTTTACCTGATATGACTCACGCTGCCGAGACGTGGAGTCAGGCGTTAGTCCGTGCCCTCAAAATTGCGCAGCGAGCTATGGAACGGGCTATACTTTGAGTAACTCTGAACTCTGACGTGTATTCCAATATGTTCTACTATTTTTGTTCAACTAATAGAACAAATTGGAATATTTTTCTCCATTGTTCTACTAAAAAAAATAATAGAACAACATGGAATTAAAATTCCTTTTTGTTCTATTACTGATTGTATCAATAGAACAAAGTAAACTTTTTATTCCACAATGTTCTACTGTTCCTATCAGTAGAACAAACTGGAATTATATTTTTAATCCAATCAAGGTTTGACTCAAAAGGGGGTATTGAATGCGCAAGCAAGAATCTAAGCGATGTCTTGTCAAATCAGCCTATTGAAGTAAATTTTGGTTAAGTATAAGGGACAGTGTAAATAATCTAAAGTTAAAGAGAATATTTTCTACTATAACTCACCATTTTTGGGAACACCGTTTTGGGAATTCTAGACTTTTCAAAAGTTTGTAAAAATGAAATAGCCTCTAATATGCTAATTCGTCTTCTTTACAACGTCACCTAAACATCCCATTATAAGCATCAAATAAAGATCTACAATTATTTTAACTTGTCCTGCGTATTAATATATTAACACCTAATTTATTAATTGAGCCACAGATTTAACATGTAATCACCATTTTATATTTTACAGCTTCAAAACTAGAGCCTCAATAAATTATAATTTAAGCCTCCAAAGACAACATCAGTTTTTATAACTTAGCGTGTAAAATAAATATATCATATTCTTTTTTCGTGAAAATAGCCACTGCAAGGCTTGACGCGAGTGCACAGGACGACAGCGACCGGCCAATTGCATTAATCAGAGACCGCTATTTGATATCATTTTGTAACTAAAGACAGATTACGCATACCGAACAAGAAAGTGAGGTCAAGAAAGCAAATACAAAACACAAAAGTGTATACATTATACACTTTTGAGTTTAGTATATACATATACATTAAGTGAATATGTGTATAATAAAAGCATTTATGTCCGAAGGTCTGTCCCAAGCTCTCGTCTTGAAATGGACTCGCTTGTCCGTTTCCACCAGATTGTGACACCCCACACAGTTGGCTTAACGTACCTTGCAAAGCACGGAAACTTAAATGTTACAAAGTGGTCCCCCATCCGAGCACCAGCAATTGCGGTAGTTGCTTACTGCAGTGATCGTTTACGAAAGACTGAGTCAGTGGCTACAAGTAGTTCTAGCTATTTAGGTAATATTAGTGGCCATAATTTGCTTTTTGATGGCAATTTTACTTAACTTTGATAATCCATTAATGTGGGACGAGTTCCATTTTAAACATGCTGTATTACGAAATTAGAAGCTACAATATTAATAAATTGTGTCTATTTCGATGTCATTTTTTAGTATTTTAGAAGTTTACTGTTTGAATGCATGTTACAAAATTTGATGTAAAAAATTATCACGAATTATATTAACAGTGGCTAATAAAGAAGTTAACTGGTGGCTGTATTCAATAAATTCTGAGGATCATTAATTGTGGCTGACTTATTAATTTTGGAGGCAAAGTATTTTTTTGGAGGCCAATAATGCTATGAAAAAGAAGGTCGTTTAATTAGCACCCTTTTTTAAATTTCTTAAAATTAAAATATCTTTTAATTTTTCCACTGAAAATGTACTTCTATCTTTATGTGTTAAATACACACACCTCTTCATGTTGTCGTTAAGAGTAGAACAAATCATAGAACATTATAGAATATAACTCCAATTTGTTCTACTGATGAAAACAATAGAACAGTGTGGAATGAATTATCCAGTTTGTTCTATTGATACAATCAATAGTAGAACAATAAGGAATTTAAATTCCATTTTGTTCTACTATGTTTTTTAGTAGAACAATGAAGAAAAATATTCCAATTTGTTCTATAAGTTGAACAAAAACAGTAGAACATATTGGAATACACGAACTCTGAAGGATAAACTCCGTAAAGAGGCAGCGAACAAAAGTGGGAATCCTGGGACATCCGTCCGAGGGCTTACCCGGGGCTCCCAACCGTAGGCTGTTGGGCGTTACGTGAGGTTGTTTAGTCGGTAGGAGTCCGGCATAGCATGCATGAAGGATTTTCCCTCACATTAAAAAAAAGAAAACAAAAATGGTCGCCAAGCTCGCAGAATTAGCACATTGAAGTGGCAGTGGGCTGGCCACATCTACAGAAGAACCGAAGCGACGTCCAATGTCATAAACGTCAAGTAGGACGTCCGCTCACCAGATGGACCAATGACCTGGAAGACTGGACGCAGAAGGCGCACGACAGGACAGAGTTTTGAGGCGTAAATTGGGAGAGGTCTACGTCCAGCAGTGGACTGCCAGAGGCTGATTGGATAGATTGATTGATATCCGTAAATCGGAAATAGAAAATACATGGTAACACATAGATAGATAGAACATCGTAATGGGTAATTTATCACGCATTGTGTGAAACCATTCGATACACATTAACCTAAAATATAGGTCATGCTCCACAATTTCCCACGCCCAGTTTTCCTAAGCAACAATAGATGGTTTTTAGGTGCGGTGGCACACGATGTAATATAGATTCGCTACCATATAAGGCGAATGTCTACGCCGAGTCTTACGGCCGTCAGCGCAGGCCTTTATACGACCACTACGTGCGGCCCGCAAGGAACCGGTTACCGGTTCGCCTCCTCGGCCACGCCAGTTTTCGTCAGTCTATATACCGCGACCCACTAGACAATATCTAAATGTATTACTTACGCATACCTAGTACATACTTATATTGTAAAGATTTTTTATTTCAATAATTACTGTTGAGTCTGAGAAGTCTGCGTTTTAATTATCTACGAGAAGACAACCTGTACTCATCAGCGAATTCCACACGACATTCAGTAGAGCGGATAAGAGAATATGTTCATGAGCCGATTCGCCTTCTGAACACGCGAACTGCAGATTTCTGAACGACAACACACCAAAATGTGATTCTGTCATAGATAATTTTACACAAGAAGAGACAATGTTAATTAAAATAGGTACTAAAGCTGTCAACCAGTAAGTGTAATAGGCCCGTTGTGACACTTGAGAAAGTGCCACTCTTTTTGACAGATTCCGGAACCAGCATAGTTCAGTGAAGAGGGTCGTCGCGATGACAGATGTCAACACGGGCCTTTTATATTTTTACTAATAAGAAAGTATGATATTTGCCATTTCTACAATGTATAACATTTCAAGAGGAAAGGATTCTAATTTCTAATTCGTGAACTCCAAAACTACAAAACCGATTTGCAAAAACTTTCGCCATTAGAAATGCAATTTAATTTGAGTATCATCATGACAGATTTCTATGCCTAAAATTGTCAATACGGACATGTTGGGTTCAATGGGTGCTATGGGGTTCGTATATTGTGACATGAGAAGTCGTGGGCTTTCTTCCCAGTCTTCCCTCGTAGCCAAGTATAGTTACTCAATAAAGCGTGACAATATCCACGTAAAATAGTTTACCTCATTTCACGACAATTTCAACGAAGACTAAATTCTTATGTAGATTATCTGCACAGTCATGAACAATAAGTTTGGGCCAAGGATTTAGGTCTTTTAGGGCCTCGGAATATTCGCAATCTGTCTACGTCCATATATGACCTTGAAGATACTCAGCTTGTGTTTTTGTAACAAGCATCCTCCCAACCACATAAAATAATAGGAAAAGCAGTACAAATTCTAAACATTTTTTTTTTCATTCTACCTACCTGCCTTTTTGCGTCACAGGTAGAAAATAAAAGTTGTAGTCAGCTGTAAGGTAAACAGGTAGCAAGGCACTTTAGACCTGTGTATTTCATTTTTTTCAGCCAATGAAATCGCAAAACGTCCTATTACGTCATCACAATATGCTATTTGATTGGCAGAGACAGTCGAAACACATGTATTTTTATTACTGTGGATCAGACTCAGACCATAATAAAAACAGCAGGATGCCGTTTTGTTTACAACGATTAGAAATGGTGGCAGTATAGAATACTAGTACAAAAAGGGACCTTCTAATCTATATCTATACTAATTTCATAAAGAGGAAAGATTTGTTTTTTTGTTTGTTTGTTTGTAACGAACAGGCTCCGGAACTACTGGACCGATTTGAAAAATTCTTTCACTGTTGGGAAGCTACACCACAGATTATATAATATATTCTATAGCTACACTCTTTGCGGTGAACATAGGCTGTATTTTATTCCCGTAGTCCCACTGGAAACCGCGTCAGTCGTCCGCTGGTCACTTATAACATTCTTTCTTTGGTGTCTAGAACAAACGGTGTGTAGTTTTTAGTATGTAACTGACCCTATTCATGAGATTTCTGACTGACTGTCTGTCTGTCTGTCTGTCTGTCTGTCTGTCTGTCTGTCCGTCACAATGCAGTACAAAGTGAGAATATCACATGACTCTGTCGTCTCGGGTCTGCTTCTGAAAGGACGGTGAGCAGCCAAACATACCGTCCTCAGAGGGTCCCGGTCATGAAAGTCGATAGTCTTGGTCAAAGTTCTACAAGCGTCTACTACTCTTTCTTCATATGGTGCACTCATAAGAATGCTATTCTTCAACCCTGATGTCACTGATGTTGTAAATTGAGTTCTTCTTCGTCGCATCTTCTTACCAATTTTTACAAACCCTGGCATAGAAGTCGGGGTCTACTTTTATTAATTGCCAGGAACCATGATGACTAATTTGTGAGAAAGAAAGAGAACTGTTATTTTTACATTTTACTCTCGACAATGTTAGAAGCAGCTGCCATATCGTATGCCTGCTAACTGCCTGCATAAAGCCCTGGTGTCCCGTTCCATCCGTATCCAAAGCATACCTACTTGACGAGTCTATTTCTAAATCTATATCACACCACACTGCTGTGCTGTCACCAGCTGACAATACTGGTATGTCAAAGGGGATTTCCCCAACTTAAAATAAGGTTGCCATTTTGGGCCAAAATAATTCTAAATTGTACTTTTTCGCAACGTGTTGCCTGAGTAAACATTAATCTTCAATTTTTTTTAGTTCAGAACACAGGAATAAATCCATTGATATATATCAAGATAAAAATCAATTGATATATATCGTGATATATATCATGATACATATCCGCTGATATATATCGGCGAACCCTGGCTGTCACACACCACAACCTTCTGATATCTGTGAGAAATAAACCCTCTGTGGAAGTGTGGACTCTCCACTATCATTCGTCCTGCAGACAAAGTTGGTCAGGGCTACAGAATTTACTTAATTAATTACATTTATTGGCACTATGGCCCAGACTGCGATATCTCTCGACAATCCTATACAGTCAATACGCTAGCCGTTTCTCTATTAGTCTTTGTTACAAAATACAAAGTCTGTTCCACGATTAGTTATAATACTTACCTATTATGCAGTAAACCAAGTTGCGTCATTCCTTTCGTCATGCGTTTTGGCTGCCTTTTCACATCCAGCAGATCTTATCTGTGTATATTATACAGCATCAAACTTCAACTAACGGAATCACGTTAATTTGATAATTTAGCCTACAGCTCTCTCTCTTGTATTTAAGACAAGTTTTTATACACGGTTTGCAACTATAATGTGTAAACTTTCAGAAACATTTTAATTAAGTTTAGCCCAGAGAATGGGTGAATGCCACGACCATCGACAATTTAAAGTTTTTTTAATTTGTGTTAATCCATCTTTAACTACCAGCTGATAAGCCCATGTGATTTACTTCAATAAACTTAATCCTATTTTTTTTTATCTTCACGAAGGTTCGGTTAGACATATACTCACGCCTTTATCCCCGAAGGGATAGGCATAGTATAGGCATAATATATTGTACGCCAAATTGGTTTTTATCCTACGTAATACGTGGTTAGCCTATTGCCGAGTTGAAGAACTTTGAAAAATTATTTCTTAGTGCCTAAAGTTATATTGCCTTAGTTATTTTTACATGGGTTGGGTCTTGGGTAGCTTCTAGTTTAAGATATAGTCGAGTGAGTCACTTATTTTATTTATTAATATTATTATCTTTAGTAAATCCCCATTAGTCCTCTGGGGCTCCCCTACTATTACGAGGACTCGGAAATAAAGATTGACTAATCTTACTAATAAATGCGAAAGTTTGTGAGTGTGGATGTTTGTTACTCTTTCACGCTCGAACCACTGAACGGATCGGGCTGAAATTGGGTACAGAGATACATTATAGTCTGGAATAACCTTAGATCATCTAACCACAGGATGCGCCTTACTTAAGCATTGTTTTCTGCCATTGCACATGACCATTTGGTCTTTTGGCTTTATGAAAAGCCTGTACATCATTTTATATGATTAAACTAGTACATTACATTGTAGTTGACTGTACAATAACAATTAACACACAACAGCCATTACGCGTTTGTCGATTAATACATTTTTAAATGCAATGAAATTTTATGTCTTTGTGTTTCCCCCTTCACTTGTATGAAAACTGGCAGAATATTTTTGTATGCGGTGGTTCGCAAAGGCTAGTCCCGTGTTATATGGTCTAAGGGAATAACACATAGGCTACTTTTTGCCCGGGAATAAGTTGCCACGGGTACAAATTTTACGCGGGCGAAGCTGCGGGCATCAGCTAGTTTATACTAATATTATAAAGAGGAAAGATTTGATTGTTTGTTTGTTTGCATCGAATAGGCTCCGGAACTGCTGGATCGATTTGAAAAATTCTTTCACTGTTGGGAAGCTACAGTCTTTGCGGTGAACATAGGCTAGGTATATTTTTTTCCGTATTTCTACGGGAACTGGAACTACGCGGGTGAAACCGCGTGACGTCATCTAGTATGTAAATAAAAGAAAATTATATAATTTAGCTCATTACCATTACGACGACGGTGTAACCGGAATACTAGTCCGTACCTACCGTTATGACATTCTCGACAGTTTAGCTATGAATATCATTAAAGTTATGGTTATAGCGTAATTTCTTATATTAACATTGCAATTGTATGCGATTTTAATAAATTATGAAACGTTGAAAATGAAAGGGCTTCGTTGAATTTTGAGGAAGTAAATGCTTATATGCTCAAACTATTTCTATAATCATTTCCTTATTTCCTGAATATGGATAACTAATAAGTATGACTAAATAATAATAATAAATATTGTCGGACATGACTCGTGCTGAGCGGCAACCGCATTATGCAAGAACTTCTAGAAAAAAAATAAAATCCTAGATCAGTCTTTATTTCCTTGTGAAAAATTCTCATGGGTGCCATACTGCACTCCTACCGGCTAAAACAACACGGTGTCTTCCAATCTGATTACAGATGGGAGTCCCAGGCAAGTCTTTGGAAGGATAACCCTCACCCTACTCTGTAGTACGTTTAAGTAGGGACCTTAACCTTTCTTTCATTGGTTGACACACCCTCTTTTTTTTACGTGAGGGAAAATCCTCATGGATGCTATGCCGGACTCCTACCGACTAAAAAACCTCACGTATCCTGCCTAACAACCCACGAAGCCTCAGAAGGATACCCCAGGACTCGCATAAACCTACGGCTATCACCGCGGCCTCGCCTTGTTCTAGTTATTTTTGCCGCGGCTGTTTAGCGATGCCCCTTGCTCAAAAATGTTAGGTACATAATACATATTATCATCGCATTAAAAATGTAAATTTTAAGTAATGTTTTCGGTCGCCTAGGGAGGCGGTACGGGTGCTATACCGCGTTTTTGTGGGTTTTTTTTCGGGTGTTATCCCGCTTCTTAGGAGGGGGGGTGCGTGAATCCTTCACGTCACGCTGTCGTCTACTAGGGCCTGCTTTTGTAAGGACGGACGGTGAGATGCCCCCTCACTAGTGTTGCCAGGTGTCCCGACTTGGGCGGAACGTCCCGATTTTCAGGGTCTGAGGACGCGTCCCGATTTGTACTTGATCGGGACGCTAAATGTCCCGATTTATGATAACCAAGAATAATTATGTATTAACATCATGATTAGTCAATCATCTACTTAAACTGTATAAAAAAAACTGGATGGGGTTACTCATCAACGCCTAGCCGACTCATACAAAAGACATAAACATGACATTTGGAAAGTACGTAATAATTTTTTCTGACATAAATATCCATAGCAGATTCGTCGAAATTCGGGGTGAAACGAGGTGGCAAGTTATGTATTGTACGAAAGAAATAACCTTATTGTTGTAGATCTTAAAATTCAACAATAAAAATAAATGAACGTGTTTTAGATTTTAAACCCCCAAAACTCGCCCTTCTTTACAGTTTTAAAGGTTACCTACATTTTAAAACTAAAAATCAACATTTAAAAAGTGGCCTTTCCGCAAAATTAAGATAGACATGTTTTATGTTTTTGTTTTATTTCTACCCTTTTAAGATGTAAAATTAAGGGATCAAAATTTTTATGAATATCATGGACTCGTCATTGGAAAGTTGTTTATTTTTGTGATGTAATGTAAATGGTTGTGGTGAGTCTCCAGATCCCATATGAAGGAATTTTTAACGTATTTCCTAACTAAGTAACTAAGGGGGTGTAACGATCTATTGATTAAATACACTGAGGCAGAATTTTTTTAAGTCAGTCTTTAGAGTAAAACAATCTAGGTATATAACAACTTTGTCCCGAAATAGATAACAACACCAAAATTCCAAAGTTACAAATTATTAACACATTAAATTATGAGTTCATATTTTAGGCAATTTCAAAAAAGGACTACAGCCATGAAACCGGAAGCTTTACCGTTTTTGGAAAGTTCACCCCTCAGGGATAAAGTGAAGGAAAAAGAAAGTTATTAGCGATTTTGGCATTGGTAGGGCTATTTTTTATTTACGTTTGGAAATCCTTGATGGATGCAATACAAATGCAGATTCTTATCGACCACATCGGAAACCACACGGTTCCCTACCACTGCCCACGGCCGAGAGCCCCAGGAACTAAGATTCCCGATAGACTTTGGCTACCACCGCGGCTTCACCTAGGAGTTCGGGTACTATCCCACGTCTTTAGGGGGTTGGTTGGAAGATTTGGGATGTTATTCTTACGTAACGCCGTCGTTTTGAGCTTGCTTTTGTAAGAACGGCGAGCAGCCATTTCGTTGTCTTCAGGCCCCTGGTCGTGGAGCCTCCGGCTCTCTCCCCGCTGCCTCTTTTTCGAGCAAATGCTGTTTTTTTTTATATATATTTAGCTCGCCAAAATTATGCCGCCGCCGCCTGATGGAAAGCCACAGTGACATCTAGCGATTGGGGGCCACAGTCGCAGTCTGTAAGACTATAGAAAGCGGCCCTCAACTTGGCGGCCCTATGATGTGCCCCTTCACGCTCCACTTGAAGAACCCAGGATTGTAAGAGGAGGGAAACACGTGCGTTCCATATTTTTATGGTTCGACAGAGAAACGATATTTTGAATCGTTCAGTTCTAGCAAAGATTTTCTCCACTGTGTGAGAGTGGCACCTCTGTCCAGCACGCGTTGTTCGGGATCGGAAAGGAGAGGGTGGGATTAGGTTGAAGAGCTCGCCGCTGCATAGAGTCCAGCGCGTCAAGCAAGTACCTCGCGGAGTCGTCCCAAAGGTGAGAGCAGTATTCGACGCAAGGACGTATTTGCGTCTTGTACAGCAGACACCTCTGGTTTGGCGTAAAGAACCGCTTCACCTTGTTTAGGACTCCTAGTTTTCTCGAGGCTAGCCCAATACATCGCCCAATATTGTATTTGTGATTGAGCTCGGGCGGGACGTCTATGCCAAGGATGTCCAGATTTTCTCCAAGTGGAATCGTCGTATTCTGAAGAGAGGGTAAGGGTAGGAGAGGGGATTTTTTAGCTGTAAACGCACACGCCTGTGTTTTACGGGCATTGAACTCAACCAAGTTCGAGGATACCCATTGTGAAATGCGGTCCAGGTCTCCGTCGAGATCAGCCACAAGTTGCCATCTCCTTTCTTCAACATCAGTCCTCGAGGCCACTGGACGCGCCGAGTAACTTTCGTAAACTTGCTTGCAGAAAGATGCGGCGGCGCTTGCGTCTCACTTCTTCCCGCTGGAGATCATAGCTCGTACGTCTTCAGCAAAGTATGTCGTCTACGCTGTGGTCTCCTGGTGTATTCGCCACAGATATTTGCCGAAGCACACGTGCTCGATAAATTATCGACGTGTTGTTACAGATGATTATCGTCGATAATCATCTGTAACAACAGGTAGGAGCGGTTGCCATAGCTCGTCTCTAGCCACTTGTCCATGACCGGTCTGATCACCTTGATGTGGCGTTTCCCCATCTTGGTTGCTCAGGTCGCATCTTTCAAGACTATGATTTCTGGCAGAGATGGGACCACTGAGCCTCGATTTCCCTGGGCGCAGGCCTATGGCCCAGCTCCAGTGGCTTCTTGCGCCATTTAAACAATGACACTAGGGCTCTCGCTTTCAGGTCCCATGGAGTTCCGGTAAAACGGTTAGGGCTACAATCATGAAACGAGCGTTTATATGAGTTTCAATATCGGCGTCGATTTCTACAATCTAAGACAGGTGTTAATTTGAAAATTATAAACCCCTATCCCGCGACTGCTCTAATAAACCCAAACATGACCTGTAATTTCCTGAGTAAATCTTAGTAGAATACCTTTATCACTCAAGAAGTGAGCTGTTGATTTCTAAAATTTATCTAAGCCAAGAACCATCCCGGTCACGTCAGCTATCGAACAAGAAATCGCAACAAACCGCTGAAATTTTCACAAATGTTGCTGCTATAACAAAAAATACTAAAATCAGAATTTTAAGTTTAGCTTCCCCCCCCCCCCCCCCCGTTAAACCCCACAACAAAATTTTTTTTGCCGATTTTTAGTACGAATCTTCATTGTGCGCGAGTTCAACTCGCACTTGGCTGGTTTTTTTATTTTGTCCCGATTTAAAACCCTAAGTCCCGAATATTTTTACCCTTTGTACCGATTTTTATCCGATAGGACCTGGCAACACTACCCCTCACCGTCCTCAGGCTTGACACACCCCCCTGAATACAGTAAGTACTTGCTGTCTGCGGCAAAAGGAGCACGGCACGTTCAATAGATTTCAGCCTACTCTTCGATAATATCCAAGGCTTCCAAGCGTTAGTATATTGTGCAGTTAATTGAAATGATAACAAGATCTGTTCAACTTGACGACAACCTCGACGTGATCTCTCCCGCCATAAAAAGGCAGAGACAAGATATCTGTGTGTGCCTGTGTGCTTACCATTTATGGTCGGGTATGGTTATATGGTAGCACTCAGATGCATTGAATGTTATATTTGACCATATTCTGACAAAATAACTGTCTCATTAATTATATTTATTTATTAGAGCATGAAATGTTGACTGATTTTCGACCGACATCCGAAATACGCATTAAAGAAAGATTCAAAAATCTTTTTTTTTTCGTTGCTTTTGAAGAGGGCATAACAGCACGCCGCGATAAGTACCTACCTTTAAATTATTCCTAATGCAGTGTCAGAGTTGTCCATAGGGCAGGGCAAATGAATGATTCCTAAACTACAGTTTTTTCTTTATTTTTTTTTACCACAAGGCGGCAGAGCAGCTTACGGTTCCACCTGATGGACTTGGCAGTGAGTGAGAGTAACAAACATCCATACATGTATGAGAAATTATCTGATCTGAGCCTAATATGCTCATATGCTGATGGTTGTGTCTATACGGGTCGGCAGCCTTTTGAGTGGGAAGAGCCATACCATAAGTGTTACTGTTTAAAAAATTAAGAGATAATTAGGTCTAGAATTTTGTCTATGCGGTCTGGGTTGTTCCGGAACATTATGTATCGGGTGAAGAAGTGTTTTTTTGTAAGCGAGAAAGTTCCAAGTAGGGTCGGCGGGAAACTTTCAGACAAGCGTTAGGTACATTGTGTTTTAATAATTTTTCAAAACTAGTGTAATTTTGAGTGTTTATGTGTAATTTATGGTGGATTATTAAACATAAAGGTTCGACAACGTGCAAAAGTGTTGGAAAGTGATAAAGCGCAGTGAAACGCGAGTTTTTAGGTTTGTCGACGAATTCCACAGCAAGCCCTAGTAACCGCCTTACTAGAGTAGAACTTAGTCCAAAATTGGACATACATGAATACGCTGCTCATAAGAAGAATCGTAACATGAAAATGATTTATATTTTCACAATGAAATTTACTTGACTTTGGCATACTCTCAAACCGAGAAAGTCCAAGAACAAGAAGAAAAAAAAAAAAGTTCCAAGTAAATCTGTGTAATCCAGCTGATCTTTCATTTGCCCTCACACCCCACATACATGCATATTTTCGCGATGATATGGTATTATGAAGTAAGGATACATGTAGGGGAGAGTTGGGTAATACCGCGCGCTTGATAATTCCGCGCCTCCGCGTAGTTCAAAAACTATCCACTAGTTCTGCGATACAGCACGTATACATCGAAGCAGGACATGCCTACACCCTCCCCCGCGCACTGCCATTACGGTCCGCGCGACGACGGAGACAGTGCATGCGGTAGAGGTTTTTTTCGTCACCCCTTATAATTCTTCGTGAACTTTCGATAAGAGGTAAGTAAATACTGTTATATTGTAATACTTTGATACTATACATTTTTAATGCTTGTGTACTGTAGAATTTATGTCATAAAGTTTTTACGTAGATACTATAATATTTTTCATATAATTTTGAGGTTAAAAAATAAAATGTCCAAGTTTGATAATTCCGCGCTGGGGGCGCGGTATTATCAGTCGAGAGCGCGAAATTGTAAACTATGAAAGATACGTTTTATTTACATTAACTTATTATTACTTACCTCGACAAAAAAGTTATTTATGTACGTCTGTTTGTGGCATTTTATATCTTAAGCGAAAATACCTATTTTGATGAAATTTGAGTAGGTATTTTTAAGTAAACACTTAAAAGTACGTACTCAAATTTAATCAAAATAGCTATGTATTTTCGCTTAGGATATAAAATATATATTTATATATACATGACTTATTTTATGAAAATAAATATAGTACCTTTATAGAAATTCAGATAATATAGCTTTATAACATTATCTTTGTTTCAGATTTACCAATCTGTGCCAAAGAAAAAGAAGAAGTCATGGAATCCCGAAAATTTGAAGGCTGCACTTGAGGCTATACGAAACGGAAGTAAAATAAAGACAGCTGCTAGAAACTTCAGTATCCCTGAATCAACAATTAGGGATCCCTATCTTCACGTACTTAAGAAAATTACTTAGAATGGTGTTAATTTTTTTATTATTACGTTTGTTACTTACCTATTTGTGTACAATTAATGTGGACACGATTTTGTCAAACCTGGGCACGATATTATCGGACCAGTTTGACAATACCGTGCCTTTACTTTTTTTTGTAAATTGACAATAATTACTGTTTCTTTAAATTTCGGAAGTTTTTGTTGTACGGTATATGTACCTAAATAAATTTCCTACTAATTACTCCTTTTTGTTTTTTTAAATATCAAGAAGTTTTGTAATTATAGGTGCAAATCCTTATGGGCTCGGTATTACCCAACTCTCCCCTAACTATTTTTTTTTTAATTGTGCCGACCCGGTGTACAATACCTGTGCCGACCCCTTCGGATATAAAGGCGTGATAATATGTATGTTGTATTACGAACCAAAAATCCAACACAGAATTGTTAAATATCAATAATACCTAAATATACAATCTCTGCAGTTCGATCCGAGTCATGTAAAAAGAATTACTTAACTATGAAATTTTGTTCATGAATTACAAAAACAAAAAAAATTGAACCTCAATTTTATAAGTTTTTTATACTAAGTAATAAAGCGGCAGACAAGCATAAGGGCCCATCTGATGGAAGTCGTCACCGTAGCAGCTAGCAGCACAGATTATACTAATATTTATATTCTACAGTAGCAGTTCATACGTTTGCAACTTAGGGTTCTACACTCAACCTTCTAAGACGCCCTGTAAAGTAACCCCATACTTTTGTGATAACCGGGGCAGTAGTAACTAACCATGGAGGAAAAATATATTAAGTTTTCTCCGTCTACAATATTAGTAGTGCACTAGTGCCTAACCGCAAACTCGGTATTTTCGTAGGGTATTTTTTATAATGTAGCGACATCTATTGCTTGGTATGCAAAGTGGATTTCAAATTTTTTAAACTGACAACAGTGTATTGTCGTAAAGGGGTCCCGCCACGATCAATTGGCAATTGTCATGCCTCGTCAATATCATGTGTATATATATATACAGAATGAATTTTTGAAAAGGGATTGGATGGCCAAATCCGAAACTATAAGGAATAGCGAAAAATGCTGAAAGGAGTCACGAGCCCGATTTTGATGAAACTTAAAACCTCATCATTAGATTTTTGAAAAACCCATGATCCTAGCTGGGAATCGAACTTGTTGATTTTGAAAAAAAAAACACACCCTTTATTATTACACCATACGATAGAGTCGCTGTTAAGGATCAAAATTTGCAATGTAATGATATACGCCAAATTTTAGGAACAATTGGAATTTTAACAGAATGCATATTTCATGTACCTAAATTTTGTATCATAATTTGTTTCGTTCGAAATCCCAGACTAGATCGTAACTATTCCGTGTTTTAAATTATGCTCAGAATGATTTTTTAGAGAATATTCTCAACGGAATCAATAATATTCCTTAATTATTCCTTGAGGTTTCGAATCCAGCTATGTATTGCAAAGATTTTGAACAATTAATCAGTTAACGTAAGAAAAATAAAATGTATTTTGTTAAAGATGAGCTCTTTCCTGTAGTTTGCCGTATATCATTACTTCCCAGAATATGATCCTTAATAGCAACACTATCGTATGGTGTAATAATAAAGGGTGTGTTTTTTTTTTCAAAATCAACAAGTTCGATTCCCAGCTAGGATCATGGGTTTTTCAAAAATCTAATGATGAGGTTTTAAGTTTCATCAAAATCGGGCTCGTGACTCCTTTGAGCATTTTTCGCTATTCCTTATAGTTTCGGATTTGGCCATCCAATCCCTTTTGAAAAATTCATTCTGTATACGTCAATGCAAACACACATGCAAAGAAATCAAGCACACTGAAACAACTTCCATTCATAAATATCAGACTTGCTTGACTCAATGTATTGACCCGTGTCGGGAGCCCATTAGCCTTCATATTTTCTATGTTAACGCCATCTCTGTGAGGATAGTAACTACAAAACTAATGTATTTGACAACGCGCGACGACGACGTTTTTATCGCCCGCCCTGGCCACGTGGATTTTCATATTGTAGATTTGCATCTTCGTTTAGTACGTTTTTGAATTGTGAATATTCTATGTTCATAACTTTTTCAACAGATGGCATTACCAATCTACTTGTAAAGGGGTCCCGATATGGTCAATTGGCAATTGTCAAGCACGTAGAATTTCATGTGTACGTATACGTCGATGCACTCACACATGCACAGCAATCACGCACACTGAAGCAACTTCCATTCATATTTAACGTGATTGACAATTGCAAGGCATGATTGTCTCGGGAGCCTATAACTAATTCTAAAAAGAACATTGGGCCATTGCCCAAATCATTTGATAGATCTAGGGCCACATATCAGGAGTTGCCTTGTGACCTTTCAAAATACATTACTACTCGTGTGCGATGGGTCGAGGCCCACTTGGGAAGTGTTTCTTGCCAATCTTGTCACAAATCGTCGCGTACGATTTACCTTTTTATGATGTCCAAATGTCCAGTCTCAAAAAATGCTGCGGCAAAACAGGCCGTAATTTAAAAAAATAATGAAATAGCATAAACCGAAAGCATTAAAAGTTTGCTGTCTCCCTTTCTCATATATATTTACTATAAGTGTAACAGAGATAGATTATTATGCTGCAAAACACTGCTAATGCAGTTCCTGGAAAATTTCTCGCATGGTTTATGTTTTTGTGTCACTTGTCATGTTCATGTGAAACAAAATTACCAGTTCAGTTCTATTGTGTCCTAAATATTTCCTATAATTATTGTACGATAAAGTATTATCGGAAATTCGAAATTTGTCAAACAAACAATGACTTTTGGGAGCAACCCCAACCAGAATTGGAATAGTTGTGGTAATGCTAATGACATTACCATGTCAGACAATAGGTTCGTAATTTAAACAAATTGATTCATCTCATTCCTCATCCCTGCTACATCTAAAGTTTTACTGCATTATCTTAAACAATTTTCTATTTATTTTAGTATTTGACTTTACTGTAATCTGATTAAAATAGGCCACAACGTCCTTGTAAAAGTACATGTGTCCGAGGCTCGACCAGCAATCAGCTGATTGGACAGATTGCATCTAAAATGGACTTATCTCCCAAAACCTGAGTGTTGCACCTTGTATACCCTTATAAATATTTAGCTGTACCACACGCCTTTTCAGATGACATACTTTTAATCCTTTTAGCACCCATTTTAAAACCATACATGCCCATATTTATTATATTTGGAAATCTGCCAGAATTGTTGACATTTGTTATCACTGCACCTCTCCCTTGGGTAGCAACAAGATAATACATAGCCTATGCTACTACATAATAACTTGGCTTTCTAATAGTGAGTGAATGTTCAAATTCTGTTGAATACCTAGTTCCAAGGGTTTTCAATTCCAAACAAACACATGTTTTCCTCTATAATATTGATAGAGATAAAATTTTTGTTTTAGTTCACACAGGAAGAGGTCCAGAGAAGATGATTTCTGCGAGTTTATGCCATTATCAAAGAGGATACATAACTTACACATAAACAATAATCTCATGAACCAAGGAGGCCAAGTAGCACAGACACAAAATGTATCTGTCATAAATACAGAGGCGGGAATCTCATCAAACTCATCATCCAGTTCTGATAGTCAAGTTATCTATGATCCGGGAATGTCATCTTCCCAAAGTAGTTATTATTTTGACAATAAGTTATTATTCGAACTGCACTTGGAAAGATTACAAAGATGTGGGCAACAATTTCCATATTAGTTTTAGTTTTGGATTAAGGTTCTGTGTGTATTATTATTGTTACATTATGATTAATGATTAGAATATCTATGTACCTTTATAGTTAAAATAAAAAGTTAAAGCATGCTAACATAAAAAAAATGAAATATGGTTAATCAATTAGGAATCTATACCCTTTATTGTTATCTTCCTTGTGGGGACGCCGTCATCGCCGGGCGGACTATCCGACCGCCTGTATTGCCGCCCAGTTCGTCCATTTCCCTGGACCTCTACAAGGAATGGGTTTGGGTATCCCAGCAATCCTCACGGCGCCCCGTCGAATCTTCTGGTTTCTTTGCAGAACCTTACTATCTGTCCCCTTATCTATCCCCTTAGTTTGCTATTAAATGTGACATTCTTAAGTGATTGATATTTCCCTTCGTGTCATTAGTACCATTGACTAAAACGATTGATGGTACTAATGATACAAAGTTGTGTTACTTGTACTATCAATGATACTGCTGATACACACATAATGCCGCATTTAATAATAATAATAAATATTCACGGACATTTCACACAACGCTATCTGATCCCAATGTAAGCTAGGAATAACCTGCTTGTGTTATGGGTATCAGACCACGGATATTAATACTTATATACTTTTAAATACATACATATTATACATAGAAACACCCAGACTCTTGAGACAAACATTTAATAGCTAACTAATTTAATTAAGTATGTTCTGTGGTTTAGATAATGGCTTTATATATTAAACCACCTTTTTAGTGTCCCGTTTTTAGATTTTGGTTATGGAATCCTAAAAAGGTGATCTAGGACATTATTCGGTAAAGAGTAGTCAGTTCCATATGAAAAGGGTAGAAGTAGGACCCCATGACTATGACTTTGTTGGTCTCCAGTCTGTCTGTCAACATTGTAAGTAATGCACTGTGATAGCTAGACAGATAAAAAATTTACAGATGACGTATTTTAGTTGCCGCTATAGAAACAAACAAGAAAGCCGTGAGATCGTTCTCACCAGACGTGTGTTAGAGAGGGGCAGTCTGGTGAGAACGATCTCACGGCTTTCTTGTTTGTTTCTATAGCGGCAACGAAAATACGTCATCTGTAAATTTTTTATCTTTCTGTTCAATCCGATTGACGTTGTCATTTTTGTTTTTTTTTGAACTTTGAACAGATGATCCACGTGACCTAGTGACGTAGTTTAATGCAACAGAGTCACAGACTACAGACAAAGTCTCGCCGTAAGCCCCTCTGCACTCTATTTTATAGAGAGGGGCTAAAACAGACAAAATGACAATATTAAAGGGGCCTCGCATCATACGTGATTTTTTGCCGCTTTTCTTGTACGGAACCCTATCTGCGCGAGTCCGGCTCACCCTTGTCCAGTTTTAGTAATATACTTAATGTAACCAAAAACCGGCCAAGTGCGTTTTAAATATCTATACTTATAATAAATCTGTAGAGAGGTCAATTCTGTACATGAAATATATTTTCAAAATAACTATCAGGGGGTGATTAGTGATCGATACTGATGCCAAAAATGCAATCAGTAAAATTTTTGTCTGTCTGTCTGTCTGAATGTTCCTTATAGAAACAAAAACTACTCGACGGATTTTAATGAAAATTGATACAATTATTCTTCATACTCCTGGGCAGGTTATAGTATACTTTTCATCACGCTAAATCAATAGGAGCAGAGTAGTGAAGGGAAAATTTTGGGAAAAGGGGAGAAGTTACTCTATTTTTTAAGGTTCCGTCGCGTGTGCAGCCTTAATGGTTAAAGTTACATAGAAATCATGTATGACGAAAATACATAGTCGTATTCTACATAAAATTGTCTAAAAAATATCTATGTCTATCTTTTATGGTTGACTCACAATAACACGTGTAACTCCTGATAGCTTAGCAGTTCGGAGCATTCTGATTATATTTGTTTACTCTTACGTTTATAACACTCTCACTCATCCCTAATTTAAAAAAGTTAACATTATAACCTATTTAATAAAAAAAGAATCATACAAATCGGTATAGAATCACCAAACTTATATAAGCCATCGCACCGTCGCACGTGAATACTGAATCATGCTATAAGATAAAATCGTAAGAAGTCGCTGTCTGTACATGGAAGATAAATTAGAAAACATATTATAGGGGGGTTTTGTGAACGCAATAGAACCCAAAACAATGATTTTTAGAATTTTTATCTATTTGTCTGCATGTCTGTATGTCTGTATATCTGTTCTGTTTGTCTGTATTTCTGTTCTGTTTGTCTGTACGTTTGTGCACGCTAATCTCAGTAACCGCTTAACCGATTGCCATGCGGTTTTCTTCATTGTGTTGAAGTTTGCTCCACTTAACATTTAGTCTTTATTTCATGTCAATCGGTTTATAAATAAAAAAGTAGTATCACTTTAAAGAATCGTACATAGGTAGACATAAGAATCTAAAAATGGGTAAATCTAAACAGCCCTGTTTGCTTAATCATAAAAGAGCTTAATGATGAAGGCTATTTTAAAACAATTCAGTCCACTCCTTCGGCGCACACTGAATTGTTTTAAATAGACTTAATCTTTAAGCTCTTTTATGATTAAGCAAACAGGGCAGTTTCACACGCTGCTTGATGAGTCTGCTGACGAAATACCTCTCCTTTCATACACTATATGTGACGTAAACGAAGTTGCGGGTTCAGCTAGTTTTAAATAATTATCAATTATTGTTTCTTAATTCCATCTTTGACTTTCTAACTCCATCTTCGATTTCAATCCATCCGATGCAGTAATATGAGGGTATAGCATTGTCTCCGTTAAGGCAGTATGACTCCTTGTAGGGACCACTTAATAGGAACTGGCCGAAACTGACCCTGGGGCCGAAAGTTCGGTTTCGGTTGAAAAATCAGTTTCCGTCGTAAACTAGTAACGAAATAGGACAAATGTTATCTAATCATCATCTACAAATACAACTGAACTGAGTATGACTCTTCTTGTAAACACAAGTTTCAATCAATCAATTTCAATATCAATACATATGATAAAATCGTAACAGGTCGCTGTCTGTACATGGAAGATAAATAAGAAAAAATATTATATGATAAGATCTGATTTTTAGAATTTTTGTCTGTATGTCTGTATATCTGTTTGTCTGTAGGTTTGTGCACGCTAATCTCAGTAACCGCTTAACCGATTGCAATGCAGTTTTCTTTATTGTGTTGAGGTTTGCTCCACTTAACATTAGTGTTTATTTCATGTCAATCGGTTTATAAATAAAAAAGTTATATCACTCTTAAGAATAGTAAAATTTAAAAAAAAAATGTAGGGGTTTCTTTGAATGTTAGGGTTAATCTAAACTGGCGTGTTGGCTTAATCATAAAAGAGCTTAATGATTAAGGCTATTTTAAAATAATTCGAACGAATTGTTTTAGAATAGACTTAATCTTTAAGCTCTTTTATGATTAAGCAAACAGGGCAGTTTTACACGCAGCTTGATGAGTCTGATGAAGAAATACCTCTCCTTTCATACACCTTATGTGACGTGAACGAAGTTGCGGGTGTCAGCTAGTATACATATAATAGTATTACATACATAGTACCTATTACTTAAGTTACAAGTTTGTACTTACGGGAATCCCTTGTATTCTTTTGCTGGTGACCTGCTAATGTCCTGGGAATGAGAATGTGACTGAAAACAGTACACGACAGACTAGCTGATGCTTGCTCCTAGTTTGCGTCAAATTTTACATCGCTGCCCTGCTCCCATTCGTCGTATCATTATGGCACACTATCCTCTGACATTGGTTTCGTCAATAGAAGCTGTGTCACTTGTACTATGATACTGACATTGGTTTCGTCCATAGCAAGAGTTTTTATCAGAAGACCATGAAAAATGCATTTACTGAAGAGACCATCTCGTGTAGATTTCTCTAAAACTTACAAATCCAATGGCCGTCCTACACTCCTGGGGATATCCATCCAAGAGCTCCCAAGCTCCCTTACCCTAAGCTCCCAATCGTAAGCAATAAGTAAAGAAAGAAAGAAATAACGTTTATTCGGTACATACTTACATAGCCTTTACATTAAAACTAAATAAAAAATAAAATGGTTTTTAAAATAAGCATGCCGAATAGGGCCTGATTAGTAGGGGACGTGTAGTTTTTAACCGACTTCAAAAAAAGGAGGAGGTTCTCAATTCGTCTGTATGTATTTTTTTTTATGTATGTTAAGCGATAATTCCGTCAATTATAGACGGATTTCAAAATTTCTTTTTTTGTTGAATAGGGTTTACTTCTGAGGTGGTCCCATTTTCACCAAGTCAGGATGTGATGATGGGATCCAGGAGAAAACGAGGGCAACCACCGTAAACTGTAGGGACAACTAGTGCGCTTGTTAACTTTTTAATTAATTGCTTTAATGTTCTACATTTTAATGAAGGTCTGGAGTCGATCTGATGATAGAGTCGAAAGACAGTCGAGGGCATTCCTTAACAATTTACAGCAGTTACCTTGTGTTTAGGCTTGATTGATTTGTATTGATGAGAACTTTACACTTAGATTGATAGATCAGACTTAAAAAAAAGGAAGTTCTTAATGTTTTATGTATGTTCACCGATATTTCGTCAATTATAGACGAATTTCAAATCTGCTTTTTGTTGGATAGAGTTCACTGCTGAGGTGGTCCCAATTTCACCAGGTCAGAATCTGATGATGGGGGATTCAGGAGAAATCGAGGGCAACCACCGAAAATTGTAGAGACAACTAGTGCGTTTGTTAACTTTTTAATTCAGTGCTTAAAGGTACTACAATTTAATGAATGTCTGGAGTCGATCTGATGATGGAACCGAAAGACAGTCGAGGGAATTCCTTAACGATTTACAGCAGCTACCTTGTGTTTGGGCTTGATTGATTTGTATCGATGAGAACTTTCACCTAGATAGATATATTTTTCGATTCACCCGTCACTTAAAATGATGAAAAAAAAATTTTTCAATAAAAAATAAAACCGACTTCAAGCAAATCCTGAAAAATAAAATTTACTTAGCACAAAGTAATATGTATTTTGATTTATCATATTTAATTCAATATAATATTGAAGTTGGTGCCATCAATATAATACCTACATAAAACTATGGGTTTACTTGGCGCCGACTTCAATATGATATTGAATAAAATCTGATAAATCAAAATACAAATTACTTTGTGCTAGGTAAATTTTATTTTTCAGGATTTGCTTGAAGTCGGTTTTATTTTTTATTGAAAAATTTTTTTAGTCTGTATGTTTGTCATGACGGATTTTCTACATGTTAAAAAAATATGACTGTCCAATAGTTCCAAGGTTAGATTTGTCAACCTACTAGATGATGCTCGCGGCTTCGCCCGCGTGAAATTCGTTACCCGTCCCGCCTCCCGTGGGAACATTTTCCCGGGAGGAAAAGTAGCCTATGTGTTATTCCAGACTATAAGCTATCTCTGTACCAAATATCAGCCCAATATGATTAACCGTTAGAGCGTGATTGAGTAACAAACATCCAAACATCTTCACAAACTTTCACATCATCAATACATATAATAAAATCGTAACAGGTCGCTGTCTGTACATGGAAGATAAATAAGAAAAAATATTATAGGGGGGCTTTATGAACGCAATAGAACCCACAACAATGATTTTTAGAATTTTTGTCTGTTTGTCTGTATGTCTGTATGTCTGTATGTCTGTATATCTGTTTGTCTGTACGGTTGTGCACGCTAATCTCAGTAACCGCTCAACCGATTGCAATGCGGTTTTTTTTATTGTGTTGAGGTTTGCTCCAGTTAACATTTAGCGTTTGTTTTATGTAAATCGGTTTAGAAATAAAAGAGTTATAACACTTTTAAGAATTTGATATTTTGAAAATTTTAATTGTAGGGGTTTCTTTGAATGTGAGTGAACCTAAACTGGCGTGTTGGCTTAATCATAAAAGAGCTTAATGATTAAGACTATTTTTAAACAATTCAGTCCGCGCCGAAGGCGTGGACTGAATTGTTTTAAAATAGACTTAATCATTAAGCTCTTTTATGATTAAGCAAACAGGGCAGTTTCAGACGCTGCTTGATGACTCTGATGAAGAAATACCTTTCCTTTCATACACCTTATGTGACGTAAACGAAGTTGCGGGCTTAGCTAGTTTATAATATTACTAGCTGATGCGCGCGGCTTCGCCCGCGTGAATTTTGGTTCCCGTTCCAGCTTCCCGTGAAAACAATTTTCTGGGATAAGAAGTAGCCTATGTGTTATTCCAGACTATACTCTATCCCTATACCAAATTTCAGCTGGATCCATTCAGCCGTAAGAGCGTGATTGAGTAACAAACATCCAAACATCTAAACATCCAAACATCTTCACAAACTTTCACATTTATAATATTAGTAGGATAGTAGGATTAGGAAGTAGGATAGTAGGATCTCCCATCATTCCACAGAACCATATTTGAATAACTCGAGCTGCATGAGCGACATGTTCCTCTCTCCATCTTATGCTAAGATCGCATGCAAGTTTGCGTTAAAGACTCGCTATAATCCTCTCGGCCTTACCGAGATCTGTGGGGTCCAAGCCAGCCTCGCCTACTCGGACGAGTTCATGGAGAAGAGCAAGGATCTTGAAACAATGCACTGTACAACAATACCAACCTCAGATCAGAAGTGATTCAACACAAAGGTACATATGATTACGCCTTTTATCCCCGAAGGAATCTAATATGCCCACATTATACTTTTTTGATTTTGTCCCACGTAATAACAATATCTCCCATCATTCCACAGGACCATATTTTTTTAACTCGAGCTACATGAGCGACATACTCCTCTCTCCATCTTATGCTAAGATCGCATGCAAGTTTGCGTTAAAGACTCGCTATAATCCTCTCGGCCTTACCGAGATCTGTGCGGTCCATAAGCCAGCCTCGCCTACTAGGACGAGGTCATGGAGAAGAGCAAGGATCTTGAAACAATGCACTGTACAACAATACCAACCTCAGATCAGATGTGATTCAACACAAAGGTACATAATGATTACGCCTTTTATCCTCGAAGGGATCTGATATGCCCACATTATACTTTTTTGATTTTGTCCCACGTAATAGGTGGCAAGCCGTATTGCCGTGTTGATTTTTTTTATACCACTAAGTTGACACACAAGCATACGGCCCACCAGATGTACCGGTGGTCACCGCAGCCTATGGACGTTTGCAACACCAGAGGCGCCACACTCGCGCTGCCGACCCTGTAAAAACCTTCTAAGACCCCTCTTGAAGAACCCCATACTGTAGGCGTTTGGGAAAACCGAGGCAGGGAGATCATTCCACAACCTAAGCGTGCGCGGTAGAAAGCCCCTTTATGATCTAACCGTGCTCGAGCGCTCCGGATGCAACATGTGAGGATGAACACCCTGTCTGTGGCGAGCGGTGCGATGATAGATTGTAGCCGTAGGCATCATGTCAAACAATTCCTCAGAGCACAAACAGTTATACAGCCGGTAGAATACACACAGAGAAGCAAAGTCTCTCCTGTCACTAAGAGGTTCCACATCACCTGCAAGTATGGGATCGCCGACAACGCTCATAGCACGCCTTTGTACCGAGTCAAAAGGACGAAGCTGGTATTCAGGTGCCCCCGCCCAGAGGTGACAGCAGTACTCCATGTGCGGCCGCACTTGCGACCTATAGAGAAGCAGTGTTTGAGCCGCAGTAAAGTACCGCCGCGCCCTACTGAGCACTCCAAGCTTCTTGGACGCCAGCTTGGCCTTGTCCTCCAAATGACTTCGGAACTGAACGACATTGGAGATCTCAACACCAAGGATCCCTATACTTTCAGAGATGGTGAGTGACGTGCCCTGAAATTGTGGCGCCACAGTAAATGGGGTTTTCTTGGCGGTGAATACACATACTTGAGTCTTGGTGGGGTTGAATTGGACAAGATTTTTTCTTCCCCAATCGGACACTCTGAAGAGAGTAGCCTCGATTTCGGACACAAGTTTTTCACGACTTTCCTCCACTACAGCCCGAGAGATACCGGGACGGCCCGTGTAACAAGTGTCACCCGTACTCTGCATAACAATGGATGCCGTCAACAGACAACATGTCATTGATATGCAGCAGAAACAAAGTGGGGGACAACACTGAGCATTGTGGGACTCCAGCGTTTATGGCCATGCATTCAGAACAGCTGCCGTCAACGACGGCCCTGATGCTTCTACCGGCCAGAAAGCTGGACACCCGATCCGCATAAATTCTCGGGCAATCCACAGGAGGGCAATTTCGTTAGAAGACCACGGTGCCAGACCCGGTCAAAAGCTTTAGAGATGTCGAGACTCACTGCTAGAGCCTCGCCTTTACTCTCAATAGCCGCCGCCCATTGGTGTGTGAGGTACACGAGAAGATTGCCTGTCGAGCGACCGTGACGGAAACCATACTGTCGATCACTGAGAAGGTCGTGTTCCTCAAGGTGCCTCAGGAGCTGTGCATTAATTACACACAGTTGATATGGACACTTGGACAGGCGCACGTTGTAAAATTGCCCGCTGTTGCAATTTTTCAAGCCGCCCATAAAGGCCTTCATCTTGGCTTAACGACTGCCATTTTACTGGCAACCGGGACAGCTTAACGTGCCTTCCAAAGCACATAAACGCTCGCAGCCAATTGTCACAAAGTGGTCATGTGGTATCAGTCACCCATCCATGACCGGCCACAGTAAATGTTGCTTACTACAGTGATCGTTTACAGAACACAGAGTCGAACGGGCCACACCTACGTCAGGAACTCCTAGTCCCGTTGGACATTCAGACACAAATTGTCTGACTGTCCAACGGGACTAGGAGTTTATCGGACATAGAAAACTCATTATGGCAGCATAATCCTCGCAAAGAGACTCCAAATAATATCCTGCCCAATATATAAAGACCTCTTGGATGCTACTGGTAACGCAGGAAGACGTAGGTCCTTGTATTGTGGCGTAATTTGGGAGATGTCTGCCTAGCCAAGGCAGTCCACTGCTGGAGTCAGGCCATTTTAGTTAGTCCTTGCCTTTTTAATATATTTAGCTCGCCAAAATGATGCCGCCGTCCGATGGAAAGTCACAGCGACATCCAGCAATTAGAGGCCACCGTTCCAGTCTGTAAAACTATAAAAAGCGGCCCCCAAGTTGGCGGCCTTATGATGTGCCTCTTCCCGCTCTGCATGAAGAACCCAGGATTGTAAGAGGATTGCTACCGTATTTGTGGCAAGTTATTATTCTAGGTATTCTAATTCTAGTCGGTTTCCATAATAGCGAGAAAATCCTGACTGGCTCTCGCGCTAGTAACAAAATAATGATCACGGGTTTCCAAGTGTCGGTTCGGAAACTTCATGCCAAGATCGAATTGTATACAATTACAAACATTACGATCTTTTAGCCCGAGTTCCACTGTTAGTGGCTTGTAGGAGTAAAACGTTTGTTTTGACTATTGCATTATTTAAAGCAATTACCCCCCCCCCCCCCCCCCCCGCCATACCATTTATGGGCGCCTAAGTTTCTCAGTCAACAAAAGCACCCTCAGAAATAAAAGGATGACTACAGGATTGAAACAGAGACCCTTACGCCTTAATTCTGCGCAGTCTGCTTGTCTGCTTCATCCCTCCGAGCAGTTACCCGGGGCCCGGGGCACCCTTGCTTACATTTAGTAGGACATTATTAATATCGCTAAAGAGAGTTCGAGTGATTGTGATCGAAAGACATGAAAAAGTCTATTCTCGATTTATACGGGGTCAACAACGTGATTGCGAGTATTGCGACCAAAGACCAGGGCCGTCTTAGGGTCTAACCACATTTATCGACGCGGAATCGGCTTAAGCCGAGTGCGTATCACCACACTACTCGGCTTATCGTCGATCAGCTGTTGCGACGGCTGTTGACATGCGATCGGCAGTCGATTACTCCGAACGTAAGTGAACAGCCGTCGTGACGTCTGTTCACTTACGTTCGGCAGTCAACTCCTCCGGATAGCCGTCGCGAGGGGCAGGTTATCGTGTCATGACCTCGAAAATATCAAATGCTTTCAGGCCTTTCAGCACAGATTTAACGTGCGCTCTGAGCTGTACGGACGTTTTGGCCTATCATTTTAGCCTTTTTTAGCATTGCGCATGAATGGAGTAGACGTAGAAGTAGTACATCCTTGTGAAAGCAATGTACTTTCAGCATTCTCTACTCCATCAAAAATTTGCCTCCTTACTTGAAGTTGTAGTGATCGTGGGAAACTTTTAACGGTGTCTGCCATAGATAAGCAAGATAAGATAAGAGTATACGAAAAATCGATATTTCCAGCTAATAAAATCGATTTTTAAAATCGATACGTAGTTCTGTATCGATTCATTGGATCGATACATCACCCTTTAAAATCGACATTCGATTTTTTTCGACTCAGTGAATTTGGCTCCACTAGCTTTTTTTTTATTTTAAAACTATTTTTTGTACTAATTATCAGTTCTTCGTTAGTTCCTGACTGTTCGAACATTTAAATTGTTAGTTCGTATTTTGTTTATTTATAATTAATAAAACAAATTTTTGTCCTTAAGTTGACCCCCCTCACCATATATTTCTACTTTTAGTACTGAAATCAAAAGAAAATACTGAAATCAATATTTTCCTATTAATTATCATTTGTTCGATCCTTATTGAAGTTTGATCGATTACGAATTAGCAATAATTATTAATTATTTAATATTTTTAGTTAAAATACATCACCCTCTTGATGCTGTATTGCGCATGCGCGCACGTCGTATAATATATCACCATCATAATAATGTTTTACATATATGTCCATGTTGTAAACGTAAAAAAATGCTCTTTACCACAGCCTTAAGAGGGAGATGAATTTTGATTTTAAATATTAAATAATTAACAATTATTGCTAATTTAATGCAATTGCATTGTAATGGAAAATTTTAAAAAAGATCGATTTTCTTGAAATCGATCTTTTAGACCTCGATTTTTTTGGGAACCGATTCATCAGGTCACGATTCAAATCGATATAAAATCGATCTTTTTCGGAATGAATCGCCATCCCTACGGCTAGGGTTACCATTTCTGAAGAAATGTTTGCCTGATTTAAATAGTAAAAATGCCTGATTTTCACAAAATATGCAGCATTATAAAAGAAAAATTAATTAAAAGAACAACACATCGCTTGAATTTTTTTTTATTTGAAATCGTCAATTTTCACATACATTTAAGTAAGTATTATGAAAAAAGCCAAATATATGATTGGTTTTTTTAATATATGAAAAAAGAATTATGTAAATATTTAAGAAAAAATCACTTTTTCTGTAAGTTTCGATACTACTAATGATATTTTATCTGATGATGCCATTTCTAACAAGTCTTTTTGAATTAAAATATTATGTCTAAAACTCTTTACAATCAATCATGGCGCCTGGCATAGAATAACGCCGGCCGGGCGCCTGATCATGTGCTAAAATGCCTGGCAAATCAGGCGAAAGCCTGGCATATGGTAACCCTACCTACGGCAATCACGAGCGCCTGTGCCACCGCCATCGGTACTTGGCCGTCTCCGGCGCCGTTCGGCTGCCATCGGAGATGAAGGCATGCGTGCGGATCATACGACTGCTACCCAACGCCGATCGGCCGTCTTCGGAGACGAAGACATGTGAGCGGATTATTCAACTGCCGTTCGACCGTGTCCGGCGCTGTCCCAGTGCCGTACGGATGCGATCAGCTAACCGGTAAACGGCTAGATTCGCCGTCGGCCGGTGTCGCGCCGCGTCGTCCGCGCCGTGCCGACGCGAATGGTATTAGTAACACCCTTATTGCGTAGACGTAAAGGCTTTTTTGACCGGCGTTAGCCGATTCCGCGTCGATAAATGTGGTTAGACCCTTAAGGCTATATAGCGCCAGGGTGCGAAGCTCAAAAACCGCAAAAAATTTTTGATGTTTTGATGATTCTATTCCATTCAGGGGGCGTCAGCATCGGCATCGAGCCCTCGATGAAGTATCTGGGGCTCGTACTCGATGGCCGGTGGAACTTCGGACATCTCTTCCGAAGTTTGGTCCCAAAACTGAGGGGAGCATCGGCCGCACTCGCGCGCCTAAAGCCCAACATCAGGGGACCCAACGCTCCCTACAGGAGACTGTACCTGGGGATCGTGCGAAGCATGGCCCTATACGGGGCTCCCGTATGGGCGGAGACCCTGACTGCCAGCAATGTGGCTAGATTGCTGAGCCCGCAGAGAGTGATGGCCGTCAGGGTAATAAGAGGATACCGCACGATCTCCGGTGAGGTGGCATGTCTCCTAGCCGGGACCCCTCCATGGGACCTGGAAGCGAGAGCCCTTGCGTCACTGTTCAGATGGCGCAAGAAGGCGCTGTAGCGGGGCCAAAGGCCTGCTTATCGAGAAATTGAGGCCCAGCGGTCCCTGCTCCACCAGGAAACCGTGGAGACATGGAAGGTGCGACTTGAGCAACCAAAGGGGGGATTCGCCACACTCGCGGCCGTCAGACCGGTCATGGACGAGTGGCTGGAGAGGAGACACGGTGCTCTCTCCTACTGGTTGACACAGATGCTTGCGGGGCACGGTAGCTTCGGTAGGTATCTGTGGCGAAAACACCGGAAAAACACGGCCGAGTGTCAGCACTGCGAGGACCAGAGCAATGACACGGCGCTCCACACGCTGGTGGAGTGCACGGCGTGGGCGCAACAGCGCCAAGTCCTCGTAGTGGGTCTGGGCGTGGACACTCTCTCGCTCGAGACCATGGTGCGAGTCATGCTCTCCAGCGGGAGTAAGTGGGACTGCGCCGCCTCTTTCTGCGAGCAGGTCATGCTCGTGAAGGAGGCGGCGGGGCGGATGCGGGAGAGAGCTCTCCCACCCGAGTTCCGCAGTCGATGGCCTGGACGCCGCCGACGTGTCTTCGCCGAGGACTATCGGCCTCCATGACCGGGGGTCTGAGGACGGTGAGAGGGTCGCTCACCGTCCTTACAGAAGTAGGCCTATGACGGCAGCGTGACGTGAGCGACTCACGCATGCCCCCCCCCCCCTTGGAAGTGGGATAACACCCGAAACCCCCCAAAGACGTGGGATAGCACCCGAACCGCCCTCTGGGCGAGGCCGCAGTGGCGGCCGTGGGTCTGTTGTGAGACCCGGGACATCCTTCTGAGGGATATGTCCTGACTGACTGATAATCAACTGGGACTAGAAAGTCCAAATTTGGCAAATAGGTTCCTTGTATGGTCTAGGGATCCACTAAGAACGGATTTTTGGAAATTCCACCATTAAGGTGGCAAAAATTACAATTTACACCCTAAACACCTAATAATAGAGGCCATTTCGCTTAAAGTGCAGGCGCCAGGCGCCTATGTCAAAGCTATGCCGTGTGTGTCTATATTAATATAATAAAGAGGAAAGATTTGACTGTTTGTTTGTTTGTTTGCATCGAATAGATTTGAAAATTCTTTCACTATTGGGAAGCTACACTCTTTGCGGTGAACATAGGCTACTTTTTTTTTTAAATTCCCGTATTTCCACGGAAACGGGAACTACGCGGGTGAAACCGCGTAACGTCCGCTAGTGTTAAATAAATTTAATTGTTATGAGTATCGAAATAAGAGCTATCTTACCTTTCATATTGTGCGCGGTATGACACGTGCCGAAAGGCAAAAGTGACAATAATACAATGGTAAATTAATATGGGTGATGCCTATATTTTTATGCATGTAGGTGTTTATTTGACGTTAGTTTACGAAACGGGGGAATGGCGTTAATATTGTACTTATGAGTTAAAGTTTAATTAGGTAAGGAAATATCGAAATGTTTAGAGCTCGGCCTGCGCCCCCTCGGGCTCGGCGCCCGGGTGCGGCCGCGCCTTTGTACCCCCGGTTAAGTCGGCCCTGCCAAAGACTGTTGCGACGCAACACACACAATGTTGAAAACGTCTAAGCTACGTACGATGCCCAAATAAATCTTGCTTCGTTTGAAACCCGGGCATGCGGGTTTATAACGAAGCAAGATTTATTTAGTTTTTTATACTATGTTAGTGCATCACTGGCGTAACTTCTACGGCAATACGGCTTAGCACCTATTAGGTACGTGGGACAAATTTTAAAAAAAGGTAAAATGTGGATATATAATATGCCTCTGCCTACCCCTTCGGGGATAAAGGCGTGACCGTATGTATGTATGTATGATGCACAAGACTAAAGAGTTTGTTTGCCCCTGATTGCTTCTTAAAGCAAGTAAAAGACATAAAAATAAATTACACATAGACAGGTGCAGGACTCAACAATTTAGAAAGAGTGTCTTTGGAATGAGTGCAAAGCTGTACAATAAACTGCCAGACTATATTAAATCGTCTGAACCTATAAATGTATTCAAACACAGACTACGAGATTTTTTAATCCTTAAGACATATTATTCGATTCAGGAATACATAAACGATAATAATTTATGACACTTTATTAATATTGATTAAAATTTTGTAACGGTTATATAATTTAATAAATTATTATGTAAATTGCTCTTTAGATTTTGATACTGACATTTATTTTATAAACTTGACATTCTTAAAAATCTTAAATTCAATTGATATAGACATTGTTGCACGCCAGTAAATTCTATTTGATTTTAGATTAAGTACCTAAATGACATTTGTGTAAATATGACATTATATAAATCTTTAAAATTAAATATGTATTTCAAATTAAAATATTGTTGTACGCTAGTAAGGCATGTTACGGAAGGACTAATGTATTTAATCTACAACATCTATGTAAAAAACCTGTAACAAACAATAAATGAATAAATTGAAATTGAAATTGAATTGAAATTGAAATTAAAATTCATTGTGTGTAGACGTATCTTAAATTCGAATGAAACATACGTTTTGCTGCTCTCCAACGAATAAGAGTTATAATTTTATCAGGCGTCTTCATTTCAATCTATCTATACTTAAAGGTAATAAAACTGTAAAGGGTCGAGAGTCTGTACCTACATGGAAGTTTTTTTGAAAATTTTAATTGTGGGGCGTTCTGTAAACGATACTGAAGCCGAAAATGTACTTAATTTAAAAAATGTGTGTCTATCTGTCCTATCAGACGGGCGACGACGCGCCAGACGACAAAACAGGTGGAAGTAGACGGCCGAAACCACTGAATCAATTTAAATGATACTTGGTACAATCTCAGCTTATGATTCGAGGAAGGTTCTTTCTAGGGTACTTTTGATCTCGATATTTTGTGCGGTTTCTTCAGGAGAGGGATGAAAGACTAAATGGTTTTTCAGTTGTAACTTCTCAACGCGTGGTCCGATTTCAAAATTTTAAGGCCTACCTCGCAACGGAATACAATACATGTTCCCAGCGATGGTGAAGGAACATATTCCATGGCGTATGGCTCCGTCTCAGTCGCCCGAAGTGAGCGGGCCTGAAATAACTGACGGTGAGCTTGGGGTGCTGTGTTACGGCTTTAATCTCGCAAAAGCACCGCTTCCGGACCCGATGGCATCCGAGGCTAAACGTGGGTTCTGGTTTCGGTGGAGGAATTTGGGCCCCGACTATTAGGGCTTTTTAACGCATGCTTCGAAAGAGGCCAGTTTCCAAAGGTGTGAAAAGCGGGGAAACTGGTACTAATCCGAAAGGCGGGTGGCCGATAGGTTCACCATCCGGATACCGGCCGATCGTGTCGTCACTATAGCGTGCCTCGACGGGCATCTCACACGCGTGAGGCCATATGTGGTGAACAACCACTATGCCCTGGAGCTGCATTAGGGAGGGACTCATTTATCATGGAGTGCCTCCCTACCTCCGTCGTATTGTTTATCTGTCCAAGAGAGCCATAGCTTACGCGAACTGGCTGGGGATGGGGCGGCGAGAGGTGCCTTGTGGCGTTTCACATGCATCGGTCCCAAGACTGCTCCTGTGGAACATCAGCTACAATTGGGAGCTGCGCGGTCCGTTGCTCAGAGGTGTCAGCGTTACTCTGTTATGCCGACGACACCCTCGTTACGGCGCGAGGAGCAACGCTCCGCGCCGCGTCTTCGCTGCAGTTACTTACTGTAGTGCTGGCACTCGGGTGTTACCTCCCGGTGCATGCGAAACAGATACTTATTGAAGTACCCGTGCCCGGTAAGTATGATGACATATCCTGTTCTTTTAATTAAACACTTTTAATTGTTCTTTTCCTACTTCATGTTCTCTCACCGCGCCGCGCCGATTTGCTGGGAGATATTTCTTTTAGAAATAAGCAGTACCTACCTAAGTTTCCCGCTATACCTATATTATTACATACCAGTGTGTGCATAAATAAATAAAATAAATGACTCCTCTCCAGTTGCTCCTCCATGACCAGCTTCATCGCCTCAATAGTGGTGGAGGCGGTTGCTCTCCTCAGCTTTGGGACGAAACTTCGGAAATGCTGTCCAAAGTTACACCAGCTATCGAGTACGAGCGCCACCTACTTCATCGAGGGATCGATGCCGATCCTAACGTCCCTACTTGTATGCTGGATCTCGTGGGTGGCCCCTCACCCACGACTTGAGTCAAGCCTGCCGTGGCGTGCCCGCTGCATACACTGCCGGAGTACTCAGCATGGGCGCTGCAGCGACGAGACCCCGTCGCAGACCTGGGCGTAGACATTTTCACGTTGGAGACCATGGTGAGGGTCATAGCTTCCAGCGAGAGATCTACAAGCAATTTATGCTCGCGAAAAAGGCAGCGAAAAAGGATCGGGAGAGAATTACCCTCCAGAGTTCTGTAGTAGGCGACGATGTCGCCGCAGACCGCCTCCATGACTGAGGACCTGAGAACGGCGGGTTGGCTGCTCGCCGTTTTTACAGAAGCAGGCCATGACGATGGTGGCCCTAATAGTAGTGGGATAGTACCCTCAACCATAGATGCAGGATAATACCCGAATCCAAGCGTGCCCGACGTTTGCCGTTCTGATAATCCGTCGTGGACGTTGGAGGAGGGAGATAAAGTTGCTCCCTCGTGTCGAGATTAAGAAATTATAAATGGCTGATCCTTTGGTGACCTAATAGTCTTATAAACCGATGGCTCGAAGGCTCGTCAACTCGTGTAGGTGCCATGAGGAGCGTTATAGTGGAGATTTTAAGTGTCGCAAGCGGCCCTTAACACCCGGCGCCTGGGCTGTATCTAGATGATCGCCATAGCTTTTATCAGTTTTATCCTTAGATCATCTAACCACAGGATGCGCCTTACTTAAACATTGTTTTCTGCCATTGCACATGACCATTTGGTCTATTGGCTTTATAAAAAGCACTGTACATCAGTACATCATTTTATATGATTAAACTAGTACATTTCATTGTAGTTGACTGTACAATAAAAATTAACACACAACAGCCATTACGCGTTTGTCGATTAATACATTTTTAAATGCAATGCAATTTTATATGTCTTTGTGTTTCCCCCTTCACTTGTATGAAAACTGGCAGAATATTTTTGTATGCGGTGGTTCACAAAGGCTAGTCCCGTGATATATGGTCTAAGGTTTTACCCCTATGTTCAAAGCTGAACACTGACTTAAAACGTACGTACACGCTATAAAATACCCAAGACAAGAGCATATTATGACTATTGTTCTAGTGTCCGTTATATTGTAAATCTGATGATAGATTTAATCAGTACCTACTGCCCATTCGGCATCGGTGTTTTTAGCGAAATGCATGAAATAGAATATGGACTACGGAGACGGTCAATGCGACTTGACAAGTCTCGTGCGAACATAAACACGTCGATGCAAAGAAAGGACGCACGCTATAAAGCTTCTGTCGTAACATTTGAGATTTATTGACGTAAAGTAATTGATCTGAGAATTGAGGTGAGATGCTCTCGTGGCCCCGCGGACTCAGTGTTCTCAGTGTGTAAACGATCACTGCAATAAGTAACATTTACTATGACCGGTCCTTGAATGGGTGACCATCTATGTGACCACTTTGTGACATTTATTCGAGCGTGTCCGTGCTTCGGAAGGCACGTTAAGCCGTTGGTCCCGGTTACCAGTAAAATGGCAGTTGTTAAGCCAAGAAGGCCTTTATGGGGCGGCTTGAAAAATTTCAACAGCAGGCAGTCACAACCTGCGCCTGTCCATTTCAACACGGCAATACGACTTACCACCTTTTTTTTTTTCTTTTTTTTTTTTACAAGGAGAGCCCCGCTTACGGACTAGGTACCCATGCTGGCGAGGCATGGGCTCGTGTGAGGGTCGCCCAGCACCTGATCACTGGGATCACTGGGAATACTCACTAAAACTCCTTGACACCGATCTGCCCCTGTGGGGGTGTTCTGGGATCTGTCTCTGCCTATCCCTTCGGGGATAAAGCGTGACTATATGTATGTATGTAAGTTATTGATCGTTATTGAACGTCTCTGAGCCCATTACTATTCTGTTTACGACAATGGGCTCCGAAGACAGTCAAATACCAATCATTAACTTGACATCAATTAATGTGTACACAAGTCGATGCACACACACGTGCAAAGAAACCACGCACACTGAAGCTACTTTCATTCATATTTTAACAGACTTGACTCAATATTATTGACCGTGTCCGGAGCCCATATTATGAAACTTCAATCAAACGATCCCATTCAATGCCACTTTCCTTTATTGTCTATGGTCATGGAAAAGAGTTAAAACGAGTTTGCGCGCGAAATTGGAGACAATCGGATGCTCCGTTGTACAATTTTCCAAAATTAGTGTATTTCGAGTGTTTTATGAGTAAAAAGTGGTGGATTTTTAAACATAAAAGTTCGGCAACGTGCACAAGTGTTGGAAAGGGATAAAACGCAGTGAAACGTGACTCTTCCATTTTTCGACAAACTCCAGAGACAATTTCTAGTAAAGTCCCACCGCTTTACTAGGGAAGACTGACTTTGACTTAGGGCTGCAGTACTTGACTTTGACTGGACTTAGAGGACGAGAACTGACTTAATAATGCAAAATGAAGATATAATATGGAAACAAGATTTGGCATATGGTCGAAGTAACCAAAGCCAGTACAAATCAATTTAAAAAAAAAAAAAAAAAAAAAGAGTTAAAACACGCCATCTGGTGATACATTTTAAGAACTGTGCAACTAAAAACAGTATGGCGGACGGAATTCATTTGTTGTAATTAGTAGAAAGAGTCAACGTTGTTTATTTATTTTGAATACAATTATGGTTATAATTTGGAGAAGTGACATAGTGATAACACAGTTGTAACAGCACCGAAAACATATTACGAAGGTGAGTTAAGTTAATTTACCATTTTGTTTACATCTTGTGAATATCCATGACCTTATTTTGAAAGCGGTACTCCATAGTACCGTTACTCGGGGCGCGTGGCCACATGAGTGCTATCTCGAGAGTGCCGTAGTGCCGCGAGGGCCGTGTTCAACCCCTCCTCTCGCGATTTCCCTGGCGGTGGAGGAAGGAGCCGGGAGCGGGAGTGATTTGGTGGCGGCACATGGAGGGGATCCCGCATGTTGGTGGGGATGCGACGCGTCCGCTTGGTGGACGTACAGCTGGTCAAAAATACTGGTAGGGGTGAACAACCTTCGATTTCTGTCTAGTTCCGCCCACAATCAGTTCTACAGACATACAAATTCACAGAATGATCTTCCTGTGATAATCATACATATTTTATCACATAAAAATGTCGTAATTGCGTAACCTGTATACATCGGCCATTTTTGTTGCGATTCTTTGTCTGCGACGATGATAATAACCTATCTTCTAAATGTATTTTATTTATAAACTTTTTAAACGTTAAATTCTTGTTTAAATACTCTTATCTACCGATGTCTTTTAAAAATATTGATACCAATGCTACAGCGTGTTTAATAAATTGCGCTCCTATTTTTAAGGTCAATGACACGCAATGACCTTATTTTACGAGTTTCCAATCGTTCCAATATCAAAACTGCGATTTAAGCAATTTAAAAACTTTTTAATTCTTGCTTGATATTTATGTACAGACACGCATTTTTAATAAGTATAGTCTCATTAATAAATCCGATTTCCGTTCTACGATCTCGAAAATCAAAATAGTTTACCAGATTTTGAAATCATTTATTAAGCACCCAACTAACAAGTTTCCCACAGCCATTGAACCATAACTACACCTCACTGGCTCACTGCATCTTGTGAAAGTACAGTCGGCGAGGAGAAAGTGAGGATCACGCTAGAGCTACATACATACGTACACATAATACGCCAATTGTCTGTCAGTATGTATGTATAACCAACCAGTCGGTTCGGTCGGCTATCGAGCCTGCATAAAAACTTTCCTTAGCCCACTTTCTTAAAGCCAGTGGTAGACGATCATCTTTCGCCTCTCACCGTAACTGAATTAATTTTAGTGTTGTGCCGCGTTTGGTGGTCGGTAGTGGTATGTGCCCTACCATCGTGGTCCCAGTGTAGTCCCGTGCGCGGTGGCGCCGTGGGGATTTGGGGACGTGGGGATATACGAGATACTGTAGTGAATGAATTAGTGGGACAGTGTTTTTTTTTTAATGATTTTTCTCCCGCCTTGGCGCAGCGTGAGAGCCTACTCTACACCATGTGTGACATGCAGAAGTTGCCAACCAGAGATGATGCCTCTTGGTATGCAGACGAGTTCAACATTTTTTGTATAATATTTTAGTATAGGTGGAGATTGTTTTATCAATATTGTTAGGATTAGAATAGTTTCTATTATACAATTATTCATCTAGAATTCCTTACTACAGTCTTGCAATTTTTTTTCACAATATCTACCCAGCAGTTCTCCGATTATCTTAAAATTCATAACTACTTTTTTAAATTAGCTGATGTTTGAACTATGTTCTCCAAAATAATTCAAGCTAGGGCTAAGGTGTCTAGACAGCTATAAAACATACTTGCATATTTCTAAACACATACATCTTAAAAATAACTTAATCCCATATACTGAACAAATCTACATTTTCAACACAAACAAATTGGTCGTGGGAAGAAATTGAATCCATGACCTCATGACTACCGATAGATCAAATAAATCATCCACCAGCAAACATAGACCTTTACCTTTGCATAATTTAATCGGAGAGTCTCATTGTACCACTCGACCAGAAGGATTTTACTTCAGGATTTCCTTCTCTCCGCCATGACCTCATCTGTTAATCAGCAGGTGCACCTGTGTGTTGGAAACCCCGGGGTTATCATTGTAGGTCCAGCAGCTCCCCTGCCCATAGGCAGATGGAAGGACATCCTGTGGTGATAACTGGTAGGAGTCCATCATGACATCCATCAGGATTTCCACACTTAATAACAAGCAGGTGCTCTAGTTAAAGTTGCCCCAAAGATGTCAGTAAAGCCTCATGACACAAATCTCCACCAGTTATTTATTTCTAAGAACTTAGTTTAGAGAAAGCTAAAAATTAAGTACACATATTATATTTTCAAATAAAAAAATCAACCTGTATGACATGCGAGTTACCTACTTTCACTATTGCATAACAGACTCACTTTTATGAAATCATCTTACCGATGAGTTCTAGTTGCATGTTGATTCGGATCTTATTTCAATTTTTTTCACTAATTTTGTTCAATTTTGAATGGTTAATTGACTCTATATATTAGTTAGGGACTGACTTCATCAAGTTCTGGTTCTATTCAACACATGAACTTTTCTCAACACTCAAAATTTCCTCCAAACAGGATGTTTTTCGGTATTCTAATATTTATCACAGCAGGATTAGGGACTACCTACACCAAGTATATGGTATTACTTACACAGAGCTTGAACATAGCTTAGCCAATCAGGTATTTGGGATATAACCATGAGGGTAAATACTAAATAGTTTTGAAAGTCCTTAAGAGTTGAGGAGGAGAGGGGTCGAAAAAGGACATTTCAATCTCGTTTGTTGTTAGAGGGTACCCCTACCCGTGCGCTACCAATGCGAGGCAAGGTAAAATATCTATAGAAAGCCTTAAGAAGAGATCCGATAGTCCAGTTCAAGATTTTTAAAGAAAAATTATATTTTGATGTATACTAAGGTGGCAAACAAGTACGGCCCACCCGATTGAAAGTTTTGCCTGTTACGTTGTGTGACTTGAATAGGTACTGATTTTATGTGTGTAATTGAGAATAACACTAGTGGTACGTAACCTTCTACAAAAAGAGTGTCATCGGCTTGGTATTTCAACAGGAACACCTTCCAACAGCGCATCCAGTACCATTTTTCTATATGTATAGACATAGATCCCTGTGGAACACCATACGCTATTTCAGGCTTGCTACCGTTACCGCTTCCCATGGAAACGTATTCCCGGGATGAAAAGTAGCCTATGTGTTAATCCAGTACCATCTATCCCTGTAACAAATTTTAACCAGATCCTCTCAACCGCTGATTGAGTAACAAACTAACAAACATCTGCACAAACATTTTGTATTATTTAGCAAGCAGTTAGGATAGAAAACGTCCTGGGACATCCTTCCGAGGGCTTCCCCGGGGCTCCCAACCGTAGGCTGTTGGGCGTTTCTTGAGGTTTTTTAGTCGGTAGGAGTCATATATAGTCATATAGCATTCATGAAGAATTTCCCTCACGTTATATAGAAAACGTCGAAACTTCGAAACCAACAATTGCGTATCATACAAATATTTGGCCCGAACCGGGAGTCGAACAGCATTCGCATAAACTGCTACTGCGCCACTGAGCCGAAGCGAAAATATCATCGACGAGTCATAAGATGACAACTAAAGCATAACATTTTAATATTAGGTCACTGTAGCAATTGAATATGTGCTGTACTTCAGTCAAATCAGCCTATAGCAGCCCACTCCTGGACGAAGGTCTCTCCCAATTTACGCCAAAACCCACGGTCCTGTGCCTTCCGCATCCAGTCCCGTTTTTTTTTAATGTGAGGAAAATCCTACATGAATGCTATGCCGGCTCCTACCGACTAATAAAAACCACACGTATCCTACCAAACAGCCTACTGTTTGGAGCCCCGGGTAAGCCCTCGAAAGGATAGCCCAGGACTCTCAACAGCATCCAGTCCCTTAGTTAAAGTATGTAGGTACTTATAAAAATGTAATATTTTTAATAGACAACTAGCTGACCCGTGCAAGAACCGCTCGACCGATTTTGTGCAAACTTCACATAAACCATCTACCTACTAAATAGTCCGAACAAAGCCTTCCTGGGACATCCTTCCGAGGGCTTACCCGGGGCTCACAACCATAGGCTGTTGGGCGTTACGTAAGGTTTTTTAGTCGGTAGGAGTCCGGCACGGCACATAACATGAACAAAGCCTAAACATTTAGTTTGGATAGGCGAACCCGTTCTTGATTTATAAAATTACAACAAAAAGTAGGATTGATTTTTATAAATATATATTTCTTATACTAAGGTGGCAGACAAGCATACTGACTAACTACCCATCTGATCGAAAGTGTTTAACTTTTACGTCGTGTTAAAATAATCAAATTGTATTTCCAGTGAGGACGAGGACATGAATTTCGCCGCGTTCTCCACGGTGGGGTCCGCTGGTACTCACTTCGTGACCACGGGAGGCCAGCTGCCCGTCGCCAAGATACAGCAGAATGCCTCCAACAACGGATCTATACAACAGGTATCCATTTATTAACTAATAGCGGACGTCACGTGGTTTCGCCCGCTTAGTTCCCGTTCCCGTGGGAATACAATATAGCCCATGTCACCCGGGGATAGTGATAAGGGTTGTTCCACACAAGTTTCAATATTAAGGGTTTTGTAGTACAGAAATTAGAGACATCTCAACTTTTGCTAAACCTGTAATTCAAGGATTCCTTTGAGGGTAAGGTTCATTCAAAACCATACAAAAAGAAAAAAAGATTCATTAGGTATATTCTAAAACAATTTAGTCTCCAGTGAATTATTTTACAATACCCTTAATCTTTAAGTTCTTTTGTGACTAAGCTAACACGCCAGTTACACACTCTCCTAGGAGTCTGATGAAGAAATACCTCTCTTTTCATTGACCTTATGTGACGTAAACGAATTTGCGAGGGTCAGCTTGCTACTAAATATAACCTGGACGGTTTCGCTTTACAGCATTCTCAAAGGTAGGTAATATACGGCAGTCAGGTTACCTGTATTTAGTAATCTATACTAATATTATAAAGAGGAAAGATTTGTTTTTTTTTTTGTTTTTTGTTTGTTTGTTTGTAACGAATAGGCTCCGGAACTACTAGACCGATTTGAAAAATTCTTTCACTGTTGGAAAGCTACACTCTTTGCGGTGAACATAGGCTATATTTTATTCCCGTATTCCCACGGGAACGGGAACTACGCGGGTGAAACCGCGTGACGTCCGCTCGTAAAGTATAAAGTACAAGTGATCAAGCAAAAAGTGCATAATGTACTATAATCTTATATTATAAAACTTGCTTCCTGCATTTTCCGGATTGACCCGGACGCGAATATCTATTTTACGAGACTTTCACTAGCACTTCACGCCTACATAGGAGAGGAGTAACCTATCGTAGTTGTTCTAAAACAAATCACTGAATGCAGATGCAAGCGAATGCATTCGCGGACACTCGCCGGTTTGTTTTTTAACTAAACAATCCCTACTAATATTATAAATGCGAAAGTAACTCTGTCTGTCTGTCTGTTACGCTTTCACGCCTCAACGGCTGCAGCAGCGATTGAGATGAAATTCAGTATAGAGATAGTGCGAGACCCTGGGAAGGACATAGGCTACTTTTTAACCGACTACGCGGACTAAAAGAGGGTTATGATTTTACGCGATAACGTTTTCCACGCAGTCGAAGCCGCGAGGAACAGCTAGTCTTATATTATAAAACTTGCTTCCTGCATTTTCCGGATCGACTCGGACTCGAATATCTATTTTATGATACTTTCACTTGCACTACACGCCTACAGTGACCTGTCGTATTAGCTCTTTATCAAATCACTGAATGCAGATACAAGCGAATGCATTCGCGGACACTCGCCGGTTTGTTTTTTAATTCAACAATAACTATAAATACACATGGCATTGATATTAAACAATTCTCGCACGGGTCAAGATTGTTGGAACGGTATTACAAGGTATTCAGGGTGTACTACGCGGTCAAGTTATGTTTGCACCTGGCGTCGAATACTTTGCATTCCACTGAGATGCAAACTTATTTCGACCGGGTTGCATCTACGTTGCGATTGTGCGCGATTACCTCGAAATGACGTTCTTATATACCTACAACGTTTTTTGTAAGTTGTAAGTTTAGTAGGTACCTAGTAGGTTCCATTCCGACCTGTTGACTCTGAAAGAGGCCAATAAAAGTCCAGTTGCTCAATACCAGTTTTAGATTTCAACCTAATACGAGTGCGCACCCACATTATTAGTCACTGAATTTGTATATAGGAAACTCGATGGCGCAGTCGGTAGTGTAACCTCCTGTCGCGCAGGAGGTCCTGGGTTCGATTCCTGTGTCGGTCGGTCCAAATATTTGTGTGATCCACAAATGTTTGTTTCCGAGGGTGTTTTCTATGTATAATACGTATACATATAGGTATTTCGCTTCGATCGCGTAGAAGTCGTTATCGCCTAAAATCATAACACAAATTTTGCGCAGTCGGTTAAAAAGTAGCGTATGTCCTTCCCAGGGCCTCGAACTATCTCTATGCCAAATTTCATTTCAATCGCTCCAGCCGAATAAAATAAAATAAAATAAAATAAAATAAAATTTATTCCCTTTGAAATTTTTAAAAAAATTATTTAGGTTTGTCAAAATTTTTGTGACTCTACCGGGGGTTCGGAAATACTACAGACTGAGAAGAACACCCCAAGAAACTCAGTCTGGTCCCTACTCTTCTAGTATCTTAGTATCTAATACAGTTGTTTTTAATGTAGAAAGGAGCAATTCGTGTCACTGCCAGGCAGCCTTGTCTTCTAGAAAGTCTTTAATGCTATAATAAGCTTTCTGGCACAATTTAAGTTTTATTAGTTTTTTAAATTTATTAACTGACAAACCTGTTATGGCTGTCGGCAATGTATTGTACATTCGAATACAATTGCCCGCAAAAGAATTGCTTATTTTATTAAGCCTAAATCTAGGTACAGCCAATTTATTCTTATTTCTTAAGTTTAGATTATGGATATCACTATTTTTAATAAATTTACTGTTATTTTTATGAGTATATAATAAGTTTTCATATATGTACTGTGAATACACAGTAAGTATGTTGATATCCTTAAACTTTTCTCTTAATGACTCCCGAATCCCCATACCATAGATAGCCCGGACAGCCCTTTTCTGCAACACAAAGATAGATTCGATGTCGGCAGCGTTACCCCATAATAGTATGCCATAGGTCATGACACTGTGAAAATAGCTAAAGTAGACAAGACGCGCTGTTCTAATGTCTGTCAGTTGTCGGATCTTTTTAACGGCATAGGCTGCAGAGCTCAGTCTGCCCGAGACTTTCTCGATATGAGGCCCCCACTGCAAGTTGGAGTCTAACTTTATGCCCAGAAAGACAGTTTCATCAACCAATTCTACTTGATCATCCCTAATCTTAATACTGGTGTTAACGAGCCTAACATTTGGCAAGGTGAATCTAATACATTTTGTTTTAGTTTCATTTAACAATAAATTATTTGCGTTAAACCAGTGGACTACCCTAGAGAGGGCATTGTTTACTTCGTCAAGATCGCGTTGTCCACGTTCAACTTTAAATATTAAAGATGTGTCATCAGCAAACAAAACTACCTCGTGATCGTCTCTTATAAGGTGAGGGAGATCATTTATGTACACTAAAAATAGAAAAGGTCCCAGAATTGAACCCTGAGGCACCCCCATTGTTACAGCAGAACCATGTGACTGTTTACCATTTATAACTACTTTCTGTACTCTATCTCTTAGGTAAGAACTAATTAAATCCAAGGCCGTCCCCTGGATCCCATAATGATCAAGTTTTTTAATTAAAGTCTGATTTCGCCGTTTAGGCGTGAAAGCGTAACAGACAGACAGACAGACAGAAAGACAGACAGACAGAGTTACTTTCGCATTTATAATATTAGTAGGGAATAGGGATAGCTTTATAAGTATTACGAACAAGTTTAAAATAAGCAGAGATTTTGACTTTTCCGCTGGCTGCAATATCAGAGAAGTCGTTAATAGCCAAACCAGTCTAGATTACAACAATCCGACAATGATAGCTCTTAAGATGTACTTTTTCCCACACAAGACGAATGCAAAACTAAGGAGAAAGCCGCTTATACCATAAATACACTACGATTACAATTATTTATAGGCAACGACTAAGCACCAAAATGGTATTCCCCAACTTGAAAAGTAGACTTAGTTTAAAACTAACTAACTTTCTAAACATAGTTTTAGACAACACATTTGTTAAATGAACTCTATTCCTCTACAATTAAATCCTAAAATTGAACAGGGAAATATGTTATATATTGGGAATGACATGTGGTTTCATTCGCTTAGTTCCCGTTTCCCGTGGGATTACGGGAATAAAATAAACTCATGTTACTCAGTGATAATGTAGCTTTCTAGTGACAAAAGAATGTTTAAAATCGGTTCAGTAGTTTTTGAGTTTATTCGCTAAATACAAAAATACACTTTATTCTCTTTATAATATGATTATAGAAGTATTTATCCAGAACTTGACTGCTTATAAATGATATTACGCAAGGAGTGAAAGCCGTAACGTCGAACAAGTGAAATAACTACACATATTATGTTACATAAACAAAAGATTTAGGTGCTAATTCAGTTTATAACCGACTTCGGAAAAGGAAAGATTCTCAAGTATGTAGTTATTTACAACTTTTCGTCTGGAATTTTACTCGTTTCGGTAAGGGGCCGATGCGTAAGCATTGAATTGGGGGAGGGGGGGGGGGGGGCATTTCGGGCATGGTGGTGATAGTTTAAAGAACTGTTTCGTAGTAGTTGATACGGGATTGCGATCTGGTACTGCAAGTATGATTTTTCCTAAAGAAAGTAGTGCAAAAAAACATTCGCATGAAAAAATATTATTTCTTTTAAACTTGGTTCAGACAGGACTCGAGCCCGCGACCTTACAGAATAAACCTTTGACTAATTCGCAATAATCATTTGAATAATTTCAACTTATTTCAGTACGGTTTAGTAGCTCAGTTCGAAGTGCACCTCTCTGGTAAAAAGGACACTTGCTTCAGACCGAACTTAATCCGTGACTTTAGCCTGAAGGAGCGAATCTGTCTTTACGAAGTTGCCTTTCTTAATGTTAGCTTAAGTAGTAAATGACAAAGAATCATATTAAGTACTTTTTACTATTCAATGGGTATTTTTTATCATTCCAGATGTGCTTGGCCATGGGAGACGGCGGAGTTCAGTACGTCAGAACAATGGAAGGTGGCGCCACACTGCAATCTACGCCGCAACTCATCTCCGTGCCCATTGCACTGCCGGGAGCCAAACCTGGTAAATATAGCTACTATTAACCTATAACGATGACATAGGTACTTCCCAAACTTTGGTTTTTCAAAAGAAATCTCGGAGTACAAATGACGATCAAAATTGAATTAAAGACCTATTGGAAACCATGACGGCAACGTGACGTGGGGAATTCACGCATCGGGAGCACACCCGAAACCCTAAAAAGACACGGGATAGCACCCGAACCACCCCCTATGCGAGGCCGCAGTGGCGGCCGTGGGTCTGTTGGGAGTCCTGGGACATCCTTCCGAGGGCTTCCCCGGGGCTCCCAACCACAGGCTGTTGGGCGTTACGTGAGGCTTTATAGTCGGTAGGAGCCCGGCATAGCATCCATGAGGGATTTTTTTCCCTCGCGTTAAGAAAAAAAGACCTATTGGAAAAAGACCAGGTCAAGAGTACCCTTAACCGGCGAGCATGTATGAAAACACTTATGAAAATAGATGAAGCAAAAGTGGTACTTATGCCAGGATCGTAGCAAATGGAAAGCCATGGTCTCTGCTTACTCCGATGGGAGGCAGGCGTGATGATATGTATGTATGTAAATTAAATTCACCTGCGTTTGGGACTAACTCCCAAATATGAATGCGTCAGTAGACTCACTGCAGTCTTTTTTTCATATCTCTTTTTTTTTTATTCACGTGAGGGAAAATCCTCATGGATGATATGCCGGACTCCTACCGACTAAAAAACCTCACGTCACGCCCAACAGCCTATGGTTGGGAGCCCCGGCTAGCCCTCGGAAGGATGTCCCAGAACTTTATTTTTTTCATATCTCTACTATTATAAATGTAAAAATAGCTGTGACGGAACATTCAAGATAAATTTAAAAACATAACTGTAATCGACTAATTTAGGGTTTCTGAGCCCATCTCTATATTTTTTTTTTCCTGTCTGTTTGTTTGTTTATTTGTTCGGGGTTGGAGCGAAATTCTGTAGCTTGATCATAACTGTACTATTAAGATTTTGTAGGTATTTTTTCAAGTTAAATAACGTTGTATGTTTCATTAAAATCGGTTCAGCGGAAATGATAATACAGCTTTTTGTTTTTGTTTAACGTGAGGGAAAATCCTCATGGATGTTATGCCGGACTCCTACCGACTAAAAAACTTCACGTCACGCCCAACAGCCTATGGTTGGGAGCCCCGGGTAAGCCCTCGGAAGGATGTTCCAGGACTCCCAAATGATAATACAGCTTGACATAGAAGACCTATTCATTGGAAAGGTCAAAGTCGAATGGTTAATTGTTAAAATCACCTCGCGGGCAGAAGCTAGTTAGTAAATAAAAATGATTTTATATCCGAGAACTTCATATTTAGGATCAATTCCCCCGAAACAACAAAATGCCTAATCTGCTAAAAGGCTCTTGCCCAGAATTACTCAGCTTTTTATCATTTTTAAAGTAAATTCCTTGTTATCCAGGTGATCCACAGCCGACAGTCCAGATCCAGGTGTTGAACCCGAACCATCTGATACAACAACAACAGCAGCCCAAGTATCAGATGCAAATACCTATACAGGGATTTCAACAAGGTAAGATACCTCCACGAAAAAAGAGGCCACCTCTTTTTATACTTTTGAGGGAAAATCCATCATGTATGCTATGCCGGACTCCTACCGACTAAAAAATCTCACGTAACGCCGAACAGCCTATGGTTGGGAGCCGCGGGTAAGTCCTCGGAACTTAGATCATCTAACCACAGGATGCGCCTTACTTAAGCATTGTTTTCTGCCATTGCACATGACCATTTGGTCTTTTGGCTTTATAAAAGCACTGTACATCAGTACATCATTTTATATGATTAAACTAGTACATTTCATTGTAGTTGACTGTACAATAAAAATTAACAAACAACAGCCATTACGCGTTTGTCGATTAATACATTTTTAAATGCAATGAAATTTTATATGTCTTTGTGTTTCCCCCTTCACTTGTATGAAAACTGGCAGAATATTTTTGTATGCGGTGGTTCGCAAAGGCTAGTCCCGTGATATATGGTCTAAGCCTCGGAAGGATGTCCCAGGACTTCCAACAGACCTCTTTTCATACTTTGGTTAATACCACAAACTTTTGTAGTTCATGGTATGAACAAAAGTACGAGAAGCTATATTAGTACTTGTGATATTCTGTTCTCCGGCCCGCATACAATGGGACCTTATTCCGGGGATAAAAAGTGGCCTTTTTGTTCTGGCTAGGCTATAATCTTAAAAAAAGAAACGAAAATATCTTTATCTACTCTGATACTATAATACAAAGATTATAAAATTGAAATCAATACTATTATGACAAACATTACGCACAGGCCAAAAAAAAAGTTTTATTACGATACAGGTCTTGTATGGACACCTATATCATAATATAACTTTTTAATCATTACGATACACCATAAACAATCTCCAGCTGAAAAAGAAGTTTGAACCTCTACTTTAAAAAAAAATGTGTCTCCAGAGTAGCGAAAAATCCTAAATCTATGGTCTCCGCAGCCTAAAAAAAAAAGAAACACGCATGCGCAATCGATGTTTGCGCCTTAGCGCCAACATTTTACATTTAAATTAAACAAAGTTTGGTTTTGTTTGTAAAATAAATTAGTTTTTGTGTAAAAACATGTCTTAAAGCGAGGATGGTGGTAATTGTACACCACCAGACATTCTGGAAACTGCGTCAAACATGACCATGAACCTGTTACCGGCGAAATCAAGGAGCAACTATATATCACAACAAAATGAAATCAGGTATTATAGTATGAGAGTAGATAAAGTAGTGTATGACACTGTACATAACTTGGTCTTATAACACTCGTGTGATACTATAAAAAAACTCGCCTACGGCTCGTTTTTTTAAAACACACTCGTGTTATAAGAACCCTCATTATGCAACAGTGTCATAAACTACTATTATTCATATACTTAGGTCACAAAGTAACACTTATGAATGTTCAAATTTCTGATTTTACATTTACTGCCAGACTCGATAGGCAATATGTAGAGCCTGTGAGAAAGAACCTGGCAAGAAAACTCACGGTCACTCTTTGTCACAATTTTGTGGGTTTGATTCCCACCACGGGACAAACATATTATTATGTGTGATCCATAAAGATCCATGTATCGGGAGTATGTGTGTTTCCTAGCATGTACTGTAGTACCACGTTTATAAGTTACACCGAATGTACCTGCGCAGAAGTCTCATATTCGAAACGCACGAAAAAAATCTTAACCAATAACAACGCTTCGCATAGACACGCCAGACATGGCCATTTGATTTTGGTTCGACCCGCAGCATAGCGGTACACTCTGAGCGAGCGAGCACACTGCACAATGAGCGAGATAGCAATACTCTCTGGATTTTTTGCATTTTCATTCTTAACGTAACACAATAAAATCGGTGCGACTTATAAACGTGGTTCACCTGTACATATTTACGAAAATAAATATCCGTTGTATAATAACCATGACACAAGCATGTTAACCCCAGCTTACTTTTAGGGTAGATTGCACTGTGTGTGATCGAGTTTCAAGTATCCATGAATATTTATTTATTTAAATTGTTGTATATTTCCAGGTGCGGTACTAACGGTCGCGTATTCACCTGACGCGAACGATGCTGGAGGCATTCAGTTAGTTGGACAAGGAGGCTTAGGCGAAGGTGAGATTTCAAGTTATTTTTTGCCACTATGTAAATAAACACCACATTTGATGATGAATTTGGTACTTAAGCATTTGTTGTTATAGAGGTCTATGCTCTGCCTCTGCCTACCCCTTCGGGGATAATGGCGGGTTATATGTATGTATGTTATAGAAGTACCAAAAGTACATCATATGTGAAAAATTCATCTGCTATCACGGTTCATGAGTTGCCTGTTGACAAATAGACAGATAGCGTCAATCTCAATAATATTGTATCGTTTTCACTGTTTGGGTACGAAACCCCAATAAAAAATATTCGGTCATGACTCATAAAAAGTCTTTCTATATTATTCCAGGCCTACAAGTACTAGCAGCATTGCCGCAGGAGATGCAACTAGTTAATCAGACACAAGATCAGAAAGAACCACAAATGCACCAGGTACTTACATTATTTTATACTAGCGGAGGTCACACCGCGTAGTTCCCGTTCCCGTGGGAATCCGGGAATAAAATATAGCCTATGTTCACCGCAAAGAGAGTAGCTTCCTAACAGAGAAAGAATTTTTCAAATCGGTCCAGTAGTTCCGGAGCCTATTCGTTACAAGCAAACAAACAAAACAACAAATCTTTCCTCTTTATAATCTATATCTATAAAAATCAGGGCCACTTTTCGTTGTAATTTTATAGCTCAAGAATGGGCTCACCTATCCAAACCAAATGTTAAGGCTTTGTTCGGACTATTTAGTAGATGGTTTATGTGAAGTTTGCACAAAATCGGTCGAGCGGTTCTTCATTTATCGCGCAAACGAAGTTGCGCGGGTCAGCTAGTATTAGTATAGATTATAGCAAAGATAATATAATCGTATTACAAAGAGATAGGCAACTCCTACCCCCGCCAGTCCCGCCACAGCTGTCATTATAGTTGGCGGGTGTTGTGAGGAAACATTTGCTTAGCCTTATTCGTCACACGCACACATTCAAGCTCTGTACGATGACAGAATTGAAAACGAACCATTTGTATGGAGTTTCCACCTTGTGGTTATAGCTAGAAGTAAATTTGATTGTATATAAATTTAAGTGTAGTTTTAGCCGGTAACAGTTCATCCATAATGGATTTCCACACGTAAAAAGGTAGTTAAATCTTAAAGTTTATGTTATTGCATATTTACTTATAAGGTGTATGCATATTTATTTATAAGATACTAGCGGTTCCCTGCCACGCTTCGCTGTGACTTTTTTATGGTGGTTTCATGTACCTATGAGAAATGAGTAACTAACCAAAGGTTAGGTACATTTAAAAAAAAGTGAATGTTGAGTCGTAACCAAAATTATAAATCTTTCTGTAAATCCTTAACATACAAATCAATAGAAGCTTCACTTGAAAAAAAATTCTATTCTGTGATCAATGTTCAGTTTTTAAAACATCGTGCGCACGCTTCAAAAATATAAAAACACTAATAATATTTCCCTAACGCGCCAAAACTCTAACTTAAAAAATAACATGCAAAACATATCTGACCTCTTTAAAGTAAGTACTCTCTTTTATTATTCTGAATGCGAGGAGGCTGCAATCAAACTTCTCTTAAAAAACAGCAATCTGGTAGGTACCTTCTAAATAGGTTGTTTATAATATTTTGTTCTGAAGCTGGCAGAATATAATTAAGAAAAAATCGACCAGCGCCATCTATTGGTAAAATCACTTGTTAAAGCTGTTTTATTCTTATTGCTGTTATGATAAAAGTGTAGTAGCCTAAAACCATCTCTAAATCCTATTGTATATCGTATCCAATTTTGAGCTTAGTCGATTCAATAAATTTTGAGTTTTTAATAGATACTTAAACGCACACAACATTTTTATATATATAGAAGATAGTCTTTATTGTACTCAAATTATTTTGTGGGAATCTCTAAGGATGTAAATCCCGTTCGCTCCAAGTTTGCCGCTGGCGTAGAGGCTGGTGTAGAGGCGAAGTATGGGAGGCGACCGGCAAACTTAGAGCGAACGGGTGATAATGTTGGACACAAACCAATTAATTAAAACCACACTGTCCCTCTCCTCACCGATCCGTTTAGCTCGAATGCTCGAAGCAACAATCGAGCTTAGTTTTACATTTTATTTTATAACAATATTTATACCCACAGAAACCTTTAATACTTGGACTAGCTGATACCAGCAGCTTCGCCTGCGTAAAATTTGTTCCCGTTCCCTCTTCCCGTAGGAACTCATTTCCGGGATAAAAAGTAGCCTATGTGTTATTCACGACTACAATGTATCCCTGTACCAAATTTCAGCCAGATCCGTTCAGCCGTTCGAGCGTGAAAGAGTAAAACATCCACACTCACAAACTTTATATATTCCTGCCCGGTGATAAACTATTTTCCAATGCAAATTTAAGCCAAGTCATTTCATCTATTGACGCGTGATTGACTAACAAACTTGCAAACCTTCGCATTCATAATATGCATTAGTAGAATTCTTAAGGTGGGATCAAATTATCGGACGCGTCCGTAAGCCGCGGCTGATACAAGCAAGCCTGCTTGTATCTGAATAGTACAAATTAACGAAACTGCAAACTATCGGTCATAATTAGCGGAAGTGACCTTGTGCTGTCCTCGAGCGCACGGACGTCCGAATAGAATCTGGCCGGCTGGATATTTTTGCTGCCGCGGACGCCTTATAATGAACAATCGTACACATTATTAAGCCACTTCCGTCAGCCGCGTCCGTCAGCCGCGGCCGTCAGCCGCGGCTTACGGACGCGTCCGATAATTTGTTCTCACCTTTAGGAAGTACCTATTCATTACTAGCTTCCATTCCCGACTCCACTTATTTAGAATGTTAATAAAATTGCTATATAATTATGTACTATCAAAAAACTCTTTGTCCAGGTGTTTATAACCCCGAACCAGCAGATAATAATCAACGGTCCGGACGGTAAAACCCTCAACAACAACACTAGCTCCAACAACAACAACACAGGCATCACCGACATCATCATAAAGGAGGAGTGCGATGATAACATGAATGATGACGTGAGTATTTATATATTACATTGTTGACTGTAAAGATATCCGTTCGAGGGCTTATCCAGGGCTCCACACCATAGGCAGGGCACCACGTGGTTTCAGACAGTAAGAGTCCAATAGCATCCATGATGGATTTCCACACGTAAATTTAAAGAAGGACTGCCACTAACCCGTAAAACAATACGACCTATGACTTTGATAGGGAGGAGAAGCGCCATATGGTCTTTCCCCTCTGTCAATACACAAGTCCAAGCGGTCATAAACTGATAATAATCAACGGGCTGGACGGTAAAACCCTCAACAACAACACTAGCTCCAACAACAACAACACAGGCATCACGGACATCGTCATAAAGGAGGAGTGCGATGAAAACATTAATGATAATGTACACTATTGATAAAGGCCTTCAACTTGGCTTAACGACTGCCATTTTTTACTGGCAACCGGGACCAACGACTTAACGTGCCTTTCGAAGCACGGAAACGCTCCCATCGCATGAGGTGGTCACCCACCCATAACCGGCAGTTAACATTGCTTACTACAGTGATCGTTTACAGAACACTTGAGTCCGCGGGGCCACGAGCGCTTCTGTATGTATGTATGTATACTGTATTTCAATAGCTTTGCGCAAAAATGTAAACAAACATATTTGATCCTATACAGGGTGGAATTTAAAGACGGTAGTTGGAGGGAAAGTACCCTTAACATTGATAATGGCAAGTTTTGCTGAAAGGAAACATTCCTTTATTTTCAAAAATAAGTATAACTGCATTGAAAGATTTTTGAAAGATCACCTGCTTAAGCCGGGAATCGAACCTGGGAGTTGTGAAAAAAAAGACACCTGTATTTTATGATACCAACCGCAACAGTCTTTAATAAGGATCAATTTCTTTTAAACAACATAGTATCTTAAAATAAAGGATGATCAAGAAAAATATGTTTTTATTTTAAACCTTACTCACTATCTGAAGAAAAAAAAAACAGTGTTGTGAAACTCCTTTTTTTTTATGAAGTTTTTTGGTTAAGTGACCAGAACGAATATTCCCATTAACAGAAACTAGAACATTTTTTTAACCAATTTAAAAAATAACCGGCCAGTGCGAGTTGGACTCGCCCATGAAGGGTTTCGTAGCAGCAAGTAACATAATATAAAAGTTCTCATAGTTCGTTGTAACTTTGATTGATGTTTTAACACGTTCGCAGTGGTAGTGATTTTTCTAACTGAAAATTGCAGTTTATGACGTATAAAAAAAAAAACTACCAGCTCTATCTCGTTCAAACCAATTTTCGTTGGTAGTTTTTATGGCAATGTACATCATATCTTCTTTTTAGATTTATCATTCTCTTAGTTTGGAAGTTAGAGGGGGGGGGACACACATTTTTCCACTTTGGAAGTGTCTCTTGCGCAAACTATTCAGTTTAGAAAAAAATGATATTAGAAACCTCAATATCATTTTTGAAGACCTATCTATAGATACCCCACTCGTATGGTTTTGAAGAAAAAAAAAATTTTGAGTTTCAGTTCTGAGTATGGGGACCCCCAAAATTTACTGCTTTTTTTTCTAATTTTATATAAGAATCTTAATGCGGTTCACAAAATACATCTAGTTACCAAGTTTCAATATCATAGGCCTTACAGTTTCGGAGAAAAGTGGCTGTGACACACGGACGGACAGACAGACAGACAGACAGACAGACATGACGAATCTATAAGGGTTCCGTTTTTGCCATTTGGCTACGAAACCCTAAAAAGGAGAAGAATCTCAATAAGACTGCTTTTTTTCTTCCGATAGTGAGTAAGCTTTACAATAAAAACACATTTTACTAGGTCTTCCTTAAATTTAAGATACTATGTTGTCTAAAAGAAATTGTTCCTTGCTTGGTATCATAAAATACAGGATGTTTTTTTTTCACATCTCCCAGGTTCGATTCTCGGCTCAAGCAGGTGATTTTTCAAAAATCTTTAAATGCAGTTTTACTTACTTTTGAAAATAAAGAAATGTTTCCTTTCAACAAAACTTGCCATTATCAATATTAAGGGTACTTTACCTCCAACTACCGTCTTTAAATTCCACCCTGTATATCCATAGTAACTTGCAATTGAGTATTCACCCTGATTATATTCCAGTATTCAGGAGTCATACAGTGTTCTTACAATCATTTCGACACCAAATAACTTCTTTATGATAGTTTATTTTCATTTAAAATGCCTTCTCAGGATAGTAAAAAATTCAAAGATTTGTCATACTATATTTTTCTACTCATCTGTCTTAGACAACGATTGTCAAAACATGACATGTTTACATTATTGCCAGATCGGGCAGGATTTATATATTCGTATAGCGATTCTAATAAGTTAATTTCCTTTGTGCAGGAGAGTTCGCAAGGCACAGAAGGCGAGATCTCGTGGCAGATCGGCGGCCACCAACAGGACCTCGTCAAATATCTCAGCCAATTGCCGCCACAGGTATGATACATTTTTGATTATTATCTTCATCGGTTCATAATATATTTCGGGTCATTTTCGCATATACGTATGAATACATAATATATTATTTTACAATTTCATATATATTATCTAAATATATATAACTCAAAGGTGACTGACTGACTGACATAGTGATCTATCAACGCACAGCCCAAACCACTGGACGGATTGGGCTCAAATTTGGCATGCAGGTAGATGTTATGACGTAGGCATCCGCTAAGAAAGGATTTTAATAAATTATACCCCCAAGGGGATAAAATACGGCAAGCGGGAACGGGAACAAATTTTACGCGGGCTAAGCTGCGGGCATCAGCTAGTTTTACAATAAATATATTATTTTACAATAAATATATTATTTTACAATAAATATATTATTTTACAATGCAACATATTATTTTGATCGATTACTCGACGAATATAAGCTATCTCTGTACCAAATTTCAGCCTAATCTGTTCAGCCGTTAGAGCGTGATTGAGTAACAAACATTCAAACATGAACATGAACTGGTGAAGAATTTCTAATTTCCAGATTGAGACATAAGAACCATCTCTTTGAGCATTGTCCAAATCGTTTAATAGAACTAAATGCTACGTTGTAAAATATTCACGAGTACACTCTCTAATATGTTAATAAACGTAGTGTCGCATCTTATGCCCGCTCTCGCTTACTCTTTGTAGAAATTAGTAAATAAATAAATAAATAAAAAATAAATATTCACGGACATTTCACACAACGCTATCTGATCCCAAAGTAAGCTAGGAATAACCTGCTTCTGTTATGGGTATCAGACCACGGATAATAATACTTATGTACTTTTAAATACATACATATTCTACATAGAAACACCCAGACTCTTGAGACAAACATTTATGGGTCACACAAATATTTGTCTCCGGTGGGAATCGAACCCACGACCTCCAGCGCCACAGGCGGTATCACTACCGACTGCGCCACAGAGGCAGGCAGAGCACGTAGTAGTCATAGATACGTAGAGCAACGGCTATCTGGAACATAATCAATGTACGGACGACCCTGTCCTGTCTATCGGTAAAATATTGTCAATTGGGTCAGCTTGATATGGCGGAACAAAGTTCGCCGAGTCAGCTAGTTTATAAATATTATTATGATTATCGGTGGTATAAATCCTTTCCAAACTCATAATATTTTGCATGCTGCCTTGGCTGTCGAATACGGTGATACAATAATGTAAGTTAAGGTAAACTTGTAAACCTGTAGTTCGCAAAATCAATTCATAGTACTACCCGTTCGCTCTATAATAACTTTGCCGCTGGCGTAGAGGCGTATACCCGAATTGTTAATTAGATGAAGTATATTGACAGTAGCTAATGTCACTTCGTCATAGAAAATAAGCAACATTGTATGAAGAAGTGACATTAGTTGCTGTCAATTTACTTCGTCTAATTAAAAATTCGACTTTAGTATGGAGCCGAGCGGCAAAGTTAGAGCGAACGAGCAGTGTAAAACAAAGTCGCTTTATCTGTCCCTATATCCCTATGTATGCTTAAATCTTTAAAACTACGCAACAGATTTTGATGCGGTTTTTTTAAAGATATAGTGATTGAAGAGGAAGGTTTATATGTATAATAACATCCATTAATAAGTGGAGAAATACTGTACCCGTGCGAAGCCGGAGCGGGCCGCTAGTGACATATATTTTAATTAACTAGTTGAATTATTTTAATTAATTTGTAGGTACTATTAGTAAGATCAGATAGTTTGTGACACTCCATTCGTACTTCTTTAAAGATCTGCGCTGAGAATACTATGCAATTTTCAGTAAAATGTTTCAATAACATACATATATCTCCCACTAGCTGATGCGCGCGGCTTCGCCCTCGTGAATTTTGGTTCCCGCTTCCCGTGGGAACATTTTACCGGGATAAAAAGCCTATGTGTTATTCCAGACTATACTCTATCCCTGTACCAAATTTCAGCCAGATCCATTCAGCCGTTAGAGCGTGCTTGAGCAACAAACATTCAACCAAACATCCAAACATCTTCACGAACTTTCACATCAATCAATCAATATCAATTAATACATATAACAAAATCGTAACAGGTCGCTGTCTGTACATGGAAGATAAATAAGAAAAAATATTATAGGGGGGCTTTGTGAACGCAATAGAACCCAAAACAATGATTTTTGAATTTTTGTCTGTTTGTCTGTATGTCTGTATATCTGTTTGTCTGTACGTTTGTGCACGCTAATCTCAGTAACCGCTTAACCGATTGCAATGCGGTTTTCTTTATTGTGCTGAGGTTTGCTCCACTTAGCATTTAGTGTTTATTTCATGTCAATCAGTTTATAAATAAAAAATTTATATCACTTTAAAGAATCATACATAGATATGAATCTAAAATGGGTAAATCTAAACTGGCGTGTTAGAATAGATAGATTTAGCGTTTAGAATAGACTTAATCTTTAAGCTCTTTTATGATTAAGAAAACAGGGCAGTTTCACCCGCTGCTGGATGAGTCTGATGATGAAATACCTCTCCTTTCAGACACCATATGTGACGTAAACGAAGTTGCGGGGTCAGCTAGTTTATAATATTAGTAGCATTTACAAAATAACGAGACTTATTACCTGTATATCATTAACAGCAAACCCAACAACTGCCGGCGTCGTTACAACAGTTCCTTCGACTGAACACGGTTAAGAAGGAGGATAGCGTGAGTGTGGACGAGGACATGCCCAGTGATGACGTCAAGGATGAACCTGTGGCCGAAGCTGTGCTTGGTGAAGGTGAGGAGAAATAGCAGTTATTTTTGTTCTGTCTCTCTCTCACTCGTTTTTGTAAAGTTCCATAAAAACATGCAATTTTGATGCTAGCATGTGCCCAGGAACAACTCACATTTATTCAGCTCCAGTCAATTTATGCCGTATTGAAGCGCTCGTGGCCCCGCGGACTCAGTGTTCTGTAAACGATCACTGCAGTAAGCAACTTTCACTATGGCCGGTCCATGGATGGGTGACCATCCATGTGATCACTTTGTGACATTTATTTGAGCGTTTCCGTGCTTCGGAAGGCACGTTAAGCCGTTGGTCCCGGTTGCCAGTAAAATGGCAGTCGTTAAGCTAAGTTGAAGGCTTTATTTCAACAGCAGGCAGTCACAACCTGCGCCTGTCCATTTAAACACGGCAATACGGCTCACCACCTATTACGTGGGACAAATTATACAAAGGTGAAATGTGGGCATATAATATGCCTCTGCCTACCCCTTCGGGGATAAAGGCGTGACCATATCTGCCACAAATTAGAGATAGTACAGATGGAAAACTCATGTATGTACTTTTTTTTCACACCTACCCTCAGCTACACAAACTCGCGCACAAATCAGTATTGTAAATTCGATTGAGACCGCCTGACTTCGTGTCTGTGAATGAGATGTCTATGTGTGCGTAGCCTCAGCGAATTTAGTATGTAGGTTTCCATCTGTACTATCTCTAATTTGTGTTATTGCCGTCTTTTGCTAATTCTTAAGCCTCGATGATACGGAGCGGGTTTGCAAGCTGCTAGTTGGCGAGTTTAAAAGCTAGAGAGGGAGCGACAGTGGGATAATCAAAAGCAGTTTGTAAAAAGCATACGGGCATAAAATATGCCTCTGCCTACCCGTTCGAGTAAAGGCGTGAGGTGAATTTTTGAAAAGGGCTTAGATGGCCAAATCCGAAACTATAAGGTTACGTCCGCACAGGCAGGCGGCTTGCTTGGCGCCTAGCGCCTAGCGGCTTGCATCCTGGCTACTTGCTAGGATACATGGTGGCCGCACTGAAAGGTGGTTTGCGTGGTGGGTCGCTAGGTGCCTTGGTCACTTGCTTGTCGGCACGTTGAAGAGATTTCACTTTCAAAAATAGCTATATACTGCTCTAAATTGGGTTCATACATATGATCACGCCTTTTATCCACGAAGGGGTAGACAGAGGCATTTTAGATGCCCACATTTCACCTTTGAGATTTTGTCCCACGTAATAGGTGGTGAGCCGTATTGCCATGTTGATATGGACAGGCGCAGGCAAGGACTGCCAGCAGTGCCAGCTGTTAAAAATTTTCAAGCCGCCTAAAAAGGCCCTCAACTTGGCTTAGGTACTGCCTCGACTGCTATTTTACTGGCAACCGGGACCAAGGACTTTTCGAAGCACGGAAAATAAATGTCACACAGTGGTCACGAGACGGTCACCCATCCATGAACGGCCACAGTAAATGTTGCTTACTACAGTGATCGTTTACACAACACTGAGTCCGCCGGGCCACAAGCGCTTCATATTGGGTTCATGACATAAATAAGACACGGTCAAGTCATGGGGATTTTATTGTTCTATATAAGCAATTGCATAATTTTCACTAAAAAATTACGAAGATTTGCGTATGGCCAGAGACACATTTGATCTACTTCTCAGTAAAGTTAAAGGAAAATTAACTCATTCGGATACTCATCTATTTATGACTAGCTGTGTCCGCGACTTCGTCCGCGTAGAATGTAATGAAAAAAATTAGTTTATTTAGTTTTTTTTCTAAAATAAAAGATTTTTTCTATTATAAAAGTAGCCTAAGTAACTACTTATTACATAAGCTATCTGCCAGTGAAAGTCCTGTCCAAATCGGTCCAGCCGTTCCAGAGATTAGCCGGAGGCCAGAACAAACAGACAGACAAAAATTTTAAAACCGAATTAAAACCGTGTACCGTAATACATTCATATGCATGCAGTAGAAAGCGGTTATTTTAATATTACAAACAGACACTCCAATTGAATTTATTTGTATGTATGGATGCGATTAATATTTCGTATATTTTTTTCTTCAAAATGCCTCGCGCCTGGCGACAAAAAACCAACATGTTTGTTTACTTGGATACACGCTAAGCTACTCTCTAGGCGCCAAGCGCGCAGTGCGGCCGGTCGCGAACATTCAAGTATGTTCGTTTTACTAAGCGACTCGCTAGGTGACTCGCTAGGCGCTAAGCAAGCCGCCTGCCTGTGCGGACGTAACCTAAGGAATAGCTAAAAATGCTCAAAGGAGTCACGAGCCCGATTTTAATAAAACTGAAAACCTCATCATTAGATTTTTGAAAAACGAATAATCCCAGCTGGGAATCGAACCCATTGATTTTGAAAAAAAAAAACACATCCTTTATTATTACACCAGACGATAGTTTCGCTGATAAGGATCAAATTCTGCGAAGTAATGATATACGGCAAATTTAAGGAAAGTTTGGAATTTCGATAGAATTCATATTTCCTGTACCTAAAGGCGATTGCCCATCTTTCAATGGACCGCCGTTTCATAACAAATAATTTAGTATGACAGCGAAAATCGGAGATTAAATTGGATGGATATCGTACTTTCATAGGAAATAAAAAATATTCTATTATTTTGTAGGGTTTTCTATCATTCTTCGTTTTGCTGTTCAAATTAGAGGTTAGTTTTGAAGCAAATGTCCATCATTCCGTCAAATCAATTTGTCCAAAAAGTGTATTCGTTACATTGATGAACATGGATTTAATTCAAAAAAGATAAAAGTAATAGTTCCATCACACTTATAAAAAGCCCTGAAAATGTATTTACTTACCACATTATCAACTTATTGAGATAATGTAGTAAATAAACAAATTGGATCTCGATTGTTCCATAATTACTTACCATTTAAATATCAATCCTGATCATAATCACTTTGTATGGAACCATACATTGTTTTATATAAACATTTCACACCAATTTATATAAAATAATTTCTTGAAAAATCCTTCGGTGATAAACATTTTAAACTGTCATTTTTCCTTGTTGTTGTTGTTGTTGCTTTATTCGTCCAAAGGACAGGCAAAGGTATTTAAAACCATACAGGCAAAGGTATTTAAACATAACAACATTCTTGTATTATTTAATATTCAGCTGTTTATGTCATTTTACTCGGTCCTCGTCCTCTTAGGACACTCAAAGTCAAGTACGGTCCTAAGTCAAGCTTTATTATAGAAGACTGACTGTCTTCTCTAGTAAAGCGGTGGGACTTTGCTAGAAGTGTTTCTGGAGTTTGTCGAAAATTAAAGAGGATGATTGGCATTTTTAGGGTTTCGTAGCCAAATGGCAAAAACGGAACCCTTATAGATTCGTCATGTCTGTCTGTCTGTCCGTCTGTCTGTCCGTCCGTGTGTCACAGCCACTTTTCTCCGAAACTATAAGGCCTATGCTATTGAAACTTGATAGCTAGATGTATTCTGTGAACCGTATTAAGATTCTTATATAAAACTAGAAAAAAACAGTAAATTTTGGGGGTCCCCATACTCAGAACTAAAACTCTAAATTTTTTTTTTCATCAAATCCCCACGTGTGGGGTACCTAAAGATAGGTCTTCAAAAATGCTATGGAGGTTTCTAACATCATTTTTTTCTAAAGTGGATAGTTTGCGCAAGAGACACTTCCAAAGTGGAAAAATGTGTGTCCCCCCCCCTCTAACTTCTAAACTAAGAGAATGATAAATCTAAAAAAAATATATGATGTACATTGCCATAAAAACTACCAACGAAAATTAATTTGAACGAGATAGAGCTGGTAGTTTTTTTTTAATACGTCATAAACCGCAATTTCCAGTTAGTGAAATCACTACCACTGCGAACGTGTTAAAACATCAGTCAAAGTTACAACGAACTATAAGAACTTTTATATTATGTTACTTGCTGCTACGAAACCCTTCATGGGCGAGTCCAACTCGCACTTGGCCGGTTTATTATTTGATCTACTGCAAAACCGCACATTCGTTACCGAAAAGACGTTTTGTTAAAAACTTTTCAATTTTTAACAGTTCGTATTTCGTTCAAATGTCTAATATGCTCGCAACACGGTGAATAATATCACCAGCCCAGATTTTTACTATAGTTAGAAAGCTATTTTATATAAAAAAAAATACAATAATATGCTATTAATAGTACCTACTTCTAACTCAACCATAGATTTAGAATTTATCGATACTAAATCTATGATCTCAACGACATTGTTGCATGAACCCCGAAATGTAGGCCCCACACATTGATATTTGCGATTGGCGGCCATCTTCGTCACGTCAGTACCATTCATTTGGTCAGTTCGCGGCGCGTACAAACGATACAACCACGAATTATAATCAAAGTTAAAACGCCACAAAAGATTTTGATCGATTGAATTAAAAGATTGTTAAAAAAATATTACATGATTTACCAATTTACTTAGATGGCCATACACTTTTTATTAAGGTTTTTCAAAAAGAAACGATCTCTGGGCGTTCTCCTTTCGTATCATAATTTGTTTCGTTCGAAATTCCAGAATATATCGTAACTATTCCGTGTTTTTAGAAGGATTCTTAGAAGAATATTCTAAATGGAATCAATAAAATTGAATGCAGTACGATCCTTGAGGTCTCGAATCTAGTTATTGGAATAAATAGCGTATTGGAAACAATGGTCTACATTTAAAACAATTAATCAGTTAATGTAAGAAAAATAAATTGTATTTTTTTACAGATAAGCACTTTCCTTTAGTTTGCCGTATGACATTACTTCCCAGAATATGATCCTTAATAGCAACACTGTCATATGGTGTAATAATATAGGGTGTGTTTTTTTTTTCAGAATCATTGGGTTAGATTCCCAGCTAGGATTATTGGTTTTTCAAAAATCTAATGATGAGGTTTTAAGTTTCATCAAAATCGGGCTCGTGACTCCTTTGAGCATTTTTCGCTATTCCTTATAGTTTTCCTTATAGTTTCGGATTTGGCCATCCAATCCCTTTTGAAAAATTCACCCTGTATATGTATGTATGTATGATTTCTAAACTACATACATGTTAAGGTTAGCGAAAATTCCCTTCATGTTTGTTATGAAAACATAGCAAACACACACACACTCACACTCACCCACACACACGCACACACACACACACACACACACACACACACACACACACACACACGCACACGCACACGCACACGCACACGCACACGCACACGCACACGCACACGCACACACGCACACACACACACACGCACACACACACACACACACGCTGCTCATCCTTATAAACCATAACATTTCAATAATTATATTCATCAACTTTCATATTCATAATATTAGTAGGCTAACAATATATTTTTGTTACTTTCAGACGGCACAGTAAGAATACAAAGTAAAAAGAAGAAGAAATACAAGAAGAAGCCACCGAAGCCGGCTCGGCCAAAGCCAGGGCAGGTCGTTATAGCCACTGCAGCGGACGGGTCACCGATATTCTGCTGTCCGGAGTGTCAGATGGCTTACCCGGAGAAAGAGCAACTCGAAGTGCACTTGTTGGGACATAATATTGAAAGGAGGTTTATTTGTGGCATTTGTGGTGCTGGGTGAGTACTGTATACATATTTTTGTTATGTTCCTTTCCTAAAGAGGATAGTCTTTCATAGATATATAATTACTAGCTGTCCCTCTCATCCACATAAAAGTCGTTATTGTGTATAATCATTACCCTCCTTTAGCGCAGTCGTAGTCGGTTAAAAAGTAGCCTATATCCTTTCCAAGGACTCAAACTGTCTTTATACCAAATTTCATTCGCTTCAGCGGTTTAGGCGTGAAAGCTTAACGCACGAGAAATGGAAACATTTTAATTCCAAATGCATGTCAATATTATTGTTATTTTTGCTTTATTCTTCAGTATTGTAATGACATTTCTACAGCCTCAATGCCATTCTAGAGTATGCACATTGAATTATGAAGACAATACCAAAATTTTCGAAATTAAACAGTACTGTACCCTCTTTCTACTCACTTTTAAACCCGTTTCTTATAAACCCTTATTGAAGAAAATATCAAAACTTTGAAAACCAAGTAAGCACAGTACACTCAATCTTAAACCCCAAACCCTTTATCCAACAGGCTAAAACGCAAGGAGCACCTCGAACGCCACAAGTTGGGCCACAACCCCGAGCGGCCCTACGTGTGCGGCGTCTGTCGCAAGGGGTTCAAGCGGCGGGAGCATCTCAACCTGCACACCGTCATACACTCCGGGGTCAAGACCGAGATGTGCACCGAGTGTGGGAAAGGTAATACTGGACACTTGATATACCTATAGCACTGGATATATTGCTAGCTGACAGTTTTATGGCCTGCTGTTGAAATTTCTCAAGCCGCCTAAAAGGCCTTCAACTTGGCTTAACAACTGCCATTTTACTGGCAATCGGGACCAACGGCTTAACGTGCCTTCCGAAGCACGGAAACGTTCAAATAAATGTCACCAAGTGGTCATATGGATGGTCACTCATCCAAGGACTGGCCACAGTGAAAGTTGCTTACTGCAATGCTCGTTTACAGAACACTGAGTCTGCGGGCCGCGGGCGCGGCCGTGTTGAAATGGACAGGCGCGTCATGTCGAGGGTCGGGTCTGTCCCGTTGTGTCGTGACGACCCGCAGTGGAAATTTTTCAAGGCTTATGGGCCTTACTGTCAACCGGGTTTCATTTCGAGTTTTCCTTCTCTACACAATGAATCGTTTTGCGGAAGTGTTCCCTTAGTCGCCTCTTACAACCACCCTTCTATAGCACATGTTTATATTTTTTAAAGCTTAAAATTTGGGCTACAAGACGTTAGAACAGGAAATTAAATATAAGTATTAAATTAAATATAAGTTATTCCACAGAGTGTGCGGTAATGAAATTGTGTTTTTAGATTTAATGTAATAAATTTTGATATTTTTGTTTGAGTAGTGCTAGTGGAATAAACTATTTTTCTTTCTTTCTTTCTTTCTAAAGTACATATTTTATTCCCAGGTTTCTACCGCAAGGACCACTTACGCAAACACACGCGGTCACACGAAAGCAAGCGCGCGAGGGACGAGGCGGCCGGCGAAACGCAAGTGCTAACCACTACCGGTCCTAGCAATACTTTACTACCTGAGATTACTATACATGTGAGTTTACTACATTACTTTACAACTATAGTATCCGCAATACGAACTGGCACTTTGGGCCATAAATGTCACTTACTGTAGGGGTTGAATCATGTCGATAAAATATTAAACAATTTGTCGATATGTCGTAATCTAAAATGAAGTGGGTAATTTGCTTTTAGTTGTAAATATGATATTAATAGCAAATAAGATTTTCTTAAATAATTAGCTAAATTTTAGCAATAAAAAAGTTAAAATAAATTTGAAATTTTTTTTAGTTAGTAATTCACCTACTCAACATACTTATTTTAATATATTTATTTAATTTAATACATTTGTCTTAATAAATCAATGCTGATATAAAAATAAATTAATAAATAAATCATATTTAAATTTTTCATTTCATTAATTTTGCCGATACTATTATGGAATACGTAAAAGATTACCTGCACAGCACTATGGGTGCGAGTCCCGCTCCATAAGACTGTGTAGGTGCTAAAGAGATAGCGCGAATCCGATGATTTATGGCCCAACGTGCCAGTTCGTATTGCGGATACTATAGCTATAAACGTCATCTGCTAGTTTTTCTAATCTGAGATTAAAACAAAATTTCAACATAGCACAAACTATAACATTTCTACCATCTCCCACAGATCCCAACAAGCTCCAACTCGGCAGTTCCAGTCCAGATCAACATCCCCCCTCACGTGGTGACGTCACTGGCTGCAGCTCAAGCGCAGGCACAAGCACAAAGCGCCGCACACGACGCGCACGTACTTGACGCTTTACTAGCCAACCACTCGTGACGTCACCGCGGATAGCGCCGCCCGCCGCCCAGACTGTTGGACACGTGATGACGTCACAGGCGACGGCTCAGGCTCTTCTAACGTGGTGACGTCATAGGCGGTGACTCGTAATGCCGCCTCTTGTACAGACTGTTGTATCGGTGATTGTGTGTATAGTGGCTACAACATCCTCCCTACCGTGATGACGTCACAGGTCGTACAAATCGCCACGCAAGACGCGCTTTTAGCCAACCACTCGTGACGTCACCGCGGATAGCGCCGCCTGCCGCCCAGACTGTTGGACACGTGATGACGTCACAGGCGATGGCGCAGGCTCTTCTGACGTGGTGACGTCATAGGCGGTGACTCGTAACGCCGCCTCTTGTACAGACTGTTGTATCGGTGATTGTGTGTAAAGTGGCTACAACATCCTCCCTACCGCGATGACGTCACTGGCGACGGCTCATACGCATTCGTAATATAGTCTGCTAAGAGATATATTACCTCTAGCACTTAGGTTGCCTATCTTGATTGCTGTGTTACCCCAATAAGTTTTTGTTTTTCCCATGTAATTAACTTTTAGTCGAAACTTAGTTTCTTCTTTTGCTATCGTTTTTTTTCGGGTGCAACCATTAATTGAGATGTGGAACGTTGTGGAAGCAGCAACTTCACCTCCGTTGGTGATGGTAGTGAATGTTTCTTTTCAGATATTCATAAAAAATAAATAAATCTCAAATCCAATCGTATAGTTATAAGAGCGCTGTTTTAGTAAAGTTAAGTATATTAGGACATGAAAAAACAGAACTCTTCGTGCTAACGGTTGGATGTTATAATCTCCACTATAACCGGTAAAATGTCGTAGGCTGGCACTCATAGGGGGACTTTACTGCTATGCCAACACACAGGAAATGATCGACAAGCCGTCAGTTAGAGGTAATATAACTATGAACGGACTATATCAACATCTCTTCTAGCGTGGTGACCTCACAGGTAGCGACTCGTAACGCCGCCTCTCGTACAGACTGTTGTATCGGTGATTGTGTGTATAGTGGTTACAACATCCTCCCTACCGTGATGACGTCACAGGTCGTACAAATCGCCACGCAAGACGCGCTTTTAGCCAACCACTCGTGACGTCACCGCGGATAGCGCCGCCCGCCGCCCAGACTGTTGGAGACGTGATGACGTCACAGGCGATGGTGCAGGCTCTTCTAACGTGGTGACGTCAAAGGCGGTGACTCGTAATGCCGCCTCTTGTACAGACTGTTGTATCGGTCATTGTGTGTATAGTGGTTACAACATCCTCCCTGCCGTGATGACGTCACTGGTAGGTTTAGAACGATGCACACGTTATTGACCCGCTCATCGGCGTCCTAGAGACGATCAAGTCACTTGACAAGTGTCACGTCAATGAATGCACACGTGCAAACAAAGTCGCACACACTTAACTCTACTTTCATACGGTCTGAGTTGTGACATCAGTCAAGTCACTTGATCATCTTCAGGCGTCGATGAATATGTCTTGACACTAATAAAACTGTCGTAGAGATCAAGCTATATTTTACAGACTGTGGCTCCACCACTCGTACAGACTGGTCTATCTATAATTATGTGTGAAGTCGTATATGTAGGGTTGCAACAGTATCGATAATATCGAAGCTTAAGTTATCTATATTTTCATTTAAAAAATCGAGTATGTGTCCACTTTTAAATTCCAGTTAAATCCGTACATTCAATTGAAATTCGGGATAAGATAGTTTTGATCTGAGTATGTTCGAGTATGATAGACAAAGGTTATAAGTAGACAATGCCACCTTAAAAGTATTGTTATTTATTATTCATTTTCAGAAAATTTATATTTTTATGAGGTTTTGTATGGTTAAGTTTACAATGTAAAGTAATAATCATAGCAGAATTTTATTGATAAAAGATTTACTGAAAAAAAAATCAGGCCTTGTATACTTTGCCGATTGTACATGGATTTGTGAATGTAAATAAAATATAAATGCAGTGAATCGCGTTATCGATATTATTGGATTCAGAATTGACAGTTTTCGAATCGAAAAGACTGTATTATGAGTTATTTAGTATAAGGGTGCTGACTAGAAAACATATGCATAGAATGATCGTTCTGTACATACTATACATATAACTTGGCTACGTGAAAAATTAATCTATTAAATAAAATAACCCTCAACAAAACAAGCATTTCTTTACCTACTTCGGCAAAAAATCATAAGAATATTCTCAGTGTCTTTAAATAAAAGCAAACACGTTAAATAAAAATGTTTTCAGATTTTGTTGGTTGTGAATTGTGTTGATAAAAAGTCTGGTATACAAAAACTTGTTTGCGAAATTAATAGAAATTGACATGGTTTTTAAGTTTAAAAGGCTTCAATCATCATTTTGAGATACTTATAAATACAGGGTATGTAAAAAATGTTATGACACCTAAACTAAAACTCCTGAGATTGTAGAACATAAAGTATCTGTTAAATAATAAGTTCCAGCAGTTTGATAATTATGGGTCTTATATAGAAAAAACCCTATCCCAGTAAATAATTGCGCATTAAATAGCATATCACATGTATCGATATCGATAGATATGCAATTTTTCATCACTATCAAATCGGCGAATATCTAAGTTGACATATAATTTTCTTTTTGAATTGTGGTTTTGTTTTTAAATAATTTTAGTATTTTTCTATTTGATACACAAATCAGATTTACTTTTTATAAATTAAATTTTAATAAAAACATTGATTTCATAATACGGAATGAATTGACTGGTTAGAGGCTTCTCTTTAAAAAAAAAGAAGTAATTAGAATCTTGATTTCAAAATTAAAAGAACTATAAATATAGTATAATAACTAAATATACTAGTGCTATACAAACATAGACTTACTATGTTATTAGCGTGTTGAAACGTAAAATAGACTTCGTTGCATGACCTAGCTATTAAAAAGTCTGTCCTATATGATAATTATTTATAAGTTGGGAGCAAATGTTTATCATTGTTAGACTTACTTGGGCCTATATTGGTCTGTAGGTGCTTAGAATGTGCAGTTTGCAAAATGTTCATTTCACAATAAGCGCACTTTGCAAAATTTGCACTTTGCAATTATCACACTTGTTTTAAAGGCAATTCTCGCAATGGGTGCTAATCAAAATAAAACAAAAGTACAATTATTGAAGATTCTTTTAAAATTTAACCAATGACATTCCTCAATTATTTTTGAAGAGTGCCCGTTATGAAAAGTGTACTTTTAGTGAATGCAAGAAGTGACAATTGCGCGCATTTGCAAAGTGCACATTCTACGCTGATTAGACGTCTATAATACTTGGTGCGAATTATGATTGAGCTTACGTAATTATGTGGGGGACACACAAAAACGTGTTTCTATAAGTACTATACTGGGTTATTTTCGATGTTTTGACTATATGTAATAGTAAATTTGCTCCAGTACTTGATGTGATCTGATGAGTGAAAATGACTTACTCTAAACAGGTATCAGATACATCTCAAGCTTTTGTGTGTTTCTCGATAAGAAACAATTAGTTTTGTTGATATGTAGATTAGTTATTGTTAAACCTATTTATATCTAAATAAGTACTGTAAAATGTACAGTTACATATCACTCGTACAGTAAATTATGAATGAACTGAAAAATAGTGATCTACCATGACAATCCTTGTGTGAAATGTTATATTTTTACTTTGTGTGTATGTTTGTGTACGCGTTGAGATTTCCCCTTATCAATCAAGCCTCCGCGACCTTAATAAGGTCGTCAGACTACTTATATAACATAAATTCATCCCGCATTGTAAATATCATTCACACTGTGATATTTATACCATAACTTGCTCTTCGCTTCTGGTCATATAGTTAATTGTTTTGTATTGCCACTTTTCAATGTGATATTTTTTCTTAGTCCATCGTGTGGTGGGCTATGGTTCCAGTCATAACTCATTAAATTACCTTCGATATAAAAACATATAATATAGAATCGATTTTATAAAATACATCCATTGGTTAATACGTTTAAGCTCTACTAAGCCACAAAAACTATACATGCAAATACACGTCCATACAAAAACACATGCGCACACACGTACCCACACAAACACTACACACACGCACACACACACGCACCCACACGAAACCATGCACAAACACACACATACACACACACACACACGCACGCAGATAAGTTAAACTTATAACACCCCCTTTTACGTCGTTTAGATATTAATGTAAATATAGTCCGTCCGTTTATTAAACTCTTAAAAATTAAATTAATGTACCTACAGATCGACTGTTTCTGCTCTGATAAGCCCTTCCCTGCAACTATTTTTTTTGTAACCATCCAACATCGCTTAAAAAAATCATTTTCGAGCGAAGCAATTCGAGGTAGATTCATTGGATATCTACTACAATAATTGGCAGTTGTGGAACTATCTATGTAGGCTTGGAATTTCCCAGTCACCCAAATAACAGTTGTAACTAAAAAATATTAGTAAAAAACCACTTCAGTTGGGCTCATAAAATCAGGCCAATATCTCAAACATTGCACATTTTACAAAGTGCCCATTCTGCAAAGTGCACATTCTGCAAAGTGCACATTCTGCTACGCTCAAATTTGCGGAATTACGATTCAACTTGGTGACCGTTGTGCACTAATTGCGACATGTATAAGTGTAGACTTTGCATTAAACCTACTCAAAAAATTATACAAAATATCCTGCAAATACGTCAAAAAGATAATTTTGTCAAAACAAAGTAAAATGAGATTATAATAATTACAAATATCTGCTATTGATATCAAAATCGAAACGTTCTTTCGCAATCCAATACTAAAGGTAGGGTTCCCACAATTTTTGACATAATTTATACTTACTGCTTCCAGTTACAGTTCTGGATATTCAATGTTGACATAAATCATAATTTTTGTTTGACATTTTAATCGTTTATTCGTCTAATTACAGGACGTCCGCGGATCCACCCTAATTCGATTGTTACACAAAAATGAATATTTAAATCTATAACAATATTTAGTTTAAAAATCGCATATCAACCTATTGATTCCTATATGAGTTTATGACATAAACACACAAACATACTTTCCTATTTATATTAATAGTAAGCACTTTCTCTTCTCACCTATTGAGACAAATGCAAAATATAAAATGTTGTTAATTTTCAACAGAATTGTCAGTAAATATATTTGCAGTAGTATGAATAAAGTGTGCTACATATAGTACCACCATACATTAGATATATCATCAGCTTTAATGTAGGTATTAATTGTTTTTGAATTATATTTTTGTACTTAGAATTAAGTTTTATAAACAGCTTGTATGAAACGTAGCGTGTTGTATAGTAATAGCTTAGATGTGGCCAGGTGCTTGAATGTGTGATCTAATATGTACAGTATTGATGCAAAAGTCGAGATACAGCTTATAAAAAATCGTATGCACTTTAATCAGGGTATGTTGCTGTGTAAATGAATGTGACCGATGCGTGCGATATTTTTGTCGACTGTACCTCGACTTGCAACTGGCTGTATGGTCAGCATCAATAATATACAGGCGACAGTATACTGTTCTAAATTATCCTAGCAAATATAAAAATCAAACCTCATTTGGGTAGGGTCATATCAGCCTGTTGTTCAATTCTAAAACGTTCATTGTACCATTGAATTATAATTTTATATTTGTCAAGATAATTTTGAACAGTACTGTCGCCTCTATATCATTGACACCGACTGAGATATCTAGCATCAGATCTAAATAATGATTATTTCGATTACTTTAGAGTAAAATGATATTTTTGTACATTTTAACGGATCTAAATCTCAAAAATTATGTAATTCCTTTTTATATTTAGGCATATGATAATGTAAAGTGGAGTCATTTTTAATAGGTAACATTTGAAAATTCAATTTCACAATCATTTGACAATCAAATTATGTAGGTACTTATTTTATTTTGCTCCTTAATTTAAGAAGGAAAAAAAAATAATGGGACAGGGATTCGCCTGATGATTTTTAAAATTCACATATCTTTCAAGTCCGTATCGATTCATTCACTTTCTCATTCATCATTCTCATTATGAAGATAAAACTGACAGCCGTCAACTGTTACCTATTTAAATGACGCCACTTTAATAATATGTACTTCGGTCGAGAACTTTATTTCTATTTTACAAAGTACCGGCTGATTTTTTTTAATCGTCAGTATTCGACGAGGCGTTTTATGAAATCATCTAAAAGCTTGATAAATTAGTTTCCTAAGCCTCCTATATTTTTTTTTTTTTAAAGAAATTAGTTAAAAGTATTATACGAATAAGACATAGCTAAATAGATTATAAATAATTTAAGTGTAAACTTTTGTATGAAACTTATTTATTAAGAAAACACTAAGAATAAAAAATAAATCACTGATTAAACTTGTGTTTCTCTTATTATAATCTTCAGATCTAGAACAATCTAGATTGATATCGTTTATGCGCTTACTGCTCTGTCTGCCATCGGTTTGAAATATATTTTCGTACCCCATAGAAACTTTGGCACCCATAGCAAATACTGCCCCATGTTTAAACATGTGTATATTTCCCACTCAGGATCATTCTCTTTGCGTGATAAGCACCTAGACGACGCTGTGTACAATTACGTTACAACAAAATGTCCAACAATATTTTATTTATCACCTTAATAATGAAAAGATAGAGATATTTCTGCAAAATTTCATTTCATTTGGTGATTTTTTATTTCCCGTACGAACTGGTAAGGGCCCTTATTCTTAGGGTTAATTTTGACAAATAACTATAGAACCAGACATCGCATGGCGAAAATCCGTACCTAGTAGAGAAACCAACGAAACATTCTGTTATACTAGCGGACGTCACGCGGTTTCACCTGCATAGCTCCCATTCCCGTGGGAATACGGGAATAATTTATAGCCCATGTTCACCGCAAAGAGTAGCTTCCCAACAGTGAAAGAATTTTTCAAATCGGTCTAGTAGTTCCGGAGCCTATTCGATGCAAACAAACAATCAAATCTTTCCTCTTCATAATATTAGTACATATAGAAGTATTATTATAATTATACAGAACAAATTTGATCCTGTACATTGTGTTCAGTGATCCGTCAATCCTAGCGCACAAAGGTCAAGGTTAACCAACTAATTGTAACGATGGAATGGGGAATCGAAAGCATTTAACGTTCAAATACTCATGAGATAATTCCGTGAAAATTTGCACCGTGACTATGTGGACAAAGCGGACAATTTCTGAAATTATTGTTTCAGATTATATTATTATCCGACGCACTGTTTCTTAAAGTTCTAGAAAAAAACTATACTTTACTTTGGAAAATGCTTTCTTTACTAGATATTGCCATTTTTATTAGGGACCATGACTAAACTGTGTCCATTTAGTGACAAAATGATTTATTTTTTCTGGATAGCTTAAGTATTTTTAAATTTTATTATACGCTCCCTGTGTGAACATTATAGGGTAATCTACCAAGAAAAAAAAAATAGACTTACCTTTTGCAACATTAATGTTGTTATATTCATATGTTAAAACCATATCGTGACGTTTTGAATAAAAAGGACTACTTTTTTTCATTTTTTAGCTACTTCAAAAGCTTTTCAATGAAACCAAACTTGCATGGGATGTACGCATGCTAGTGATATAATTATTTTATGCAATTAAAGTACAGTATAATAATATATTCCATCATAATCGATAACGATGGAAGGACAAAAAATTGTGACCATAACTAAATAGGAAATACTATCGTGACTAAATAGATACTTAGGCAGTGTTCATAAAAATGCCAAAAGGTGATGAAATAAATCTTGAATATTGCATTAAAATGTGCTTCCAAATAAACAGATTGTTTTGTGGTTAATTAGTACTATACCTTCTTAAGTCATATAGTCTAAAATTAATAGCAAAGTTAGGCGAGCTAGGGAAATAAAACAATTAATATTTTTAAATTCCATCAACAGTCTTAATTGGTTTCATTCAGTACGTAGTTAGGCTAAGTTAGGTTAGGGTGGGTTAGGTTAGGTTTTTTCTTTGTTCTTCATATTTTTCTGCATTTAATTTTAATTTATCCACATAGCATTTAGCACGCTCAGTCGCTGTTAGAAACATCACAGGAGAAAAAAATTCATCACTGGAAATAAAAAAACATGTACAGTACATAATAATAAGTAATATAAAACATGAAGCTCATGGTTTTATAAGCCACAAGGCGGTAAGCAGAATATCACACACAAATTGTATACTTTAGATTGGAAGAATCTTAACAGAATATTTTTCCCGCCTTAGCCGAATGCACCATAGTATATCATTAGCAGCATAAATTCATCTTAACAGGTTAAGATTAACTGCACTAAAATTATAAATCGTATAAGACGTTTTCGATATTCTCGTTTAATACAATAGGATAATATTTATATTTTGTTCTTCCAAAAAAATGAAAAAAAAAAATACAATTAAGTAGACACATTTGCAAAACATTTTATTATAGTCAAACTTAGGTAAATTACATTATAGACTAAGCCTTACGTGTCCATTTCGTCACGAAAATTGTTCCACTAATATGTCACATGACTAAATGGACGTGACGAATCGTGTTTTGTCCTATTAATTTGCTAAACAAAAACATTATTTGCACTTAAAAAGAAAATCATATTGCTTTATTGCATAATCAAATATAGTAAGCTATTAATAAAAATACAATATTTATAAAGTCACTTACCAATTTGACATAAAATTCGCAACTAAACTGGACATCTTAATTAGCCTCCTGAAAAAAAATTTGTGTCGTCACAGATTCTACACAACTGACAGTAGAATAATGAAATAAAACGGTTGTTTTCGACTGTTAATGTTGCCTAGATGTAAAAATAAAGATGTTTGAGTAATTTCAAACTTTAGAAGCAGAGTTAAGAGCCGTGACTAAAGTGGAATGTCCATGTGTACCTAAATGTTGGTTGACGATATTCACAAGAATTTTATTCTAAATTAATATATTATAATATATATTTGGAGTTTAAATTAAAATAGACATTACAAGCTTTAAAAATACGCCAAAACAAAGAGCTAAAATTGGAATCTACAGGGAAAATTTCTTGTCTTAAAATATACATATGACGTGTGACATACTAAAATTATCATTTTTTTTGCTTACTTTTATTTATAATTAATTAAAGCGTATTGTAATTGCTAATTTATATATCTGTTTTTAAAGTTAATCAATCCGTCTTTTAGCTAAAATAAAGTCTATAAAGTATCTGATTACTCAATTTGTAGTAATAATTTCGAAAGTGTTGTGACTGTGGTTTTTGCATAGGTGCAAATTTGTACGGAATGACTCATGAACGTCATGATGGCGGGATCCCGCCAGATTTTGTGAATATCATGCAATAAGGATTTAATATACTTTCTCTACTATTTCATACTTTTATAGTAAAATTCTACACCCATAAAATTATTAAATATCCTACAAAGAAAGTGGTCCCGCTATTTTGACGTCATAATGGCGGGACCACTTTAAATTTAAAAAAAACATGACGTGATCTTAAAACTAACCTCACCAAATTTTAATACGATTTAGTACAACTACTTAAGAATCATTGTTATACTTATAAAACTGCAATTTCAATAGAAAACTAACCATTCCAAAATAAATCCGTAAGAAACAAAACGCCTGTACAAATTGCAAGAGCAAAACATAATACTTATGTTATTTGGCTTTGATACTTTTTGTTTAGGCGCTTTTCTAATGTAAACATAATAAACGTGTTTTCTATTGAAATTACAGTTTTATAAGTATAACAATGATTCTTAAGTAGTTGTACTAAATCGTATTAAAATTTGGTGAGGTTAGTTTTAAGATCACGTCATGTTTTTTTTAAATTTAATAGTGGTCCCGCCATTATGACTTCAAAATAGCGGGACCACTTTCTTTGTAGGATATTTAGTAATTTTATGGGTGTAGAATTTTACTATGAAAGTATGAAATAGTAGAGAAAGTGTATTAAATCCTTATTGCATGATATTCAGAAAATCTGGCGGGGTCCCGCCATCATGAATTTCATAAATACTCGGGAGCTCCAATGCGAAGAAACGCGCTTCGAACTACACGTGCAAAGAAAGCACGCACACTTGAAACTACTTTCATGCGATCTGAGATAATTTTATTGATGTGAAGTTATTTACTTATCGTTATTGAACGAGCCCTTAATACGAACTAACCGATCAAACAACAACCAACTCGAGAACAGAGGGGAAAAATAATTTTGATGACGACTTATAAATTAGGTAGTACCTATTGCCGTTTTCTTGACGCGGATACAGAAAAGATAACCGATCAATAGAATTTGATGGGCGACACAATTTTCCGTTCTATTTCACACTGACATACATACCTATATTACCTATCATACCTTTTCACTTCTGCAAATCTTTTCACTATCAATCATGACAGATAATCCAATTAAATAAGATCAGACTAGAGTACCTAGATATTTCTCATTAAACATCCGGTATGTAATTGTTGCTTACATCGCACACAATATAAGTAGGTATATAAGTCATTGGGGCTATAATCGGTACCTATTGCTCCTTAACTCCGGAAGCACACTGGGGCCTGCGTTTCCCTTCATCGGGGTCGAGTCGGTAGCCCCACCCCCGCACCAAGACCCTACGCGCATGTGTGCAGACCTCCGCGCAGCATGTCCGCGCACCACAAAGACTTGCACGTAGCCTATTTCATCAAAGACGAGCTATTAAAACGCTATGAAAAGACATTTTCTCATCGTGATCAAGGTAAGGATTCTAAAAAATTCCTGTTGCACCAAGATCCTCGGCAGGGTCATCTCAAAGTTCGCGTTCGAAGATCGATGGTGTGAGACGGCGGGCCGGTAAAAATAAAGTGTTAGAAATGACTGGGGTGAGGCAGAATGGCGGGGGTTGAGTGCGCGCCCTACTAGGGGCCGCACCCTTTGATTCACTTTGTTGTGGCTCACATCGTGTACTCCACCTGCTGTGAGGACGAGTGCACTTTGCGTGTCTCGCGTGCGACCTTGTCACTGCGACCCCTACGGTAATCGTTCGCGTATAAATGTCTGCCGCGATTTCAGATACAATAAGCTGCAATGAACTTCGCACCGTTCACTGGGCACATTCCGACCGCGGCCGCGATCCCTACTATACACCAATTCGCCGCAAAGTTTGGATATGAAGGAAGTGGGAGTACGTCGGGCGGAGTCTTGCAAGAGACGAGGTATCAGACGGCTGGCAATGGCGGTGGAGTGCAGTTTGCGGTGGCCCCGGCCTCAGGGACCGTGTCAGCGGATGGGGTCAAGTTCAGGCAAGCGGAGAGTGTTGTGGTGGTCAGCAGTGCCCAACCGGGTACTGTGGCTCTCGCGAGCCTGGCACCTATACATACCGGTAAATAATTTACCTGCTATAAGTGAAATAAAACTTGTATTCCTATGTGCCAAAGTTTTGATCAAACATGAACTTTTGTAGTGAATACGGGAGTGAAATATCAAACAATATCGGCGTCCTCATCAGTAAACCTTGGAAATATTGCGTATGGAGGACAAGCGAGCTATGTGCAAGCGGAGACGGTTCATCAGCAGCTAAAAGCGGAACAAAGAATCGACAAGAGGGAGTATCGTGAGGAACTGCACCATGATCTAATGGCTACGATGATGCAGCAACACCAAGGTAATTAGAAATTTTAGTATTGTTGCTCTCTTTCTTTCTAACAAAACAGTAGGTAACTTTGCTATCTACGAATTTGATGTATTTTTGCGTGAGGCTTTTAAATCTGTGACCTGTCTGCTTAGATACAGTTGCGCGTGTTTGAGTCAGTGAAAACCAAATGAAGACAAGTAACTTTTTAAATACCTCTTGTTGATAATGTAGAAACGAATTGAACTAGGTAGCTAACCATTGACGGTGTTGTGTAAACACAAGTGGCTAACCGGACGTGCTGGTGCACCTTTCCTAATTGACCTGAACAATACGCCATATTAAATTCCTAAATCGGTCAAACCGTTTGGAAACCACGCATGTAAATTAAAAAATAGAAAAATACAAATTAGGGGGACATTCCATTTAGTAAGATTTTGCAACTGCTTCAATTTATCGAGATAGATACTGATTAATTAATTTCGATGCCCATTCCAAAACAATTAAATAAAATTCTCCTAGAACTTTAATACTAATTTACTAGGTAGGTATGTACCTACCTTTTTTTTTTTTTTTTTTTACGTGTGGAAATCCTACATGGATGCTATGCCGGACTCCTACCAACTAAAACCACACGATGCCCTACAACTGTCTACGGCCGGGGTCCCGGGTAAGCCCTCGGAAGGATGTCCCAGGGCAAGGTATGTACCTACCTAGTATAGGGGAGTAACTTTTGAAGAATAAAAAATCTCTGAATAATTAAGAGGTAGGTAGGTACATACCTACCTACCTCTTAATTATTCAGAGATTTTAATGTGCCTACCTACCTCTTAATTATTCAGAGATTTTTTATTCTTCAAAAGTTATTCCCCGCGGATAGTCCGCACAGAAGTCGTGATCGCGTAAAATCATTACCCGCCTTTTGCGTTGTCAGTTAAAAAGTAGCTTTTGTCCTTCTCTTGGACTCCAACTATCTCTATCAATATCAGTTCAGCGGTTTAGGCGTGAAAACTAGCAGACACACAGACAGAGTTACTTTCGCATTTAGAATATTAGTATTGATATAGGTCACAAAGTAACACTTAGAAACGTAAAATCAACGTATAATCAAGTTCGGGCTCGATTTAAATTTACTGGTCTTGACTACGGCTTCTCATCCTGGTTTAACAGGAGTCACAGAATGAGAATAGACCCATCTACGGCATTAACATTTAGAAAATGATTTCGTTTAGTTGTTGTTCAGTGAGGGATTCACGCACGCCACACCCCCCAAGAAGCAACCCCTCAAAGACGCGGGATAGCATCCGAAACCCCTAGGTGAGGCCGCAGTGGTAGCTAAAGTTAGTTGAGAGTTCGAGGGTCATCCTTCCGAGGGCTAACCCAAGGCTCCCAACCGTAGGCATTAGGTAGGAAACGTGTGGTTTTTAGCAGCAGGAGTCCGGCATAGCGTCCTTGTACGATTTTTCTCACTTATAAAAAGTAAAAGGCAAGCTAGTTACTGCAATTTTACTTTGCCTTGATTCAGCCCCGGATCTAGAGATTTTTTTAGGCGGGGCAAAATGTGAAAATGCCGCCCCCATTACCCCCCCCCCCATTTTTTTGGGTTCCTAACTTCAAAGTTAAGAGTAGTATTAGCGAAGGTACAAATCTGCGTCTTGCACAGCAGACACGCCAGACACCTCTGTAATGGCGTAATCCGCGTAATGAACCACCTCACCTTATTAAGAGCTCCAATTTTCCGCGAGAGATGAATTCGGAGTCAAGGTCGAGAATGTCTAGATCAGTGATGGGCAAAGTACGGCCCGCGGGCCAGCTCCGGCCCGCGAAAGCATTTAATCCGGCCCGCCGACGGTCCTTCGACATGAATACCTGGTATAATGGCCTTCGATAATTTGGGGGAAGGGGGGGGGGGGGGGGGGGAGATTGTACGTTAGGTCCGTTTCAGAGACAATTACGTGGATAAAATAGTTTTGGGATTCTCAAAAAATCTGTTATTTTTTGGATTCTACATTTGTAAATAGATCACACAACAAGAAATCCGCCAAATTCTTGCCTGTTCTTCTCAGGGTTGGATGCGCTGTGACCGGGTGGTACTACTACCTGATGGTACTACATGCTATTTGTTATAATGTTTTATATTCTAGATGTTTCACAAGTGACTGTGTATGTGTAGGTTTATTTAAAACTATAATGGTGCCCGTGGCTCCATCCGTGTCGAATTATGTCCTGGTTTCTGCCCATAGAAACGTATTCCGAGGAAAGAGAGCCTATGTGTTATTCTAGATTGTAATGTATCCCTGTACCAAATTTCAGCCAGATCCGTTCAGCCGTTACAGCGTGAAAGAGTAACAAACATCCACACATTCTGACTTCCACATACACAAACGAGGATAAACGTTCTTTGTTAATCAGCGACTGGACTTAGCTAGCTTGCTTATTATCGCAGTAACCCAGGCAACGCCTCTTCAGCAAGGCCAACAGCTACTAGTAGTGCTTCACGAGCCCAAGGAAGCAGCAGCTCTGGCGCGCGCCATCAAACAGGAGGTGAGGCCTGAACGAGCTGCAGCCACTGCACCCGCTGAGTTTATCAGTAAGTTCTTCACCTGGACCTTAACCTTGTTAAATTTGAACATAATAAATTTTAACGTAATTATGATGTAGGTATCTACCTACATACCTACTACCTACCTCATACCATCATCCGTTAATTGCAGAAATGCGGCAGTGCGATCTGCTTCATAATATTCTCCGAATCAAGCTTATTTATAACTATGTAGCTTTATCTGTTCGCCGTCGCGCTTCCCATACTTATTCCCATGATGAAAAGTAGCCTAGGTATGTACCTACTATTCCAGCCTACAATCTATCCCTGTACCAAATCAGCCAAATACGTCGTTTACTCCCACTAGTTCTGTTGGCAGAACTACTGGTATTTTTTTTCCCATCAGTTCTGTGACTTAAAAGACTGTGCTTTACAACTGACTTTCGTAAACTATTCCCATCAACTGTTCTGTTGAGTAGTTCTCTTGGCAGAACTACTGGTAATTTTTGTTCCCGTTAGTTCTGTGACTCATAAGACTAATGCTTAATACACATGACTTGTCTTTCAACTATTCCCACTAATTCTGTTCCTTAGTATTACTTTCGTTGGAAAGTTTATTGAATGGAAACGCAGTAAGGGGTCGTCCATTAATCGCGTGAGGTTTTTTTGGGCATTTTTTGGACCCCCCCTCCCCCTTGGTGATATTTGGTGAGGTTTCAGATTACCCCTCCCCCCCTGGGCCGAATCACGTGTATTTTTAGTACATTTTTTTTTTAATTTTATATAAGTCCCTATTGTATAATCTATCTATCTATACGAATATTAGCTGACCCACGCAACTTCGTTTGCGTCACATAATAGAGAGAGATATGATATTAATTAATATTTTAATATATTTCCCGTCTCATTTACTCCCGGTATATAATATTCATTATTTAGAAACTAATTAAGAAGGTGTCAGTTTGTCAAGCTTAAAATCTTACGTTTGTTTGATCGCAGTTGGCTAAATAGAAGCGAAGTTATGGACAAAAGTAGAATAATCAAGGTTGAATTTCCATGCGATCATTATGCTTTTAGTCACGACTATCGATATCCACGCGCGGATTGCGGTTGGACACCGTCTTTCCTGCTGCTAGGGCAGCCGGGATGGTGTGTGGGGCTCCCGGTCCCGGCAAGGGACCGCCCTATACACTAAACCCCACGGTGTTCCTCCTCATCCTATAGCCTGGCCGAAGGATATCCAAAGATTATTCATGTTGTCCGGCCAGGGGCTCCCCGGGCTTCCGAGTCTCTCCTCGGAGGAGCAAGATTTGCGGCTCCCCCGGAGCTGACAAAAACCCAAACCCGCATCGCACCGCTCTCGGGCGCCTCTCTGGAAGCAGAGAGGGTAGAGAGCGGTCGAGCGGGGGGGCGCTGAAGGCATCTCCGGAATACAGAGAGGGGCCCTTCAAATCATCTTCCGTGGATGGGGTCCCACGGCCTTCACCCACCAGTGGACAGAGCTGCGTGCATCGGCTAGTCTAGGATATATGTATAACTTATAATAAGGCTATAGAGAGTCGAAAATCTGTACATCGAATATATTTGATAATCTTTTCTAAGATTTTTTTACTGGACATTCTATGTAACTTCCATTACATCCGATACTAAAGCTAAAATTCTTTCTTTTTTGTATGTCTTTCTGTATCACGCCTAAACTATATTAGGTGCCATTTTAAATAATACTGACATAATTTGAGATTATTATTGATCGGATTGATGCCTATAATCTGCGCGGTTCCTTTGGGAGACACGATGACAGACAAAATTATTTTTGTGTTGTATGATCAACGCTTAGGTATTCCTATTTCAATAATTTCTGATGTAAGAAAGGAATTAAGTGCTTAATGAATTATTCCATACAAGTTTTAATACCAGAGGTTTTGTTGTTCAGAAATAATCGCTAATTCAGGGTTGTAAAGTTGTTGTTATTTAGAAAATGTGTGCGTTCGAAATCCGCAGCGAACGGTCGCGTCACCGCTGCCTCGCGCAAATTTGTTTTTGTGTTCGAGCTAAGTGCTGACGCAGCCATCGAGTTCGTCACGTTGAGTCGTACGCGGCCGCAGCGATGACCTAGTTACCGATCGTAATGATTCATTACATATGTAAGTAATTAGCAATTAAGGCGCAGCTATTTTAAATATCTAACAATGGCTTCTACAAAAGTAAATATTACAACAGAGACAGAGCGTATCATATACGACTATTATGTCAAAGAGAAAGAAGAGAGAGAAAAACTGCAAGAGTTAGTAAATGACCTTAGATGTCAAATAGAGAACCTTCAAAGTAAAATGAACTTTGACCAGGAGCAACCCCCTGAAAATACTAACAACAAAACTGTTGAAAACACTGATAGTTCCACTCCAGCGGTCCAATATGAGACCGACGAGGAAGAACTCGCTAAAGAAACCGAGTGGGTACGTGTAAAAAATCGTAAAAAAAGGAAATTGAACTTGACACCCTCCCCACCACCATCCCAAAGAGCTATCTGCTCCAACGAAAAAGCACAGAAGATCAAAAAACCTCCACAACCACCACCCATAGTTGTGGAAAATGTCAAGAACTACCAAATGTTCTATGATCTGCTGTCAGCAGATACTGCAATCGATTCGTTTATCGTGAAAATGATGAGCGGTGAATGTATAAAAATAAACGCCAAAAACGAAGATTCTTATAGGTCCATTACTAAGACCCTACTTCAAAATAATTGTCTGTGGTACTCCTATGAAAACAAACAGGACAGACCCATAAGAGTCGTAGCAAAAAAATTACACTCGTCTTGTTTACCGGACAGAATTATCGCGGATCTGAAAGGCAAAGGTCTTAAAATTCAGGACGCAGTTAACAAATTGAGTTGGAGGACTAAAGAGCCTCTTAATATCTTTCTGCTTTCATTTGATAAAGAAGAAAGCATTGACAGAATTTACGGTATTCATTCAATACTGAGTTGCAAAGTGGATATAGAACCTTTGAAAACCTCAAAACTCATTCCACAGTGTAAGAGATGTCAAGCCTATGGCCACACTCAAAAATACTGCTCCAGAGAACCTAAATGCGTAAAATGCACGGGTAAACACCTAACGAAAGACTGCCGGAAACCTGCAGAGGTAAAGCCAAAGTGTGTACACTGTGGCGAACCACATCCTTCTAACTATAGAGGGTGTATGGTAGCTAAAGAGCTGCAAAAAATTAAAAATAAGTCAGTAAAATCAAAAACATCTATGACAGCCACTAAGATGTCTAGTGAACGTACTGGCATAAAAGCGAATCCCGAAAAGCGGGTCACAAAAACCGTATCGTACGCACAAATGACTAAGGACATTCACTTGCAACCTCAGCCACCACAACAACAGTTGTTGTCAACAAATCAACAACAACAACCAGTAAGTTCTAATAATGACGATAAAATTAATCAAATTCTTAGCCTAATGACATCGTTTGATGAAAGGTTAAAGAAACTTGAATTAAACACTTACAGAAAATAAACATGTTGTATTCAATCAAAATTATGGCATGGAATGCAAATGGACTCCTAAAGCATCAAAATGAGTTGCAGGCAGTCCTAATTACAGAAAATATAGACATATGTCTGATATCTGAGTCACATTTTACCAGAGAATCATATATTAGAATTAAGGGCTATAAAAGTTATCATTCGTTGCACCCCAACAACACTGCAAGAGGTGGTAGTACCATAATTATTAAGGATACTATTAGTCATTATGTAGAACATAAATGTGAAGAACAATTTATACAAGCTATAGCTGTTACTATTAAAACTAAGCGATACCCCATTACAATTTCTGCTATATACTGTCCACCAAGGCATAGTTTAAAAGCAGAGCAGTACAAAACTCTTTTTGAAAGTCTTGGTAACAGATTTATCCTTGGTGGCGATTTTAATGCCAAAAATATACACTGGGGATCGAGATTAACGAACTCTAAAGGCAAACAGTTACTTTGTGCTATCAGAGAAATGAACTGTAATGTTATATCAACAGGTAAACCTACCTATTGGCCTACTGAAAAAGGGAAATTACCAGATTTAATAGATTTTTTCATCTACAAAAATTTTTCGTCCGGCGTCTTACAAATTGAAGAAGGATTTGACATGAGTTCAGACCATTCACCCATATTACTGACCATAGGTGAAACTCTTATTCAAAAAGAAAGCAAGCCCTCTTTAGTCAATAAAAATACAGACTGGGATAGCTTCAGATGCGAATTAGAAGAAGCTATTAACCTAAAAGTACCGCTAAAAAATCCGCAACAACTAGAACTTGATGTGTCAAAATTCATAACAGATATTCAAAAATGTGCCTGGCGTAATACACCGGAAATTAGGCAAAGAATTAAAAATAACTGCTATCCTATGAGTATTAGAAATATTATAGCTGAAAAACGTATACTGCGAAAAAAATGGCAAAGAACCAGATATCCCCCTGACAAAACTGAACTAAACAACATTACCAAAAGACTCAGGAGAGAAATTCAAAATTTTCATAATACAACAGTAAATAGTTACTTAAGTCAGTTAACAAGTGATCGCACGACAAATTACTCCCTATGGAAATGTACAAAACATTCCAAAAAGCCAACTTTACATATCCCCCCCATTAAAGATACCAATGGCGGTTGGGCTATAAATAATGAACAGAAAGCAGCCAGATTTGCACAACGCTTAGAGCAAATTTTCCGACCAAACGATGAAACCTCCGGAAACATACCTTTAGACGTGGCATCAAGCGATGGGTTAGAAATAAGATTAGTTACACCGAGAGAGGTGTTCAATGAAATAAAACGCCTAAATACAAACAAAGCCCCTGGCTATGACCTAATTACGGCAGAAGTTTTACGCAACTTACCACGTAAAGCGATTATTAAACTTACCACCATTATTAATGCGTCATGACTAAACCATGTACCTGATGTGTGGAAAGTGGCCGAAGTTATTATGATACTTAAACCTGGCAAACCACCCCATGAAACTACTTCATATAGACCTATTTCCTTACTACCAATAATGTCAAAATTATTTGAAAAGCTGTTCCTGAAACGGTTAAAGCCCATCATAGAAGAACGTCAGCTGATCCCAAACTATCAATTTGGATTTAGACAAAATCACTCTACAATCGATCAAGTACACCGTATCACTAATATCATTGAAAAGGCTTTAGAAGACAAGAAAGTGTGTTCTACAGTCTTCCTAGACGTAGCTCAAGCTTTCGATAAAGTTTGGCATGAAGGTCTTGCACAAAAACTCGAAAATATGCTCCCAAAACAGTTCACCGCCATCTTAAAGTCCTACTTGACTCAAAGAATGTTCAGAATTCGACAAGATGATGCATACTCAGACTTAAGGGAAATAAAAGCTGGAGTGCCCCAGGGAAGTGTATTAGGTCCGGTCCTGTACCTATTATACACCTGCGATATCCCGGTATTAGAAAACCATACCATTGCAACATTTGCAGATGACACAGCCATTATGGCCACAGGTGTTACTCATGCAGAAGCCGTGGAAAAGGTCCAAAATGCAGTCAACATCGTATATGACTGGACGAAAAAGTGGAAAATAAAATTGAACGAAGCCAAATCAGTTCACATAGACTTCACTAATAAAAGATCCAACTATCATGCAGTGTATATAAATAATACGATTATTCCCTACGAGAATACAGCCAAGTATCTAGGCATGACACTAGATGCTAAGCTTCGTTGGAAGGCTCACGTTAAGAAGAAACGCAGCGAGCTACAGCTTCGCTACAAAAATATGTACTGGCTTCTAGGCAAACATTCTTCGCTGTCAGTACAAAACAAATTACTACTGTATAAACAAGTCCTTATGCCAGTGTGGACTTATGGAATACAGCTATGGGGCTGTACCAAATCAAGCAACATCCAGATTATACAAAAATTCCAAAATAAAGTACTGAGGGGTATCGTAAATGCGCCTTGGTACATTAGAAATGACGACCTCCATAGGGACCTTAAAGTGGACCTCGTAGCTAATGTAGTGCAAAAGTACGCCGAAGCTCATCAAAAAAGACTTCATCATCATGTGAATGTCGAGGCTATCCAACTCCTTGACCACACAGATTTAGTGAGAAGACTAAAAAGGACAAAACCCTTCGAATTAGTATAGTGAAGTGTCAGTGTGACATAGTGTAATAAGTGCAACTTGTAATAAAAACACAATATGAACTAAGTGACTTCCCCTTAATAGAGACATTAAGAAAAGTGTTAATGGACACATTCTTACAATTTACTCTATATTAGCAGCTTAGGTTAAATGTTAATTACTTATTAGTCTTATGGCTAGATTGTAATTTATATGATATGCTATTATTGTAGCACGTCATTACATAAAAAAAAAAAAAAAAAAAAAAAAAAAAAATTTAGAAACTAATTAAGAAGGTGTCAGTTTGTCAAGCTTAAAATCTTACGTTTGTTTGATCGCAGTTGGCTAAATAGAAGCGAAGTTATGGACAAAAGTAGAATAATCAAGGTTGAATTTCCATGCGATCATTATGCTTTTAGTCACGACTATCGATATCCACGCGCGGATTGCGGTTGGACACCGTCTTTCCTGCTGCTAGGGCAGCCGGGATGGTGTGTGGGGCTCCCGGTCCCGGCAAGGGACCGCCCTATACACTAAACCCCACGGTGTTCCTCCTCATCCTATAGCCTGTTGTCCGGCCAGGGGCTCCCCGGGCTTCCGAGTCTCTCCTCGGAGGAGCAAGATTTGCGGCTCCCCCGGAGCTGACAAAAACCCAAACCCGCATCGCACCGCTCTCGGGCGCCTCTCTGGAAGCAGAGAGGGTAGAGAGCGGTCGAGCGGGGGGGCGCTGAAGGCATCTCCGGAATACAGAGAGGGGCCCTTCAAATCATCTTCCGTGGATGGGGTCCCACGGCCTTCACCCACCAGTGGACAGAGCTGCGTGCATCGGCTAGTCTAGGATATATGTATAACTTATAATAAGGCTATAGAGAGTCGAAAATCTGTACATCGAATATATTTGATAATCTTTTCTAAGATTTTTTTACTGGACATTCTATGTAACTTCCATTACATCCGATACTAAAGCTAAAATTCTTTCTTTTTTGTATGTCTTTCTGTATCACGCCTAAACTATATTAGGTGCCATTTTAAATAATACTGACATAATTTGAGATTATTATTGATCGGATTGATGCCTATAATCTGCGCGGTTCCTTTGGGAGACACGATGACAGACAAAATTATTTTTGTGTTGTATGATCAACGCTTAGGTATTCCTATTTCAATAATTTCTGATGTAAGAAAGGAATTAAGTGCTTAATGAATTATTCCATACAAGTTTTAATACCAGAGGTTTTGTTGTTCAGAAATAATCGCTAATTCAGGGTTGTAAAGTTGTTGTTCAAAATAAATACACGTGATATCTCAATACACCCCCCACCCCCCCGGTGATGTTTCGTGATTTTTGTCAGACCCCCTCCCCCCCCTTTCGAGCCTCACGTGATTAATGGACGACCCCTAAGTTTCTGTGCTTTGTAAGGCACGTTAAGCCGTTGGTCCCGGTTTCCAATAAAATGGCATGAAAGAGTAACAAACATTTACACTCACAAACTCTCGCATTGATAATATTAAGTAGTACGATGAATTTATCTGTTCAATTCGATCGTTACTTGTTAAATGTATGTTTTTCATCTCACTTTCATCACATCCATTACAACACGTCCATTTCCACCGCTACCATAGTACAATGTGCGTCAGGCATCGGCGACGTGACGGACAGCTCCACCTGGCAGACCCTCGGCGGAGGAGTAGCAGACTACCTGTCAGCGCTGCCGTTACCTTTGCACCATCTCCTGAAGTACTCCACCCCTGTCGAGGGCAAGCGTGAAGACCAGCCCACTATTCTGGCGACGGTGAATGCCAACGCGTTGCCTGCTATGCCTACTCTTACACCGGTAAGTGATGAATACGATAAGATTAGGGAACTTACTGTGCAATATGGTGATTGGTGAACAGTATGGGAATCCGCTGGTTTCAAAGGACTTCAGATATCCTCGAATGAAAATTTGTACATACACATCATGATTATAATATAGTCCCACTTTTATCCCTGAAGGGGTAGACACAGGCCGATTTGACCCCATTTCATTATTTACCTTTGTCTCGTATAACGTGGTGAGCCTATTGCCGTGTTAAAATCACGCGCAGGTTGTGACGTGTCTGGTTAATAATAGTCATGGTCTGATATCCATAACACAAGCGGGTTTATCCTAGCTTCAGTTGGGACTAGAAAGCGTTGTGTAAAAATTCGTAAGCTTGGGTGGCGAAATATGCTCATCGAAGTCTCCCCTCAGATGCCATCAAACGCCGTGAACAGCGTGGTGGTACAAACAGCTACGATCGTGAACCAGACTGTCAACGCCAACACTAACGTCATCGCCATCTCCAAGAAGAGAAGGAGGAAGAAAAGCAAGGAGAAGAAGCCGAGACCAAAGCCTGGAGAGATACGGCTCACTACTGCTTTAGGTAGGTACCTAATACCCTTTTAGCTGTCATAGGAGCCATGCTTTGTAACCAGTTACTCAAAAAGTAGTCTTACCATTGTTTGGTACTGCTTATTAGTTAGAGTTCCACCCCTTCATGGTCAACTGAGCCCACATCCCATTGAGCCCGCGGGCTCAGTTGACCAAGTTTGCTTTTTTTTGGGAGTAACTCAGCCCACTAACCAGCCAACTTGCCCTGCGGGCTCAGTTAACCACTTGCTACGACTATGGGTCTACTCAGCCCGTGGACTCAGTTAACCACTTGGCACGGCTAAGGGTTTACCCAGCACACTGACAAAACAAAATATCCATTTAAACTGCCGAATCTATCTGTCATTGAATTATTGCTCTTTTTTGCATAAATTAATACATTTAAACAAACAGCGAATGGTTTTATATTTGAAATTTATTTAAATAAAAATAATTAGGATGTACTGTAATAGTCATAATTATCTTTTCTGTGCAAGAGCACAGAAAAGATAATTATGACTATTATATAATTTTTAATTATTGAAAGAATCTTATAGTAATTCCCTAAATCTGCCAATTTGCATATTGTGTCCGCGCACTGGATGTGGGCTGGGTAAACCCTTAGCCGTGCCAAGTGGTTAACTGAGCCCACGGGCTGAGTAGACCCATAGTCGTAGCAAGTGGTTAACTGAGCCCGCAGGGCAAGTTGGCTGGTTAGTGGGCTGAGTTACTCCCAAAAAAAAGCGAACGTGGTCAACTGAGCCCGCGGGCTAAATGGGATGTGGGCTCAGTTGACCATGAAGGGAAGACACCCAAAAATTCAAAACGAAACCCTAATATTGAATCGTCGCTGTTTGTATTCTGTCACAAGGCTGTAATATCAGGGACCGTTATTATAGCTAAACAGCTGAATTTTTCACAAATGATGTATTTCTTTCGTCGCTATAACAACAAATACTTAGGTAAATCAGAAAATCTAAGGAAGCTAAAAAAAAAAAACAAACGTATTATTTTGCTGTTTTTTTGGTACATTAAACTCCCGAGGTTGACTTTTTATAATTTCTATAATATTTAAAACACCCGACTGCCCCTCTCTAACACGTTTATTGTAAAAGTTCAATCCGATTGACGTTGTCATTTTTGTTTTATTTCAAACTTTGTACAGATGTTCCACGTGACCTAGTGACCTAGTTTAATGCGACAGAGTCACAGACTACAGACAAAGCCTCGACATAAGCCCCTCTGCACTCTATTTCATAGAGAGAGGCTGAATGTGCGACTGCGGATCACGAGGTCGTGGGTTCGATTCCCACCGGAGACAAAAATTTGTGTGACCCATAAATGTTTGTCTCAAGAGTCTGGGTGTTTCTTTGTATGATAAGTATGTGTTTAAAAGTATAATGTATTAATATCCGTGGTCTGATACCCATAACACAAGCAGGTTATTCCTAGCTTACTTTGGGATCAGATAGCTTTGTGTGGAATGTCCATGAATATTTATTTTATTTTTCATTCAAGCGTCGATATGTTGGAAGACCCCTTAGCTACTTGGTTAAAATCTACAATTACATGGCAGACCTATTGTGTCAATCGTTAAATCGACATTTTTACGAAACAAGCATGAAATATTTAAAAATACAAGGAAGAAGAACCGTGTCTGCAAACTTCGACAAAAATCCTTGTGTATTTGTTACTTTTAATAAGATTCATTCTTTCAGAACCCCTCCACAATTTGTACGTTTTTTTCAGTTATGAGTATCAACAAGTTTTTATTATTTATAGATGGCAGCACACTTTACTGCTGTCCAGAATGTCACATGGCGTATCCAGAGCGAGAGCTGCTGGAACAGCATTTAGTGGGGCACACCATGGAAAGGAGGTAGGTGGAGAAATATATTTAGTTACCAGAACACGCCCGCGTAAAATTTTGTTATTGCACAAACGGATTCCAGCGGGAATGAGATGGTCTTCCTAGATCAAATGTAGCCTATTAAGGTGGAAACACATTATTAAAACACAACGCGACGCTACGTGTAGACTGTACTGCGCATGGTGGCGCATTGGATGTTGATAGTGTGAGTCTGGTCATAGAAAACAACACAAATTGATTCTACTCAACACGCGTTGCCTTCCATCAGATCGCGTCGCGTTTTAACAATGTGTTTCCGCCTTCAGAGTCCGTCTGACGCCTAATAGACCTTGATCTAGATCTGAGGACTCGTGAAGTCTAATGAATAAAAATTTTAACACAGACAACTTCAGTTCATGAACTACAAACGTTTTAGGCTAGAAACACGATTGCTGATAAAATCCTCGATAGATTTTTGTGTTAAAAATGCCTCGATTTCTTGAAATTTTAACCTAGATCTCATAAGTTTTAAGTTTTTTTTATAATATAAAATATTTATAAGAAAGACAATCGTAAAATCTTCATTTGCACTAGACCACTTTTTTAATATTGGTTATAGTTCTTTTATAATTAATTTATTTTGTTAAAAACGCACGAAAACCGATCGCATCTCTCTCTTTCTTGCACGCTAAAATGTATATCTTCTATCTTCTTTCAACGATTTGGCGTCTGGTAGGCTCTTAACACTATCCATACCTGCAGCTCCCTTTATTTAAAATGATAATAATCATTTGATCAATGATGATGTAAAAGAAGGATATGATGTAAACAAACAGTTTTCCATTTTTTATGACCCAAGATGAAATGAAAAGTCAATGCTTAGCATACCTAATGACACCGCACCGCGTCGAACCCGTAGTCTAAGTACAGTTAGGTTCATTGCTATTTACAATAACAGGTTTTTAATGGCGATAGTGAATTCTATGGTTAGGTAGGTACTTGTATCTTTTCCTTCCCGATATATTACTCTCTGAATTATCTTATCACTACGAACTCGCGTAGGTAAATATCTTTAGAGTCACTACAAAAGCAGAAAAAACCATCGGCTTTCTATGGAACTTACACAAAACAGATAAAGAAACACTACCTACACAAAATACATTTCTTATATACTGCGTAAAGAAATTCAGGTCATATGCGTATCTGGTTGTTTGCTGATGAAAATCTGGTCGGTTGCTGATGAAAATCTCGTCATTTGCATTTCTGGTCATATGCGTTGAAAGGTCCTATCCTTTTTGAAGTACCTACGCGTGAAGAATACGCTTTGATAGAGGGGAATGTCTCAGTATGGCGCCTCCTCAGCAGGGCCTGATTTAGGGTTCCGCGCGCCCTATGCTAGCTATGAATATGCGCCCCCAGCTGCAACTATTTAAGTCCTACCTACAAAAGAGACTACGTCAGCTAATCCTAAGTTCCTAATCGTTATTCTTTGTTAATTTGAAAATAAAATAAAACCCGATTCTGAGAATTCTTATGAAGTTATGGCTTGATGCATCAACCAGTAAAAAGCGAGATAAAAATACCATCAAAGTACCTAGCAGTATCTCGGTACATCCTGTCTCCGATAAATCGAACCAGTGAATCTTAGTGAAATCCGTTCATAACTCAGGAAGTGAGCTGATGAATGTAAAATTTATAGCTAAGAACGGTTCGAAAGCCGATGTGCTGGGGATGGCCCCGGCACATTGGCTTTCAAGCATAGAAAACCGCAAAATTGGCTCATCTGTTGGGCTGCTACGATGCCACAGACAGACACACACATACACAGATACACAGGTCAAACTTAAAACACTTCTCGTTTTTCGGCAGGGTTAATTAAATCGTCAGTAATATTGGTGCGATGGTGCCTTTCCAGCCACTCCTCCATGACCGGTTTCACCGTCTCAACAGCACCGTCTCACAGTTTTTTTTATACCACTAAAGTGGCAGACAAGCAAACGGCCCACCAGAGTTACCGGTAGTCACGCACAAGGAGGCAAAGTCTCTCCTGTCGCGAAGAGGTTCTACACCACCTGCAATGCAAGCATGGGATCGTTGACCACTTCATGGCTCGCCTCTGCACCGAGTCGAACGGAAGAATTCAGTCAATTCATTCTAATATTCCGGCGCCCCCACCCAGCAGTGGCAGCTGTACTCCATGTGCGGCCGCACTTGCGACTTAAACAGAAGCAGTGTTTGCGCCGCGCCGCAGTAAGTACCGCCGCGCCCTGTTGAGCACACAGAGCGGCTTGGACGCCAGCTTGAAATCTCCAAATCACTTCGAAACTGAACGTCCCTGGCGATACTGTCAGAGTAGGAGAGAGTTGTGCCCTGAAATTATGGCGCTACAGTAAATTGGGTTTTCTTTGCCGTGAATTCACAAACTTGTGTCATAATAGGGTTGAATTGAACAAGATTTTGTTTTTCCCAATCGGACACTATTGCGAGTTGTCTCGATTTCAAACACAAGTTGTTCACAGCTTTCTTCCACTGCAGCCCGAGAGATACCGGTGCGGCCCGTGTAACAAGTGTCACCCGGACTGTCGTCCGCATAACAATGAATGAATGCCGTCAATAGACAACATCTCATTGATATGCAGCAGAAACAGAGTGGGGGACAACACTGAGCCTTGTGGTACTCCAGCGTTTATGGCCATGCATTCAGAACCTATGCTTCTACCGGCCAAAAAGCTGGACACCCATTCACTTTGGTTCCTGGGTGCCTTGAACGTGACACGGGTGGAGCTGTCGTATTTACTACCACGCTGCCAGGGAGATGGGCGCAGGAATTTAATTTTAACGCACGTATTTGTATTTTCACTAAATTACCAAATATTATTATGTACTTTGGTGTAACAAAATGTTAACTAACAATTTTAAACATGTTGTTAGGAGTTGTTACAATCTGTTAAAAATTGCTAGATAAATAAATAAATATAAATATTCACTATTCACGGACGTTTCATACAACGCAGTCTAATCCCAAAGTAAGCTAGGAATAACCTGCTTGTGTTATGGGTATCAGACCACGGATATCAATACTTATACTTTTTAAATACATACATAATATACATAGAAACACCCACTCTTGAGACAAACATTTATGGGTCACACAAATATTTGTCTCCGGTGGGAATCGAACCCACGACCTCCAGCGCCGCAGGCGGTATCACTACTGACTGCGCCACAGAGGCAGTCAAATAGATGTTTTCAGTGCTCCTTTTTGGGAGCACCGTAAGTCACAGCCCTGCGCCGAGCCCAACGCCAGGCGCCCCCTTGATCCTGGCGCCCTAAGCTTCAGCTTAGTTAGCTTATGGGTAAATCAGGCCCTGCTCCTCAGACTAACTATTGTATGTATTATATTGTATGTACTGTATTCTATTAGTCTGAGGGCGCCTCGCTTTCCGATAAAAGTCATACGGTATTGCTCTGTGCTCCACATGGCACAGAAAATATCAATCAAATCAACCTATAGAAGTCCACTGCTGGACGTAGGCCTCTCCCGAATTGCGCTACATACACGGTCCTGCGCTTTCCGCATCCAGTCACTCACTGCAACATCTTTCAGGTTCATCTGGCGGAGGGTCGTCCTATATAGCGTGTTCGTAGGAAGAGACAGAAGTTGTGTGCACACTTTTATTTACTGATATTTAACGGCTATGTGTAGAGATCACTGTTAATTATATTACGCACTACATCTAAGTTGGCGGCATAACCGCCAACAGAGATTCTACATAGCTTCAGCTTTACTAGATAGCTGGATACAGACGGATGAACGAAATGTTTAATCTAGAATACTAAAGATTATATACTTAAATCGAACTGAGGAGTAGTGCGGGGAGTGATTGTCATCCTGTGGCACGTATGAAGATGCGATTATTGCTAAATTGACAAATTCAAATATTTAGTAGATAATTAATTATAATGTTATGGCGCAGGACGTGACTTGCGTAATGACATAAGAATTTCCGATTATCAGTCACGTCCATGCAGGTCGCCATATCCTACATACACCACCAGAAAATGCCTATACCAGATTATAATACCTGATAATTTTTGTACACCAAACATTATTTTTTGGTACATCTAGGTAATCATTACTTCATTGCCGTACAGGTTTATCTGCGACATCTGCAACGCGGCCCTCAAACGCAAGGATCACCTGACTCGCCACAAGCAGTCCCACAACCCCGAGAGGCCGCACGTCTGCTCCGTGTGTCTGAAGGCGTTCAAGCGGAAAGAGCAGCTCACTCTGCACTTCGTCATTCACTCCGGAGAGAAGAGGCATGTTTGTAACGAGTGTGGGAAAGGTGAGAACAATCGCATATTATTTTCATAATAGGTCCCACAAAGGCGTCAGGTTTGCATCCATACGGGGGCTTCGTATAGGGCCATGCCCGCAAGATTCACAGGTGCAGTCTCCTGCAGGGAGCGTTGGGTCCCCTGATATTTAGCTACTAAAGTGGAGTCATTTAAATAGGTAACATTGGACAATTAAATTTCACAATCATTTCACTATCAAATTATGTATACTACCCGTTCGCTCTAACTTGGCCGCTGGCGTAGAGGCGTATACCCGAATTGTTAATTAGACGAAGTAAATTAACAGTAGCTAATGTCACTTCGTCATAGAAAATACGCAACATTGTAAGAAGAAGTGACATTAGTTGCTGTCAATTTACTTCGTCTAATCAAAAATTCGACTTTAGTATGGAGCCGAACGGCAAAGTTAGAGCGAACGAGCAGTACTTGTCTTATTTTGCTCCTTTAGAACACGTCCGCTTGAAATTCTGTTATTAAATATATATAAACGGTTCCCATCTACTTTATGATGATGGAATCGATAGAGTGGTGTGGTGACTTCACTCTGTCAATAGACAGCAGTTCGGTAGTTAAACAGCAATCCACTCTATAATACTGAAAACAGATTAAGCTCATCACAGTTAGTTGCACCCAACCAAGTCATAGCCCCTAGCACCCGACCTCTAGATTAAATGAGAATTTTAGATGCTTACAATTTCGTATTCATAGTAATTATTTGAAGGGCTTAAGCGCAGGCACAGCAATTCCGACATTCCCTATCAATGGCTCCAGTCATATAAACAAAAAAAAATCTCCTCTCTTCCAATTCAAAACAAGAATTTTATTTCAATTCCAGGTTTCTACCGCAAGGACCACCTCCGCAAACACACGCGGTCACACATCGCTCGTCGCGTGAAAGCCGAACTGTCTCAACAAGGCACCTCCACCACTCCTCCTCTGTCTTCAGCCCAAGCGCCGGCGCCAGAACCTTCCTGACCCCAAGACGATAAGAATGATCTCATCACTCTCATAGCTGGCGCTAAGGACACTTTTTAGATGTAGATACACAATATAATGTCATCCTAAATTGAAGATGGAGATGGAAGATGAGATTTGTTGCTTTTATTTGTGCTAGTCATTCATACACGCTGAGGTACAGTGTACTGTCAGCTTCATAAGTAGATAAACATTATTGAAATTTACGAACTAGATTCATTAATGAAAAATTACACTCAGTACTTGTTTGGAACAATACTGTTATAAATAGAGTGTTTACTTATAGAAAAATTGTAACATACAATTACTACGAGTAATTTTTCATTCATGAATCTAGTTCGTAAATTTTAATAGTGTTTATCTACTTATGAGGCTGACTGTATATACTAACAGATCTTCCCCTGTTATGTAAAACCTGCTGCGTAGTCAAACCTACATACGGTAGACCGACTAATGGGCTCGCGACACGTTCAAACTGCACTTGTCATGCCTCTTCAATATCATGTGTACTTACACGTCGATGCACACACACACGTGCAAAGAAATCACGCACACTGAAGCAGTTTGACCGTGTCGGGAGCCCATAACATTAGCAATCTACTTTGGCATTAGGAACTCATACGACGGATGCATGCAAAAAAAAACGTGACTGTCACGTATGAGTCACGTTTCTTTTTTTTCTGATTTTTAAGGCAGACTCCACACAAAAAAACGCATTTTTTATACACGAAACGCTTCGTGTGCGAATTTGACTCGCACTTGACCGGTTTTCGTTATTAAACTGGTACCTTCTAGAAAATGCTAAAAAAAGTCTTGTAAATATGGATAAGTAAGATTTACAGGTAACGTCGCCCTTTGCAAATTCAGAGCAAAGCAAGGGACGTAGGTCATTTAGAAAATTAGTTAAGTAAGTATATTCGTAGTAATTAAAAGAAGTCAGAGGAACATTATTTTAAAATTTATTGTTGATTTCTCTAATTTTTCAGGCCCATTAGCACTTTGATGTCATAAGCTTTAGCTGCTTAGTGTAGCGTACATAAATATAGTGGTAAATACTGCGATCATAGTCGTTGGGTAAATACAATCATGCCTAAACTCATTTCGATTTTTTTACCACACACAACCCAGACGCTTATTATTATATAGAAACCAGCCACCACCAAAAGTGAGTGAAGTAAAATGTTTATTACCGATTAAAATGGTTCTTCAAGACAAAAGTTCGTGCTGGCAAACGATCGATAACACTATTATCGATAAATAAATAGAGATTGAAAATCCCTTTTATTTTATAGTACTTACCTAATGTTAAAAAGCGCAAGTAAGTATGTACTTTTCTTATATAAAAATTGTTATAATTATGTACTGTTGGTTTTTTATTGCAAGTAAGAAATTAATGTAAGGCAGCTTAAATTAATTTTATTATTTTATTAGATATTATTATAGATATTTATTTAAAGCTTTATTTCTTATTTCCATGCCTATGATCAGCCGTTGATACTTTTAAATTGGAAATCGTTGGGTGTCTTCTCCATATCTTCTGTATAATTTTAAAAATACACGCTGCACTTTTTTTCTGATATAATCAACGCGGGAATCCAACAATTATTCTAAATGAGAATATGTATGTGTTTTTTTGGGAATGGTTTAATTTAAATCGTAAGGTTTACATGAATTGATGGAATTTTAAAACGGAGATAGATTTGGTTCGCAGGCTTATTTTACCCTGTGGAAATATTATTAAACATAAATTTAAAAATTATTCCACAGGAAAACATGTCGAGCGCCCTTTTATATTATTAGTATATCGTTATATAGTTTACTTTGAAAATGTTGTCATTCTAAATGTTTTTTTTAAATGTTTTGTTCAGAACACTTCGGTGTGTAATTTTGTGATTCAGCGTGTACGATAATGTAAAATAATACAATATAGATGCTTTGTAATATTTTTAGCGTCTATTCATTAATTGTAAATTAGATTTATAGTACCTGCAAATAGTAGTATTTAGGCTGTTAAAAATATTTTTATAGTAAAATAAAGGCTCACAAAAATTTTAAATATAAAATCTAAGTAAAACTAGCACGAAATTGTTCCAATTTTTGTTGAATTTGAATGGCAAAATGTGCCATTGAATTTATTGATCGTTCATAAAGATTAACTCAAAATATATGTATAATTAACATTTAGATATAAAAAGATAGTTATATGGAGTATTCTTTTTATATTTTTTAATTCATTTATAGGTGTTGCGATTTTAACTTTATTTTTATTATCATTTTGGTCTCGGTACTGGTGTTTTATTGCTATGTGTAGTCTAATATAATTGCTGTAAGTAGTTATGTAACCTAAAGATTTTATTTCAGATTTGTTATTGATATTCGCTAATTTTGTTATTACATTCCGATTGTAAATTTTTAATTTTGACTTTTGAGCTTATTTCAATGGTCAAGTTGTTAAAAAATTGTAAATAATGTAAAATACTTATCAAATGGTATATTTATTGTTAAATATTGTACTGTCTTCGTATTTTCCGTTATAAGTTTATCTTTGAATAGTATGTTTGCTCAAAATTGTTACTAACCAATCTTTAAACTGTATAGAATTACTATTTCTGCAAAATTCAGGAAAATAATAGGTAGCAATTCGATCCCATTATTATTATGGAATATCGATATCATGTTTAATTTGTGTACTTAAATCACATCACTAAACATAGAATAATATCCCTGCTTACTCTAAGAGTTTGAGCTTTCTTATTTCAATATAAATATTAAGATTATATTTAGTATTGTCGTTTTATTTAAACTGTACACAGGACTAAAATTTGTAGGGTCGGCAAAGTGTCGAGTTTTAGCCCCTCTCTATCTATACTAATATTATAATGAAGTAAAGTTTGTGTGTTTGTATATTTGTTAAATTGTAAGGGGTAATCTCGATCTTCTGAACCGATTTTAAAAATTCTTTCACCAATAGAAAGCTACGTTATTGTGGAGTGTCATATGCTATATAGCATCACGCTACAACGAATAGGAGCGGAGCAGTAATAGTAAATGTTTCAAAAACGGGGGAAAAGTTATTCCTTTTGAGAGCTTCGTTGCGTGTGCTGCGTAAATAATTATAGTTAAGTATGTAAAAAATATGTAGGTACTACAAAATTGTTTCTCTTAAAAAGTTCTTAAAAATTGCGCGATAGCATGTGTCTATCTTTGGGTTGGTGCACAATAACCATTTTAATGGCAATCAATTTTTTTCTACAATAATGCCACGGGATACCTCTTTCATAAACGAAATTGTTCTTTAAATTAATGCGACGGGAATACACGCGACGAGAAACCTTTCTCTCTCTCTCTCTCTCTCTCACGTAGTATTGAATATTAATGACGAGTCGCTACGGGAGTAAACGCAACGCGACGGGAGTAAATGCGACGGGAACAGGTAATACTCTCTCTTATGTGGCGCAAACGAAGTTGCGCGAGTCAGCTAGTAAAATAGATTGCAGAGGGTCTTATGGCGAGACTTGTGTCTGTAGTCTGTGGCTCTGCTGCATTAAATTACGTCACTAGGTCACGTGGATCATCTGTTCAAAGTTTAAAATAAAACAAAAATGACAACGTCAATCGGATTGAACTTTCACTTTCACAATAGACGTTAAACGGTGTCGGGTGAGACCGTCTCACGGCTTCTTGTTCTATATTATACGCCTACACTTACTTCAAATACGAACTAAGTTGGTTGGATGGTATTTTATCCACTACAAATGAATGAAATAATAATAAAAAACTAAGTATCTTCCTAAACTTTTATTGCAGAGAATCAGCATACGTGTAAATTGAAACTTACAGATAGAAATTAATTTACTATATTGTAAACAGGATAACACACAGGTTCAGTGATGAGGCGGATCATTCGGGATGTCGATGCCTTTCGGGTCACCCATCGCATCAAGGCTTTGTCCTGCAACAGACGTCTTTGATTATAATTCTTTGGTCTCAAGCTCCTAACTATTCCCATCCACACAAAGAAATAAAATTGGAGTGTCTGTTTGTAAGATTAAAATAACCGCTTTCTATTACATGCATATGAATGTTTATACGGCACACATACTTACCAAAAGATATATTTTTAAAATTTTTTAACTGTCTGTCCGTTTGTTCCGGCTTATCTCTGGAACGGCTGGACCGATTTGGACGGGACATTCACTGGCAGATAGCTTATGTAGTAAGGAGCAACTTAGGCTACTTTTTTTACATTCTACGCGGACGTAGTCGTGGTCACAGCTAGTAGGAAATAATATTAATAGTCGTGGGTTCGATTCCCACCGGAGACAAATATTTGTGTGACCCATAAATGTTTGTTTCAAGAGTATGGGTGTTTCTATGTATAATATGTATGTATTTAAAAGTATATAAGTATTAATATCCGTGGTCTGATACCCATAACGCCCCACTCGTGGCCCCGCAGACTCAGTGTTCTGTAAACGATCACTGCAGTAAGCAACTTTCACTATGGCCGGTCCATGGATGGGTGACCATCCATATGATCACTTTGTGACATTTATTTGGGCGTTTCCGTGCTTCGGAAGGCACGTTAAGCCGTTGGTTCCGGTTGCCAGTAAAATGGCAGTCGTTAAGCTAAGTTGAAGGCTTTATTTTCAACAGCAGGCAGTCACAAACTGCGCCTGTCCATTTAAACACGGCAATACGGCTCACCACCTATTACGTGGGACAAATTATACAAAAAGGTGAAATGTGGGCATATAATATGCCTCTGCCTACCCCTTCGGGGATAAAGGCGTGACCATATGTATGTATGTATGATACCTACCCATAACACAAGCAGGTTATTCCTAGCTTACTTTGGGATCGGATAGCTTTGTGTGAAATGTCCGTGAATATTTATTTTTTTATTAGTCTGTCCAACCGTTTATTCAACAGATAGTTATTTTTTTTATGCTTAACATTTTATATTTTTTTATAAACATGGTTTTAGTAGGTAAGTACGCCAGGTGTTTAATTGACGTTCTATAAAACGTAATTTAAATATTAAAATTTATGTAAAGTAAAATAAACGGTTTAACCTTAGAGTAAAATATTTTCTATACTCTAACACCCATATTCATAATGGTTTATTAAACCTATTTTAGTTAAAACACATTTTAAGTCTATTGCTGTCTCTAACCATACTCTGTCATTGGACAACAATAGACCTGTGTGGTTAACGGTAAGAGCCCGGTATAGGACCATGCGACATATTCACGCGACAAAAAATGGCCTCTAAAACAATTTTTGCAGGTTGTTTGCACACAAAACAAACACTTATTTATTACCTTGGCGAAGGGTTGAGAGGATCTCGTGTTAGGACCAATACGGTTCTGCCAGGATCCTTAGGGTCTAATGCGATTTTTTTTCCCGAAGCTTCTTTCAGCGGTTCTTTTTGAGCTGTTTGTCTGAAAACAATAAAATGTTGGTGAATTTCTTAAGTGGGCCGTCCGTAAAATGCAAAAAAAACTTAGGATTTTGGAAATATTCAAGAACTCACTTCATTAAAATGACACAAAAATGGAACCTTAAATTCTTAATAGATGAGACTACAATAACACCGTGTGCTATTATTTACAAAATATTATTTACTTGCGAAAAAACCTCTGAAGACCATCAAAATTTACATTTTTCAACTTGACTATACTTGCTATTTCGATGATTTTTAATAATTTCGTCGGGCGTCAGCTTAGATCATCTAACCACAGGATGCGCCTTACTTAAGCATTGTTTTCTGCCAAGCCAATAGACCATTTGGTCTTTTGGCTTTATAAAAAGCACTGTACATCAGTACATCATTTCATATGATTAAACTAGTACATTTCATTGTAGTTGACTGTACAATAAAAATTAACACACAACAGCCATTACGCGTTTGTCGATTAATACATTTTTAAATATAATGAAATGTTATATGTCTTTGTGTTTCCCCCTTCACCCGCTATGAAAACTAGCAGAATATTTTTGTATGCGGTGGTTCGCAAAGGCTAGTCCCGTGATATATGGTCTAAGGGCGTCAGGCGTCTCATCTATTAAGAATATAAGGTTCCATTTTTGTGTCATTTAATGAAGTGAGTTCTTGAATATTTCCAAAATCCTAAGTTTCTTTTTTTGCATTTTACGGACGGCCTGCGGCGCAGTTCCAACAAAACGAAAAAATATATTATTTTATGGCCGCCGTTAGGTACAAGGTTGCGTTGTTGAATTTTGATGAATTGTCAAATGTTACCTACCTATTAAAATGACTCAACTTTAAAACTTTTTTTTTAATTTGAACAATCTGGAAAATAAATATATTCGTTAAGTACCTATACGTAGCACACAAAACAAACAATCACCTCTTTAATAATAGTCCGAGAGGATCTTGTGTTAGGAGTTCCTTTGCGGGTTGGCTGAAATCCTCAGGGTTAAATTCGATTTTAATTTCTGATGATTCTTTCAGCGGATCCTCTTGCGTTGTTTGTCTGAAAACATTTGAAATGTCCGTGAATTTCTTAGGTAGGCACGTGTTTCCCTCATCTTACAATCCCGGGTTCTTCAAGTGGAGCCTGAAGAGGCACATCACAGGGTCACCAACTTGAGGACCACTGTCTACAGTCTTAAGGACTGTGAGAGTGCCCCCCAATCGCTAGATGCGCCACGGCTTTCCATCAGTGGCGATGTCAATTTGGCGAGCTTAATTTATAAAAAAAAAACAGAAACTCAACCATCAGAAACTCTACAAAGTTAGCAGATGCCCTCAATCACGCTCTGGGGTTAAAGTGTCAATGGGCGGGCCGCCACATTGCACGACGCACAGACGGACGGTGGTCCTCACGGGCGACTGTGTGGTCAGGGCCATTAGGAAAGAGAAAAGTTGGTAGACCAAAGAAAAGATGGGCTGACGACATAGTGCAGGTCGCAGGAGAAGACTGATGGACCTTCGCCAAAGATAGAGGAAAGTGGAAAGGATTGGAGGTGGCTCTTACCCAAATTTTGTAATATAAAAAAATCGTATGAGACAAGAAAATTGTGTGATCCATTAAATATTTGTCTCGTGAGACTGGGTGACCACTTTGTACGTTTTGTTTTGCCTAGCATTGCCTGTTAGCACAAAAACAAATACTTACTGGTTGAACGACAGTTGCAGGGAGTCCCGTCTTATGAGTTCGTCTATAGCTTCTCTGTGCTCCTCACATTCATCTTTAATTTCTACTTTCAATGTTTCTAATATTTCCATTTGCTCTGTTTGACTGAAAATAGTAATAAAATGAAATAAGTAAACATTCTGATAGATGGCAGACGTATCGATACATTAGTTAGGTACAATTCTGCAAGATGGCTTCTTAATCTACGAATAACTACTGGATGCGCCAGTACCGACGCATACATATTTTTTAGTTTATGTATTTAATGGTATTTATTATAATTATTATATGTCAACACTCACGCACTAAACGCATCTTACTTTTATGTATTGTCTATGGCAACACTATCCCGCCCGCTTCCTACATTCACATTCCGCCAGAGCTATTGGAAGATACGCACGCACCCGTCTCTTAACGCTCCGCTCCGCTATCGGCCGCTGTGATTACCCATCATATCGCGCTACATCGCTTATCATCAGCCACAGTCTCGAGAGTTACGGTTATAACTCCTGTGTGCATATTTCGCGGTCGTGAATCAAGACCCCGAACGCAAAGCTGGGAGCAGCGCCTACCTACCAACAAGAGTTCAAGGTAAGTGCATTTCCAAGTGTGGTCCTCCGTCCGGATATTCCATCTAACGCATTCTTTCTACTAATAATATTAATTACCTCTTTTCCTATTAAATTCACGCATACGCATATATATATTTAGTATATTACTCATAAATACTCAACGCAAATATTATATTTAACGCCACCCGCACGCATTAGAAAAGTTAATTATCTTTTCACACCGCATATTTTATATTACTCATAAGTACTCATATTCTATAACGCATTTACGCTATTTATCATAATCATATTTACCTATATATAATCAACCCGCTGGCAGGTAGCGCCCCCCGAAATTATCGCTACCCAGGACTTGGACCATCCTGGCCATGTTAGTCCGGTTGTCCGATTCTAGGCAATCATTTTGATATTTTTTGGTAATTAGGAGTTTTGGCATAAAGTAAAACGGACAATCCAAAATTAACAATTTTCTCAACCGTCATAAATTTAACGTAGTTTTCCCCAATTTCATTACAATTTCATATTATCTTTCGAATTGTAATCGTAGATAAAACTCATATTTATACGTTAATTTTATACCCACATATATTTATTTTATTGTGACGGTACTGGGCAACGCAGCCGATACATAACGGTATTCAAACGATTAACAGCTGATTGTTACGCAGACTCCATATTGGGTTTGTTCTCTGAATACTTTACCGCAAACAGCTGATTTAAGCTAACAGCTGATCGTTGTTCGAATTTTGTACTTTTTCGCTGAATATTTCTATTACCTACCCACTTATATACATACTCGTATCTCGTATCAATTATATTATCATGGCTTCTAAAGACAAATCCCATAGTAAAAGTTCAGACGAAAGTCAGGTCATGATAAATTTTTTAGAATACAAAAAACAAAGTTTGTTTCACATAGTTCAAGAAGTGTACAACTTAAGTCTCAAGGTTACCGATGAAACAGTACGCATGATGTTTCTCGCTCGGGTTCAATCTATCGATAAAACCCGATCGGATTACATCGAAACTATCGATAAATTGTTAATTGAACAATTAAAAGATAATCCGCAGGTACAGCCGAGTTATAGTGTTTTTAATACATTTGATGAATTATACTGTTTCATAAAGCAAACGGAAACTACTCTGAGACAAGAACTCGACGATAAAAAGAAAAGTGATAATTTTAATATCAAATTACCCCCACTTAAACTCACAGGTTTCGATGGTACTTATGGTAAGTGGCCTATATTTTATGAAAATTTCTGTAGTGTGATACATACGAATACTCGTCTCACCAACGCCGAAAAGGTTCAATATTTGATAGGTTGCCTTTCGGGTAAGGCACTTACTGTTTGTTCAGGCATAGCTGCTACCGCACAAAATTACGATGTTATTTGGCAAGCCCTTCTGGCTAAATACCACGATACCAGGGTTCAGGCGTCGTGCTATTTAGAACAAATGTTACACCAGAAGCCAGGGCAATCGGCTGATCAGATCTTGGAGAACTTTTGTTCAGCTGAAGCAGCTCTGCAGCGTCTACCTATCACAAATTTATCAGATTTCATAATAACTCATTTAGCATTAAGCAAGTTTGATAAACCTATGCTTGAATTGTTTGAACAATCTCATAGACATTTGAGTGTACCTACATATAGTGACGTCAAAACATTTTTGACAGAACAAAGCAAACTCCAAACGCTCCGCTCACCATCACATTCCCAAAAAGGTGATTATCGCGCTCAGCGGAGTTCAACCGCCTCTCATTTAAATAAACCTAAGTCATTTTTTACGCAAACCCGCCCTACTAATTTGAAATCAGTCGATACTTCTAACACAAAAAATTGTATCGTATGTAACAATAATTCCGCTCACCCTTTGTTCAAATGTCAACATTTTATTCAAGAGACTGTTGAAACGCGAAATGAAATAGTTCGTAAACATTCCTTTTGTGTTAATTGTTTAGGTTTTCATCACGTGAGTGCTTGCAGATCTGTTAATAGGTGTTCGATTTGCAATCGGTCTCATCATAGTTTACTGTGTTATAAAAATAATTTGAACGCATCAAATTCAACAAGAAATCATGCTACCGGCAACGCATCGAGGCAGGCAAACGCGTCTACTGCGCCGTCCGAGCATTCCATGTCGACTCATGCGTCATCGGCAGATGATCCGTCCCGCTCGCACTCGCGGGAGGCGCGGTCACATAGTGGCAATATCGCGTCGTTATCGGCTGTGATCCCTCCGCCGCGTAATTCAAGCAGCGCGACCACGGTTTTGTTGCCGACTGCTTGTGTATATGCAAATTATAAATCGGATCGTATACGTTTGTTTTTGGACTCAGGGTCTATGAGTAACTTTATTACGAAGTCTTGTTGTGAGCGTTTGCACTTAACCATACTTAACGCTCCTTCTGTCATTAAAGGCATAGGTCAACTTGAAAGCCAATCTTATGGAATTACGCATTTCAAAATATATTCGCGATTTGATGCCCGCTGTTCTTATTCGGTTAGTGCACGGGTTATAGACACTATTACAGATTTTTTGCCTAACGTGGAAATTGATACAGCGGAATTAACCCATTTACAAAATTTACCTATGGCTGACGAACGATACTATACTCCGGGTGGTATAGATTGTTTGTTAGGTAATGAACTCTTCCCCATGATTTTAGGGTCGCAAAAAATTACATCCCCAACCTCATCAGTAATCGCGATAGAAACCACGCTCGGATACGTCGCAATGGGAAAGGCGCATGCTTTACCTTATTCGCTAGTGGCAAACAAGCATCCCCGCGATCGCATGTCTCATTCCTCCGTGTCCGACAAGGCCTTCTTATGTCACACTCAAGATGTGTCTCTCGAACAATTAACGCAACGCTTTTGGGAGATAGAACAGGTGCCAGATAAGAAGCACATTAGCACGGACGACGCAGCATGTGAAAAGCTGTTCTCGTCTACGTACTCACGCGACGATACCGGTAGATATACGGTTAGTCTTCCCTTTAAATACCCTCCCAGTGAGCTAGGGCATTCGTACACAATCGCCAAACGCAGGTTTTTAAATTTAGAAAAAAAGTTAGACGCTTCTAACTTACGCAACGATTATAATGCCATTATTCAAACATATATTGATCAAGGTTATCTCACTAAAGTGTCAAATAGCTTTCTAGACTCTCAAGTTTATTATATGCCGCATCGGGCCGTTTATCGCCCTGACAAAGAAACCTCTAAAACGCGTGTGGTCTTAGACGCTGGGTGTAAAACCACGTCAGGTAAATCGCTTAACGATTTGCTTTATACGGGACCAATATTACAGAACAATATCTTTCATTTGCTTCTCAATTTGCGTATGTACCCGGTTGCTGTAACCGCGGACATAGAAAAAATGTATTTTCAAGTGAAACTTACTCAAGATCATCATACATATCAAAGAATATTATTTAGGTTCGATTCCAATTCTCCTATTGAAAGCTATCATTTCAACCGCGTTTGTTTTGGCGTCTCCAGCTCACCCTTCCTGGCAATGCGAGTCGTAAACCAGCTCGCGTCAGACTGTCGCGCTTTATATCCTCTGGCGGCTTACGAAGCTGACAATCACATGTATGTTGACGACTACGTTAGTTCCATAGAGAATGTAGATTTAGCTGAAGACACCTATAGGGAAATGGTCGCTATGTTTAAATCTGGAGGTTTTAACTTAACTAAGTGGATCTCTAATGACAATACCCTATTGTCACGTATCCCGTCAATTCATAAGAGCTGTCTCGCTGTCAAGTTTGATGAGGATCCTCATGTTGACACTAAGATCGTGGGTATGCAATGGCAACCTAACGATGACACCTTTAACTTTAAAATAGTGATCGACATGCCTTTAACATGCACTAAACGCTCGATCCTTTCCGTAACCGCGCGCTTGTTCGATCCGCTTGGAATCATCAGTCCAGTGGTCGCATACATGAAGTTGCTTATACAAGAATGTTGGAAATTACAACTGGACTGGGACGAGACGGTCCCGGGTTGCATTCTGTCTAAATGGAAACACTTTCATAGGGAGTTGTCGCGTTTATCTGAAATAAAAATACCGAGACATATAGGTTTAACATCCGCTCGTCGAATTACTCTAATAGGCTTCTCGGATGCCAGCCAGCAATGTTATGGTGCTGTTATCTATGTACGAATAGAAACGGCTGAGAACGGAAACGCTCTTAATGTGAATCTACTGACCGCTAAATCCAAAGTGTCAGATTCTAATAAAACGCTAGCGCGTTTAGAACTCTGCGCGGCGGTCTTACTCGCAAAATTAATTAATTCTGTGCGCACTGTTTTTAATAAGTGGTGTCAAATAAACAATATATTCGCATTCTCTGATTCTACGGTAACCCTTACCTGGATTCACTCTCCCGCTCATAAGTTTCAAACTTTTGTAGCTAATCGCATCGCTCAGGTAAATGAATATCTGCCTGCTTCCCATTGGTATCACGTTCGTGGGGTTGAAAATCCCGCCGATATAGTCTCGCGCCCTGTGACACCTAAAGGGTTAATAAATAACTATCTTTGGTTTCACGGGCCGAAATGGCTGTCCGCACCTATAAATGCATGGCCTGTGAAGGAATATAAAATCAATCATAACGAGAAGACAGAATTACCGGAAATTAAAATAGCTTCTCTCCATGCACATACCATACCTGTCTCCGATCACGTTCACATGATAGACGAACTTGCCGAGCGTTGCTCGAGTTGGGTAAAATTTATTCGTTCACTGGTTTATGTATTACGTTTCACAAGGATTCTCAAATCCCGCGGTATACTTTCTGTATACGATTTAGAATACGCAGAATATTATGCGGTCCGCTTCGATCAGTCTAAGTATTTTCAGGTAGAATTACAAGCACTTAAGGCTACTAAAATTTGTCCAAATCAGGCTATTTTAAAACTCAACCCTTTTCTTGACGAACAAGGGTTAATTAGAGTAGGTGGTCGACTTACTCATTCTCAACTAAATTACAATACAAAATATCCAATACTGCTATCACCTAAAGGACGTATAGTGTCGCTCTTAGTAGACCACTATCACACCGACAATTTACACACCGGTCCTGGACTAGTGTTAGCATTGACTCGCCAAAAGTATTGGATTCTTTCTGCACGAAATTTGATTCGCCAACGAGTACATAAATGTAATTTATGTTTTAAAGCTAGGCCTCGTTCTACAACTCCACCTATGGGTGATCTTCCATCCATTAGAGTTTCACAAGTAAAGTCGTTTGTGCATACCGCAGTTGATTACGCGGGACCCTTTTACGTAACTCACATAAGGCGTCGTGGAGTAAAAAGTCATAAAGCGTATATTTGCTTGTTCGTCTGTCTCACAACAAAGGCGCTCCATTTAGAGTTAGTAAGTGATCTTAGTACAGATTTATTTCTCGCTGCCTTTAAACGTTTTATCTCACGCAGGGGTCCTGTTTCAGTGTTGTACAGCGATGGAGGCACTAATTTCATAGGTGCGAAACGAAAATTGAACGAAATTTACACGCTTATACAGTCCACTAATTATAAAAATGATCTGAATAAATATCTAACTCAACATAAGATTCAGTTTCAGCACAGCCCACCTTTCGGGCCCAATTTTAATTCGTTGCCTGAAATTAATGTCAAATGTGTTAAGTCTCATTTATTTAAAGCTATCGGGAGTCAAATACTCACCTATGAAGAATTCAGTACAATATTGGTGCAAATTGAAGGCATTTTGAATAGCCGTCCGATTTGCATACTTTCTTCGGATCCATCGGATCCAACCCCCCTAACGCCTAATCATTTTCTTAATGTTACTCCGCTTAAATATTTACCCGCTGAACACATTGAACCCCTATTACCAGATAACAGACTCACCCGCTATCAATTATTAAATAGAATTGTTCAAAGTTACTGGACACGTTGGAGCAAAGAATATCTTACCTCTCTCCAACTTAGACATAAGTGGAATATGCCGTCCAAACCTGTGACGATAGGAACTGTAGTTGTTGTTAAGGATGACAATACGCATCCTTTATCGTGGCCACTCGCGGTTGTATCAGAGGTGTTTCCCGGGAAGGATGGTGTAATTAGAGTCGTCAGAATTAAGACTTCTTCTGGTGAATACATTCGTCCTGTAACTCGGCTTTGCCCGTTACCCACGCAATAACTCCTACGCTTTTGAATTATTTTTTAGTTCATAAGTTTTCATTCCTTTTATTTTTTTATTTTGTTTATTCAATGTAGAGGAAGAATCCTCTAAGCCCCCCGAAGTTGGATGCGCCAGTACCGACGCATACATATTTTTTAGTTTATGTATTTAATGGTATTTATTATAATTATTATATGTCAACACTCACGCACTAAACGCATCTTACTTTTATGTATTGTCTATGGCAACACTATCCCGCCCGCTTCCTACATTCACATTCCGCCATAGCTATTGGAAGATACGCACGCACCCGTCTCTTAACGCTCCGCTCCGCTATCGGCCGCTGTGATTACCCATCATATCGCGCTACATCGCTTATCATCAGCCACAGTCTCGAGAGTTACGGTTATAACTCCTGTGTGCATATTTCGCGGTCGTGAATCAAGACCCCGAACGCAAAACTGGGAGCAGCGCCTACCTACCAACCAGAGTTCAAGGTAAGTGCAATTCCAACTACTATAGATCAAGTTCGCATAACAGACGCCAGATACCGTCTCAGTGCGATTGCCAGTCGGTCACACTCACCCGTCGTCATGTGCGATATTGTCATCTTTTGCGGAGTTGTCAAGTTTTGTGGTGGTGTCATCTTTTGCGGAGGTGCCTTCTTTTGCGGAGTTGTCATCTTTTGCGGAGGTGCAATCTTTTGCGGAGTTGTCATTTTTTGCGGAGTTGTCATCTTTTGCGGAGTGGTCGTCTTCAGAGGAGTTGTCATCGTCTTCCCTTTCACTATTTGAATCTTCCTCTATCGGGCTGTTCAGATAATATTATAACAATATAAATTACCAAATGGCTATAATAACATTTAAAAAGCGAACGAATACAAATAACAAATACTTACTTTGAGGAAAAGTTTTTTTTCATCAAAGTATTTGTTATCCGTATTCAGGACTAGGAAACATTTATTAAACTTCAATCCTTCATCACCGTCTCCTTATTCCTTAACCCCTTATTTATTGATTTATAAACTTGGCTAGCCATTCTACTACCAAACAAGAAATTAATTATTAAGAAAACAAAAAACCCGACTGCGAAGTAAAAATACAACTGAAAAGGTAAAAACGTTTTTTCGCCAAAAATTTGCCATTATAGTTTTCTAGAAATTTCATTTTACCTGGTGTCACTCACACAACCACTACGAATCAAATGACAACTCGCATGTCAAAATCCTTCAGGTACAGGCTGTAGGGCGTCACAAAGAAATGGACATACATACATACATACATAGTCTCAAAAAACATTACCCTCCTTTCTACGGCAGTCGGGTAAAAATTGTCACGCCGCGCCGTCGTCGCCAGTTTAGTCACAAGCACAAGTGACTTTTAGCCATAGATTTAGAATGTACAAGATGAACAGTGTCAAACTGAAGACGAGACCAAAAATGAAAGATCTATGTGTGGGTTAAATAGTGTTGTTGAATGGTCACACCTATGTTATCGATAAAAGTATCTGTATAAATGGATGGAATGGAAATGAAACTTCTAAGCACACAAAGTGCTTAGAAGTTTCATCTCCAACTTCTTGTTTTGGGGAATAAATTGTTAATTTGAATGTAATCGACTATGAAAAAGTAAAAATGGGATTATATGGGGTAACTCGTAATATTAGAAATTCTGTAGTGATTTTACGAATTTTGATTCAGTGTGTGAATGTGAAAATACACTTTTAACATGTAATTTATGGCATCGTACATTGCATTGTTGCCGTACATATATATTTTGCCAATTGAATTTGAAATTTTACTAAAAATCCAACTCTTATCGTAATACTAAACCTAGAAACTCATTTATTATTGAACCCATTTGTTACTAGTAACAATAAAAGATATTACTCGTAGATTTTTTTAAATATATTAACCTCGCCAAATTGACGTCGCCACTGATGGAAACTAATGGAAAGCCGTGGCGCATCTAGCGAATGGGGGTCATGCTTACAGCACACAAGACTTCTGACAGTAGTCCTCAAGTTGGCGGCCCTATGATGTGCCTCTTCACGCTCCGCTTGTAGAACCCGGGATTGTAAAATGAGGGAAACACATGTGCGGGCAGGTCGTTCCAGGATTTTGTAGTTCGACAGAGGAACGACCTTTTCAAACGCTCAGTTCTGGCGAAGATTCTCTCCGCTATATATGAGTGGCACCTCTGCCCGACGTGTTGTTCGAAATCGGAAAGGAGATGGTGGGATCAGGTTGAAGAGCTCTTCAGAACATTCGCCGTAATACATTCAGTAGAAGGCAGCCAAGGACGCTATGGTTCTTTGCTGCGCTAACGGCTCGAGGCTTACCGTCATCTTAGGACAACCTATAATTGAAATCGGATAACACGTCTCTGCATAGCGCCAAGCGCGTCCAGTAAGTACCTCGCACAGTCATCCCAAAGGTGAGAACAGTATTCGACGCAGAGGCTAATCTGCGCCTTGCACAGCAAACATCCCGGTGTGGCGTGGAGTACCTTAAGTGAAGTAAAATTATAAAAATTCAACTCAAAATGGATCACAAATTTTGGAAATATTAAATTAAAATAGGCACAAAACCCTAAAAAAAAAGGTTAAATAACACAGTTCGAGTAAAAATCAATCATAATTATTTATAGTAAATTAAATCCAGATAAGTTTGTTTGCAGCAATGCCACTATAATGAACTATCGACATCCTTATCGATACCTACCCATGACTATTTTACTGTAAACAACCCTTTCTATTTCTGCCTTATATATCCTCCAAAAATGCATTTACACATTAAATATTGTGTTATGTATGAAGGAAAATGCATAATCTACGTTATGAGTTGGACTTTCAGTGAAATTTTACATCCAATTTGGCAAAATATTTACGTCAAAAATGGAATGAACGAAGTCACAAATGACCTGTTAAACGAGTCTTTCTTCGTATAATTGCGTTTTGTAATATCCTATTCACACACTAAACACGACAATATTGTTGAAAATATAAAATTTTCTATTTTAATCGTAAGATCACTACAGATTACTGGATATTATGAATAACATAGAGCCGCCATAGGATCCCAGCGGGCTCAGCGATTCAAAATACTGACATATGAGTACACAATTTGCTTTCTCTTTTCCTCTCGAGCTAAGTGCTATGGATAATGAGGTCTCGCTCGCACGCTTTGTAAATCTATTGAGAGTAGCGAAATATTCTAAATCTATGCTTTTAGCACATACATACCTGACATCATCGTCGTCAAAGACAAAACACAATTTAGGTCGTTTCCCTGGAGTAATTTGGAGCTTGGAGTCCGGTAATCGTTTTATTTTTAAAATCTTTGAGACAGCCGATTCACTAGCACCAGTTGCTTCAACAGTTCGCTTGAAGATGTCAGTCAGACGGCTGAGGTCGCAACCAGAATCGGCTAAATACCGCTTCAAATTCTTGTACTCTTTTCGCAAATAGTGGTACACATTTGCGATAATATCTTCGGCCTGCAATAAAGGACATTATTTTAGATGAGATATTCCCGTGGTACTTTAACGTCGCACCGCGTGAAATTTGGTTCCCGTTCCAGCTTCCCGTGGGAAGATTTTCCCGGGATAAAAAGTATGCCCATATGTTATTACGGACTATACTCTATCCCTGTATCTCAGCCAGATCCATTCAGCCGTTAAGAGCCTGATTGAGTAACAAACATCCAAACATCTATGTAAACATCCAAACATCTTCACAAACTTTCACATTTATAATATTAGTAGGAAGTAGGATTACGAGCATTTAATCTTAATTAAAAAAGACAAGCGCGTATTACCGATGTGCGAGTTTGTGCATCAAAGTGGTATAAACCAGCTTAAAACTGTGGTGCAGTCTGAGTATGTAATAGGCCCATTCATGTCTTTTGACCGTATGGTGGCATTTTTTTTTAATAATTATAAAATAGTAGATAACATACGTTCTACAACCTTACCTCAGGCACGAAAAATGTCTCTTCGGCTTCTGCCGTCGCTGAGTGGCTAGACTCATCTTCCTAGAGAACAAACATAAAATTTAGGGCATTCATAAAAGATGAACGATTGTGTGCGTGTGAGTAGTGAGTTAGTTCATAATTATTAAGTAATCGCCATAGGTAGTTCACTAATTTATATTAGAGTTAATGAAATAGGTATTTGGGTCATTATCAGGCGGCTCATTATTTAGTTGACTTCAGTGTCCATTTTTTTTTCAACTAAGGTTTTACTTACATGCAATATCGAATCTAGTGTTAATTTAAACCATTTCAGTAGTCGAGGGAACTGTATAGACTGAATGGATATGAAGGGATTTCACTTTTTTTCAATGGTGTCCACCGAAATCAACATTTTTATCACCGAAATCAAATAAATAAAATTATTTATATTTTAAAGACCATTTCTTCATATTAACTGCTTAAGCACTGATCATTTATTATCAAAAAAGTACACAACTTTGGTAGGTACTTTGGCATTCATCAAAGGATCATCGGTTGCGTTGGTTACTTCTGGTACGTTCATTAAATCCTCTTCAAGATACTTCAAAGCTTCGCGTCTCTTTTTTAAATTGTGTTTGTTGGAAGAAATTCTACTTTTCTCCCTAAAAATTCGTTGCTGACGAGGATTCAATTCACTGACAGGCTTTATCTTTCTTTCGTTCTTCCTTTTATAATACTGTTGCCTATCTTTCTCCTTGTGCACTGCGTAAAGTTCGTTGCTGACGATCGCTCTTGATAAGAGTTTTCCGACGTCGTTCAGCCAATCTCTTTTAAACCACCCGATCTTCTTTTGAATCAGCCATCATCAAAATACTGAAACAAGATGAAAAAAATAAATTTACGATCTTAAAATAATGATGATAATAAATACTGCAGGACCATTCTCACACAAAGCCATCTAGCCCAAATTAAGCTACATACTTATATATTTCTAAAAACATACTGATGTATATAATACATAGTAACACCCAGACTCTTGAGACAAACATTTATGGATCACACAAATATTTGACTCTGGTGAGAATCGAACCCAAGACTTCGTTATTCGCAGTCTTACATTTCGACCTCCAGACCAACGAGGCAGTTGAAAAATGCAAATAAATAAATTATTGATTGATTACGGTGCTTTCAATATTGATTCGAAATATTCGTGCAAGTTTACTAGGTATACAACTAGTAAGTAGAAATAAATAAATGCACTAGGAGGTGTTCCTGTTATAACCTTATGCTACGGGAATAAAAACGCCAAAGAGGACAAGATGGCGGCCATCTACTTTTATAAGTTCACAGGTGGCGCCCCCTGCCTGCTGAGTCGATGGAAATACGTCATCAAACATGAGTAAGATAAGTCTACGGGTAACGGATATGCCTATCTCATTATATAAGCTTCGAATTACGGTCAAGTACTTTTAATAATTAAATTATTGATTCATTTCGGTGCTTTTAATATTGATTTCCGTGCAAGTATTTCCACCGAAAACATCTGAATCAAGGGCACTGAAATCAAAATATTTAGCAAACTCCTATATATTTTTAAAAGTAATCTGTATTATGAATACTTATGTTTTTTATTGAAATCTAATACATAAAAGACACACTTTTAATAGTTTAATATAGCTTTACATTATTAGTTCACATAATTGAGGATAAAATGGATTCACCGAAATCAATTTTAGTTATATATATACCAAGCCACCGAAAATGACTACGTACCTTTTAACAAAACAGTGGGGCGATGACGCACAGACGTCTAGTCCTTTCCACCGGTGCGGTGTAATCTAACTGACAGTTTGTATTACTCGGAGTATGTACTCGAACAACTATTTTCGCAGTCGCTAGAGGTACGAGTAATGAACGAATCGGTGCGCGCCACTGAAGTCAATTCTGAGCGTCGGTCTAGTAATGCCTATAATGGCTTTTAAACTAACTTTTACGTAATTATCTAAAAAAAACACAGGCCCCTCCTACTATTTTTGACCGTACATTTTATAGAAAAAAGAATCATATTGATAAGTAATCTACAGGTATTGGTTTTCGACGCGGACTCGCGTATTTGAGCCGGCTGAGAATGACCGATTTGTTGTGTTGTGTTATCCTTCTTCGCTAAATAGTATATGGTGGGGTACGGAGAGATGTTAAATAATTTTATTATTGGGTGGGGTACGGAGAGATGTTAAATAATTTTATTATTGGCTTGCGAACGGTCACACCCTGTTCTGTCAATTACAGTCGTGCCATGTCGACTCGTATCAAATGACGACACTAAGAAGTGATGTAGCGTTGGCTACAGTTATATCGACGTTTCGATAAATAAAATAAAAGTTTTCAATAAAAGAAAATAATTGTCCTAGAATTGACTAAACAATGTTTTATTCAATAATTATATTATACTAAAATCAACTAGGTATGTACCTATTGGGAATATTAAAAATACTTTATTTGAAGGTAACGTTACTTAAAAGTCAAGGAGTACCTAAGCTCAAAAAAAAAAGTAAAAGAGAACGAACCATGTCATTTACATATTGGGTCTCCCAAAATTTACTATCCAAACATGAGATGACGACTTGGCATTGGAAATCAAATATAGTCCGTTCACAGTTATATTTCTTCTGACTGACAGCTTGTCGTTCATTTCCTGTGTGTTGGCATAGCAGTAAAGTCCCCCTATGAGTGCCAGCCTACGACATTTTACCGATTATAGTGGAGATAATAACATCCAACCTCATCGCGGCACGAAGACTTTTTGTTTTTCATGTCCTAAATTATACTTAACTTGACTAAAACAGTGCTTTTATAACTATACAATTGGATTTGAGATTTATTTATTTTTTTAGAAATATCTGAAAAGAAACATTCACTACCATCACCAACGGAGGTGTAGTTGCTGCTTCCACAATGTTCCACATCTCAATGAATGGTCACACATCCGAAAAAAAGACAGCAAAAGAAGAAAGTAAGTTTCGACTAAAAGTTAGATTACATGGGAGAAACAAAAGTTTATTGGGGTAACACAGCAATCAAGATAGGCAACCTAAGTGCTAGAGGTAATATCTCTGAACGGACTATACAAATCTTTAATCAAAAAGGGGGGTTAATTTTTTTAAAATATTTTTATGGCACATTAAGCAATCGTTTGTTACCGCGGCAATTCGAGGTAACATGGTCGGTGCGATAAAACAAACCGCGGAGCACCCGGCTGTCGTTGTCGCTCTCTGCTACCGCTACGAAGCGATAGAAAGGGTGACAATGAAAATTTACAGGACCTTTGAAACGGATTTACAGTTAAAGTTATTCATGGGATTATTTTTTCTCATTTTCGTATTTTTTTTGACTGATGCCACGTCACGTAACGTAATTTGGACAGGTAGTTTTGGGACACTTTATAATCCCTACTAATATTATAAATGCGAAAGTAACTCTGTCTGTCTGTCTGTCTGTCTGTCTATCTGTCTGTCTGTCTGTCTGTCTGTCTGTTACGCTTTCACGCCTAAACGACTGGACTGATTGAGATGAAATTTGGTACAGGCATAGTTCGAGGCCCTGGGAAGGACATAGGCTACTTTTTAACCGACTGTGCAAAAGGAGGGTTATGATTTTACGATATAACGACTTTTACGCGATAACGACTTCTACGCGGTCGAAGCCGCGGGGAACAGCTAGTATACTTATATGTTACATAACATCTTCTTTAGGTTTTTTACGTGAATACCTATAGTTAATATTAATAGATTTCCTTATGAAATATTTTTTACCCCGTCCAACGATTTCACTTTACGTTTTAATGAACGATTTGAGTCTCCTATAGCCTTTAGAGTAGTTTTACTTTTCTCAAATCTTTGTGAGATTTGTCACAAAGATTTGAGAAAAGTAATACAGTTCTGTAGAGTCGTCGTTTCTTGAGTTGTGGAGATGGTATTTTCAATGAATCCTCTAAAGGGTTTTGCTGTCCTGGTCCAGATGTTACTATTTCACATTCCTCAGAAGTCGATGGCATCGCAATATTGTCTTCAGTATTTTTCTGTAAATAAAGAAGGAAATACAGATCAAATTGACATACAAATAAATCAATGTATTATATTTCGGAAGTTCTGTGTTTGAATATTCAACTGAGCATTTATTTCTTTCTTTCTTTCTAAGCTGGGGTCGGAGATCTGCAAAAAGCTGCTCACGCTCCCACTATCCACCATAAGCGAATGTATAGCAACGTACACCCACTTCTGGAGTGGTTAAGAGCTTTCCCCAAATAATATCTAAGTATGAACTAACAATATCTCCATCAAAAGTATCCTCCGAGCTGTTTGGGAATCATGTACTAACCACTTGAAGCGCAGAAATGCTCCAGAATACTATACCGGCTGTAGATTTAGTAGTGTGCAATACTTGCACACGTGACTCTACTGCCTACACCCGTTAATATTTTGTGATAAAAAAAAAACACTTTTTTTTTTATGTTAAATTTGATTTTTTTTGCAAAGGACCTCTGCCTGTACCCACTGGCCAATAATACGTGAACATAAATTTAAGTAAGTACTCAATAATTAATAATAAATCTAAAAAGCGAAAGATTGTAAATGATACTCGCATAATGCCTATTTATTATCCAGTGCTATGACCTCTAGCGTCCAGCTGATCGTTTGTAGGTATTAGGTATACTGGCTGCGTTCGAGCGTTCACCGCTCACCTTTTGCCGTTTTTTGGTACGGAACTCGCACTTAACCGGTTTTTCTGTTTCATAGGTTCACGTATTATTAGTCAGTGGAGGTTAGGCAGAGTTCCCGTTGGAATTAAAAAACGAATTCAATATCAAAAAAGACTAAAAAAAAAAATATTTTTTTTTATCACACAGTATTAACGAGTGTAGGCAGTAGAATCACGTGTGCAAGTACTGCACACTACTAAATCTACAGCTTGTATATACAGAATAGAAATATTCCAGACTATAATTTCATCTCCGTTCAGCCGTTATGAGCATAAAAGAGTTATAAACAATCAGATATCCTAACATTCAGCCACACTCATAATTTTTGCGTTTTATTTATTAGTATGAGTAAGATAAGATGGGACTACTTACCAAACATGGTAGCATTTGTGTAGGTATCGCAGAATCAAACAAAAAGTGCCGTTTTCCACTTAATCGAAAACAATCTGCTGTAAAATGTCGAGAGCAAATTGCGCTACTTTTTCGAGGAAGCCAATTCTCATCTCGTTGTGTAGCTTCAATCCATTTTTATTTTATCACAAGACATCTTGGAAACCTTAAGAACGAAATATGACAATAAAATGATAAGTGAGTATTTAGTTTAAAAGGGCATGTATTTAAATCGATATCTGTTTATTCCCTTTTTTTTGAACAAAATATTTCAAAGTTGAAAGAAAGAAAGAAAAACCATTTATTTCTACGACAAACTTATTTAGTGTGCATAATTAGTGTGCAAGTTAGTATTTTTGATAAGCAATTCGTATTTTTGTTAAGCAAATCATATATCCGGTGTACGAACCACATTTTTGGTGTGAATTCGATAAAAATGTTATCTCGTTTTGAGTAATATTTTGGGTTTTAAATAGGACATGTTTAGTTAATCAATTGGTTTTTTTTTCACAGCCCCTAATTTTCTGGTTTGCATTCAGTAAATTAGTGGAGATACCTAGTGTGCAGAAAAATTAATCACATGTGCATTCAAAAATATCCCGTTTAAAAACACTAGATGCTACGTTAATTAAATTAAAAAAATATATTTAACTAGCGGAAGTCACACGGTTCACCCGCGTAATTCCCGTTCCCGTTGGAATACGGGAATAATATATAGCTTATATTATATGTATAGCAGTGCCAAGACCTACTGCGAAAAGTGGATGAATTCTGTACATGGACAGATGGAATGAGGACAAAACCTAGCAAATGCTACTGTCTATGTCTGGGTAGGCGGGGTACTAAGTTTACGTCATATGACCCCGGGCTTGCTATAGGCGGGGAAAAAGTTTCTATTATATCGGAAACCGTGCCTTTCAAATTTCTTGGCAGAAAGATAGATAACAGAGGTTGTACTCCAGTTTTGGACGACATAATTGAAAGTTTCATTGTTGACATAAAAAAGGTAGACCAACAACCAATAGGTAACGTCAAGAAAGCATGGATATAGGACAACTATTTAACATCACGTCTAAACTGGCCGTTTCTTGTGTACGATATGAGCCAAAACCTTCTCAGAAAATTGGATGCGAATGTTACGAAGACGTTGAAGTCGTGGCTAGGGCTAGCTCAATCGGCCGACCCGTCGGCATTATACAGAGCCTCTAATAACTTCGGAATGACGTTTAAGAAGCCGTCGGAACTCTATAAACATCTAAGAGTTACTAAAATGCACGTCTTGGCAAAATCAATAGACAAAATCGTTCAAACTCTTCCAAAGGATAAAAATATAGCAGAACTTGAGTTACGCCTCCAATTCCACAAGAAATTCATGGTGGGTTCGCAGACTGGTCGAGCGGGGTTGAGTAGTATCCGGAGACAAACAGATAAAGACATTACAAAATCTTTTCTGGAGCAGGATGAGAGCGATGCCTATAAGGTGCACGCGATGAACCTGGAGATGCAGAATGAATGGCTTACTCTGGGCGAATTTTGTATTCCCATGGCCTTGCAGTGGCGTACCTTATTGTACGACTGGTCGCCGGCTTTGCTTAAGTTCTACCTGAACGCGTTTCAATTGACCCTCCCCGACCCAAGTAATCTGGTCAGGTGGGGGAAAGCCACAGATAAAACATGTAATGCATGTGGAGAAGCGATTGGAACTGCTAGGCACCTGCTGGTAGGTTGTAGGACGTTACTAGACCGGGGTCATTACTCACGCCGACACGATATGGTATTGGAAATCATACGTGAGGCTGTCAGTTTGGCGGTAGCGAGAGCGAAAAAGGGATTAACCACAAACAAAAGAAATGACATTGCGTTTGTAAAGGAAGGCTGTTCAAAGAAAGTACCTCAAAAGCCATACTCAATTTTGATGGCTGCCGCCGATTGGACTATACTCTCAGACACGTATGAAAAACACTACAAAATCCCGGAGGATGTATGTGCCTCGTCATCCAGACCCGACATATTCCTGTTTTCGAGGATACACAGGCGTGCGGTGCTTGTGGAGCTGACGGTGCCGTGGGAGACCAACATACCGAAGGACCACGCCATGAAGACAAATAAATACTTTGACTTGACCAATGAGTTAACCAAAAATGGCTATGTGGTTAAACTCTATGCCGTAGAAGTAGGAGCAAGGGGAATTCCAGCTAAATCCCTGTATAATTTATTTAAGGACCTTGGATTGACAAGAGCTTCAGTAAGCTCTTTACTAAAACGAGTATCCAAAGCGGCATTGATAGGATCTTACCAAATCTGGTTGGGCAGGGGGGGGGAACATTGTTGACGGTGGAAGGTGATCGTTTATGCGCATAGTAAGGTGGCCACCCTAAACCTACTCGATTGGGTCGCAAGTCCCAGACGCCGTCGGAGCGTTCCCTCCTGTGCCACGCTATGGACCCGGCGCCCGCACGGAGAATCCGTGGAATGCTAAGAATACGGTCTCACCGCAAAGAGTGTAGCTTCCCAACAGTGAAAGAATTTTTCAAATCGGTCCAGTAGTTTCGGAGCCTATTCGATGCAAACTAACAAACAATCAAATCTTTCCTCTTTATAATATTAGTTTAGATACTAATAGTTATTATGTAGTTCCTGTATTCCCACGGGAACGGGAGCTACGCGGGTGAAATTGCGTGACGTTCACTAGTATTAGTATAGATAAGCTTAGGTCTGAGCACGGCCACAGATTACTAAATAGTTACTACGTGCACGGCATAAAGTTGTTTGCACTCCAGCCTCACTACCATTACCGAATATTTAGCAATTTACACTTACAGGATGTGGTCAAGAATAAGAACCTAGTATCCCAACAATAATAATATCTTCTTCGCAAGGATCCTACAAGCAGTTTGAGAGTTAAAGTGACGCGAACAAATTGTGCGGACACAAACGTACGCATCACATAATTATAGCATTTCGCAGAAATGCACTGATATTCGTATTTGAAACATCTATTCTGCCCTGCTTATATATTGCAAGCCCAATACTTGCTTGCTAAATGGAGGTTTCAACATATTTTGGCTTTCTAAACTACCTACAAGTTGTGGCGAATTGATAGTCCCACCACTAGTGTTTGACAGTATGGTGTGGCGCCCTTTTTCTGTAGTGACACTTCACTAGCAACAATCTGTCAGACAGACCGCATAAGCTGGGTCAGTACTTTCTGATGACAACATCATCCGCCAATTGTGGTTGCGCCGCTTGCCTCAACAAGCTCAGGCAATACTGGCAGCTCAAGCTGATTTGGGCCTTGACAAAATTGCAGAATTGGCTGACAAAATTACCGAGGTAGCTCCAACACCGACTGTTTGTACCACAGCTGGACCTCCAGAACTTACCTTAGCCACATTGGCTAAGCAATTGGATGAGGTAAGTTGTCAAGTGGCCGCACTTTCCAGGCAGCAGCACCAGCGCCCACGTGACCGCTCAACTTCTTCTAAAAGATCTCCCAGTAATAGTAAACAGTGCTGGTATCACAAAAGGTGGGGGGCCAAGGCTGCCAGATGCACCAGCCCCTGCGATTGGAAGGAAAACGGGAACAACAATCAGTAGCGGCGGCAGCTGATTGTTCTAATGACAGTCGCCGCCTTTTCGTCACTGACCAAGTAACCAAGCGTCAATTTCTTATCGACACTGGATCAGATTTATGCTGTTTTCCACATCGTTGGCTATCTTCGCGCAGAGAGGCCACCAATTATAACCTCAGCGCCGCCAACGGGAGCTGCATTAAAACCTTCGGTACAATTAACCTCAGGCTAAATTTAGGGTTACGTCGTGATTTTTCTTGGCAATTTGTTATTGCTGATGTCAGCACTGCCATTATCGGTTCGGATTTCTTGGCCTTTTACCACCTTTTGCCTGATTGCCGCAGCAATAAATTGGTCGACGGCACTACTGGGATATCTTCTACCGCATCTATCGCCAATATGGACCAACCCAGCGTGAGGGCAGTAGTGGCTGGAAAATCTATTTATACCAAGGTTTTAGCTGAGTTCCCTGATATTGTGCGTCCACCTGGCCTTCCTAGAGTGGTCAAGCATGACACAGTGCACCACATCAAGACCACAGATGGCCCTCCCGTTTGTTGCCGACCGCGACGTTTAGCACCCCAGAAACTGATTTCTGCCGAGAAGGAATTTCGGGAAATGATCAAATGCGGAATAGCTCGGCCTTCTAAAGGCGCGTGGTCATCGCCTCTGCATTTGACGATAAAAAAGGACAACAGCTGGCGTCCTTGCGGTGACTATCGCGCCTTGAACGCCAGGACTGTCCCCGACCGTTATCCGGTTCGTCATGTTAACGATTTCTCGCATAATCTTGCAGGTTGCAAAGTATTCAGCACATTGGATCTCGTTAAGGCTTATCATCAAATCCCCGTGTTTGAAGAGGATATTCCTAAAACGGCTATAGCTACACCGTTTGGCCTCTTCGAATTCCCATTTATGACCTTTGGACATAGAAACGCTGGACAGACGTTCCAGCGTTTCATTGATGAGGTCACACGAGGTCTAGATTTTTGTTTCCCTTACGTAGACGATATTTTGGTGTTCTCTAAAGATGAATCTCTACACTTGCAACATCTGCGCACCCTCTTCCAGCGCCTGCAAGATTATGGAGTCGTGGTGAACCCCTCTAAATGTATTCTCGGCGCAGCTGAAGTAGTATTTCTAGGCTACCACATTAGCAGCGACGGTACGCGTCCTCCTCAGGATCGAATTCAGACTTTGCTGAATTTCCCACCACCTGAAACAGTACAAGGCATGCGCCGATTTCTTGGCATGCTGAATTACTATCGCCGGTTTGTTCCTCGCGCTGCTGAGTACCAGGCCCCACTGATCAAGGCTTTAGTTTGTACTAACAGCAAAGGAGCTAAACCCTTTCCCTGGACTCCAGAGCTGCTTCAGCAATTTAAAACATGTAAGGAGAGTTTGTCAAAGGCTACCTTACTACAGCACCCTACTGGCAACGCCAGATTGGGTTTGTTTACCGATGCTTCAGGGGTCCACGTTG